>CP136062.1:101710223-102386249 GCA_032622095.1 Siphonodentalium dalli | reverse complement strand
GAGCATGAGGTTTGAAATTTCCAACAATAGGAAAGCTTCAGTTGAGGCCAGTCTACATGTAGATGCTAGGATTTGCGATTTTCTTGTATAGTTTTCAAAATTTTCTCACACCGGGCCGAACAACATGGTCGGCCCGGTGTTTCCTGGTCTGTTGTCGGTAGCTGTGTGCATTTGTCTGGAATTAGATCACTAGCAGGATTGGGTCAATTACATTGAAATGTAATTAATTACATTGAAATATGTCAATTACAATTACATTGGAAATGCAATGTAATTAATTACAATTACATTGGTACAATTACAATTACTTTTGATTAATGAAAATCGGGATTCGGGAAGAGCTTCAAGGAGGAAAGTCATTTGTGTTTGATGAACTTTATTGATATACATAAAATATAAAAGCAAATTAATGTAACACAGTGAAACAATGTAAACAAAACAATAAAACAACAACTACATGTAGAGCACAAATTGTTCATTTGATGTGGCGGTTACACCTGACCATCATCATTCTTTCGAATTGCAGCTAGCAGGCTTAACCCAGGAAAGTTTGTACAATTAAGTCGCCCAGGGGCGGCGGAAGCTACAAAAAAGTGGGGTGGGGGGCATCATTTTTAATATACTACATGTATGAGTTAAAAACTGTTCAAATGTGCGCCGCAATATTTTGCAAAGACTGTTTAGTATGATGTTATTCGTGGCTACCTTTATGAAAGTATAAAACTAGTTGTTTTTTGGGGCAATTTTCAGGTTAAAATATCTTAATGTTCTCACACTGGGAAAATAGAAGCATGGCTTATGAATATATAGGAAATTAGGCCT
The DNA here is from genome assembly GCA_032622095.1 of Siphonodentalium dalli. NCBI lineage: Eukaryota > Metazoa > Mollusca > Scaphopoda > Gadilida > Siphonodentaliidae > Siphonodentalium > Siphonodentalium dalli. Next base: position 102,385,427 of record CP136062.1, on the reverse strand, counting down.
GAGCATGAGATACAAGGGGGGTGCAAATGGAATTATGCAAAAAGTTGTGTTGGTGCGATTCCGTCTCAATGGGGGGGGGTGCAAATGGAATTATGCATAAAGTTGTGTTGGTGTGATTCCGACTCAAGGGGGGGGGGTGCAGTTGGCAATTCCCAAGGTGGACACCCCCCCCCCCCAGCGGAGACCCTCTAGCCACATCCCTGGCTAGATTATAGACGCTAGTTGCCTTCACTACGCTAACGCGTAAAGTTCTGTCGGGAGCGTTACGTCATCGAGTAGTGAACGGAATAGACTGTGCCAGTAACGGGAATAGTGGACCAACTCTATGTGGTACTCCACCGAAAAAGAGTTATTTTTTCCCTTGAAAATAGTCTTCTGCACTTCCTAGAAAAAAATTCAAATATACGATATGATCAATTTTCTTTATTTTTGTATACCTTGCATATCTATCTAGGTTCTATCCGCTCATAATGTGATTATAGACTGTTATTCGCTCTGGCATTGTTAGCTATGGAGCTGAAGACGCCAAATTCGGCAAAACAAATTTAAAGTGAGGATTATGGATAGTCATTCCAAGGAAAGTAATTCAAATATGTTGTTAGAAATAGGATAGGATATGATATTTTATTTCCAATACACATATCTATTACATAATAATGATGAACATTATGGATACTTATGTCGTATAGCGAGTCTTATGGTGAAATCAACGTGGTGTTAGCCGTTTTATCGAAGCCTCACTGTACATACGATCATGGATCACCGCGACGCACCATGAATCATAGCGACGCACCATGGGTCATCGCGACGCACCATGTGTAACCGCGGCACACCACGGGTCACCGCGACGCACCATGAATCATCGCCAAGCACCACGAATCACCGCGACGCACCATGTATCACCACGACGCACCATGAATCACCACGACGCACCATGTGTCACCGCGACGCATCATTTGTCATCGCGACGCACCATGGCTCACCACGACGCACCATCGGTCACCGCGACGCACCATGTGTCACCACGACGCACCATCACCTAGACGCACAATGGGTCACGGGCAAGCACTATGGATCACCACGACGCATCATGGATCACCGCGACGCACCATGGGTCACCGCGACGCACCATGTGTCACCGCGACGTACCATGGGTCACCGCGACGCACAATGGGTCAACACGGCGCATCATTTGTCACCGCGACGCGCCATGGGTCACCGCGACGCACCACGGATCACCACGACGCACCATGTATCACCGCGACGCACCATTTATCACCGCGACGCACAATTGGTCACCGGCAAGCACCATGGATCACCGCGACACACCATGGGTCACCGTGACGTAGTGCGAATCACCGCTATGAACCATGGGTCATCGCGACGCACCATGGGTCACCACGGCGCACCATGGGTCACCGCAACGCACCATGAATCACCGCGACACACCATGGGTCACCGCGACGCATCATTTGCCACCGCGACGCACCATGGGTCACCGCGACGCACCACGGATCACCACGACGCGCCATGTATCACCGCGACGCACCATTTATCACCGCGATGGGTCACCGACAAGCACCATGGATCACCGCGACGCACCATGGGTCACGGCGACGCACAATGGATCAACACTACGCGCCATGAATCACTGCGATGCATCATGAATCGCCGCGACGCACCATGTGTCACTGTACCGCACCATGAATCGCAGCGACGCACCATGTGTCACTGTACCGCACCATGAATCACCACGATGCACCATGAATCACTGCGATGCACCATGAATCACCGCGACGTACCATGGGTCGCCGCGACACACCATGGGTCACCGCGACGCACCATGGATCACCGTGAATCACCGGGACGCACCACGGTTACCGCGACACACCATGGGCCACCGCGACGCACCGTGAATCACAGCGATGCACCATTGGTCACCCCGACGCACCATGTGTCACCGCGACGCACCATGGGTCACCGCGATACATCACGAATCACTGCGACGCACCATGAGTCACCACGACGCACCATGGGTTGTCACGATGCACCACGAGTCACCGCGAGGAACCTTGGACCGCGGCGACGAACCATGAATCACCGCGACGCACCGTGGGTCACCGCGACGCACCACTGATTACCACAACGCACCATGGATAACCGTGAATCATTATGAATCACCACGACACATAATGGGTCACCGCGAAGCATCATGAATCACCAGGACGCACCATGTAGCACCGCGATGCATCATTGTTCACCGCGACGCACCATGAATCACCGCGACGCACGATGGGTCACCGCGACGCCACACCATGTGTCACCGCGACTGATCATGGTTCACAGCGACGGTTGCGACGCACCGTGTGTCACCGCGACGCACCAGGAATCACCACGACGCACCATTAATCACCGCGACGCACAATGAATCATCGCGATGCAACATGAATCACTGCGGCGACCCACCATGGGTTACCGCGACGCACCTTGTGTCACTGCGGCGCACCATGAATCACAGCGACGCGCCATGTGTCACCGCGACGCACCATGGGTCACCGCGAACATTCTATATAAGCAACGGGAATTGCACAGCATACACTTTTAAGAAAATAGCTCCCAATGTAGTTCCCCGTGGAACGAAATACCATTATAGAATCAAACAGTTTGGTTCCTAAGTTTGGTTCATCAAAGAACCCAACGAATTCAAGGTTTGTGTGGGAACAGCCCTAGCCTAAATGTCCTATAGTCTATAATTTAACAATATGTCGAACTTTTAGAAATAATGACACCCCAAACGTGCTTATAACCAACACATATTGTCACGGGGCACTGTACCCACAAGCACTCATCATTGTTAGGCAGTTAATGAACCAAATGGGGAACACAAAGGAACTATTTGGTTCCGTGTCCTGGTTGATCTATCATGGGAACCAGAAGAGAACCAAAATAGGTCACATTGGTTCACCCCTCATGACAAAAATTAGAAACAAGTTTGGTTCCTTGTTGAAGCAGAATGTCTTGTTTCTACTTGAGTTTTGTTCTTTGATTTGTGGTTCTTTATTTTGGTTTTACGTGAAGAACCAAAACATATGTGTTTGGTTCATTATTTTGGTTCTTAGTTTGCATTACAGTAGTGTGAGTATTTTTCGGCATTTAACAGCTATCTCAGTATTTCACGGTGATTCTTGGATAGGATAGGATAGGATAGGATAGGATATGATAGGATAGCATAGGATAATTTAATTTACAATATACACGCATGGAAAGTACAATTACACATAAATATAATATTAATAGACTATACATGTATATTGTTAGGGGTGATATAGTCATGGCTGGCTGTTTTCCTATCACCCCTGGTCGATCTTTATAGGTTTTCTGGTGATTCATATTAATCAGCTCCACTAAAGTGCACCGCGATCACCACAAAAAAATCCCTGTGTATTCTAGTCATCTATACAGTGGGCTTATTTGGGTATACGGTGTTGAATGTTGTGCTTATCGCACAATCTACATATTTATGTACTGTATAACTTACGGCGGCACGATCCACTGGCTGTATTCCAGTGTCTTACATTGTCGGATTGTCCATGGCATCTACATATCCCGACGGAACATCCCGGCGACATGCTCTCGAACATGCAGTATAGTCCCTCCGTCTGTTTACACATCGCATCGGATGAACACTTTCCGCCATATGTTTGATGACTCGACACTGAAAACCGAAATAACAAGAAAATAATTAAAGGTGCATGTACCCAAGGCACCAGCAGTTGTTAACAAAAATACATAGGTCTGTAAAAACATCACCATTAAAACATCACCACTGGAACATCACCGCTATATATAAGAAGAAGATGGAGAAATAGATACACGTTGTTCCTATATTCATTGTTGATAGTTATGCAATAAGGAAATTTCGCGTGTTGAAATCATTATGTAAACAAAACTATTATTGCGATTTGTCAACAAATGTCGCTAAACGTGTAGTAAGTTCAAATATGTTTGTCTGAATATGATTTTCAAAATATTTTTCAGTGCTTTGACATTTTCCAATGTTGTACTTATATTTTGGTATCAATCTGGTGAGTATGATGCATATGCACGTTTAGTCTGGTCGATAAACTAAAAATTTAGGGTCAACCTAGAAAAAATTCGGACTAAGTTGGTTTTTATACCATTTTGAAGAGGAAGCTCTCCTCTATAACATATCCAAAAGCATTTTTTGTAATTCAAGATGGCGTCCAAGATGGCTGTCATTTTCCTATAAGTCAGCTTGATGCAATTATAGCGATAACATCTTTTCATATGTATACACATGTATACATTTTTGTGAAGCTATGACATAACGCCATCTTTATGTGTCAAAATTGGAACTCCCCATCCAAGATGGCCGCCAAACAAAATGGCGACCGGAAGTGGATTTTTTACGTTTTTAACTATTACTTTTCAGATAAGTTTCTGTGGTTTGGAACTGGTTAAGAATTGTGACTTCATTTTGTATATAGCATATTAACTGACCATTGGAGCAATGAAATATGCTGTTCGTGGGGTCCACACCCCTTCCGGTCACTCAAAAATTCGATTTTACAAAACGCTGGATAAAATTTCACAAAAGATCCCCTTTGGGATTCTGGTCATATTTCACCAAGAAGTGGGAAGAACTGTGCAATGTAAGTGATGCATTCTATATGTTATTGATATTCGAACTCAATGGTACCAAAATTGTCACTTTGGCTCAAAATGGCTGTCAAAATGGCCGCCAAAATATGGAAAATGGTAATTATTATCCCAGCGTGCCATGCAGCCGCTTACAAGTTGTGGTGATGTACACACATGACTATTTTGTCTTATATACATTAAATACCAACATTTCTTATGCACCTTGATTAATTTTTACTATTTGCTATTCTGAAATTACCAGAATTATGGGATTTTTCTATCACAAACAGCATCAACCTCGGCAAAAAAAATAACTTTTCATGTTTGGACCATTTTTTTCAAGTAAAATGGAACTATCTTTAGTATCAAATGTTCTTTTTATTTTGATATGCCTTAAATATGGCATAGTGTGGTGGTTTAGACAATATTACTCAAGATGACTTGCAAAATGGCAACCAAATTTGGTAAAAAGTTTATATTCCGAACATTATTCTCTGCTGTTCCGAAATGGTAGCAAATTGTGACTCACTTGGTTATTAAACATGCTACTTAATCAACTGAAAACTTAATAATATATTATGGTTGTCCCAGCACTTTATGAGGCACGACAAATTCATTTTAAGGGATGCAGTATGGATTTTGGCGAACACCTCTTTTGAGATTCTGTCCATGTTTTTTAACGGAAACGGACAGAACGTTGAAACTGAACTGAAAGGTATCATATTATGTGGCTACTCTGGCTCATTAGCATAAAAATTGATTAACTTATAAACTATTGTCAGGAAAACCGTTTTCTTCACATTGCATATACAACGCAATTAATGTGGAGAACACTCTGATATTACATCAATCGATTAACATATCCTTGAGTTATTGTGGAAAGCGATAGTCACACAAAGGTGCACAAGTACAAATCACACATGAGCATTCAGTCATTCCATATATACATGAACACCACGTAAATGGCCATGTGCCACTCGCTGTGTAGACATCACCCATTACCATCCATACAGCCACAATTGGGTTTACCCATACACCAACACATGGCCATATAGCCATGAATAACCATGCAGACACACCGGGTATACTCCTACGCATCACATGACCTGTATACATATTCACTGGATACATGGACACAAAGTAACCTCTTGTATACCCATTCGCCTAACCATAGGCCATACAGTCACTCCATGTATATTTATTTGTTACATGCATAGCTATACAGCCACTAAAGATATACATATACACCTTACCGATGACCATACAGTCACCCCATACCTGTTCGCTACATCCATGATCATACATCACTTCTTGTATACCTATTTGCCTCACCAGTGGTCATACAGTCTCATTCCCTGTAAACTATATTCATAGTTTCGACAACCGTGGCCATATAGCCACTCAAGATATACATATACACCCAACCCAAAACCATAGAGTTACTCCATGTATATACATATAGACCTCACAAAAGTGGCCTTACAGCCCTTCTAGATATATCAATGTCTCATACCGCGCATACGGACATTCATACACTCCAGACTTGCATATACACCTGACCCATGACAATCCAGCCTCTTGCTGTATACGCACAAACCACATTCGTTATCATAGTCACTCCTTGTATATCAATTCACCCAATCATTAATTTTGCTATACTGTCAATCCCTATATGCCTATGTACATATTGGCCGTGCCATGGCCATGTAGTCACTCATGATATACATATACACCTCACCCACGACCAGAGCATCACTCCAGGTGTGTATGTATATATATATATATATATATATATATATATATATATATATATATATATATATATATATATATATACATATATATATATATATACCTCATCGATGGCCACAGCTTCTAGATATACCAATACCCCGAACACACGACCATTCGTACTTCAGACTTGCATATACAGCTCAATCGTGACAATTCAGCCACTCGCTGTATACATATACACCCTCTACATGAGCATTCAGCTATTCACTGTATACTTGTACACAGCACCAATGACAATACAATAGGCCCTACATATAAACATATACATCCCACCCATCACCATGAGGTCACTCTCTATATACACTAGATGCCAATGACCAGACAGCCACTCACTGTAAACATGTTCACCTCACACATCACCATACTGCTACTCCTTATATACCTATACCTCACTATGGACATCCCACCCATGACCATATGGTCACACATTGTATAACTATTCACATCATTCATGAATACAATAACTCCATGTATACCTACTCACCTCGCCTATGACCATACAGTCAACAGACATACACACTGTATTAAGTTGATCAATGTTGAAGCTAATGGGCCAGAATAGCCGCATAATATGATCCCTGTCAGTTCCGTTTCAACGTTCTGCCCATTTCCGTTCAAAAACAAGCAAGCTTTTGGCAAAATCCATATTGCATTCCTCAAAATGAACTTGTCATGATTCGTAGGGTACCGGGACCACCAGAATAGAACATTTAGTTGATTAAGTAGCATGTGTCACCATTGATTATGTATACATATACACCACATATATACACATATGTATATGTATATAATAATGTTTACCAAATTTGGTTGCCATTTTGGAAGCCATCTTGAGTAATTTTGTCTAAAACAAAAAATAAACATCTTTGATACCAAACATAGTTCCATTTTACTTTTAAAAAATGGCTCAAACCTGAACATCGATTTTTTGCTGATTTTGATATCCGGTTTGTGGCAGAAAATTTCGAATAATTCTGGTAATTTCAGTGGTTAAAATAGTAATACATACCAAGGTGCATCAGAAATGTTAGTACTCAAGCTATATAAGACAGAATAGCCAATTGTGTTCATCACCACAACTTGTAAGCGGTTGAATGGCAAGCTAGGATAATAATTACCATTTTCCATATTTTGGCGGCCATTTTGGCAGCCATTTTGAGCCAAAGTGACAATTTTGGTACCATTGAGTTCGAATATCAATAAGATATAGAATGCGTCACTTACTTGCACAGTTCTTCCCACTTCTTGATGAAATATGATTAGAATCTCGGGGATATTTTGTGAAGTGTTATACCGCGTTTTGTAAAATCGAATGTTTGAGTGACCGGAAGGGGTGTGGACCTCACGAACAGCATATTTCATTGCTCCAATGGTCAGTTAATATGCTATATACAAAATACAGTCACAATTCTCAACCAGTTCCAAACCACAGAAACTTATCTTAAAGATATTAGTAAAAAAAACGTAAAAAGTCCACTTCCGGTCGCCATTTTGGCGGCCATCTTGGACGGGGAGTTCCAGTTTTGCACATAAAGGTGGCGTTATGTCTTAGCTTCATAGAAATGTATACATGTGTATATATATGACAAGATGTTCTCACTATAATTGCATCAAGCTGACTTATAGGAAATGGCAGCCATCTTGGACGCCATCTTGAATTACAAAAAATGCTCAAAGCGGATTTTAGCGGATTTTGGATATGTTATAGAGAAGAGCTTCCTCTTCAAAATGGTATACAAACCAACTTAGTCCAAATTTTTTCTAGGTCAAACCTTTTATCGACCAGACTAGTTGGTCAGCTGCGTTGGTCGATATGTTTTTGTTTCATGAATGTGATCGATGAAAGCCGCGCAAGATATTGATTTGATCTCCGACCGTCAACTTAAACCACAGTTGTTGAAAGTTTTTATCAAAATCCGCTGATAAATACACATACCTTTACTTTGGTAATAATATATAGTATTATTGAAGTGACGGTTCAATCATGTAGGTGTATTTATCGTTAGATTTTGATAATAATTTCCAACAACGTTTCTGTGACATAAACCTATAATAATTGCTCCCCGTTGCGTTGCTCCTATACGTCGAAGAATACATGAGATATTAATTTAAAGGGGTACAGTACACAATTTTCAATAAATTTAGGATAATAACAACGATATAATATCGATAATATATAGAAAACTAAGAAATTTGAGTCGAATATGTATTCTGTAAACGTTCAGGTTTATAGGTTATCTTAAAATCAAAGTTAATAATTTGATATAAATTTAATTTATGGCTGGAGCAGGGGGGGGGGGGGGGGGTCTGCAATTTTTTTCCGAACACTAGGCGGGGTGGGTGGGTGGTTCAGCAGCCCGGCTTACACATTTTTTCCTAGCCCTGTAAAAGTTTTCCTCGAGTCATTTTTCTTCAAAATAATGGGACAAAAGGTTTTAAGAATGCTTCTATTTAATAAATAGAGCATGGCTTGGAGTGAAATACGCCGATATAGTGCATAGTGAGGTTGTGTAGTTCACGACGCGAAGCGTAGTGAACTACACAACCGCACTATGCACTATATCGGCGTATTTCACGACAAGTCATGCTCTAATTATTATATTGTATCGAACAAATGCAGAAATTAAAGGCAAACCAGTGGGGAAACACCATTTTTTTTAAAGAAAAAAAAATAATATGTAAAAATAAAAAAATAAAATTGTAAATTCCTCTTTGTTCAGGTTTGTTTGTTTGTTTGTTTTTTAATTAATTCTTTGTAAAAAAAAAAAATTTCAATGTTTGTTTTCCTGTTTTTTTTTAAAAACGTTGGCTGCCTGTTTGTTGTTTTTTTTTAAATTATTTTTATTTGTTGTAAATGTTTATTTATTGTTTGTTTATTTTTCATGTTTGTTTTCCTGTCTAAAAAAAAACTTGTTTTTTTTAAATTCCCCTTTGTTCAGGTTTGTTTGTTTTTTAAAATTAATTTTGTTGTTGTACCTGTGGTGACCAGTGACCAAACTCAAGAACATTTAGACCAATGTCAACACATTTCAACCACTTACCCACTCTTAATTGGTGCCCGGACGAACGAAGAATGTATTAAATTTGGTCATTTATTAGTATAAGTCGCTCTTGTACACGGAACTATCAGAATAATTGAGCCGCGAAATTATTGATTATTTTCGAACCGAGCGGTCACGTGACTCTGATCGGAAGCAAAGAATTTACGGCTACAAAAAAAAGTGTACCCAACTCCGGAAACATGAACGTATGATTGGTGTTATTGGGCCATGAAAATCTGCAGTAGCGTGTTTTTTCAACGCTTAGTATACAGCATAGGGGTATTATTTATTTACAAGAGACAGCTAAAACAAGCTGTAATCGGCAAATTGTATTCTCGGTTCATTTTATTAGTTGTTCGGGTACGGCAACCGATCACACGTTTTAGTGTTACCGGTATAGGAATGGGGTATCGCGAACTTAGGAAACGCAACGGGACTCCAGAGAAAACCTTTGTAATTTTGATTTAGCAGTAGGAAACTACTATTTTCAACTTTTACTAAGTTCAGAAAATTGATGTTCGCCTTACTGAAGCTTTAATTTGGATCAGCGGCGAAATAACAAGTAGTTTCAGAACAAAGTTTGATGTAGTGTTCGTTACTATTTTTAGTAGTCAAAACTACATATGCATAGTGCACGATGGGAGAGACTTGAAGGCGTAGTATACAACTACGACTAATAGAGTCGAGTAGCCAACCAATCGGAAAGCTTGATTTCAATAACAAAGTCACGTGAGATACAATATTAAGTTATAGGTATGCACTTAACTCTTGGTAGGAGGTTTGAGTTCACCATCAGTTAATAATGATGGATGACACCAAGGGGTAATAAAAAGGTCAGCTTGCTAAATGTTTTCATCAAGGATCTATCAATGCACATTGACATGGAAAGGCTCAGATTTAAATAGTTCTATTAAAAATCATTTATTTAACTTGATATAAATGAAAACATAACACAATAATAGATTCTTCAAATAAATGTAAACTCTTCACTGAACTCTTCAAATAAAAATAGACTATTCAAAAAATCATAATAAAATAAAACAAAGGTGTTAAAACAAACTTTGACCGATTTCAACGATATTCGGTATATGGGTCTAGGATCACCTCTAGATGGGAGCTGTCAAATTTGAATGATTTTTTTATGAAAAATATGGCCACTGGCAGCCATTTTGGATTTTAATCTTTGCATCACTAAATCCTAAATACACACTGCAGAGCTTATCACTCATCCGATCATCAGCAACCTCCATATGGATCTTCGGTGTGACCTCTTGATGGGTGCCTACCATATTTTCCCGAATTTTGTAAAAAAAAAAAAAAAAAAAAAAAAAAAGGCTGCCAGTGGCCATCTTGGATTTTACTCATTGTATGACAAAATCCTTCAGCAGACCTTACAGGTCACATTTCTCATCCAATCGTCACCAAACTTCATATGGATCTTTGAAGTGATCTCCAGATAGGAGCCTCCATTTTTTCCCCAATTTGTTTTTAAAACAAACATGGCCACCAGCGGCCATCTTGGATTTCAAATGTCAATCCATCAGCATACCCTAGAGCCCACATTTATTTGAGAATTGTTTTGAAACTTAACAGTTGGTAAATAAAAAGTAGGAATGCTTCTATAATCATGATATGGAACATTCATCGGATAAGATCAGAAAAACTGAGTAAAATAGTCATTTGAAGCAGTTTGGAGGGGGTGGGTCCCTATCCCAGAATTGTAAACAATAAAAATTAGGGGGGGGTGGGTACCCAGAGGGCGGCGGACAAAATAAAAAAGCGCCTAGTGTCCGGAAATTTTTTCCTGACCCCCCTGGCTGGAGTCATAAATTAAATTACGAATTTCCGTGTACAAGACGTAATCAAAATAATTCACGGATAGTGGAATTGGCAACGCGTGGCACACATGATGGTGTAAACAAGTATGTTGATACGAGGCGTAAACTCAAGCCACTCACTGACTAGTGACTATATAATGACTTAAACGAGTATTTGAGACTAGTATGCATATAATACAACATTTATTTGATACATCTGCTTGAAAACTGAACAAAAATTACTCAACAACGACAATTTGTATTTTTGCATTCCGGCTAATCTGCCATCCATGACATTACTTCGTACTCAACAGACATTCAAATAATGGAAATCTGGTTATCTTATTCTACGACTCAGAGACTATGGAAACCAACAACAACATTTGAGTACAGTGTCTATTTAAGTTAGCTGGCACAATATGAACATGTCAGTTGGCATGATGGTCTGCGTTTAGAAAATAATAACGTCCAATCATATATATTAGGTATGATACCAATTTATTGTTTTATTCATCGTCGTATATTGTCAAACAGAGTAATATAATTAATACAAATAATAATACAAATAATCTAAATTATTGCATGGCACATTTGTGGTGTACATTTATAGATCTAGGTATAGCGTCTTTGACAAGATATATATACATGTATGATGTGTATATATAATAACTAGAAGGTGACCCGACTTCGTCAGGTCAGGTGAGGTAACGATTTGACCCGTCAAAAACACTGATCGGACAAAAGTACCCGTCGAAATCCATCCGGATTTACCCGATTTGACCTCGAATTGATCATTTTGAAGGTCAAGGTCAGGTCGGGGTCACGATTCGACCCGTCCAATACATTCAGTGGACAAAAGTAACCCTACGTATCAAATTTCGCCGAAATCCCATCAAAATTCGCGATTTGACCATGAATTGACCCGATTTCAAGGTAAAGGTCACGTCGCACGGGCAAATGAATAGGCTTATGAGACTCCCCATACGAAAGTACCCCCACATACCAAGTTTCATCAAAATCCCGTGATATTCGGGCGTTTTACCTTGAAATGACCCGATTTCAAGGCCAAGGTCACGTCGCACGGGCAAATTAATAGGCCTATGGCACTGCCCGGCCGAAAATACCCCCACATACCAAGTTTCATCGAAATCCCGTGATATTCGTGCGTTTGTCCTTGAAATGACCCGATTTCAAGGTCAAGGTCACGTCGCACGGGCAAATTAGTAGGCCCATGTCTCTCCCCGGCCGAAAATACCCCCAGATACCAAGTTTCATCGAAATCGGCTAGGCCGTTTTCGAGTCCATTGGAAACAGACTTACACACGCACACACAGACAGATCTTCCAAAATATATAATAGACTAGCCGATGTGCCCGACGTTGTCGATAGCTCCACCCGTTTCCGAGAGCCGATGCGCCCGACGTTGTCCGGGCTATTCAAAAACCAAATTTCAAGTCGATAGCTCCACCCGTTTCCGATATCTCGTCTGCGCATGCGCGAAGCTGGCGTCGCACGGGCTCGGCGACCCGATAAAATTCGTATCCGGGGCAAGATACATTCACATAGCAAATTTCAAGTCGATAGCTCAACCCGTTTCCGAGATCTCGTCTGCGCATGCGCGAAGCGGGCGCCGCACGGGCTCGCCAATACGACAACGACGACCGCCTGGTCAAACTAGACACACGTACCAAGTTTCGTCCCGATCGGTCGAGAATGATAGATTTGTATTAATGACAGACATACAGACATACAGACAGACAAACAGAGGTCTTCAAAATATATATGACTAGCCGATGAGCCCGACGTTGTCCGGGCTATTCAAAAACCAAATTTCAAGTCGATAGCTCCACCCGTTTCCGAGATCTCGTCTGCGCATGCGCGAAGCTGCCGTCGCACGGGCTCGGCGACCCGATAAAATTCGTATCCGGGGCAAGATACATTCACATACCAAATTTCAAGTCGATAGCTCCACCCGTTTCCGAGATCTCGTCTGCGCATGCGCGAAGCTGGCGTCGCACGGGCTCGGCGACCCGATAAAATTCGTATCCGGGGCAAGATACATTCACATAGCAAATTTCAAGTCGATAGCTCCACCTGTTTCCGATATCTCGTCTGCTCATGCGCGAAGCGGGCGCCGCACGGGCTCGCCAATACGACAACGTCGACCGCCTGGTCAAACTACACACACGTACCAAATTTCGTCCCGATCGGTCGAGAATCGTAGATTTGTATAAATGACAGACAAACAGACAAACAGACAGACAAACAGACAGAGGTCTTCAAAATATATATGAGATTTATATTTGGCCTATGACAAATTCCTGTTTCGTCATTTCAGCTTATACTTACAATATTTATCAAAATGGCTGGTTTTGGAAAATTTATATATGCATGCTTCCGGGTTTTCATTCCGCTTCTAATGATCTATAATATAGATATTCTATACTTATACCAATGAGTGTGTTTTTGAATCGCAATTCGCTGTAAAAATCCGACTCTTTGACCCAGATAAGCGGACACCATTTCGAACAAGTGGAAAAACAGCCGTTTTGCGTCAGAACTATGCTCATAACCGGAGTTATGATAAACCCATTTTTACACGGGATACATCAATTGAAGAGTAAAACATATCTTTCTACCTATATATGAGGCATTTATGTAACACAATTTATTCTTGTGTATTTTGAACCAGTTTGTGTAAAAAAAATAGGACCGACCAAGTAGAGAGATGATTTACAACGAGTCCCCAGTTTATAGAGAAATTTACAAAACAAGTCTATAGTAAATTAGCCATGGGCAGAGTCTTTGCCGAGGTCCAGACCCAATTTACTGTAACGCTTTTTAAATTTCGCTATCAACTGGGGACGAATTGTAGATTATATTTGTTACTTGATCAGAAACCTCCATAAAACATACCTAAATCAATAAATGCGGCGTAAACTAACAGTGGCGTACGTATATACCGTAGGGAATGTAAACAGACGACAAGCGGGAAGTCAAAGGATGCGTTTGCGCAACAATAATATATATATATATATATATATATATATATCTTTTGTGTACACCTGGCAGTATTTCCTGTTGTACAATGGCCGATGTATGTCATTATTATAGACCATGTGCAAAATACACAGGCTATCGGCATCTGCATGGCCGTTGGTGTAATGTAACTTACCGGAGCCGACGAGCGCTGTGAGCAACAAGATAATCTGACAGATCTGAAAAGGTACAATATTGACTTGAAACATATTATATTTACATAAGACATAAAAGTGATTGTTGCACAAGTTAACTTCTTATGAAGTCCTTCTCTGGTACAATATAATGTAATACGAGCATGTTATAACAAGGCATCAATATATACGTTACAACTTACAAGCCTATTTACAACTTACGCTTGGACATGTCTTGATATTTGTAATTTATAGTGTATTCCGGGGGTTATCTGTCGTTAAAACCAACCCCTTTTTCCCACCTAGACCTTCTATCTTACGAATGGGCACGTTATACCTTGCTTTATACCACAAGTCGACATTCGTAATCTAGATTGGCCACATATCCTAGTTTATACGCAACGAGCTCACATGAGGACCTCTATTAGAGAAATACATCGCGTCTTACACCCCTCAAACAATAACAAACATCTGGATATAGTGCTTATGAACCGCACGTAACCCATTTCCTAGTCGGTAGAGGCATGCTGTTCATTAGCATACCAGGAGGTATCTATCACATTGAAGCATTCGACAATCTGTTAATATATAGAATTACTCTTCTTCTGGAAACATTTGTATTGAGTCAAATAGATCCTAAATTGTAAACTTACCCAAAATACAGGTACATGTAATTGCGTTGACATTCGATATAGTATATATTACATATACATAATATATTATTTTTGAAAACTATTGTACCTGAAAATATGCGTACAATTGTATTCAAGTCTACGCGCAAACACCGCTAACACGACCCGTGTCAAGGAGCCTCGTTTTGTTGTCATACTAAGGACTATTTTTATTCACAAAAACTGTACAATCTGTATAAAAGTATAAAAGTAATTTCTCATTGTATATTATAAAACTGTGTTTAAGTCGGTTAACCCTTTACCCAACAGAACGGCCCTGTGCCCAATGCATTCTCTTATAGGTCGCCTCGCATATATAAGAGAATGCATTGGCTTAACACATTAAAAATTAAAAAATTGTTAAAGAATGTAAGAAAAAATGGTAAAAAGTGTTAAAAAAAGTTTTTTTTTTAAGCCAATGCATTCTCTTATATATGCGAGGCGACCTATGGTCGACTCGCATATATAAGAGAATGCATTGGCACAGGGCATAACTGTAACTATCACAATGTGGCCGGTTTTGGCCGGTTTGTTGGGTAAAGGGTTAATGCAATCGCGACTGGACATTCGAAAACTAAATGACCTGGCTCTTCGAGTTCGAGCATCTAGTTTCCTAATGTCCGGTCGCTCGTCCATTAACCCTGACTGGATTTACTGAGAATGGTTTATACTCGTTGCCCTCGATATTCGCGGCTCGCTTGCGTTCGAGTTAGAACTCAGAGATTGCAAGGTCGCGACAACAACATTTGAGGTAAACCAAGGAGTCGAAATTATGTCGTCTATACAGGGACATAATAAATTTATTTGTTTTGAAGAATATTCTCAAGTTCGTGGGTTTTACATATTATTTACTTTACAGATAAACTGAACCAAGCACGAATAACTCTTTACTACTAAATACTCATTGATGAGTAGTTCCCTTAGGAAATGTTACGATATAGAGGATCTCAAACGAGTTACTATTTTATACGGAATTTATCAACATAGTTCACTAAATTCGATTTGAGCCGAGGTTTACCGAGGCTCAAATAGAATTTAGTGGACGAGTTTGATAAATTACGTATAAAATAGAACGAGATTGAGATACTTTTTATCACATGATCATATAATCACTAAACTTTTATCGAAAAGAACAATAATTAACAGCCAGCGAGCTTTGTCACAAAGAGCAGCGTGACGTCATTGCACGCGACGATATTACACGTGTCTATTACGCTCGAATATTACATTGGAAAATAGTGCTAATCATATGATAAAATAAGTTAGGTCGTTTGTTGAACGTATTATCTGAACATTTCCCAGCAATAATTATGAATCATTCAGCATTTTTATTATCTGTCTGACTGTAACAGTTATCTGCTAATTTATCATGAAACTAATAGACCAATCCAATTGATACATTTTTAACTGAAAGGGATGAACCATTTAAAATAGAAATGGTAAATTTATTTCCCATATCAATGAAAGAGCTAATTGCTCTCCTGTGTAATTATTATCTGTGTAATTTTTATCTCATCTTGATCGTCTGAGGTTGCGAGCAATGATATGTTTTGAATCTATGTTTATGCATATTTATATATAGTCTTCAAACCATGTATTTGGTGGAAGAATTACAATGAATCTGAATCTATTAAAGTGCAGAAGTTTCATAGTACAGAGCTCTGGTTCCAAATTAGGACTTGAATCACTTGATATATATGCGTATATATGCTCCAGTGGAGGGGTGTAGTGAATTGTGGGTTTCACATTACTATACTATCGAGTGAGTGAGTGAGTGAGTGATTGATTGATTGATTGATAGATTGATTAAGGTTTAATGTCGCTTTCAGCAACTAAGGCCATATCACGACATTGCCAGTTTTAGTGGTGGAGGAAATCCGCACACTTACGGCTAATCCAACAGTGATTTAAATGGCTGATACACTGGTCGACCACGTGCCGCAAACCACCGGCCATCGGCGAGTAACTGACAATTCCACCAGATAACGATTTGGAGTTATAAAGTCCACAATGGAAGCATGTGGATTTTAACCCTCATCGCCAGCGTTGGAGGGCGAGGCGGCTTGAAGTTGTACCCTTAACCGACTGAGCCACCGAGACCCCTACACTATCGAGTGCCTCTATAATATAACTGTCAAAGGATGCATATTTTGTCTTTGTATTGGCTCTAGCTGAAGGCAAACATTAAATTCCGGAATGCGTACTCCAAGTTGTTTGCTAACCGTAAAACACTATTCCCGTTTTAACTTGTTTGCACGCGGCGGTCCGGGTTGCTTGGACGATATTCGATTTCTCGGAAAATCGTCCCAGCAGAACAATAGAACACCACCGTCAGCATATAAGACTATGACAAATATATAAATACACCTCTATTTTTCTCTTTCGTTTACATCGATTCTGATTGGACAAGTCATAACAAGGCCTTAGTTACTTGTTGCTGGCATTTCTCGATAAATATGTAAGTCACCGACTCACCGTCGTAGGAATTTGAGAAGGGTTAACATTCCCACGAGTCGTTTGTCCCCGGGATAATTTACCTAGAGTGTTTATGGTGTGTCCTTGGTTATAATCATTTCTCTGTGAATTGAATGGGTTCGCTTCAAAGTCAATACTGATAGCTTTGTTGCATTTTTTTGATAATAATCGGCGCCAAACAATAATTTCGGGAGGCGATGATAAGCACGGGGCATTAACCAGCTCTTGACTTCGTGACGGTCGGGTGGTCCTCTGGGGGGTCGTTCGTCGTCGCATGGCTCGAGCCGCCCGCGCGGAACTAGCCACAGCAACACTGGCCGTGACGCTTCCCACCGACTCCGTGCAATGCGGGGGGGGGGGGCTGGCCTGCATGCAACAACCAACCCACCGGACGTCGGAGCGTCATCTCCAAAGTGTTGCCAAATGACTGCTGAGATGGATGTTCAATTAATTTTATAAATCCATTTACAATAGATGTGTATACATGATTCGAAAATGTTATGGATTCATATTTCAGATGAGATACGTGGTCCAACTGATCAGTCAGATTAATACGAAAAGAGGCGAAAACTCCCCCATTTTCATCTGTATTCCAATCTCGGTTATGACGAAAAGCCTAGAATTCAGTGAGTTTGAAAGATGAATGGTGACATATTAATTATATTTACCATGCTATCATACATGTGTTTGTTCAAAATGCTTTGTTTAGCTACGAACGATTGAGTAATGTGAAAAAGAGTAGTGTTCTTGTCGTTTGATATACCTTTAACCCCATATAAGAAATGATTTGCTTTTAATGAATGATAGCCATTAATACTTATATTTTTTATAAAAAGTCAATTCTTTGATCTATATAAATAAAGGGCATACATGTCTGGCAAGCCAAACCGCTATTTAATATTAAATTTACTTAAGTAAAATAAAATGACACTTTAATTCACTTAAGTGAAATAAAATGACGTTTTATTTTACTTAAGTAAAATAAAGTGTCTTTTTATGTGATTATCACGGCATAAAACAGCGTTGTCAAATAGGCGTTGGCAATTTTATTGAGATACATATTCAGAACATGTCACATTCATTTATTTTGTTATCTTCGCGTATATGCTGTGTATAACTCGTATATTTAATTCCTGTTGTTCGTGCTCATATATCTTGTCGATGAAAAGAGCAATAAATCTATCTATATATAATTCAATCTTGGCCGTCGTTTTGTATGTGCATTCAGTTGGACCTGTTTAAGCCTGCATGTTTCCACGTGCGTCGTCATGACAACAGTCAAGAGCATGGAGCTTTTGATTGATGTTCTTCGTGGGCGGATTATCCTGCATATGAGCCTTTTGAGGGTCGACGTCTCCAAAATGAAGCACGTGTTTATAGCAATGTATGGGTGTACACAGTACACGTGTACTGGTTGATATACTTTAAACGCACCGGATAGAGTGACAGATAACGTGACTATCAGCTATTACACGGCAAATAGAAATAAATATGTTAGACAAACAGCATGATAAAATCAGCTGCCTAAACTATTAATTATATTAACCCGTTATCTGTTAAATGGATTCTCCCACTCGGTTGTTAAAGTATACACCGGAACAGTCTATTGTTCATTTTGAGGGGTGTTCAGGCAGTAAAGCAGACGACAGACACGTGAAAAAGATAATACAAGCGTAAAATGATTCATATTCCTTGGTGGGAAATGTTCAGGTGATGTAAGTTCAACACGTTTGTTGATCATCTTATCTGAACATGTCATAAGGGAACTACTCGTCAATGAGTATTTTGTATCAAAATAAGGCTGAAGGGGTCACTCTCACCAAAACAAATGCTGGGTTTGAAAATGTGCTGAAGGATACACATGGTTTGTGATCGGCACTAACACAGTTACTTAAACGGTGTTTCTGAAAGTCTGTCACATATCAGCAGTTTGTTTTCAGATCATTTTAATGTTCATTTGAACGTAAACAATTATTCTCTAACATAAATCACGGCAGATACGAAAACTAAACGTCATTTAGAATGAGATTTCAAAACATGTGTACCCTTCAGCACATTTTCAAAACCTGTGTACCCTTCAGCACTTTTTATTGGTGAGAGTGACCCCTTCAGCCAAAATAAGGCTTAACCATGTTGCAGCCGGACATGATACCATGGAGTATGTCACGCTATACATTGCTAGCGTATTGCAGCATATATTTGACCAAACAAATGTTTCCTGTCTTGTATAACAACCGGTCGTACCAGAAGGCTTCGGCAGTCGTCTTTAAAGTATACAACTGGACCTGTTTTAACTTGTTTCCGAGTGATGTCTTTATATATGACAAAAGTAAAGATCGTGGAGCTTTTGAGTGATGTCGTTCATATAGTATAGCAGAATGTGTCACTCTCGCCAAAAACAGTGCTGAATGGCACACATGTTTTGAAAATGTGCTGGTGTGTACACAGGCTTTAGAACATCGTTCTGAGTGCCGTTTAGATTTCGCGTCTGACACGATTTCTGTTAGAGGATATATGTTTACGTTCAAATGAACCTTAAAATGAACTGAAAGCAAACTTCCGATTACACCCCCATGCATCCGGATTTGCTCGTAGCGGAAGACATGCTCGTAGCGGAATAACCACATGACCCGCGATTTGCACACCGTTCACGGTTAGACACATGTTGCACCGAAACCAACACATACCAGTGGTTGACGGTGGTGGTATTATTTGTGGCTATAATTTACCCAACTGTACATCAAACATCTTTAAACATGGACGCAGTTTAATCCTATTTTACCGGGAAGTTAGGCCAAAAATTGTGGCAAAATTTGCATTTCTTACATAAAATTACGATTTCTGTGGTAACAGCCCAGACAATCTAGTCTTTGCATACATTGCTATTTCCGCGGATATTCCCTTAATATAATAGACAATATTTCCAGTCATGTATCTACATTTTCCATAGTAAAAATAACCATATATGCATGTCATAGCAAGAAAATATGGCATGTCTATAGCAGTGGTATGTATGTCTATAGCATCAGCGATTTTATAATGACGTGCTCGTAGCAGATTTACTTTTAGGATAATTTCACCAACTAGACCTTTTTTAAAGCTAAAACGCAACGCTGATCATGTGGATAGTAGTAATCAAGCCCGAGTCGAAAGAGTCATTTGGTTAAATGCATGAAACATAAGTAGCATTCAAAATGACATGCATTCTCGTCTTCATGTATGGACACTATATTATTGTGTAAATCGCAAATTAGTAATATAACAAAGTTTATTGAAAAAATGCAAAATTAGTGATGTTCCACACGCGTCTGTTTCGAATATCCTGACGTGCATGATCGGTAATGAAAAAACGACTGACTCGATGGCTGAGTGGTCTATAATATCTGGTAATAATCGCGCGAAAATACTTTTGAACATTTGATTAACAGCTGTGGATCGGTATCATTCAGACACTTTTTGCAATTACATATTTTATTTATTATAACATAAATGTGAAATACTATTAAAATCACAGAGGTCACTAATCGTTTAAATGTTTATTCTGAGCAATCTGTAGACGAACTTTTTCGGAAGGATTTTCTAAAGGGTGATTGATAACTTTACACCCTCTTGTGCGATGTTCATAACAAACATTTTCAATTACTGCAGGCGATTTATTTCAATAAAACTATAAACTACCATTGTACAGTACATATATTAATACGATTAGTGGCCACCTTGTCTAAAAGAACGGAAAACTACTTTTCACCCGAGAAACATAATATATATGAGGTATTTGCCTTTAAAATATATAATTAATGAATGTATATAAAGACTCTGTCTAAATTTAAAATGAATAAACGTATTTGATAACTAAAATGTGAGGCAACTTGATCTGCTTTTAAAAATATATAATATATGTATAAAAAAGGCTCTTATCTGAGATTAACGTATTTGATAACTAAAATATGAGGCATTTCGCTTTTTAAAATAAACAATAAAGGTATACAAAAATGCTCTTATCTCAGATTAAAAATAAACGGAATTTACAACTAAAATATGAGGCATTCGCATTAAAAGGGACACTAAGACTACACGTTTGTTTTAGGAAGCATAAAGATATAAAGGTTATAATAGAGAAGTCTGGTCGGACCCTTAGTAGAATGGGAGACATAAAATCCAACGAGGGAGACCTGGGAGTGGTGGTAGGTTCTCTTAATCAATGCAGTCGTTGGTCAGATACACTTCATATGGAAGACCCAAACTTGGCTTGCAATCTTTTCCGCCAACATTTTAATCCATAATATTGTCTGAGTATAATCACACCCTTACGGTAGTAAACTATATATATATATATATATTTAGATCGTTAATTCCACCATTTCATTGACTATCAATCTAATTGTATGCCATTAAATTCATTTGACCATGTTTTTCATAGCACATGTGCATGGGCTATTAGTAAAGTGTATACAATACTGACGATTGTTCAAAGATATTTGGAACTAAAATTTGATATCGTATTTTGTTACACTTAGTCTAAAAGCAGATATTTGGTGCCTCCGATAGTTTCTATTTTACAATACCACAATGATCGCTTATTATGTGATACCAGGGCGTTCTGCAAAAGTCTTAGTGTCTCTTCGCCGTTACACAAATTATGATAATCGAGGTCAAGAGACACAGGTGCCGTCTCAATTAACACGTACATGTATGTAATATATGTACATATTTCGTCTAAATTAATATGATAGCCATTCCCATGTCATTCGTGTGATATATGTATATGCTAGCACTATCTAGACGCTCGTTTTGGTTGACAAAAGTGTCTCTCGCATATACACATTTTTTATATAATGCTACGAGCATATCACCCGATGCTACGAGCACGTCATAGCAAGTTTTACGTTTGCAATAGACATACCCCAATGTCGAGTGAGTGGCTCCATGGAAACTAATTTTTCGGGCACTAATATGATTGACATCACAAACATGTCAAGTTCATTTTGAAGCTAAGATATCATACTTTGAGAGACTGAATGTTATATAATGTGTCAATGCAAAGATTCATAAAAAAAATGATAAAACTTATATCGAATAAGTATTTCAGGTCATAATTTTCGTATAAAACCCGATTATCGAACAGTAATATGCAAATTGCGGAAACCACAAACGCTCATTTCTGTTGGCCGATTATCGCTGTTAACGTTAATAAAAATCAAGGTAAAATAAACCGTGATTTTATTAAATAACTTACGACAACTAAAGACGGTGTGCAAATCGCGGGCCATGTGGTTATTCCGCTACGAGCATGTCTTCCGCTACGATCATATCAGGATGCATGGGGTGGATTAGGCGCCAGACTTTCGGGAACACAGTTGAAGTAACAGCGTCAACGCTGTCTGCAAACCCTTCAGCACTAATTGTCTTGTTTAGGTGAGAGTGACACCTTCAGCCATATCCTAGGCTGGCACATAGTAATATTTGGAGAATCGACCATCTCCAAAATGAAGTTCATATATATACAATATATAGTGTGTGTAATATATATTAATTATAAATTATGTGTTAAGCTGTTTTTAGAGGAACGGGTCATTAAGCAAACTTTCTTCTGTCGCGCAATGGCCTTACCATAGCCTCGTTTCAATTAACCGATGAGAATCTAATGGGGTAAAAAAATATTTACCCCACTTAGCGAGACCGGTGAAAAATCTTATAACTTTGAAAAAACTGGGATATATTGCTGATATTTTGCTTAACAAAATGACATGTGTGTATTGATTTCAGTTACACACATATTCCCTGTGCTATTTTGGTAACTGAATAATTAGTGTTCATTATCTATACTATATCTGGGTTTTTTTGGGTATATTTTTAAGCAATAGGACGACCGATGGTCGCACTATGTCGGTAGATATACATATATATGAGGTCACTCAATGTTGAAATTTATGCGATATAAAAAGCGCGACCAGTTCAGATATGTATATCTTGTAAACAGAAAAAATGAGAATGGCATGCACCTTGATATGTCGTTTAAGCGCATAACTTATATTTGAAGAATGCCGGCTGATACGGACCCTGGCTCTTACGGACCCTGACTGATACGATACTGGCTTTTACGGAAATCCGGCTCATACGGACCTCAATTCAAATTATGGTGGGACAAGTATGTTGGGGGCAGGGGGTCTGGTCCGTGTTTGGGGGGGGGGGGTGCAGGAAAGGGAAATTTAACGAGTCTGAGTGATTTCATTAAAGATTTCATAACTTTAAGTTCATTACTCTACAGATGTTATAATGACTTAAATATTTTCAATTTTTGTTAAATATGTTTTTTTTTTAAATAATTATTTGAGCAACGAGATAAATCTCAATTTAAAAAAAATTAATAATATTCAAATTGTTATTTTTTTTGTTAAATTGAGCAAGGAGTTCTATCTAAAAAAAAACATTGTTTTTTTAAAGAGTTATGGCCCTGGGTTCAAAACTATTTGACCTGGTGACCACATTTGAACAAATATGAATGTGAGTCATCTGTGGAACATCCACACCAATTATGAACCCATTCAGTCTTATTTTTCTGGAGAAGATACGTCTTGACTGACGGACGGATATACGGATGGACGACGGACGAGGAGTGATGACTATAAATCCACCGGAGATTTCCTCTCAGGTGAGCTAAAAAAAACGCTAGCTGTATGAACTAACACGCACAATCAATAAATGAACTCAAGTCATTTCGTGTTATCAGCCATTCATTCATTTAATTATATGTAGGAGATGGCACAAATACGATTTTTACCTTACTGCCAAATCATATTCTCATGCATTCATGATTACTATTTACTGGATGTACATAATTGATTGAAGTTAAATACCTTTAAACTAATTCAATACACGACATATGTGATGAATCTATTTTATCTTAACATTCCCAATGGGAACTACTCATCAATGAGTATTTAGTATAGAAAGGGTAAACAGTAATTATTTACATTCACGTTTTTCATTCATTACAGAATGTGGGCATATCTCCATTAAAACGGGGTGTGGCTCAGTTGTTAATGTATATCGCATAATCCCAACATAAGACGCCCAGAGATGGCTGAGCTGGTTTATGCAATCCAATGTCCTATCCTATCTTTATCCATCATATCTCACCTTCTTACTATATATGCATGCCTTTGTAATTTTCCTTTAAACTTTTGTATTAGAATTAAGGTATGAGAAATTTGGGAAGAATAAACAGTTTGTACAGTTACGCACGAATTTGTTATCCACGCGAATGCATGTTAACAATGTATATACAATGTTTGTGTCATATATAATATGTTACATAAATTAGACAAATAAATATGTTTAAACTAACATTAATCGTGTATTTGGGCGATATTTTCAGTTTATTTATATATATCTTTATTGCCTCCAGTATTGAAGATTTAACAAGACATAGTATACATGAATGTAACATAAATACATTTAGCAATCAAGAAGTAATGAAAAGACAGACAAGAGAACAAACTACCGAGGAAAAGAATACCATTCTAATTGTATGTACACGAACACGAGCTTACATATCACATCAACAGAAAACACACACCCTCTCGACCACACCCGTACGCATATACAATCTAACACATGGCGCAGACACAAACACAACCGTACATACATACGTTATGATGCACTGTCACAACAGCACACCATAAGCAGGTGCATACAATTACAAAAGGAACTCTAGTTGGAGTTGGATTCGCTTAGAAGAATCTCTCTCCCCAAAGAGTCAGCAAACGCAATGCCCTTGCTCGACAATAGCTCCCCTATAAATGTATGCACCCATTAAGTGGAATAGACTATATGTAGGATGATGTTGCGACAGTGCAAACGCTAGCGCAAGAAAACATATACACACACGTATACACCCTCGCACACACACACACACACACACACACACACACACACACACACACACACACACACCATCACACCCTCATATACACATACCTATGCATACATATATATATAATGATTTATTAATTTATTCATGTTTATTTAATTTGTCGTCTTCGGATTTTATGGACAGGACAGAATGTGGTACATTTAAGTACGACTTATGGTGAACACCCGTAACGTTCAAACTTCAAAGATCAAAGGTTGTTTAACACAAACCGTCATGCGTAGTGGCTGAGAGTTCGACATAGCGCCTCCAAATTAAGTTTGTGTGAAGAACAATGAATCTCGTAAACTTTGATGTATCCTCAACTTGCTCAAGAAATGTGAATATATCACGTGGAAGATGTGTGAGATGGAGCAATACAAGAAATATTGATATACCAGCAATGTATGCTCTGAAATACTTGCCATGGTCTCAGCTGTTTTAAATTTCTCACACAGAAGTGAAAAAAACGCTCTTTATCTCTACCATATCAGGAATATAGACTATTGGAAATATATAATGTGGTGTGTGAAGCGTGTGTACACATGCATGCCCACGTTTTAATAACTCCATTATAAAGTGACAACAATGCCACGCCCATTTCAATAACACTGCACGGCGTAATTGCCGCAAACACGAGAAACTGTTTACCTTTAACGCGTGGGACCACTAGGTGACCGGAAATCCATAATAATAGTTATAATAATATATTACTGCAGTTCTTAAAATAAAAGTATGAACTACTCAGTATATACATGTATATTTGCAAATAGTCACACACAGGGTGACGTTGGATATGGATACTAACCCGCCAAAGGATTAACCCTTCCATGACTGGAGCTTCCTGAAATGTTCCGAAAACCCTGTGCAAATGCATTATCTTATATATGCGTGTCTCCCACAAGGGAACCTCGCATATATAAGAGAATACATTAGACTAACACTAGTTACCATAACATTGCAATGCAGTGTATTCTCTTATATATGCGAGGCTCCCTGTACATATATAAGAGAATGCATTGACACACGGTATGTAATGCTGCACCAGCGCAGCTTTCATCATGGAAGGGTTAAACATAACCAACCTTCCACTAAAAGCTACCGCACATCTCCATATATCAGAAAGTATGGTTGATTTACCCCCCCCCCCCCAATGTATTAATTTGAGCATCAACAATCCATCGTATAATGCTAATGGTCGTCTCTGATAAAGTGTGTCCCAAAAGCGCTAGATAATAAAGAGCGTTAACCAAGTGACCCTGTATCATCCGCCAGGGTATTCATTTCAGTGAATTGTTAGTTGCAAGGGGGCTTCATGTTTTATTTGCATAGCTGTCAGAACTATTGTTATTGATTGAATAGGTTCTTTACACAGGGATACTGTAGATACACCAGGTAACATATACCTGTAGATAATCATGTGGAATAACCTACCGTGTTAAGGGCTTTGTTCTACCCATTTACTCCAAACTTTTATGGAAATTCTCAAAAATATATTTATTGCAAAATTTTATACTTTATCAAGCAGATAAATACCTGTTGTTTCCAATACCACATCAAGTCACACTCAGAAGTATGTGCAACTCTGTAACTTTTGCTCCGCAGATTTGCATGCAAATCCCAATTCAAAGTTGTAATATGGCCGACAAAAATTCTAAATTTGGTAACTCTATACTATATATGTTGCAATCAAAACTCCAGCGAGTAATAGGTGTGTTATTATTTATGGATAAAATTCCAATGAACAGAAATTTTCCACTTGAACTTAGAGACAAAATTCGGGTACGCCATTCCATTCATTTATGTTCCGGATCGGAAGCGGAACGAAATGCGCAACAGTTCGAAAAACTTATACTGCGTTATCTTAACTAGAAACAATATCGATATGACTTCAATGTCACTTCATGTGCCGGTTTCCCCATAAAAATTATGTGGTGGAACTCAAGCTACAGAGCGTTGACAGCTCTGAATGTTCTGCAGGTGCAATTATCACTCGGAAGGTTCCAAAAGTTGAACCACCGTGCACAAACGAAACTAAACAAGTTTTATAAATATGATACTAATTGTCCATTCCAACTAGAATCCAAAGACGTCAGGTAAATAGTGTAAAACATGACCGTTAGGTGAACATATAATGAAATATGTGAACATTGTTTTATCATATAAAATGTGTTATCAAGCCCTATATATCTATCGAAGAGTTCGTTAGTAAATCTCCCAAATATATATACGTATCTTTTGAGATAGCTTTTAATAAATTACGTGTACATATTTTGTGGATTCGAATGAGCCATGTCAGTTTAAATAATGTACTTACCCCCATGACGATCGCTAGAGTTCAACAAGATCGGACAATATTCACCCCAACAAATGGCTGTCAAGTCAACCCTTGGTCCGTTATATGGACACTTAACTGTTTGTTTACAGAAGCCATGGAGACGAAGCAACATTCAGTGCAGACACGATATATATCGTTTGAAGAGATGATGTTGAAAGTGTGCCGAATATTTACTGCGAGCAAATCATATTTCCTTATAACTATAGTTACCATTGATTCGTTAAATCACGAATACAGGGTAAATATATATATATATATACGGGTAGAAAAACGTTTAAGACGTCGCGCACTCGCGCTGCATTAGTGATATGGGACCTTACAGTTGTGTCTGTAGTTGTCATGCATGTGGAAATCATCTGATGCACCGATATCGACTAGAACTAGTCAATTGTTTAATCAATAACAACACTTCCTCTTTTTTTTTAAATCAGCATTTGATTTCTGCATAATAGCAGCCTTGTTTTCCTGAATAATTCCGGTTAAAAGTGTTCCGCCCTGTTGATGCGCCAATATCGGATCATATCGACCAGATCTACCCATCCTCTGTTTACAAAGATTCGGCATTTGACTTCTGCCCAATGACAGCCTTGTTTTTCTGACTCATCCCTGGATAAAGGCACCTTGACAATCGTTATGTTTGAAGTGTCAAAAATAAAAGCAGCAAACGCCACCTGCTGGACAAAAAAGCATCAAAATTACTACTGTCACAGTCAAAACACAGTGTAGCAACACAGTACAGTGTACTAGCTAGGTTAACCCTCACAAACAATGCTCTTGCCCTTGAGTTCAATTTCATCAGCATATAAGATCCCACTGCTGCCACCCAATGTATAAGCACGGCCATTCAATGTATGAACAGAATCATTCACCATTTTGATTATGTTTCTTATTGTTTTTAAACAATTCCTACATATATATTAATAGCTGTGTGCAAGAATTCATTTAGTATAGAAAGGGTTAAACGGCTTCTGTCATTTTTTAACTTGACTTCTTTTTCGGTAGTATTTTTCAAAAATAATTTGAAATTAAACCTTCCCACCATCAAACCTATGAAACCATATGGATACACCATTGTTCATGTATGCATGTGTATAAGCACCTTGACATGTGTAATATATGTCTGTCTCTATATGTAAGTTATATGTGTGTGTTAACACATGCATGTAATGGTGTATGTATTAGAGTGCACCTACACATGTATGAATGGAAGGATGTTTTCACATTTATTCCTTATTTGTGCTTAAGCACAACTATTTGAGTTTAAGCGCAGATATTTGGCCTTGAGCGTAAATATTTGTGCTTATCGCAAATAAAAATTCATATGCGTTGATCCCCCCTTAATTAATTTTAAATGGCACAGTGCCTAAACACACCACTCAAGTCTATGTAGACCCACCATATGAGTGAAGCAATCCCCCCCCCCAGTAACTCATAATTCCCTTTTTTGAACATGGAAATGGTAAAGATCTAAATGATATGTCTGTTATAAAATATATTTTTGGGGGCAGGGATGCTGATATTAGATAGGGTTCCCCCTTCTTTCAAGTCAATAAGTACACCATATGAGAAAAGCAAGCCCCCCTCTCATTAACCCCTAATTACCTTTTTATGGCCATGGAACTGGTATTATATCTGTGCATGAAATGTCCCTTTAATAAAATATACAAGCGCGCTGGGAGTAAGGCACCAATTACTGGGACACCAGGAGCAGAGATGGTGATATGCATATGGAAATATGTTTTTCTGCAAATTTCGAGTTTATAGTGGACTACTACTATGAGATGAACTCAATCATTCATAATTGGAGGGGAGTAAGGGGGTGTCAAACGCTTAAATCATATACGCGTAACCTCAAATAAATTGTTAGATGTATGTTTGCACTTGAGCGGAAATAATTTTTGCTTAAGCGCAAATATCTGCGCTTAAGTTTAAGCGCAAATCAATAATAAATGTGAAAAGGGCCTCCCATATGTATGTTCTTGGGTTTTCAGTGTATGGTATTAGGCTTCAGACAAAAAAAAATCTCTCTGTATTTTGAAGGGCTTGAGACCTACTGCACCATAACCCATTAGAATATGTGATTGTTGTAATCAACCACATGTGTTAATATGGTATGCATTACGCCTGCATTGAATTTTTTTTCAGGAGCTGATCTTAATGCTCATGAGGAATTGATGGTATTTCCACATCAGCTGGTGTTGATGCTCATCCTTATGGGAGGCGCTTTTCATATAAATCATTTATGTGTGCTTAAACACAAATATTTGTGCTTAAGCGTAAATGATTTGCGCTTAAGCTCGAGTCATTTGTGCTTAAGTGCAAATGACAGAGGTTATTTGCACTCAAGCACAAATATTTACATTTAAGCGCAAATATTTGCACTTAAGCGCACATAAGGAATAAATGTGAAAACGGCCTCCGTTACATCCCCCGATGTTATGTAAGGGCATATATGCCAAACATTGACTGTTTTTGTATAATTGGACAGAGTTCACCTCTAATGTATCCTGTCATTTATTTGGAAAGGGGCGTGGACCTTGACCTGGGACTTTTATTTATTTGTTTTTGAATGAAGTTCATCTCACAATTTATGCGAGTGCACCTATCGTCCATATACAAAAATTTCCTCTCTGCATTTTCAAGGGCTTGAGACCTTCAATTAATCATATTACTAGTAATAGATTAATTGGCTGCATTATAAAATTTTGTTATATTAATATTTCCTCTATGCGTTTTCTTGAGACTAGGAGGTATATAGTTATTATATGATCGGTCGATCGGTTTGCTTCATACCATTATAATACACCATACGCATGCTGGTGAGCTGATACACCATTCTAATATGGTGTAATATACGATATGCGAGATCGGTCTACTATACACCATTATGATATATGATACATATGTGTCTGTCTCTGCCTATACACAATTATAATATATGATATGCGGTGTCGGTCTACTATACACCATTATAATATATGATAAGTCTGTCGGTCTACTGCACACCATTATAATATACACCATTATAATATACAATATGTGGGTCGGTCTAATACACATCATTATAATATATATTACAAATTTTAGTAGACTGACATGCATATCGTATATTATAGTGATGTAGAGTAGACCGACACAAGTGTTGTATATTATGATGGTGAATAGTAGACTGACATGTGCACCGTACCACTATAATCAAAGTAACTGACTTGAAAAATGGAGTGCTAACCCGGTAATGACGACAGTATTACTGGTTGTATACAGTATCAACAGAGGTATCAAAATAAACACAGTAGTGGAGTTATGGTACCGTTCGCTTATGAAACCGCAGTTTATTAGGGATCGTCACACCGGCAAAAAGTTAAAGAAATCAATATGTCCATGCGGATCTTGTTAAAGATATGGTAAGCATTGCGGTGGATTTCACTGTTAAGATAGTCACATCCATTAAACCGCCATTAACAGAAATAATTTATTTTTGACAAATTTTGTTCTTATGCCAATCTTAAATATCAAGTAAATTGCGGCATGTTATTGTCATGTTAATAATTAATCTGTGTTATGTGAACAAACGCCATGTTACGTAAACAAACAGTATGTAAAGAGTATGCAATAAGCAAAACTCAACACTGAGGAGACCCCCCCCCCCATTAATTAAACATTTGTTAGAAATGCCACCGGGTTGTATACATCATACCGGTATACATGTAGCTATCGATAATCTTCAAATCTAAAGATTTCAGTGTTTAATGGGTCACCATGAATCACTCTTCTAAATGAACACCACGATGTTGAGTGTTTTGCATATCGGTCACTATTGATGAGCTATATATAAACAAACGCTTGGCTCACAGAAAGTGTTTTGTTGATAATAACACATTCATATGATCATATATCCTATAGGCTATACTATTAGTATATTTTTGAGGTGATTTTCATAATTTGGTAACTTATTTATGAATTATAACCTACATGTATAACGAAGGGCATCCATGCCTTCCAGTTTCCACAGATATATAAGGAGAATCACTGCATTTTATTTTCATGCTGGCGAATCCGGATTGCATGCATCGTGGTGCAACAGTGGTACATGCTGTGTTGAAGCGGTAACATTATCAGGGTGTTGGAGGTCACCGCGGTATAATACTGCAGTATTGCCGGGGTGACACCACGTTAGTGGTTGTCAACTACATGTACTTTTAGTATACATGTAGCTGGGCATCATATATATATATCATTCTATTGTGCATAATATACCGGCACACGTATCATATATTATAATGGTGTAGACTATAATAGACCAGGTGACGATTGCCTGTGCTTCAGCACTGTACCATTGCATCAGCTGATTGGTTGAGCCATGTGATGATGCGGCCTGAAAACAGGCTTCAGTGAAATGATTATGACTTCCCCCTGGGTGCAGGCCAGAATCTTGCGCTATCCCTCAGAATTGATAATGAGTAAGTGTTGAGCAAATATTAATCGGTGAATTAATTAAAATAAGCTAACAATTCACAATTTTCTTCTGAAAATTTACATTTTAATATTTCGCGACATAATTTTCACCAATAAAAACATATTTGTTGCATTGCAGAGTTAACCGTATCTGTAGATATGTTATGATTCAAATGAATGTTGTTGAGCATATTTCAAGCAATTTAAATGAAATTTTTCTTCACACGATAACTAAAATTTACAATTTTTAGGATTTTAACCTGCCTCATTTTGATCAGCAATTGTTGTGCGCACTGATTGAACGTCTATAATCACTCGATAGGTCAAATTATGCCTTGACCATGCCAGAATCTGGCTAGAAATTGGACAAACAATATTTTTTTGGTGTTGACAAAATTAACATGGGAAACTCCATAGACAACGGTAAAATTGCGATAAAAACTAAAATAATGCGAAATGAAAGTCGTCATTCGCTAGCCTGGTGCAGAATAATATACGAGTCATGTTCTATAAGATATGTCGTTTTCATTCGATTAATTAGTCTCGTAATTAACGGATCAATGACAATCAAAACATTCCACCGCAGACGAATTTCACTGCCGAAAGTTTATAATTGTCAACAACTCACCTTTCACATATAGAATGCGAAAGAAATCTACAGTCATTAAAGATCCATAATATAAATACTCATATATACGTAATTAAAACATGAATTACAGACAAAAGGATGAGATTTAACGATGAAATGCAATAGAATTTCCCCACCTGATTGCACGGAAAACCCCCCTCAAATTCAAGCTGCCTGTGATTCTAAAAATAGAGCAACGTTACGTAGGGGAGGCGCCTGGGATGCCGATAAAGGCAGATCGGTGATTGGTCGGAACTTTTGACAAAGATTTGACAAATTTTTGACAATCCGGACAGCGGGTTGGTCGACGCCACATCGCGGAGAAGGGAGCGCAAAGGCACCTGCGCGCAGGCACCTTGACAATCGTTATGTTTGAAGTGTCAAAAATAAAAGCAGCAAACGCCACCTGCTGGACAAAAAAGCATCAAAATTACTACTGTCACAGTCAAAACACAGTGTAGCAACACAGTGCAGTGTACTAGCTAGGTTAACCATCACAAACAATGCTCTTGCCCTTGAGTTCAATTTCATCAGCATATAAGATCCCACTGCTGCCACCCAATGTATAAGCACGGCCATTCAATGTATGAACAGAATCATTCACCATTTTGATTATGTTTTTTATTGTTTTTAAACAATTCCTACATATATATTAATAGCTGTGTGCAAGAATTCATTTAGTATAGAAAGGGTTAAACGGCTTCTGTCATTTTTTAACTTGACTTCTTTTTCGGTAGTATTTTTCAAAAATAATTTGAAATTAAACCTTCCCACCATCAAACCTATGAAACCATATGGATACACCATTGTTCATGTATGCATGTGTATAAGCACCTTGACATGTGTAATATATGTCTGTCTCTATATGTAAGTTATATGTGTGTGTTAACACATGCATGTAATGGTGTATGTATTAGAGTGCACCTACACATGTATGAATGGAAGGGTGTTTTCACATTTATTCCTTATTTGTGCTTAAGCACAACTATTTGGGTTTAAGCGCAGATATTTGGCCTTGAGCGTAAATATTTGTGCTTATCGCAAATAAAAATTCATATGCATTGATCCCCCCTTAATTAATTTTAAATGGCACAGTGCCTAAACACACCACTCAAGTCTATGTAGACCCACCATATGAGTGAAGCAATCCCCCCCCCAGTAACTCATAATTCCCTTTTTTGAACATGGAAATGGTAAAGATCTAAATGATATGTCTGTTATAAAATATATTTTTGGGGGCAGGGATGCTGATATTAGATAGGGTTCCCCCTTCTTTCAAGTCAATAAGTACACCATATGAGAAAAGCAAGCCCCCCTCTCATTAACCCCTAATTACCTTTTTATGGCCATGGAACTGGTATTATATCTGTGCATGAAATGTCCCTTTAATAAAATATACAAGCGCGCTGGGGGTAAGGCACCAATTACTGGGACACCAGGAGCAGAGATGGTGATATGCATATGGAAATATGTTTTTCTTCAAATTTTGAGTTTATAGTAGACTACTACTATGCGATGAACTAATCATTCATAATTGGAGGGGAGTAAGGGGGTGTCAAACGCTTAAATCATATACGCGTAACCTCAAATAAATTGTTAGATGTATGTTTGCACTTGAGCGCAAATAATTTCTGCTTAAGCGCAAATATCTGCGCTTAAGTTTAAGCGCAAATCAATAATAAATGTGAAAAGGGCCTCCCATATGTATGTTCTTGGGTTTTCAGTGTATGGTATTAGGCTTCAGAGTTCAGACAAAACAAAATCTCGGTATTTTGAAGGGCTTGAGACCTACTGCACCATAACCCATTAGAATATGTGATTGTTGTAATCAAACACATGTGTTAATATGGTATGCATTACGCCTGCATTGAATTTTTTTTTCAGGAGCTGATCTTAATGCTCATGGGGAATTGATGGTATTTCCACATCAGCTGGTGTTGATGCTCATCCTTATGGAAGGCGCTTTTCATATAAATCATTTATGTGTGCTTAAACACAAATATTTGTGCGTAAATGATTTGCGCTTAAGCTCGAGTCATTTGTGCTTAAGTGCAAATGACAGAGGTTATTTGCACTCAAGCACAAATATTTACATTTAAGCGCAAATATTTGCACTTAAGTGCACATAAGGAATAAATGTGAAAACGGCCTCCCATACATCCCCCGATGTTATGTAAGGGCATATATGCCAAACATTGACTGTTTTTGTATAATTGGACAGAGTTCACCTCTAATGTATCCTGTCATTTATTTGGAAAGGGGCGTGGACCTTGACCTGGGACTTTTATTTATTTGTTTTTGAATGAAGTTCATCTCACAATTTATGCGAGTGCACATATCGTCCATATACAAAAATTTCCTCTCTGCATTTTCAAGGGCTTGAGACCTTCAATTAATCATATTACTAGTAATAGATTAATTGGCTGCATTATAAAATTTTGTTATATTAATATTTCCTCTATGCGTTTTCTTGAGACTAGGAGGTATATAGTTATTATATGATCGGTCGATCGGTTTGCTTCATACCATTATAATACACCATATGCATGCTGGTGAGCTGATACACCATTCTAATATGGTGTAATATACGATATGCGAGATCGGTCTACTATACACCATTATGATATATGATAAGTATGCCGGTCTACTGCACACCATTATAATATACACCATTATAATATACAATATGTGGGTCGGTCTAATACACATCATTATAATATATATTACAAATTATAGTAGACTGACATGCATATCGTATATTATAGTGATGTAGAGTAGACCGACACAAGTGTTGTATATTATGATGGTGAATAGTAGACTGACATGTGCACCGTACCACTATAATCAAAGTAACTGACTTGAAAAATGGAGTGCTAACCCGGTAATGACGACAGTATTACTGGTTGTATACAGTATCAACAGAGGTATCAAAATAACCACAGTAGTGGAGTTATGGTACCGTTCGCTTATGAAACCGCAGTTTATTAGGGATCGTCACACCGGCAAAAAGTTAAAGAAATCAATATGTCCATGCGGATCTTGTTAAAGATATGGTAAGCATTGCGGTGGATTTCACTGTTAAGATAGTCACATCCATTAAACCGCCATTAACAGAAATAATTTATTTTTGACAAATTTTGTTCTTATGCAAATCTTAAATATCAAGTAAATTGCGGCATGTTATTGTCATGTTAATAATTAATCTGTGTTATGTGAACAAACGCCAAGTTACGTAAACAAACAGTATGTAAAGAGTATGCAATAAGCAAAACTCAACACTGAGGAGACCCCCCCCCCCATTAATTAAACTTTTGTTAGAAATGCCACCGGGTTGTATACATCATACCGGTATACATGTAGCTATCGATAATCTTCACATCTAAAGATTTCAGTGTTTAATGGGTCACCATGAATCACTCTTCTAAATGAACACCACGATGTTGAGTGTTTTGCATATCGGTCACTATTTATGAGCTATATATAAACAAACGCTTGGCTCACAGAAAGTGTTTTGTTGATAATAACACATTCATATGATCATATATCCTATAGGCTATACTATTAGTATATTTTTGAGGTTATTTTCATAATTTGGTAACTTATTTATGAATTATAACCTACATGTATAACGAAGGGCATCCATGCCTTCCAGTTTCCACAGATATATAAGGAGAATCACTGCATTTTATTTTCATGCTGGCGAATCCGGATTGCATGCATCGTGGTGCAACAGTGGTACATGCTGTGTTGAAGCGGTAACTTTACCAGGGTGTTGGAGGTCACCGCGGTATAATACTGCAGTATTGCCGGGGTACGTGGTTGTCAACTACTTTTAGTATACATGTAGCTGGGCATCATATATATATATATCATTATATTGTGCATAATATACCGGCACACGTATCATATATTATAATGGTGTAGACTATAATAGACCGGGTGACGATTGCCTGTGCTTCAGCACTGTACCATTGCATCAGCTGATTGGTTGAGCCATGTGATGATGCGGCCTGAAAACAGGCTTCAGTGAAATGATTATGACTTCCCCCTGGGTGCAGGCCAGAATCTTGCGCTATCCCTCAGAATTGATAATGAGTAAGTGTTGAGCAAATATTAATCGGTAAATTAATTAAAATAAGCTAACAATTCACAATTTTCTTCTGAAAATTTACATTTTAATATTTCTCGACATAATTTTCACCAATAAAAACATATTTGTTGCATTGCAGAGTTAACCGTATCTGTAGATATGTTATGATTCAAATGAATGTTGTTGAGCATATTTCAAGCAATTTAAATGAAATTTTTCTTCACACGATAACTAAAATTTACAATTTTTAGGATTTTAACCTGCCTCATTTTGATCAGCAATTGTTGTGCACACTGATTGAACGTCTATAATCACTCGACAGGTCAAATTATGCCTTGACCATGCCAGAATCTGGCTAGAAATTTGACAAACAAATTTTTTTTGGTGTTGACAAAATTAACATGGGAATCTCCATAGACAACGGTAAAATTGCGATAAAAACTAAAATAATGCGAAATGAAAGTCGTCATTCGCTAGCCTGGTGCAGAATAATATACGAGTCATGTTCTATAAGATATGTCGTTTTCATTCGATTAATTAGTCTCGTAATTAACGGATCAATGACAATCAAAACATTCCACCGCAGACGAATTTCACTGCCGAAAGTTTATAATTGTCAACAACTCACCTTTCACATATATAATGCGAAAGAAATCTAGAGTCATTAAAGATCCATAATATAAATACTCGTATATACGTAATTAAAACATGAATTACAGACAAAAGGATGAGATTTAACGATGAAATGCAATAGAATTTCCCCACATCAGTTGCACGGAAAACCCCCCTCAAATTCAAGCTGCCTGTGATTCTAAAAATAGAGCAACGTTACGTAGGGGATGCCGATAAAGGCAGATCGGTGATTGGTCGGAACTTTTGACAAAGATTTGACAAATTTTTGACAATCCGGACAGCGGGTTGGTCGACGCCACAGTGAAGATCGCGGAGAAGAGATGACAATCGTTATGTTTGAAGTGTCAAAAATAAAAGCAGCAAACGCCACCTGCTGGATAAAAAAGCATCAAAATTACTACTGTCACAGTCAAAACACAGTGTAGCAACACAGTGCAGTGTACTAGCTAGGTTAACCATCACAAACAATGCTCTTGCCCTTGAGTTCAATTTCATCAGCATATAAGATCCCACTGCTGCCACCCAATGTATAAGCACGGCCATTCAATGTATGAACAGAATCATTCACCATTTTGATTATGTTTTTTATTGTTTTTAAACAATTCCTACATATATATTAATAGCTGTGTGCAAGAATTCATTTAGTATAGAAAGGGTTAAACGGCTTCTGTCATTTTTTAACTTGACTTCTTTTTCGGTAGTATTTTTCAAAAATAATTTGAAATTAAACCTTCCCACCATCAAACCTATGAAACCATATGGATACACCATTGTTCATGTATGCATGTGTATAAGCACCTTGACATGTGTAATATATGTCTGTCTCTATATGTAAGTTATATGTGTGTGTTAACACATGCATGTAATGGTGTATGTATTAGAGTGCACCTACACATGTATGAATGGAAGGGTGTTTTCACATTTATTCCTTATTTGTGCTTAAGCACAACTATTTGGGTTTAAGCGCAGATATTTGGCCTTGAGCGTAAATATTTGTGCTTATCGCAAATAAAAATTCATATGCATTGATCCCCCCTTAATTAATTTTAAATGGCACAGTGCCTAAACACACCACTCAAGTCTATGTAGACCCACCATATGAGTGAAGCAATCCCCCCCCAGTAACTCATAATTCCCTTTTTTGAACATGGAAATGGTAAAGATCTAAATGATATGTCTGTTATAAAATATATTTTTGGGGGCAGGGATGCTGATATTAGATATGGTTCCCCCTTCTTTCAAGTCAATAAGTACACCATATGAGAAAAGCAAGCCCCCCTCTCATTAACCCCTAATTACCTTTTTATGGCCATGGAACTGGTATTATATCTGTGCATGAAATGTCCCTTTAATAAAATATACAAGCGCGCTGGGGGTAAGGCACCAATTACTGGGACACCAGGAGCAGAGATGGTGATATGCATATGGAAATATGTTTTTCTTCAAATTTCGAGTTTATAGTAGACTACTACTATGCGATGAACTAATCATTCATAATTGGAGGGGAGTAAGGGGGTGTCAAACGCTTAAATCATATACGCGTAACCTCAAATAAATTGTTAGATGTATGTTTGCACTTGAGCGCAAATAATTTCTGCTTAAGCGCAAATATCTGCGCTTAAGTTTAAGCGCAAATCAATAATAAATGTGAAAAGGGCCTCCCATATGTATGTTCTTGGGTTTTCAGTATATGGTATTAGGCTTCAGAGTTCAGACAAAACAAAATCTCTGTATTTTGAAGGGCTTGAGACCTACTGCACCATAACCCATTAGAATATGTGATTGTTGTAATCAAACACATGTGTTAATATGGTATGCATTACGCCTGCATTGAATTTTTTTTTCAGGAGCTGATCTTAATGCTCATGGGGAATTGATGGTATTTCCACATCAGCTGGTGTTGATGCTCATCCTTATGGAAGGCGCTTTTCATATAAATCATTTATGTGTGCTTAAACACAAATATTTGTGCGTAAATGATTTGCGCTTAAGCTCGAGTCATTTGTGCTTAAGTGCAAATGACAGAGGTTATTTGCACTCAAGCACAAATATTTACATTTAAGCGCAAATATTTGCACTTAAGTGCACATAAGGAATAAATGTGAAAACGGCCTCCCATACATCCCCCGATGTTATGTAAGGGCATATATGCCAAACATTGACTGTTTTTGTATAATTGGACAGAGTTCACCTCTAATGTATCCTGTCATTTATTTGGAAAGGGGCGTGGACCT
The DNA here is from genome assembly GCA_032622095.1 of Siphonodentalium dalli. Lineage (NCBI taxonomy): Eukaryota > Metazoa > Mollusca > Scaphopoda > Gadilida > Siphonodentaliidae > Siphonodentalium > Siphonodentalium dalli. The sequence continues at coordinate 102,345,504 of CP136062.1, read as the reverse complement.
TGACCTGGGACTTTTATTTATTTGTTTTTGAATGAAGTTCATCTCACAATTTATGCGAGTGCACCTATCGTCCATATACAAAAATTTCCTCTCTGCATTTTCAAGGGCTTGAGACCTTCAATTAATCATATTACTAGTAATAGATTAATTGGCTGCATTATAAAATTTTGTTATATTAATATTTCCTCTATGCGTTTTCTTGAGACTAGGAGGTATATAGTTATTATATGATCGGTCGATCGGTTTGCTTCATACCATTATAATACACCATACGCATGCTGGTGAGCTGATACACCATTCTAATATGGTGTAATATACGATATGCGAGATCGGTCTACTATACACCATTATGATATATGATACATATGTGTCTGTCTCTGCCTATACACAATTATAATATATGATATGCGGTGTCGGTCTACTATACACCATTATAATATATGATAAGTCTGTCGGTCTACTGCACACCATTATAATATACACCATTATAATATACAATATGTGGGTCGGTCTAATACACATCATTATAATATATATTACAAATTATAGTAGACTGACATGCATATCGTATATTATAGTGATGTAGAGTAGACCGACACAAGTGTTGTATATTATGATGGTGAATAGTAGACTGACATGTGCACCGTACCACTATAATCAAAGTAACTGACTTGAAAAATGGAGTGCTAACCCGGTAATGACGACAGTATTACTGGTTGTATACAGTATCAACAGAGGTATCAAAATAACCACAGTAGTGGAGTTATGGTACCGTTCGCTTATGAAACCGCAGTTTATTAGGGATCGTCACACCGGCAAAAAGTTAAAGAAATCAATATGTCCATGCGGATCTTGTTAAAGATATGGTAAGCATTGCGGTGGATTTCACTGTTAAGATAGTCACATCCATTAAACCGCCATTAACAGAAATAATTTATTTTTGACAAATTTTGTTCTTATGCCAATCTTAAATATCAAGTAAATTGCGGCATGTTATTGTCATGTTAATAATTAATCTGTGTTATGTGAACAAACGCCAAGTTACGTAAACAAACAGTATGTAAAGAGAATGCAATAAGCAAAACTCAACACTGAGGAGACCCCCCCCCCCATTAATTAAACTTTTGTTAGAAATGCCACCGGGTTGTATACATCATACCGGTATACATGTAGCTATCGATAATCTTCACATCTAAAGATTTCAGTGTTTAATGGGTCACCATGAATCACTCTTCTAAATGAACACCACGATGTTGAGTGTTTTGCATATCGGTCACTATTTATGAGCTATATATAAACAAACGCTTGGCTCACAGAAAGTGTTTTGTTGATAATAACACATTCATATGATCATATATCCTATAGGCTATACTATTAGTATATTTTTGAGGTGATTTTCATAATTTGGTAACTTATTTATGAATTATAACCTACATGTATAACGAAGGGCATCCATGCCTTCCAGTTTCCACAGATATATCCATAAGGAGAATCACTGCATTTTATTTTCATGCTGGCGAATCCTGATTGCATGCATCGTGGTGCAACAGTGGTACATGCTGTGTTGAAGCGGTAACTTTACCAGGGTGTTGGAGGTCACCGCGGTATAATACTGCAGTATTGCCGGGGTGACACCACGTTAGTGGTTGTCAACTACTTTTAGTATACATGTAGCTGGGCATCATATATATATATCATTATATTGTGCATAATATACCGGCACACGTATCATATATTATAATGGTGTAGACTACAATAGACCGGGTGACGATTGCCTGTGCTTCAGCACTGTACCATTGCATCAGCTGATTGGTTGAGCCATGTGATGATGCGGCCTGAAAACAGGCTTCAGTGAAATGATTATGACTTCCCCCTGGGTGCAGGCCAGAATCTTGCGCTATCCCTCAGAATTGATAATGAGTAAGTGTTGAGCAAATATTAATCGGTAAATTAATTAAAATAAGCTAACAATTCACAATTTTCTTCTGAAAATTTACATTTTAATATTTCTCGACATAATTTTCACCAATAAAAACATATTTGTTGCATTGCAGAGTTAACCGTATCTGTAGATATGTTATGATTCAAATGAATGTTGTTGAGCATATTTCAAGCAATTTAAATGAAATTTTTCTTCACACGATAACTAAAATTTACAATTTTTAGGATTTTAACCTGCCTCATTTTGATCAGCAATTGTTGTGCACACTGATTGAACGTCTATAATCACTCGACAGGTCAAATTATGCCTTGACCATGCCAGAATCTGGCTAGAAATTGGACAAACAAATTTTTTTTGGTGTTGACAAAATTAACATGGGAATCTCCATAGACAACGGTAAAATTGCGATAAAAACTAAAATAATGCGAAATGAAAGTCGTCATTCGCTAGCCTGGTGCAGAATAATATACGAGTCATGTTCTATAAGATATGTCGTTTTCATTCGATTAATTAGTCTCGTAATTAACGGATCAATGACAATCAAAACATTCCACCGCAGACGAATTTCACTGCCGAAAGTTTATAATTGTCAACAACTCACCTTTCACATATATAATGCGAAAGAAATCTAGAGTCATTAAAGATCCATAATATAAATACTCATATATACGTAATTAAAACATGAATTACAGACAAAAGGATGAGATTTAACGATGAAATGCAATAGAATTTCCCCACATCAGTTGCACGGAAAACCCCCCTCAAATTCAAGCTGCCTGTGATTCTAAAAATAGAGCAACGTTACGTAGGGGATGCCGATAAAGGCAGATCGGTGATTGGTCGGAACTTTTGACAACGATTTGACAAATTTTTGACAATCCGGACAGCGGGTTGGTCGACGCCACAGTGAAGATCGCGGAGAAGGGAGCGCGCAAGTGGTCCTGCTAATTTGCTATGCTGCTGGTGGGGTTTACTGGATTGACATGCGTGTATAGGGCAAATAGATGCTGTTACGAAAAAGTACAGTTATTTTTTTCTAATGTTGTCATTTGTGAGGTGTTTGGCTAATCCGAGCGATATGAAACATTCAAGATCATAAATATTTTTTAAATAGTTCAATAATGGTGTGTGTGCTGGTGTTTTAAAACTTGAAAACGACAGTAATATTCATCTCAATTATCGCTGTCTTCAAACAACCAACACAGCCATTATTAAAATATTTCACAATATACAGCATCGCTTTGTCCTACCAGCATTATAGCAATTCAGCACTACACATAAACATCATTTAAAACCCACTTGCACGTCTACCTATTGTTGTCGCCTGAGTATTATCTCGACGAATATCTTTCCCAGAAGACGCAGAGTTGTTTGCTCGCCGAGGTGGTATTTATTTTGCTAGTCATTATTAGCTCAACTGTGTATAATCTAAATAAAGATGAATACGAAAAATAATTACCACGTCGGAAAGAGGAAAGACTCCTGGTTAAGTGGCCCTGCTTTTATGCTGGTGGGTTCCGGTGAATTACTATGATGTTGGTAGAGCTGATGCTGTTTTGAAAATGTACAGTAATGGCCTAAATAATCGACTCCTTAACCACAGCAGACTGAGAGCTTTCCTATGACTGGCAACAAGCCATATTTCCGACTAAATCCTGAAAAATTACCCGTAAGTCTGCTATGGTTAAGGAGTTGATTATTTAGGGCATTACTGTACCGTTATTTTTTAAGTTAAATTGTCATATTCAGGACTTGTGGCTGATCTGAACGAATGGAGAAAAGCCATTATGTTTATAACACATTGAAAAACATATATGTTGTAAAATATTTCAAGGAACTTGGTGGCTTGAATATGCAAATTATTCTCGTTTTAAAACATGGCTATGACGTCACTCCTTTGTTCAACGAGTCCAGTTTATAGGATAATGAATGTTATTGTCGAGATCGTACATTATTTTACAAACAACGATCCATTATTTAATAATGGACGCTCAATATCCAACTTAATGACCGGTTATTTTACTGTAAACGATTTCATTTTATATGACTTGCATGTATATATGATACCATAATGTATGCACGTGGCTATCTGCAGACAATGGTTTTCAAGTATAATAATTATGGCTCTTATTGATTGCTAGAATATGACAGAATTAGGGATAGACATATATATAGAGAGCCCCGTCACTCGGGTTGGAGTGAGGGGAGTGTGTATATATAACTTCAAATTCCAGGCATGTCGTTTCACGAATTTTCAGCTGTTAAAATTTCTCGAATCTAATTCCGTTCGCGGGTGGCATTTTGTAGCACCCCTCACGATAAATCCTAAACTGTGATATTGTAATTTACATGTAAATGTAGTTACTTCGATCTTTAGTATCACCCGCGATCTGAAACTACAAGATCGCCAAATCTCCGATTATACATACCGCTCGCAAAATTTTGCCATTCAATGGAAATTCCCCGCAAAATCAGAAATATGCCGCATAAATAATTGAATACAAATGCCGAAATGTTAGGGCAAAAATCCCAACGATATTCGTAAATCTATGGCAGAAGGAGCTCATTGTCGGTATATGTATAGGTCGTGTTCGTTCAACGGTCGGAAACGCAATGGTGTGCTGCCTGTCCATTAAGTTGACAATGGGTTAAGATGTCACGCCATCCATGCAGCCAATGAGCGATTGGATTGGTCCCAACATGGTATAACTCAGGTGTCTTGACCAAATTTCAGTTTGATCCATTCTGATAAGAGGTGACGCATCAAACATTATACTATATAATCGAAATCATTTATTGTTATGGGTGAACACATGTAATTATCATACTTGTTAAGTTTATCGCCTATTATTGTGTAATCTAATTTAATTACTGCTGTGTATATGAAATGAACAATGATTAATGTGATATTCAAAGTTGTGTACATAGTGTATATATGTTTTGCTTGTTTCACTGTTATGTGACTTATGCAATAAATCAATCAATCAATCAACAAATGGACTCGGCCATGTTTTAAGTAAAATAATAGCTGAAAACTGTACACCATTTCAGCGAATGGAACGATATCGGCCTACATGCAGCCTCGATCGATCCATTCCCTGAAATAATGTACAGTTTTTAGCCATTATCCTATACTTATTAGATCGCGGTCCGGCTCCAGAGATCAACATATATAGGTCGATATATACGCTAATATTCTTATGCTTCCTGCTAAGCCACATAAAGACTAATTCAAGTGATCGAATGCAGAAAGTTCTGGGCAGCATGGAACATTAAAGAACGTTCCTTGCAGTAGTCTATTCCTGGAGTGCTATAAGTAAAGAGTTTCGTTTCACTTCGGACAGATTCATGGACAGATTTCAACAGAATTTGGCGTTGTGACTCGGGGTATACCGTCGGATGTGCTAACGGCGTTAGTTTATCAAAATATTGCTTAAAACAGAATTAAAAAAAACAGTTTAATTTTGTTTTAATCAAACACACAGAGGGGCCGCTGCAATGTCTATGATCTAAATGTGCGTGAAGCTATATATATATACACACGTATAGGAAAATGCTGGTGTGAAATTCATACGGTCATATCTTTGGTTAAGGACTTTGCTAACCCAATTTTCCCCAAATTTAATGGAGTCCAAAACAAAGGTTTATGTTCACTTTTATTAGTAACCACAGTAACCAAACCCATGAATGCAACATTTTAAGAGTATAATTCATGGTAGATTATGTTAGAAATTCAAAATGTGGAATTTATAGAAGTTTTTAAAATAATTTTTTTCGAACCCAAAATCAACAAGCACAAAGTCAATATCAAAGAAAAAAATATGGCAATATGTACTGAACGCTGTGAAGAATGATGAACAATAAAGATATACTCACATTTCTTTAGTTTCATTAAGATTTTTGGCTTGGAAGCAGTTGTTTACAGATGGTAGCTTTCATTGCTCAGAAAAGCTATTTGGGAACTGAATTTGATGGGTTAAGTTAATGTTCACTCAAGCTAGCTAAGATTATGACCAGCAGGACAGTCCAGGTGCTTGAGCCATGACAAGATTACATCCTGATTCAGGATGATTGGCGATCTAGTTTCTGGGTTATGGGGTACCCAGAGATTAGGGATTAATCATTACACAGTTATTTTGTCAAGAGATTCACAACACACCACTGTCCACACAGTTATTAACACTTAACTGTCACCTCACTTCAAGGGATGTCAGGCAAGTTACTCAAATATTTGTAAACAATTGGTTCTTAGTAATTTTATCAAAGAATGCTTGATAAATATGAATATTATTTTATTGTTCATCATTCTTCAGAGTGTTCAGTACACATTGCCATATTTTTTTCTTTGATATGGACTTTGTGTTTGTTGATTTTGGGTTTGAAAAAATTGATTTTAAAAACCTCTATAAATTTCACATTTAATATTTCTAACATATTCCACCATGAATTATACTCTTAAGATGTTGCATTCATGGGTTTGGTTACTGTGATTACTAATAAAAGTGAACATAAACCTTTATTTTGACTCCATCAAATTTGGGGAAAATTGGGTTAGCAAAGTCCTTAAAAGGGAAACCACTTCACTTTAAACTAAAATAATTTGCTGTTTTTTTCCGCGATTTTTGGGAGCTGTTCCCGTTATCGTAAAGAATGGCTCTAACGGCGTAAGTCTTTTATATTTCGTTTAAAAGATTTGTTAGTTTGTTCTTAAAATGTGTTTGTTTGTTAAATTTAGCAAGGATGTTTTTTTTAATCAAAATGTTTAAAAGATCAAATTGCGCTCGAAGCGCACAAAGGGGCCTGCATGATGCACATTTTGGTCCCCATCCATTTGGCACAATTGGGCTGCAGGCACATACGCCGCTGAATAAAGGCTCCCTTCGGGAACCTGTTTCAGCTGCGTCGAGCGTAATGTAACTGTGCGCTGTCCTGCAACGAGTTCGATAAAAAAAATCTTTGATACTATTGCTACCTTTGTTGTCATTTTAAGTCTTGTCGAATAACCAGTATTGATCGGGGCATCAGCCGATGCGGATCGTTGACATATTGTTATCAATAAAAATATTTCCGGCTTGTATTCCAACTACTAGTAGAGGTATACAGTAAAATTTATTCAATGACTGGGGTTCCGATAAATTGAATACATGCGCCTCGCGTCAAATGGTGTGGAATAATAAAGTTTATTATATCCAGATGTTAAAAATCACTATCATGATTATATAAGAGGTTATGCAATTAATAATGCCCACTTCCAACATAGTTAGCTATGATATTGGTGGGTCCTATTGATTAGGGCCATGCAACTTATGGGCAAAATGAATGGGCGAAACCAAGTGTATCATTTTCATCATATTGTTTTTTGTTCACTTTGTAAGAAGACATTCAGATGCAACATTTAGTATTATAGGAATAGCAAAACTTGAAAATAAATAAAGTTATTATTCAATGTTGTGTACAGTATGTGTTTTTCTGGTACGAGTCCAGGTTGTGGTGACAAGTCATATTGGACTAGTACAATAGAAACACATACTGTACACAACATTGTATAATTACATTTTATTATCCATCTGTATGTTTATCCAAATGTTGGGAATACAACTTTTGTGTTTATTCTTGGTATTTGTCGGTATTTGATTCTCTATAAAAGCCTGTATTTGATCATAAGAAAGCATGATTTGGAACAGCAAACACGCGTAAGTGAAAACAGAAACTCAATGCGAAGTGAAATGTCTGTTAAATCCACCAAAGTATTGCGCGCGCATCACAATTTCACCGATTCATTTGGCAGTGGAGTTACTTCGTGACGTCACGGATTCCCGATAAATACATGTTATCACTGATCTGGGCGAAGTATCACGTCGAGTTGAAGAGGTCAGATCGCTTGATCAAACGAGCCGCTGCATGGCGTCGAGTTTGATACAGCGATCTGTCCTCTTCAACGAGACGCGATGCAAACCCGAGATCAATTCATTGCAGCGATAACAGGTTTATTGTATGACATGATTTTTATTTAAAAAGCACAATTCATTATGAAATGAAACCACATGTAGGCCACTAGTAACAAGAATAAAGAAGGAAATAGTTTTGTACAATAAATCGTCCGGCTTTTTACGGACATGCGCAGTATGCGAGATAGAGAAGGGTGGATGACATCGGATCAAACTGTAGCTGATCCGATGGTCGGGAAATGATCGCTTTACTAAAGTGGTATTGGGAAAGAAAAACGATAGTCATATAAAAAAAAAGTCATATTGGACTCGATTGAGTCCAATATGACATTCGGGAGTCCAATATGACTTTTTCCCGGATTATGATGTGACGGCTTTTGCCCAACATAAATAGTGTGAGTTAAGGGATGGACAATAAAATATATTTTTGCACACCCATTGGTTTATGTTTTGCGAAATACAGAAATTTCAAAACGTTCAAAAATGATTGTATTGTCCTTCAACAATAGAAATGTTTACGTTGAGTACCCAATATGGAGTAAACTACATACCCACAAATACAATAGTATCCGTATGAATCTGAGTGTATGTTCACAAAGACTGGTTCAGAACGTCATTGTCGACGTCAACTTTAACAGAAAATATCTCAATTATTAGGAGTCTACACAAACCACACGTTTGAAAAATATCGACCTAAAAGTTAGTATATTACAAGCTACGATGTTCATAGTGTGCAATACTAATTGAACAACACTGACATATATATTTGTGAACATGTTAACGTCATTTCGCTCGTAAGTCGTGCCGCGAGGTAAAACTCGAACCTCTGGGTTGTCACAAACAAACTCGTTCAATAACGTTACCAGTTCACATACTTGTGTCGTTCCATATATCTATTTCTAGGTCCATAACATGGTAATAAATTAATATAGTATCCCCTGCCATTTGCACACACCATATTTCAACATACATTTTTATTGTATATACACCCACACTATGCCAAGTCAACATGATTATCAGAATAAGTATTATTGACTTTAACATTTACATAAGAGTCCGAAGTGAGATCAATTAGCAAAGTTAAAAGCGAATTATTTATCGCTCCTGTCGCGATCTGAATTGAAATCCATTTATTTCTCTAATCATCCAAATGTAGATATTACAGAGCAAATAATGTGATTACAAATTAAATAATACCGTTCAGAACGGGTTGTAAGGTGCGTGACATTAATTGGATATGTGTGTTTGCGGTGGTACCATATAAAACGCTGCTATGGCAATAAACAGTGTATTAATTTTGGGGTCATTCATACCCATTCTTTATATAGAGCTTAGGTAAACTGGTGGAACATGATATCTACGGGCGTATCCAGAGTAGAGATTCATGGCATTGCCGAATAACAAACAATGATCCACCCTTCCTGATATACCGATAAATGTGTAGTAGTATATTTAAGAAATAAATACACTGCGCATCGGCGTGGTTTGCATAATTTGACCATAAAGAAACTGATTGTAGGACGACGCGAAGCGGAATCCTACAATCAATTTCTGTGGTCAAATTCTACCATACACGCCGATGCGCTTCTGTGTCATAAAGTCTGTCGGAACTTAAATACGTTTCCCGGTTTCGAACTGGTGGGACATGATGGCTGTATACGGGCGTATCCAGAGTAGAGATTCGTGGCATGGCCGAATGACAAACAAGGATCCACCCTTTCTGTCTGATGTAGGTTTAGGCAAGGTCGTATTACAAAACGGTATATCAGGGAGTTCCTGATATACCGTTTTGTAATACGACCTTGCCTAAACCTACATACAAGTATCAGTTCCTTGTCAAGATATTTCACAAAGTATAGGTGTCGGTCCCAGCTCGAGAATATTTGATTCAGGCGATGTTTTTGAGCCGATTTCACGATAATCATGAACCTGATTATGCATTGTGTCCTTCTAGTACGCCTCTGTATTATGTGACGACTTGAAACACAAACACCGATTAAACGTGCATCTTAACCGAGACGTTCCCCTTAATAGAAGAAACAGGTTCCCGAGAACAACAAACTCACTTCTTCGCTTCCAAACTTGTCGTTTCACTTAAAGATACGGATGGCCTTCGAGATTGGTATTGCTGTTAAAATAGTCACAACCGTTAAAATCGATATAAATTACAGAGAAGAATATTAAAATATAGAAATATTTTGTTCTTATACCAATCATAAATATCGCGAAATAGCATGTTATTGTCACGATCGTCTGCCGTGTTATCACCTGCGAAACCCAACTAACCGAACCTTGGTTAAAACTGCCACCGTGTTGTTTACAACATACCGGTATAGCGCTCACTAAGCCTCGCCACTTAAAATGTTAGTGTTGAATCAGAGTCCCCTGGGGAAAATTACTAAAATACCAATATAGACTATACCAGTGAAAAGGTTCTAAACATCGATTTTGGCTAAAACCATCTATCAAACCCTACTAAATTCTAGAAATCGATAATTGCAGCCAAATATATCCTCATGAGTGTCTTATTGCCAATAAAAGTCCCTTTAATTTGACATATAACTCGGCGAAATTGAACGAATCGAAGTCGAGATGTCCTATATCGGAAACTAGCGAAATCTACGGAATAAATCGGGTCGTAAATCTCCCTGTCCGCTCAGGGGCCATTGACCTAGTTATAAAATCAATATTTTTGAGCAATAATTTATCGCGAACGTGTACTTAAACCCGATGGCATAACCTATAAATGCTCATATATGTTCCGCAAGTCATTCAGAAGCCATCCATACCTTTTTTATTTCATCCGATGTGCTTGTGCTCAATTTTTCAACCTTATTCATTAAACGAATTCCAGAAACAAGACGAGTCTGCGACTTGCAGTAAATTTTGAAAGCGAAAGTATATCAAGAATGTGGGGGGTCATGGTCACGCTATTTTCGCAGAATTTTATATTGTATCCGAGTCAAAAGAAATTCCAATTATTTAACGATACTTTCAAGTTCACTTCTGTTTTAAAATCAGATAAACTTCTTGGTACAGAGAAAATTAATAAGTCAAGTGTTTCACCAATACTCTATCAGATGTCTATGCATATTGATTTTATAAAGCCATCATTTGTGAACTTTGCTCTCGATTATTATTAATCAAACAGCAACCCGTCAAAATTTGCTGCGAACAAATTTTTTTTTTCATGCTAAATGTAACTATCTTTGGTATGGAAGGTGTTTATTGTTTTGATATATCTTAAATGTGTCGCACTAAGGTGCTTAGTGACCAAATTACTCAAGGTGGCTTCCGAAAATGGCAACTAAATAGTGTAAAAAGTTGATTTTTCACATATATCCAGAACATAATTATCAGCTGTTCCGAAAGGAAGCAAAGTGTGGCTCACTTGGTTATTAGACATGTCAGTTAATCGACTGACAACTAAATATTCTATTCTGTTTGTCGTTGTCACAGTACCGTATGAGGCATGACAAATTTATTTTGAAGTATGCAGTGTGGAATTGTGCCGAAAACGTCTTTTGGGATTGTGGCCATGGTTTTGAAAGGAAATTGGCAGAACTTTGAAACGGAACTGAGAGGGACCATAATATGTCCAAATCCAAATAAATAGTCTCTGCTTTCAGATTGTGAACACATCCGAGCCCAGCTAATGTCAATATAAGCTGCAAACATAACGGTCTTTCCGTTGCAATGATAGTGGGATTTCCGACAGATCCTGTATATGTGTTAAAATTACCTTTGAAGAGGGCGTTTTTTACGAGAAAATTATTTTCTGAAGTGATGAAAGGTCGTTTTTATCTACAAAAGAGTCGGTCGCTCAAATGCAGCCCGCTTGCGATCGGCAAATGTGTATGTATACTTTTTTTACTTACGTTTACAGTTGTTGGTAATCCGTCTATTCAGTTACAAAACTTGTTTTATGTTGTTATTCTGCAATATTTTGATATAAAATAGAATTGTTTCGCCTCGGCGACAGCAATATCCGATCAGTTGTTTGTACGGTTTATACATTGTGAGTTGCTATTGTTTCTGGAGCAGCAGATGGAATGATTACATGACTGGACATATATGCCTTTGCTGACCGCTCTGGACATTGGCCGTTGTATCGTTATGATGTCGTATTACAGCCGTTAAATTCTGGACTGTTTATATATAGACGGTATCTCTTAGAAACGTTTGACTCATGGAGTGAGAAGGGGTGTCCGTTTGTAGGTCTCTTAAACACATTCGCCTCCCAAATATACATAGCAAAATATGTATAGCAAAATTGTGCTATGGTGCCACAATTGATTCATCAAGCAAACCCAACACCACCACCACCACCACCACCACAAATGGGTGCTCAGTTTAATGTTTGACAGGACAAATCAGCGTCTACAGGTCTAAGTTTTCGGCTACGATTTGAATCACAAGCCCAGAAATCACATTCATATCGCTATTTGGTGCCAAGAAAGCTGCCATTTTTGCAAGACCAAACGTGAATCTCACGTGTAAGTAACAACAAAGCCACTCAATTCTTTGGGGTTTCATACTACATGCATATCTGTCTATCTTATCGAAAGTGTTTTGGCGCCTCTGATGACAGAATTTGTCATGACTTTTGCGAATCAACAGAGTCGTAAAAGTTAATATACATGTACATGTATATTTGAATAGCCGAAACAGCATACATAATTCTTTATTCATAGTATTAATGACCGCTATATACATGTATACATAGTGTTACTGATAAAGCCAACACGATGTTCGCAATGTAAGTTATAATATACATGTCACTGAATTACGCTCTTTACTATGGGATATAGCATGGTATAGGTATCAAATGTGGCTTCTTTAACCCACACGGCTTGATTCCTCATATCATTGGAGAAGAGAATATATGAATTTGGTGGAAATTGACGCTAAACATATTTTTATCTATTTTTGTGACCCTCGGGCCCTCCACTCCTTATTCCTGACTCCATTTGACATCATTAAACACCACAATTAGACTCATTATGAAGATGAATATATATCAAATTGTTGGTGGAAATCGGCGACTAAACACATTCTTATCAAATTGAGTGCCCCACCTTGAGTGCCCCTATCTCTCTCCCAAGCAGCACCAATGTATCGTATTTTAACCATGCGATTACATTCCTCATATCACGGAGAAGAATATTTACCAATTTGGTGGAAATTGGCGCTAAAAATAGTTTTGTATCAATTCTGGTGACCCTCACCACTCCATGCACCCCCGACTCGAACTTATGACATCTTTTTGACATCTTTAAACGACACCATTATACCCATGGGGATGATTATGGATACATTTTGTGGTACTCGGCGACAAAAAAGTCTTATGAAATGTAATCCCCTCCCCATGCATCCAGGGTCGTGGCGCATGGGGTTTGAGGGGGGGGGGTCTCACCCACATCTTTGGACCAAATGTTAAATAGTTGGAAATATCATACTGACACAACAGTAGTTGGAAACTTCACACCAAAAATAGGTTGAAAGTGTTCTCGTAGTTTCATTTTCCAACGAATAATTAGTTGGGAATTTGTTGTTTTTATACAAACACTGATATATATTTTTTCATGGTTTTTGGTCAAAATCTAGGACTGAAATAACCATCAATTGGAAATTTTCCATCCTTAGTGGGTGTGTTAGGTCGGAAATTCCCGACACTTGGAGGGCTTGTTACCAGTCTAAATGCTAGGATTTTGCTGTTTCTGGTTCAGATTTCAAGATTTTCTCCAACTGGTTATGAGGGGTCCGATCACTCCTCCGTGGCCAGTCAAACAAATTCATTTTTTTAAATCGAGGCCTAACTTAGCCTGGAGTTATATCTCTAGATGGTAGGATTTTGCAGTTTTCATTTTCAGATTTCAAAATCACTGGGCTGAGGGGTCCTGGTTCTTCCCCGGTGACCAGTCAAAAACTGCTAATCAGTAAAACAAAATGGACGCCTGAATTTGCCTGGATACCATTAGATGCTAGGATTTTTGCAGTTTTCATATTTCAAATATTTCTCCTACTGGGCCGAATTATTGTCGACCCAGTGGGTCCTCTTCCCTTATCGGTAGTCAGTCGCAGATTAATATTCATCGACAATAAACCAAAATCAAGGCTGTGAAATGCCAGTTCGGAAATTTCAAACCAGGGGGGTGCAAATTGATATTACACGTGACTTGGGGGTTCGGGGGGGGTGCAGTTGGAAATACCATGGTTGACACCGCCATCGACGACCCTCTAGTCCGTCCATGCATGCATCTCTCACCCAAACGGCACCAATTTGGCGTCTTTAAATCACATGATTAGATTCTTCGTATCGCGAAGAAGAGTGTCTGTCAATTTGTTGGAAATCGGAGCTAAATATTTTTATTTTAAATGCCCCTCTCCCTTTCAGTTCAGCCCCCTCGAATGACGCCACTTTTGAGAGCTTTAAGCCACACCATTAGATTCCTGATATCATGGAGATGATTATGAATATGTTTGGTGGTAATCGGCGACTAAACAAATCAATGTTGGTGCCCCCCTCCCCTTCCGTGCGCCCCTCACTCGAACGGTGGCACGTTTGACATATTCAGACCAAACTATTAGATTCCTCATATCATGGAGATGGTTATGTATAAGTTTGGTGGAAAACGTAGACAAAATATTTTTCTACCCACGATAACAACATCATCGTCACTTTAGAAAATTCTAACCCGCACCATTATATTCCTCGTAAAAAGTTACACACTTTAGACCCCTTTGATACCATCAAAATATCTCCCGTGAATTTCTATAGAAGACAGACAGACAAACATTCGCAAATATAGATATAGATACAGAGGATTCTGAACCTGATTTAACAAGTTTAGTGAATGAACGTGTTGTTATTTTCTGAGATTTCTGGTGCTTTTCATTAAGCTTACCTGATTGGCATTTCACCGGATGGTTATTTAAAACAGATCACACCCGCTGTCAAGCTATGTTTTCATCAAACTTTGGGGTGGGTTCCCAATAGCCCTTGGAAAAAACGTGTGTTTGGGGGGGGGGGGGTTGAGTGTCCGAGATCTGAAAGGAAAAAACTTGCGTTCTTTGTATCCTGGAGTTTTATCCTGTAACACCCCCGGGCCTCCCCCTAAGTGACAAACGTCTGGATTTTTAAGATTATAATCTATGGTCAGATTGTGTTCCTTTAGCAAAATTACATTGGCTGCTCATGTGGTTGTGTTCCTGTCAATGGTACGTCACTCTACAAGCACGGTGTTCTTGTATTTGTTTTTATAAGGTTGCAATTTTCACATATGTTCTTTTATTTCAGTTGATGAGGCGGTGTGAAGGATGTCATGTATGCAGTAGAGTGCTTTGAATGCCTTAAGGTGACCCTAAGATTTTATTAAGAGGGCATTTGCATTGCTATACAAAGTGTTGTTACGTTGTCTCTCTCTCGCCCCTGCATGGATAGGTAATGGTATTTGTATGACAGACCATGATTGCGAACTTTTCAACATGCACGGTCGTAGGTTGTAGCATGTAATGTATTGACAAGTTATGTATATACAGTGTTTGGTAGACTTTCATAACTGAAATAAATGTGAATGGTGATGTACAAGTGAGGGTACATATGCATACATTATACCGTTAATTGAATGTTTGTGGTTTTTTTTGTTTTTGTTTTTTTGTCTGTTAAATAAGAGCATATATGTACAAATATTAACACTATACGTTCTTGATCACCCGTCATTCTACTCCCAGAGAAAAAGTCAGGATGAAAGCGGGCCTGACATATGTGGGTATATGCACGACCCAATTGAATCAGAGCTGATTGTGACTCACAGTGACTGACTATATATGCATGGGTCTGAAGTTACTTTGCACGTAGGCTGACTTCCGGTTTCGGACCGCGTGCCAAAAATGAAAAAAAATTAATGTAATTAAATGCATAATTAGTTAATCAACATGTATAATAACAGAGACATTATCACAGTGGATAAACCGTACAAACATATAATCGGAAGTTGCTTTCGCCAAGACGAAAAATTCTATTTTTAGAACAAATACTAAAAGAAGGATCAAAACAACACCATAAAACAAGTTTTCAGACCGGATAGACGATTTCCCTACAGCTATAAACGTAAGTATATATTGTTCATACACATTTGCCGATCGCAAGTGGCTAGTAACTAGCAGGTTAGCCCGCCACCGGCGGCTTGTCCGAAACATGACATTTTTTTATATATATATATTTTTAATTTTTAGCTCCACGCGTTTCAATAAGAAAAATTTGTACCCGGTAGCTCCACCCGTTTCCGAGATCTGGTCTGCGCATGCGCGAAGCTGGCGTCGCACGGGCTCGGCGACCCGATAAAATTTGTACCCGGCGCAAGATACATTCACATACCAAATTTCAAGTCGATAGCTCCACCCGTTTCCGATATCTCGTCTGCGCATGCGCTGCACGGGCGTCGCACGGGCTCGCCAATACGACAGCGACGACCACCTAGTCAAACTACACTCACGTACCAAGTTTCGTCCCGATCGGTCGAGGTGTTGGTATCTGATGCAAAAGACGAAATTGTGAGTGTTGGTCAATAGTCCCCGCCGTGAACCTCATCGTCGCAAAGAGCGGACAGTCAATTAACCCCGTTGTGAACCTCAATCACCAACGCGACGTAAACATGTGTTGCGTTCTAAAAATAGGAAAGCACTTTCTCTCGGCATAATTCTGCAGATGCTAATAACGTTGCTCCCCGTAGGTAGCAATATCGTTGTTGTTGATATTTACGGCTTGGGGGCTATTTTCTTATTTAGCAAGTTTGAGCTCAATCGGTTCGAGTCTATAAAGGACACACTCATATATATGACACTTCCCGTGGGTAGCAAGTTTGCATGAGCTCAATCGGCATTCCCTGGAATTTCCCGTAGATTGGCAGATTCCAGTAGCTTTATAACGATATATCTGGGGAGAAATCTGATGCTATATTCGTGATTATCTGGGATGATTTCGGTATATAAGTATATACTGTAAAAACAAAGCGCGCCATCCGTACTCGCAGGGTTGGTCAGAAACAAATGTTTTTTAAATTTAATGTATGTTCCGTATATCTCTCTGCAGATGCAAATAACGTTGAATGGCAAACAGACGCTCTTTATAGAGATGCGTCAAAAACAAACGCTCATTAAATAATCACTTGATTAACCCACGCCGTGCCTTTGCGGTGATTTGAGATTGGAGAACGGGTGCTCTGAGCATTTCTAAACTGCGACCACGGTCGTGTCGGTGGGATTTGACACTTACATAGGAAGTTTGAGCTCAATCTGTACACGCGTTTTGGATTCTATGAAGTACACACACACATATATACGAAGTACTATGGCATCCAATAAATCTCCCCGCATAGGAAACCACTCAATGTTCCCGTATATCTCTCTGCATATGCTAATAACGTTGAATGGTAAACAGACGCTCTTTATAGCGATGCGTCAAAAACAAACGCTCATTAAATTATCACTTGATTAACCACCGCAGTGCCGTTTTTTTGTGACTGAGACTGGAGAACGGGTGCTCAGAGCTTCTTCAAAACGCGACAACTACGGTGTTCGTGAGTGTTTACCCTTAGATGGGAAGTTTGAACTCAATCGAGCCAGCCGTTTTCGATTCTATAAAGTACACACACACATATATACGGAAGTCTCAAGTATGTAAGTGTAAAATCCCACCGACACCGCCGTAGTCGTGTTTTCGAGAAGCCCTGAGCACCCTTTATCCACTCCCAAATCACCGCAAAGGCACGGCGGGGGGTTAAGGCAATAACGCTCTTTATCTATACCTTATACGGAGGTTTTAACAATTAACGCTCTTTATTGCAATGGACGTGGCTAAACGATACCCCATGCGTCCGATGCGGATTCAAATGGACGTGGCTAAACGACTGACCCCATGCGTCCGAAATACGGATGCGGACGAAATGCAACTAAAAAGGCAGAATTGATCTAAGAGCTCGAAATATTATGCAGAGGGATTTCACGACGGGATTAATTGACTGTCCGCTCTGAAGTTTAGGACGGGGAGGACGGGTACCATGAATTAACTCATTGAAAAAACAAAGAATGCGTTATCTCGCAAACGGGTGGAGCTATCGACTTGAAATTTGCTATGTGAATGTATCTTGCCCCGGATACAAATTTTATCGGGTCGCCGAGTCCGTGCGACGCCAGCTTCGCGCATGCGCAGACGAGATCTCGGAAACCGGTGGAGCTATCGACTTGAAATTTGGTATGTGAATGTATCTTGCCCCGGGTACGAATTTTATCGGGTCGTCGAGCCCGTGTGACGCAAGCTTCGCGCATGCGCAGACCAGATCTCGGAAACGGGTGGAGCTATCGACTTGAAATTTGGTTAAATTAAAAAAATGTCATGTTTCTGAAACAAAGCCATGAGACGAATGCCGCCAGTGGCGGGCTAACCTGCTAGATTTGACATAATGTAATTAAACGCCAATAAACGAAATTGAAATTCTCAACTACACCTTTTACCGGGCTCGGCCTCGGGGTCGCACCGCACTACAACTTTTAATGTGTCCTAATAATTAACATTCTATAAATAGAACCACATGCGCTTTGGCAGCGCCCAGGCGAAACAGGAATTTGTACATTAGTATACACGCGGCGCGCGTAACAAGCTAGAGATTGAATCCAATTGTTACAGTGTTCGGTGTGTTGTCTTCATCAAGACAACAATATCACCCCGGTTAAGTGGTCCTGCTAATTTGATATGATGCTGGTGGGTACTGCTGATTTACTATGATGCTGGTGGGGTAAAATGATGCTGTTAACAAAAAGTACAACTAGCTAGTGGGCCCCATTTGAGAGAAGGACTCTTTTTTTATAGATAAAAACCGCATTTGATCACTTCAGAAAATTATATAATGCGGCCCCATTTAGCATTATCGTCATACTGATCGCAGAAGCATTTACATCGTAGTTTCATCGCACACCCCCCTTATAGGAAACTTTAACTTAATCACTTGTGGTTTTATAAACTCTTTCATAAAAATATTCCCGTTATTCAGTGAAAGTACGTTCTATAGAGTTATCACCCTTTTGGATTAGCGTAGATATGCGAGTTTTTGTATATAATCGTACAAATTTGTCCCCTTGTTTGTGCCCGATTAGTAATTTAATTAATATTTATTCTGGCCGGATTAGATATTGTCGGTGAGCTTGCAAAACGTCGTATCGACGTTTTTGACAATTTTACAGGAGAGACAAAAAATGAATAACATCACCCCACAATTGGCTGTTTTACATGCCACCAGATATACTGTATCTATATTGATGGTAGCGTATGACTCCTACTGCTAAATTCTGCATTAGAAACTAGGGATTAGAATTATGTGTGGACATTTGCTATGCATGCTATGTATGCAGGGAAACTCTATACATAATATCCCCTAATCCGTATACGAAAATAGACGATTATAACGGCGTAAATTTCAGTTTTATATTATCGCATGTATTTGTTTACAAAATTCAGGGGATCTCTCGCATTAATTCCCAAAAAAAATGTAGCAATACCCATCATAATACTTTACTCTGACAGACAACGGTAGAAAAAAATAACGGTAATCTCTGGTGGGATATACATGTACTGGGAACGATGCACGATAATAGTATTTCTAGTAATGCGAACATGCACTAATTAAATGTACTAGTATTGGACAGATATGCAGCTACATGTAGGGCAAGAATGTGTTATAACCAATCTAACATGGCACTCAACTTATCGTATGCATGATTTGTATCATACTTATTTTCATTAAATTGAAATTTAAACGAAATAACTACCCGGTATACTGTTTAGAATTATACAAATGTGTACTAATATGACTACTACATTAATTTTAGAGATTGTGATGGCTGATTTTATAGTCCTGACAATTACAGTTATATACCTAAGTACAACTACTATTGGACTAATGTGACTGTCTTGTGTATGTACTATGTAATGTGGTTTGCATGTTTCTTCGATAATTATAAAGTTATGTGAAAAACAATAGATTACTCGATTCGATATCCATCCAAATTGATTAGTTGATGCCATGTTACACGGTTTATGACAAATTGTTCCATACTCATTCAGTCCACCCCTGGACCACACCGGTCCAAAGCGTATATATGTTTCTCTGGCTGATGTAGCAAAGGGGGATTTTGACATTGTGATAACCCATCCTGAGGCATTACTAAATTCAGCCGTTGGTTCCAATTTGATAGGAAAGGATATCTTTAAAGATGCAGTTACTGCTGTTGTGGTGGATGAGTGCCACATTGTTAAACGTGGTAAATTATTGATATAATTGTATTATAGGTGGTAATTGATATAGTAATTCACAGTGAACTCAGTACTGCATACATGCTTCCATATTTAATAGCATGTAGTATCATACTGAGTTCACTGTGAATTAGTGAGACCGTATAGCTACTAAAATGTGTACTGTAGTTAGGCTAAAAAAGTTCTAATACATTGCCAGTCTAAGTTTGTGCATATACGATAAATTGAAATTTAGTTAAAATATCTGAGAACAGCAGATGTATTAAAATGAAGAAAAAAACATTTGTTAAATTCAAGACTTTTAAGTGTTAACATATTAAGCAGAGCCTGGCTGAACCACATGATGGATCGCTTCCATCCTCAAGCGTTGATACCATTTAAAGGTGCTTTATCTCTTCCCTGAACATTCTGTACAGATATGGGTGAAACGTGAAATAATATTAATATATTTGAATCAGGAGCTATTTTTTTGTTGCTAATAATTAATTTGATTCTCTAATTATTAAAGAGGAAGGACAGAAAAGTGGTTATTGTTTTTTTAGAACATTACAAGATGTCTGGTTAGTAATCTATATTCATTACACTTATGAAATTGTGGTAACAAATTATTATCTTGTGGCTTTGGCAGCCTTTGATAATAATAATTCAAATAGTAATTGAAAATGAGTTTCATTGAGTTAGTTTGAACTTTGAAGTGATCCTTGGAAGAGATAGAGCCCTACATAAATATTAAACATGGTTATCTGTTTAAAATTCAGCATCTGGATCTATGTTGTATGTACAAGATTATTTCCTGCATTAAAGACGGATTATCTCTTTCTAAATATACGTTATATAATTTCCGGGGTATAACATAATACATATGAGTAGAAGACACCTGATCCGAAACGCTTGTATCAATTAATATTGCTTTTATATCGATATTTTCTTATATAATGCGATAATCAATTGAGACATTTTTTCGTCACTAAATTTATAGCAGATCGTCGTGAACTGTTCAGACGATCTCAGGTAGAGAGACGGAGTTGTCCCCATGCTACGGCTCCGAACGTTTCCGACAGCCGTAAAATATCCAAAATTTATGTATGTATTATACAGAAAATTCGAATAAAATCAACATTAATTGATAGAAGCGTTTCCGGACAGGTGTCTTCGATTCATATTTATTATTGTATACCCAGGAAACTATATATAACTTGTTTTATGAAGAGAAAGACCATCTTTAATGTGTGTATAACTTATATCCCTGTTTGTTATCATACCCATGGCGCTTTATATTAAAACTGTCACTTATAATGTTCGATTGCATGTGAAATATATTGCAACAAATGGATGGTGTTCGTTAAGTTATAGCACAGTCCCACACACATACAATTCAGAAAATATGCCTGCTTAGCAAAAAACGTACTCTATATATACAACTTCATACCGCTGGGTCGAACCAAACAAATGTAAGACATTGAATTATTGTAAGATATCCCTATTGCACCGGAGACATGTATATCATATGTATATATATCTTCATATCCTTTTTGTAAATATCTTTCTGTATTTCTCATTATCCATTTGAAATTATGAAAATAAAGCATAAAAAGCACCTGTATGTCAAACATACATGTTTTTAATGTGTTGTGTCGACACAGCAAAGGACAAGCATATGCTCAAGAAATATATGGATCTGCTGCCCACATGTGTTTGAATAATGTGTGACCACTCTACACAGCGACACTCCAAAGAGAAATCCAAAACAATATACACTATACGCGTGATGTTTCTATTCATTTTAGCAATTCAGTAAAAATACCATCCTTTTCCATTGAATTTATACTTGACTTATAAGTTATATAGGCATCACATAATTTTAAAATTAGAAATATCATTTACATACCTAGAAAACATAGATAATGTTCCAATAAAAACCTTATCCATATAATATCCATGCATTTAATGTATTAGGGTTGAGATAACCGCTGTGTTGATTATGGCTGCGGACACACGTACCACAGTAGCGATGTCATAGTAGGTGTGACAATGTATTATGGTGGAGTTTGGTGACAATTGGTTGTCATAATTAATATGCCATAGCAAGCCGTGTCGCCCTCTGCAAGTTCGCACAATGAGTCTACCGAGCTCTACCAGCGACGGTCGATCTCTCAAGGATGTATCTACCTGAATGTCTTGTCGATGTTGATCTTTACTCAACATGCAGTGTTATATTTTGCATGCTAACACACAAGTCCACTCGATAACTTAATGAATAACCCATCTCTGTCAACAGCCATGATTGTTCTTACTAATGAAATTAATATAAGTAGATACACATGCATGTATTGAGATCATATACAAAAAAACGTACCACATGCATGATATGTGAGTCAATGAGGAATTGCCACCAGGCCACGGTCAAACACAATTCTAGACGATCTATCGTGCAATTATATATATCGTAGCGAATACAATTTAGCAAAACGTAATGAGTAGGGATCAACCTTGGTGAAAAGCAATGGTTAATTGGTCCATTCGACTCATTGTGCGGAAAATCAGCGGGCGGCATGGCTAGCTATGGCACAGAATTATGACGGAACAATTGTCACCAAACTCCACCATAATAAATTGTCACACCTACTATGCCATCGCTACTGTTGTACGCGTGTCCGCAGATTATTGCTATTATCGATGTGATCTGCATCGTTGTCAACAATAAATATTGTATATAAGAATGAGCATTCAAATGTATCACTAATTCGCAACTTCAGAATCGATAAATCTACATGTCGACCAACATCACGACGAACACTGTGATGCTTGTATTATCTTCCTGGCATATCCCATACAATACTTCATTATGTTAATAAATATATTTCCTACTTGATGGAGATGTATGCAATTGTTTTAAGTGTTCTATATATACAAATACATAATATTGTATACAGGCAATTTAATTTGAATAGCCGTCGCTGAAACACTCGTGCTGAATGGCAACGAGCCGCTAACTTCAGTTTTTGATTCACCGGCATTGGCCGTTGATCATGGAATACATTTTGAATGGAGCACGGTGTCATTGACAACGGGCATGACTCCAAGGAATATACCCGCAGATTTGATCACCTAAAACAGGATATCTCACTTCATAATACGTGATGTCGATAAAAAGTGCTCTTCGTTCAATTTCTTCTGATTTGTTTTGTTGGTGGATTGAATTGCAATGGAGATAAACGGGCCTTGTTTCGTTTGATATTCGGTGATTCGAGCCGACTCGTTCACAAACTGTTTTCATGCTCGCTCCTTCCGACGTTTGAGTCTTGAGTGGTATTTTGTCTTGAGTGGTTAGGATCAAGTGGTTGCTTCGTGTGCGGTTTCTGTTTACGGTACGGAAATGAAAATTGTTAGACGAATGAGATTCCATATATATGATGCAAGGGAATTAACTCCAAAATGATTGTCCGTTGTCCAAGACCACTAACTTTGAACTGTCCAGACATAAGCGCTATTGTTCAAGATGTTACTAAATGACTTTACGTCTTTCTGAACATACAGACAGTGTCCAAATTAAGCGGTAACCACTTAATGACTGGTTTATCATACAAACTACCACTTAATATACCCAACGTGTGTGCGAATACCACAATATCAACTCAATAGATTACGTTTATCTCGTAAATTATCTGAATATAACTTCATTGAAAGGTAGTTTGAAAAAAGTACCATGCACGACTCGAATGTCTCATCTACGACAAAAGAACACATTTCCTGCATGGTATGTGACACATCGGTGTTGTTGGTGATATGTTTGATGAACGCATGCAATAAAAACAATCGTCCGAGTTTTCGTCGATTTCCACGAAGATGTTTGGGCGAGTGATGCCATGCAGAGCGACGATTCCATTAATTATGCTGTGCTACGCTGGAATCAGTATACCGGCGTTGTATTGCCTAGGCAGTTATCTGGCGTGAATGCCTATCCGAGTAGGAGAAAAGATCTATGCTGTGACGATTTATTTTTCTTATAATTTGCAAGATTGCATCACAAATTATTCACACAATTGATAAAAAGTTGAAGCTATATACTTAAAATATGAGGGTGCTTGCTGGTGTCAATGTTGTTAAAAACAATTAGGGATTTTCTTTTTGTTCGGTAAAAGTCAAAATTATCGTTAGTTTCATTCAGAATATCAGATATTTTTATTAAGCCTTTTTGTGTAAGCTTCATTTGTTCGACACGCCCAATGTGGGTTTTGTCATATTCCTCAATAACTTTGTTTTATTTGCAGTTGATAATATGCTATTTTTAGATTACGCCGCGGTCACCAAATCATTCCATTTATTTTTGCCTTGTCCTGCCCAAGGTAATTTGCTAATTCCAGTCAAACGCAATGGATGAAATCAGTCCAGGGACAGATAATATACATATCAACTCCGTATATAGTTGTTGTATAGTTGCTGTTTATCATATATCACAATGCTTATCAACTCAGCGTATCCTCGCTGGTCACCTGTATGCCAAACATATGACGAACATGTGGTTAATAATGGATGATAAATGGGATGTAGACATATTGAGCAATCGCGCGAAATGCTTCAATGTTTTAAAAAAAATGAGGGATGAATCTTATACAGAGATTCCAATTTCTCCATGTTCATGATGTTTGATTATAAGGGTTCACGCCATCGGTTGCCAAATTGGCCAATAGCCATATTTTTTTGAAAATTATCAAAGAAAGTCACATTTGGTCCTTGGCCTAAAACAGTTTCAAGTCTATATACGCCAGCAAATTGCAGCAATTACATCTCAAAAAATCACAAGAGCTCACTAAATTCCGTATGTTACTGACCAGTTGACAAGTGCCTGTTTTTCGCCACTGTGTATCTGGATAAATATTTCCTGAAATCACCCATGCTTACCTATCACTACAACGATTACATGCTTTTACGGCATTCTTTCTTCGTCAATTGACAATACTTTACTGCTTTAAGGTTTTACTGTTACATATAAATGGCAAACAATAAGCAATTCAGTACATATTTATGTTGGTTTTGTAATAAAAAAAAATATTTTGGTTTTCTCCACGATCCTATATATTGGTTTTTAAATTTGGCTAAAGTTTATGAAAAATTGCCCCCAAAAAAAATCAGAAATGGCAAAAATTTTGCCAAAATATTTTTTTTCAGCAGCGTGAACCGGGCTGATTGGGTTGGGAATGACAGAACATGAAATGAAATGATGACACTATATTAACAATAAATAGTTTGTATGAATCATCCACAATCGTATAAGGGGAGGTTAAGTGGCCAATTTTTAGTGGGGATTCCGATGCAAGTCTCCGCGGCAAAGGCTACACATGAACCTGTTTCCTGGGAACTGAAGCAGCCATTTCATTAAACAGATATAACATTTAACCGGCGGTTGGGCTAGGTAAATTGTCAATTTTGTAATAAATAATTTTTTTCTGGAATTATATCACTTGACCTACTTTTTAAAAGTCAATTTAAATTTCTAAATAAATACACCAACCTTCTAATAGACCAAATTTCAAGCCGACCCGCCAGATAAATATGTATTGTTTTCAATACTGCACAAAGTCAACCCTAGAAATATTTGCAACTCTGTAAATTTTGCTGTGGAGATTTTCATGGAAGTTCCCATTCAAATTGGCCACTTGAGTCCTCCTTAAGGAACATCATTCGTCACATTCCACAGAAGAGACTTTTATATAGCCCAGATGGTGTAAACCGGCTGAGACTCACCAGCTGTTCTGTTTTAAGTTAACACAGAAGCGCTAAACCCAACCGTTCAGCTGGGCGATTTGATACTAGGAAGGAATAGATCCAACAACTGCTAACTTCGCCCGTCATGCGTAAGACTACAATTATCCTTGCCCGAGGCGGGGAAATAGTATGAAGTAGTACGACAGCTATGTTCTATTTCCAAACGAAGTCCGTGCAACATAACAGTGATTCCGTTAATTGTCAATCAGACATGAAAAGTGCCATGCTGACGCCAACATTAAATAAGGTTGACACTCCTGCATAACAATCCACACAGTGTGCTATCAAGAGGTTATCAACATACTATAGGTAATCTACCATTATGGTACGTTCATACACTGGCAAGTTTGCACGGCATTTTTTGCAGGCATTTTTCACATAGAAACCCCTATGATGCGAGAATATCAAAGGCAACATGCATATAAAATGCATATTTATCTAAGCTAACGACGTCAGAAGTAAACTTTCGATAGCTCCACATGTAACGGTGCTACTAACTTGTATGATTGGTTCCTGCGAGATAATTGCATGCTATTTACAGGCAAATGTCCATAGTATTTTTGCATTCGGTTCCCGACATAGTGAAGCTTTATATACCGAAATGCCTGCACAAGAATGCCTGGCAAATTTGCGAGTGTGTGAACGTATCCTTAAGCACATCTCACGTCACACCATGTTGATTAGTATATAGTCTGATATTACTTGACGGGCGAAGTTGGGTGTTTTCAACCTAAACCTACCCAATACCAGCCGCCTAGTGTCAACACGAAGTGCGAGCACCACATAAACCGTGGTCGCTATTTCCCTTTGAAATAAATACATCTGCTGGTTTATAAAATAGTCCAACTGCGCAAATACGACTGTCAGTATCAGGTCCATGTGTGGAGTCATTGATGTGAAGATGTCAGCAATCTCCATGCAGCAGGGACGTGGCTAGAGGGTCTCCGTTTGGGTTACACACCTTGAAATTTCAACTCCACCCGTGATGATACCAATTCATTTGCACCACCCCCTTTGGTTACAACAATTACCATGTCCATCCTGACCCTCCCATAAGGTTGGAAAATTTCAGACCAAACTGTTTTCCAAAATTAGAAAAATATGCTACTGTTCGCATAAAAGGGACAAATTCCAAACTAATTACTGGTTGGAAAGTCGAACAATTTAAATATGCGTTGTAAATTTCCAACTAATGTTGTATCAGGCATGACATTTCCAATTCTTTAACATATTGGTTTTTTTTAGGGGGGGGGGGGGTAGACACGTCCCTGTGTGAAGATGTCAGCAGTCTCCAGGCAGCAATCTGAACCTACATCTCCGCACAAAACCTGTTGCCAAGCAACACCAGCAGACCAACCAGGATTGTATCCACAGCATTAGAGCTCTTTGATCCTGTCATAAAAGAACAACGTCTACGGTCCTCATATTGAATGATAACATGAGATTAACTGGCCATTAGTCTCATTTTATTATTCACTATGGCTATGTGACTCAGAAAAAATATTATTGGTGACATGGAAGCATGTATTTTCTGTAAAAGAGGCATTACAGTTCCGAATGTATTTTGTTAAAAACTAACCAGTTTATCCCCCTTCCTGAGTATATATATTTACGCTCGTTATAATGTGATTAGATTGACTAATTTGGTGTCAATTATTTTAAAGACATATTATGGACTTGTTCGTGTGCTTGAAACTTATAAGTTAGTGTTCATGCATTCTGTCAACTGGGGGGAATGTATCATTCTACTAACATCGCCGAAAATCTCAAGCAAATCGACCGTACCACTCCATAGAAAACTTCGTCCAAACTACGCTCAATTGTAAATATTTACTTCTCAATTCGGGAATCAACTATTGGCGATAAGCTAACGAAAATGATTTCGCCACGTGAATCGCTGCATTTATTGAATATATAAAAATGACGGTGTGTGCTGTCAATTTGGATATAACATTTGCAAAAATAACTACCTTGAGCAACAATATTTTCCACATCCATTTGACCATACCGGAGTGTTTCACATCACTTTAATTTCAATGTGTTTATTCTCTTCACTCAAGATACAACATGAGGATTGAATCAATTTAAGAAATCAGCAGAACATTTATACCATTCTTATCTCATAGTAATCTAAGATAGACTGAGAATAATAACATACACATCTGGACCCATTGACCCCATGGATCATATATAGGTTAACACACCGATAAACGTACCAAAATCACACCACGCAGTATGTTTATTCCCATTCTAATTCACACTGACCGAAAAATCCTGCTGTGGCCACGACTTCTACCAAAGAGTCGCTGAACTGGACACGGTGAAAATTCATATCACTGCCTACTAGAGATATTGTTACATATTTCGAATATAAATAAACCAAGCCATCCAAAGGATTACGCGGCATTCATCAACTTGAATTCCACATCACGTTTTTTTTATGTCGGATATGCATAAATTATATTGAAGATGCATAATCCGATTAAGCGCCCCTCAATTACTATTTATTTGGATTCTGGGGTAAAAAATATCTGATTCGAGTCGATGAACCCAAAGCTCAGAGTTATTTGATATCGATTTTTTAAATCTATTATTTTCACCATCGAGACTTGCAGATGAAGATGGATAACTCTAAAATCAAGAGGCTTTGTGTTGATAATAAAGCTAAATTCAACGAACAAATATGTTGATAAATAACACGTTTCGGACAATCTTATACTATAGTTGACAGTTGTTAGCATTATATTTGGGCAATTAGTCGATTCTGATAACTGAAGCGCATTTATAAAAATGTTGTGGTTGTTGAAATCTGATTGAGTACCTTCAAAGGCCCACTTAATTTTTGAGTCGCCAATTATTTTGTTATAGTGACTTGATATATGGTTTTAATAACAATCTATGCCATAAAATATGATTAAAATGCTATAATTCATCAATATTTGAAACATCTGTGTCTCAGAAGATGCCCACAGATAAAAGAAGACTTCCCCCCTCTGTCACCCAGAATGCAACAGAATTCAAACATTTTCAATGGAAAGAGAAGAACTCTATCTTTAATATATAGAGTTATTCCCCCCAGTATTGAAAATAATACTGATTTTTACTTCATTCTTGATGACAAAACGCGTTGGCAACTCAACAAAAACAACATTTCCACATTTTATTACACTGGATAAGTTGATAATACAATGTTTTTGGAGCTTCCTCTTTCAAATGGTATATAATATGGTATATCTAATATATATTTGAGGAAAGTTAGGGTGTGTGTGTGGGGGGGGGGGGGTCTGTGTGTGTGTCTGTGTGGCCGCGATGGACTCTAAAACGGCTGGACCGATTTCGACGAAACTTGGTACGGGCACGTAGTATCACCCGGGAACCAACATAGGCCCACCCATTTGTCCGTGTGGCGTGACCTTGACATTCGAGTGACCTTGAACTCATATCTCGCGATCCGCTGAGCCGATTTCCACCGAATTTGGTGAAAACGGATAGTTTGAGGCGCTGATCAATTTCGTCACACCCGGATGCCCGTGCGACGTCACCTTGACCTTTAAAATGACATTGAACCCGTATCTCGGTATCCGCTGGCCCGATTTCCACCATGTTTGGTGTGTTGGTGTAGATGTGGATACCAATGAAATAAAAAAAAAACACAACGACTCTCACCTTGACCTTCGAGTGACCTTGAACTCATATCTCGGGATCAACTGAGCCGATTTCCACCGAGTTTTGTGTGTGGGGGTAGTTTGAGGCGCCGAGCAATTTCGTCACACCCGGATGCCCGTGCGGCGTGACCTTGACCTTTCAAATGACCTTCAATCCGTATCTCGGTGTCCGCTGGGCCGATTTCCACCAAATTTGGTGTGTGGGGTAGTTTGATGCGCTGAGCAATTTCGTCACATCCGGATGCCCGTGCGGCGTGACCTTGACCTTTCAAATGACATTGAGCCTGTATCTCGGGATCCGCTGGGCCGATTTCCACCATTTTTGGGGGATGCCAATAAAAAAAAACAACACAACGACTCTCCCCGTCAGGACGGGTACCCAGCTAGTATTTTATATAATGTAATCTGGGGGTTCGAAAATTAAGTGGGCCTTTATATAAATGGATGTTTAAAATATTCCGTGGCCATGTTACTCCAATGTATTGTGCAGGTCATTGGATTGCACACAACCCCATGGTATCGCGAATAACAGTTCGCCCAGGCTGCAAAACAGTTCAATACCCTTGCTTCGCTTGCCTGACCGTGGCCGACATGTGTATTCTCTTAATTAAAGCTAACATTTTTATGGAAGTGTTTTGTCAGTTACAATTCATTCTGGCTTGATCTAGACAATTTTAAAATGAATATGGACAGTTCAGTTTCTCAGAATAATGCAGAATGAATTGTAACCTACAGGTGTGATTTCCTCTCATTATGTGTATAGGTACCTCCATATATTATAATGGGGAATAAAGCAGTCACACTGTCACAGTTATTCCAGCCCAATTAAAACAAATGTTGATATGCAGTGTGGTCCACTCAAGAAGAGAGTAATCAACTTGAATTAGGCCAACTGTTAAGTGTTAAGATATATGGTGGTCAACACTGTTAAGAGATATGGTGGTCAGCACTGTTAAGAGATATGGTGGTCAACACTGTTAATAGATATGATGGTCAACACTGTAAAGAGATATGGTGGTCAGCACTGTTAAGGGATATGGTGGTCAGCACTGTTAAGAGATATGGTGATCAGCACTGTTAAGAGATATGATGGTCAACATGACCCACAAGTCATCTCTGCTCAATTGTTCATTGATCAACAGGCATGAGATGAAAATTCTCAAATATAGAAAATTATAGAACTGCACTTTGAAGAAAAAAAAATTTGACAGAAGTTCTTGGTACCTGAAAACAGTGAAATTTTAAATAATTTTCATGCCATAAAAGTAAAGTATATAAATGCGGTTATCATGTCCAATGGGTCAATGTTTCTTAAATATTGGGCAACAATAATCGTTTGTACCAAATTTTACAAATAATTCCTGGCAGAATTTGAGAAAATCCATTTTGAAATACCAGGAAATTTTGGAAAAACGTGCGTCCGACCCCTAAGCCTCATATATATATCTACGGCGCCGTAAATGGAAATACGACCTTTTAAAGGCTAGCTATACGAGTCACACGACAGTGATCCGGGCTTTCTAAAATAAGACCATCAGAATTTAATACTGAAGCTACTACTAATATTTACACTATTGTATATAACCGATAAACAATGCTCACCTGACGTTCGACATATGGCACGCCCATTTCCATTACACTCAGAACAGAGGTTCCCTTCAGCACAGTCACTGCTGGTAGAGCAGTATTCTCCATTTTTCACCGTTCCCGGAGCTGCAAAGAAAGAAGCAACATATATATATACATGCTAGGCTTAACCCTTCCATGACTGGAGCTTCCTGAAATTTTACGAAATGTCAATGCCAATGCATTCTCTTATACATCACATCGCGTAATCAAATGGCCTGGTCTGCAATTAAAACTCTAATATGCGTGCAGGAACTGCTGCTCTGTGTGCTAAATATAGATTTTTGTTGTTGACGACGTCACTTTTCAAGTGCCACGCCAATAAGTATTTGTTTTTATTTTCTTAGTGTGTGCGCTTAGTTTGAGTCATATTAACGTATTTTTTGTGCAATAGCGTGTGATTGTGCGATATTTGGAAGTGTGTGAAATGTGTCACACAAAATAACAACAAACCTGTAATTTCGTCATTGTTCATGCCATGACACTCTCATTTTCGTTGATTTCGAAGAAATTTATAGATATTAAAATAATTTCAAAACGAATACCTCTTTCTGAATAGTTTGTACACATCCTGTGTCAATATCAGTAAAAGTAACATCGAATTTAAAATCACTTTCGGCGGCGTTTTCGGCGGTGTTTTTTCTGACACATGTGTGTGCATATTTGACTACGTCTTATCTGCGATGTTGACAACTCCTTATCTGATATTAAAGAAATTGGCATGTTCGTGACTTTACGTGTGCAAATCGATCTCAGGGTAATTTGTTTCACAATTTCATTCGGAATGCACACTAGTGTGGAGATCGGGGTGGGAGGTGTTATCATTATAAAGTTTACCACAGTTTATCATTCACTTCCATGACATTGATGTCCATTTAATAGGACCACCATAGTTTAAAGATGGTCTATCTCTTTGTAAACATTTGCTATATTGTTAACTAGGTAAAACATATTAGATATGAATCAAAGACCCCTGTCCGGAAACGGGTCTATCGATTAATATTGATTATATATCGAATATGTTATGGTATACATGCACTATTGTCATTGGTTAGCTAACGAACACTAGTTGTTACTGTTAACAGAAACCAGAAATGTTAGTGGGTAATTTTGTCACAAATAAACGTTAATGAGACTCATTATCTCTT
This sequence comes from Siphonodentalium dalli, assembly GCA_032622095.1. Taxonomy (NCBI): domain Eukaryota; kingdom Metazoa; phylum Mollusca; class Scaphopoda; order Gadilida; family Siphonodentaliidae; genus Siphonodentalium; species Siphonodentalium dalli. The sequence goes on along the minus strand of CP136062.1, from coordinate 102,313,099 downwards.
ATAACGATGGACTAAGACAATACAAACTATCAATATGGGACATTTGACGTTCGAGTGTAGCAATTGGATCACTCTAATAATCTCTATCGCTAAATGATATCGTCTGAATCGTCTGTTCTAAAAATAGAACAGTTAATTGTTCATTTTAATCATCTCATTTTATAATAAATATTAGAAATAAAATCAATACTAATTGATAAAGGCTTTTCCGGACAGGCGTCTTCAAATCATATTTATTAATTTATACCCATGAAGCTATATCCAATTTGTTACATGCAGCGATAATACATATTTAATATGATATCAAGGCCGACAATAAGCATGCACAAATCGTAACTGACTGTGCTTTCTGTATATTGTTTTTTTTTACTTTTGGACTTAAATGGAAATCAGTTGAACATTCCAATAATTTAAGGTGCATTTATACTTGATTCTGCTTTGAATGAATGCTGTTGGAAAGTCGAACTTGGGGTCCCTGGTGAAAGTTAAAACTTAACCCTTTGAGTGCCAGTGGCCGATCTCATCGGCCCTAAACCTACAAAATAAGTCTGTTAAAGAATATAAGAATAAATTATTAAAATTGTAAAAAATTGTAAAAACAAAAATTGTTAGGCCAATGCATTCTCTTATATATGCGAGACGACCTGTGGTCGACTCGCATATATAAGAGAATGCATTGGCACAGGGTATATGGGTTGATACAAAAATCGACCTGGCACTCAAAGGGTTAAAATTGTTTTCAGAAAATCATAGCTGATCGTGACAAACATTTAATGTGTTGTTCTGCTGGCCATGGATCAGATTTGTTAGTTAGTTAATTAATTGGAAATTGATACTAGTTTATTTTTATTTTTATTACGAAGTCTCGACATTGGATATCATATATAGCATGGTTTTTTTTTTTAAGTTCCTGGCCTTTAAATTATTATGGAATAAACCTTCTCAACTATATAACCAATTAACACATCCATTCTTCCATTTCAGAATAGGCTTGCACAGAGACAATGAGCAATCTTTGGGTCACTCCCTTTTCCGGATCAGGAGTTTCGTTAGAAGCAATTGGAATTGAGAGAAGTTCGTTAGATATATCAATTTCAAGGGAGGAAGATTTGACCCCAGTTGAAACATCAGAACCCAAAATATAAGTGGACACGACGCCAAAGCGAAATTTCAGATATATATTTCAGAGATATTGCGCGTTTCCCAAACGTTATCAAGACGATATTTTTACTGACATGTGACGAATGTGGTTACAGTGGTGTCCGTGCCAAAGCTAAATTCCGGACAAACTCCGTGCACTGTTTGTCAGCTTTCTTTAATCATTATCAGAGGTGGCGCTATTTTCTTGCAATCATGTTTGTCACCCGTCATGTTTGACCTCAGACGACTTAAAGGGGCATAACTGAGCAATACAGAGCGTTCTTTAAAAGAAGATATGTAGGGAAATTGGTACACATATGCTCACATGACCAGGAGAATATCATGGCCAGGGCAATATCATGGGATAGGCACATTTGACCTCAGTCAACTACTTAAAAGGGTACAAATAAATTGAATGATTTTTAGAAATGCCACTTCAGTTATCAGAATCGATTAATTGCTAAAAAAAAATGCTCTCCACTGTCAACTATAGTATAACATTTCCCGAAAGGTTTATTGTCAACATGTTGTTCGACGAAATTTGGCCTTATTATAAACAGAAAGCCTCTTCAATTTAGAGTCATCCGCAATTTGGTCCGAGAGCGTCGGCTTGTCGACTTTACTGGGCCACTAATAATTATCGATGGTGAAAAATAATAGATTTCAAAAACGATATCTAATAACTCTGAGCTTTGATAAGTGGGTTCCTCGACTCGAATCAAATATTATTTTTACCCCCGAATCCAAATAAATATTAATTGAGGGGCGCTTAATCGGATTATGCTTCTTTAATGTATTGTAAACAGCTCGGTGATAGCAGCAATCACACACATCCGCTGTCGTGGATTGATCACTGCTGACGCTGGTGTGTCGATCTATAGCTGCTGGCAGAAATTAATCCGTGTTGGCAAGTTTGCAGTGAAATATTGCAAGTGTATGAACGCACCCAATTCAATTCAATTCAATATGTTTATTTCTCATTAAACTGTAAAAACAGTGTTTGAGAATATAATACATAATATAACAGGCGGGGTATACATTGACATAGATAATATATACATAATTGTTACGAGGTTACAAAACAATCGTTTATTGAACTTATTATCTATTGGATAACTACTCATCAATGATGCGTTATAGTATAGAGAGGGTTGACATGAAATCCAAGTCAAAGTTTCCTTCTACGTAAACCAGATAGTGAAATCGATTGGGATACTGCTGTTTTTCGTCGAAGTCCCGTTTATATATCTTTCTGCAGCAGATTTTACGCCCAGACCCAGTTGCTGCATTTTACATCGATTTTACCCTACAACTCAAAATATGATACTCTATATATATCGGAAAGAGTGACATCTTACGTTCATAATAATATATTATAATCTGACTCTGATGTTAAATTGCGCATCGAATACGCCACATACAAGATGTAACTTCAGTTTGTTACATGTCATACACACTGTCACTTGGCAATGTCAAATGAATTCGTATTCTTGTAAAATGTATTTTACACAAAACGTTATTACTTTCAGTTGACAACTCTTGTGGAATTCAGAACTAATATAATAGCTTCTATGGAATAAACCGGTTTGATGTCACAACTGTGACATCTTATTACAGTTATTATGGGTTTTAGGTGCGCGGATCAACAGCTCTAAACCCCAGACATAGAAAGATATATACACGGGACTTCGACGTAAAAAAAAAACCATAAAGCATTATTCCAACCAATTTCACTCACAGACGCCTGGGGAAAATTACTAAAATACCAATATAGACTATACCAGTGTACACTGGTATAGTCTATGTTGGTATTTTAGTAATTTTCCCTAGGTGACTGGTATAGACTTTATTAGTTATTTTCCCCATGCGCCTGTGATTTCACTAGCTGGTCTACGTGGAAGGAAACTTGGACTAATGACTAATCCTTGTATCAAAATGTAACTGATGCGCTCTGAATGAGACTAAGGTAGACGTTGTTGGTCTGATATACTATATAGCGTGTAGCATACCCCACACAACGCGGTTGCCACCATACACATTATAACACGATTTAATTTCCATGCTAAATGGATTATCACATTCAGTTATTAAACTATACATTGGAATTATCTATCACACATCTAGCGGGATGTTCAGGGAAAATAAGCAGACGACAGTTACAAACATTGCAGAAGGAGTCCTACCTATTGGAGGGAAATGATCAGATAATAAGTTCAACAAACGACCTATGTTGAATTTAGTATGTGAACATTGCTGAACGGATAACTACCCGTCATTCAATTTTGTTCAAACATACATATAGCTTCAACTAATCGCTTTTATCTCAGCGACTTTAGGCCGCTATACTATCATATTGACGATCTTATAGTAAAACAAACGTCATCAGATAAGCACTCTCAGAAACCGCGATGGACCTAGTCACACAAAATATCACCCTATATATATCTAGTATACCAGAATACAGCGTACCATTCTATATTACTTTCTCTCCTTGTCAATCATACATTATACAATTTAGTGTTCGGTATTCGACGGATTTCGGTATTCGAATATTCGGTTCGAATAACGAGCGAATATTCGAATAGTATTCGAATATTTAGATAAATTATAAAATTATATAGATAACATATTTTGGAACCAATTTATTATTTAATGAAATAGCATATTTATCCATGCACATGCTATACGCAAAAAAAAAGAGAAAAAAAAGTCTTCTGGCTTAATAGCAAGAGTTTATCAGTTTATGAAGTTCAAGTAGTCAATGTCCCATGCATGTTTCCACAAGTTGGTCGGAGTGTCACACTAACTAAGAACATGATATGGATTGAGCTTGCAGGTTGCCTTTTTAGTTTTGGCATCCAACGTGAAGTGAGTCAATATATCTGATTTCTTCGAATTTGACGCCATATTATACACACAAGTGACAACGCGCAAACAAAACAAAATGATGCATTATAGGTCCGCTTCCTATGACCACATGCAAGCACGGTCTGGTTTACACCTAGCCAATAAAATTATGTCGACGTCATGACGCCAATCAAATCAGAACGTTACAGTTACGTCATATTAATTCGTTTATGGTCAGTGGAAAATAGACTATACTTTTAAATATATCTGATTTCTTCGAATTTAAATATATCTGATTCCTTCCAATTTGACGCCATATTATACACACAAGTGACAACGCGCAAACAAAACAAAATGATGCCTTATAGGTCCGCTTCCTATGACCACATGCAAGCACGGTCTGGTTTACACCTAGCCAATAAAATTATGTCGACGTCATGACGCCAATCAAATCAGAACGTTACAGTTACGTCATATTAATTCGTTTATGGTCAGTGAAAATTAGACTATACTTTTAACAGACCCTCAGACTAATAACAAACCAGGAAACAATTACCCGGAGATTATTCTCGAATATTCGAATAGTCAAATAATTATTCGAATATTCGAATATTTATTTTTACGAGCGAATATTCGAACATTCGAATATTCGGACCGAACACTAATACAATTACAATTGTATATTTATGTGAATGAACATTGTGTTCTTTAATGTTATTGTCGGGAGCTAGTCCGAGATAAGTTTAGTAACATGTGCCTCAGCCCCATGCATTTAAACTTGTAAAGGTACTCAATCCGATCAGACGCTCCTAAATTACTATTTCTTTGGCTTCGGGGGTAAAATATATTTGATTCGAGTCGAGGAACCCGCCCATCAAAGCTCAGAGTGATTAGATATCGATGTTTGAACTTTGCGGTTTCTATTGTTTGTGGACCACAAACTGATTGAAGCACGAGGGTCAAACGGACGGTCTTGCATATAAAGATGGATAACTCTAACATCAAGTGGTAATAATAACCACTTCATTTTAGAGTTATCCATCTTTATCTGCAAGACCGTCCATTTAACCTCGTGTTTCTGATAATCAAACAATTGAAATCGCAAACTTCAAAAATCTATATCTGATCAATCTGAGCTTTGACGGGTGGGTTCCTCGACTCGAATCAAATATTTTTTACCCCCGAAGCCAAAGAAATAGTAATTTATGAGCGTCTGATCGGATTGAGTACCTTTAATTGAATGCAAATCAAGTATGTTTATATGTACATCGACAATCAGTCTTTGTAAACATACACTCAAGATTCGCTGAAAGTGTAGTTTTCGTTGGTTTTTCAAGAGCTATCTATCCTGGAAATGCACTAACTTATAAGCATCAGCGCCTCTCCAGGCGCGTTTCGTTTAACTGTAAATATGTTTATTCATTGCAGTCATATTCCATCGTTAATATGTGTGTGTATGCATTAGCCGGCTAAGTTCCTATCTGATTTAAACTTTAGCGATACAGTAGAGTGTTTAAACTTAGATGGGTAAGAATTACAGCTATCCGGGGAAGCAGCTATCCGGTTTTCGTATTTTGGATTAAATTATTCAATACAAGCAACTTGTTGTCATATAGATTCTAATTCGTTCTGCAATAAAGTTAGAAATTTATCTAGTGTCATGCCGTCATGAATTGCCTTTCAACAATTAACTCGAGCAATATTATTTTGTAAGCACTTGTAGAAAAGTCCGCGTTTCACCTGTGTATATGGGTCAGTGTGTCAGTTTGATTGGCTCTAATTAGTTGTCCATCGGTGGTCACGCACCTTGAGTATAAGCTATATTATTAGACATACTGACTGAGGGTGGTGTGCAACACAACCAAATGAGGGTTATTATCAGGTGTCATGCAAACACACTTACCATGCACGTGCATGGTACATTTGTTGTACATTTGTTGTGCATGTGTGTTCATATATATGAAAGAAATCGGATGCCACGTTTCAATGGATTCAAACGTAATGGACAATTAGTTCAATAATCTAACTTCGAAGATAAAAAGTCCACGCTGAGTGCGTCGTGGGCATATTCATACAGGGGCAGGATGGGGTGTGACACCATCGTTGGAATTTCCAACATAACTCACAAGTTCACGTAATTCCATTTACACACCCCTTGGGATTAAATCTAACTTTCCACTCAAATACCTGGATGGTAGCCTTGTATACTCTAATCCTCCAGGCGGCCCCATATTGAGCGACTTTCTTTAATTACCCAATAGTAGCATGTATAGTGGTCTAACGTCAAACAATTTGAACCCCGATTGAAGCTTTCCAATTGTTGGGTGTTTTTCAATCTTGACACCCATCTAAGGTTGGAACATTTCCAACTGATGGCCATTTCAGTCCATCAATTTGGCCCAAAGTAGGAAAATAACCAAATGTTGGTCTAAAAGAAATTCCCACTAATAAATTGTTGGAATTCAAATTACGAGAACAGTTTCAACCTATTGTTGATGTCAAATTTCCAACTAATGTCGTGTCGGGTATGAAATTTCCAGCTATTGAATATTTTGACCAAGTTGCGATGAGACACCCCCGTCACTACGGCGCTGTATACATGGGCATGGGGAACGCCCAAAATAAATTTAAAACATCTGTTATTGTATAATGTGGAAACGGAAAATCTGAGTCGCGATGTTGAAACTTATATATATACTAGAAGGTGACCCGACTTTGTCCGGGCTTTGACCTTGAATTGTCTATTTTGAAGGACAAGGTCAAGTGGGGTCACGATTTGACCCGTCCAAAACACTGCCCGAACAAAAGTACCCGACAAAAGTACCCGTCTAAATCCATCCGGTTTCACCCGATTTGACCTTGAATTGATCATTTTGAAGGTCAAGGTCAGGTCGGGGTCACAACTCGACCCATCCAAAACACCCAGTGGACAAAAGTAACCCCACGTATCAAATTTCGTCGAAATCCCATCAAAATTGGCGATTTGACCTTGAATTGACCCGATTTCAAGGTCACGTCGCACGGGCAAATGAATATGCTTATGAGACTCCCCATACGAAAGTACCCCCACATACCAAGTTTCATCGAAATCCCGTGATATTCGGGCGTTAGACCTTGAAATGACCCGATTTCAAGGTCAAGGTCACGTCGCACGGGCAAATTAATATGCTTATGAGACTCCCCATACGAAAGTATCCCCACATACCAAGTTTCATCGAAATCCCGTGATATTCGGGAGTTTGACCTTGAAATGACCCGATTTCAAGGTCAAGGTCACGTCGCACGGGCAAATTAATAGGCCTATGTCACTACTCGGCCGACAATACCCCCACATACCAAGTTTCATCGAAATCGGCTGGGCCGTTTTCGAGTCCATCGATTACATACAGACACACACACACACAGACACACACAGGTCTTCCAAAATATATAATAGACTAGAAGGTGACCCGACTTCGTCCGGGCTTTGACCATGAATTGACCATTTTGAAGGTCAAGGTCAGGTGGGGTCAAACACCAACACCCCAAATATGGTGGAAATAGGCCCAGCGGATACCGGGAAATCGGCCCAGCGGATACCGAGATACCCTATGCATCAAATTTCGTCCGTAAAAATCCGCCAGTTTAACCCGATTTGATTTCCACTCAAGTATATAACGTGCCTCATATACACACGCTCATAAATTATCAAGTTTCAACGTAAAGATAAATTACCATCGGTGCCAGAGATATCGCCAAGACGTCTGAAACAGTCAAATGCATCGGCCGGTTAAGCGTTAACGTGATCTAACGTTATGACCTCTAACGACGTCATAGAAGATACGCATTGTTTTTTATCCTGATGGAAGATAGTAAAACTTCTGCTTGATAATTGAGGCAGATAACTAAAACGGATACATACGCATTATATATCGTTGGAAAGAGGAAACACGAAAGATTCTCACAGTGTCATTATTATGACTGGCATTTTATTATTCGCGCTGTGTCGAATCGATTTGTAAGCACCGAACTCAAATGAAAGTCCAGTAACACAGCGTAAAAACAGATTTTACCTCGGCACGTGAAAAGTTTACCTCGGATCTGAAAATTAATAGGCCTATGTTACTCCTGGCCCGAAAATACCCCCACATACCAAGTATCATCGAAATCGGTTTGGCCGTTTTCGAGTCCATCGATTACAGACAGATACACACACACACACAGACCACACACACACACACACACACACTCACAGATCTTCCAAAATATATAATACTAGAAGATGACCCGACTTCGTCCGGGCTTTGACCTTGAATTGTCCATTTTGAAGGTCAAGGTCAAGTGGGGTCATGATTTGACCAGTCCAAAACACTGCCCAGACAAAAGTACCCGACAAACGTGCCCGTCGAAATCCATCCGGTTTTACCCGATTTGACCTTGAATTGATCATTTTGAAGGTCAAGGTCAGGTCGGGGTCACGATTTGACCCGTCCAAAACACTCAGTGGACAAAAGTAACCCCATGTATAAAATTTCGTCGAAATCCCATCAAAATTGGCGATTTGACCTTGAATTGACCTGATTTCAAGGTCAAAGTCACGTCGCACGGGCAAATGAATATGCTTATGAGACTCCCCATACGAAATCACCCCCACATACCAAGTTTCATCGAAATCCCGTGATATTCGGGCGTTTGACCTTGAAATGACCCGATTGTCAAGGTCAAGGTCACGTCACACGGGCAAATTAATAGGTTTATGCCACTCCCCGGCCGAAGATACCACCACATACCAAGTTTCATCGAAATCCCGTGATATTCAGGCGTTTGACTTGAAATGACCCGGTTTAAAGATCAAGGTCACGTCGCACGGGCAAATTAATAGACCTATGTCACTCCCCGGCCGAAAACACCCCAACATACCAAGTTTCATCGAAATCGGCTCGGCCGTTTTCGAGTCCATCGATTACAGACAGACAGACAGACAGACACACACACACACAGATCTTCCAAAATATATAATAGATAATAGATATATATATATAATATATATATATATATATATTTGCAAATGTCTGTCTGTCTGTCTGTCTTCTATAGAAATTCACAGGGGACCATCTAGATAACAACAGAGGGTTTATTTGGGGTTCTTTTTTACGAGAAAGATAATGGTGCGGGATATAATTTTCTAAAGTGACGTTGTTGTTGTTGTTGTCAGGGGCACAAAAGGGGAGGGGCAGAAGAAAAAATTGTCGCCGATTTCCACCAAACTTATAAATAATCATCTCCGTGATATGAGGAATCTAATGGTGTGGTTTATATACGTCAAACGTGGCGCCATTTGAGTCAGGGGTGCACGGAAGGGGAGAGGGGCACAAAAATTGATAAACCTGTTTACCGCAGATTTCCACAAAATTGATACACATTCTACTCCATGAAACGAGGAATCTAATCGTGTGATTTAAAGATGGCAAAAGTGGTGCCATTTGAGTCAGGGTGCAATGAAGGGGAGGGAGACGCCAAAATTGATAGAAACTGTTTTCAGCGTCGATTTCCACCAGATGGATACAAATTCTTCTCCACCAAACTTATACATTATCATCTGCATGATATCAGGAGTCTAATCATGTGGTTAAAATACGCCAATTTGGCGACGTTTGTTTAAGAGATGGGGGCACTTTATTTGATACGAATTTGTTTGTCGCCGATTTCCTCCAATTTTATATATATTCATCTTCATAATGAGTAGAGATGTCATAGTGGCGCCACTTGAGTCAATGATAGGGCGGGAGGAACAACATCTATAGAAATAGGTTTAGCGCAAATTTCATCCAAATTCATACACATTATTCTCCAATGATACGAGGAATCAAATTGTGTGGACCCGTTGAAAACGCCAAGTTTGATGCCTACATTTGCTACTGTCGGAATTTAATAGTGTGATTTAAATGGGGGTCGCTTGGGTGAGAGATGGAGGAGGCACAAAATTTGATAATAATTTGTTTAGTTGCCGATTACCACCACACATATACGTAATCATCTCCGTGATATCAGGAATCTAATGGATGTGGCTTAGATATGGGAAAAGGGGCACCCAATTATGGGTACAAAATCTTCCAATGCTAAAAACATTGGATAAAATAATTTTTGATTCCCAAGAAAACATTCCATTAATATTAATGTTTTATACTTTCATAAAGGTAGCCACGAATAACATCATACTAAACAGTCTTTGCAAAATATTTCGGCGCACATTTGAACAGTTTTTAACTCATACATGTAGTATATTAAAAATGATGCCCCCCCCCCACTTTTTTGTAGCTTCCGCCGCCCCTGGGCGACTTAATTGTACAAACTTTCCTGGGTTAAGCCTGCTAGCTGCAATTCGAAAGAATGATGATGGTCAGGTGTAACCACCACATCAAATGAACAATTTGTGCTCTACATGTAGTTGTTGTTTTATTGTTTTGTTTACATTGTTTCACTGTGTTACATTAATTTGCTTTTATATTTTATGTATATCAATAAAGTTCATCAAACACAAATGACTTTCCTCCTTGAAGCTCTTCCCGAATCCCGATTTTCATTAACCAAAAGTAATTGTAATTGTAATTGTAATTGAACCAATGTAATTGTAATTAATTATATTGCATTTCCAATGTAATTGTAATTATAATTGTAATTGACATATTTCAATGTAATTGTAATTAATTACATTTCAATGTAATTGACCCAACCCTGGCACCGATCGAGTCATTAATGTGGAAGGGATGAGCACCAAAGCTGATACAAATATGATTGGAACAAATTTCCACCATGAAGGCACGCTATACATGTAACATTGATGAGAATACATGTTTTAGTCACCAATGTCAACAACAGTTGTATAAAGTTATCTCCATATAATTCGTTCTATAAGGAGTTTCAAATTTCACAGCCTCGACATGTGGTGACCCAATTAAGTCACTAATGAACAATTACATCTCTCAACTGTCATTTGAATGGGGACGGGAATCAGAACATTCATACAGTGAGTTCGTAAAACAGATACTTCGAAGAAAACATTATAAGTATACTTATCATTATATTTAAGAGATGCATATATTCTTGCAAATTGAGGAAACTTGAATTGTTAGAGGATGGCATGTTGGACTGGGTAATGTATTATAATACAATTGAGTCTGTCCCATTCAAGATATTTTCCGCAAGATAGATACAGTTTGTCAAGAGAGATGGAAATGCGTTGAAGACCCATTCGCAATAGTGGTGACAGTGCAGTCAAATATAGGTTCTTCTGAGATAAAAGAAAGCAGTCAGTAGCTCATGACTGTTCAGGATCCGTCAATACTGAAAGCTGACAAGGGTATATCACCCGATACAGCTAATTTCTTTAAGTTTTTGATCAGACTCATAGCCTAACATAAACAACTTAAAACATCGCTCTGTGTTGGTTACATGTAGCTGATATATAGCAACGTTTATTTTAAACTGATAATGATTGGCCACTACAACTCCATGGGGAGATGAGCAACAGGGCATTTTTTAAAAACATATTGATCAACACTATTCTCTATTCCCACCACATGCATTTCCACACTACACAGCAGAGGGTATCACCTCAATTTAACCTGAGCAACACCGGGTAACCCTGCTAGTATAATATAAAATCAAATCCGAATGATTAGACACCAATTTGTAAATGTATGCGACTAAATGATCTCAAAACTGACAATGACCATGCTTTTGACGCGACAATCACTTCACTGATTGTCTATGAATTGAAACACACATTTAACAATGTTGTTTAAATATCTATAAAATTACCAAGAGCAATACCTGAAAGTTCGATTTGGATATTTAGAATTTCTAAAATTTCACACTTCACTATACTACCCAACCATACCTCTAAAAGGAAGCGGCTAGATGTTTACAGATGTACAACAATATCATATTGCAGTTTAGTGAAAACTAAATGGGAAACTATTAACAAGCAACGGAGACAAATGAATATATGCGTATCTTCGCCGGCGATGTGTAAACAGTCTGCAGTAACTTTCGCCGGAAAACTCGTTCGCCGCATATAGCGATAACCGGCTATGTGTAAACAGCACCTAAGTACGAAAATAGAGGAATATACAAATATTCCATAGCTGTGTATCAGTGAACGGATTAATGGGAACTATTATTATCCCATAGGTTAGCCCATTTTCAGGATAGATAACTCTTGAAGAACATATATACGAATACAACAGCGTACGCCTCAGCTACATGGGGTATTGTAAGTGGGTATGTAGTGTACTCCAGACTGATCAACAATATGTTATAAATACCCAGATTAGTCACCAGTCTTCAAGTTAGTCACATTCAGGGATGGAGTAATGGTAATGCATAACAAAGGATAACTTTTTCTAAAGTAATGAAAAGTAATATGTAATAGTTCCTTTTTTGCATTGCATATAATTCAAAGTGATGCTTACTCCACACAAATCCAGTTAATGCAATTATGGTTTTTATTTACTTTATCAAATATATAAGTGTATTTTAGGAATTAAAATGGTGGTTCTCTGCCAAGGGAAAGTTTAAAATAATACAATTAGTCCAGGAGATATTGGTCAACCTCTGCACCCCCCCAGGACTCAACTTCACCCCACTAATTTTCTTTCTTAATGGCTCCTATAATTTTTTTTCACTTGTTAACAAGAAAAAAAAGTGGCCGCAGAGACTCCAGACAAGATGGCGTCCATCATGGCGGCCATTTTTTTTATATGCACCAGGTCTCTTTGCTCGCCGTTATAGTAAAGATGATATCACATGCGGTCTTGTTTTTCGCTCGATTCGTTATTCTAATATACAACCCTTACAAATTAGCCAAAACTCCGACACCAGAATCCGATATGGCGGCCAAGATGGCCGCCGAAATGTGAAAATATGATATTTTTCTGACATTTCACCACCTTTCGTTTGTCTCTGTGGCAAAATATTGGCATTTTGGCATGATATTATACATTTATCGTATAGAAGAGTCATTGGCGAAGACATGGGGACCATAATATACATTCATTGTGGGATATATTTGTCCGTTATCACGTTTTCCCAAATGCCGGTATAATAGGTCAAAGCCGAATCAACGCTAATAACGTGATGTAATGTTTCGAATCAATGAATGTTATTGCTATCATACCAACACCCATGCATATATATATATATATATATATATGTACAGGAGACAATCGAACTAGGATTCCTCTTATACCTGAGTTGAGAAATATTCACCCTAATCCAAGATGGCGGCCAAAATGGCCACCAGAAATAAAAAATCGCCGAAAATCGCTTATTTTAACATCAGTGAGCATTATTGTCATGATAAATCCACACCTACTTACTATTGTGAGTTGGGAACACTTGGGCGAAGAACTTTCCTTGTACCATATCCAAATAAAAGTCCCCCAAATCCAAAATAGCGCCCACAATGGCGGCCAGATTTTGAAAAATCACCGAAATTCCCTCATATTCACACCATTGGGCATTATTGTAGAGACCACTCCACCCATGCTTACAGTTGAGTTGTAAATACTGAGGTGAAGTAATTACCTTACATCTTATGCAAGAAATGGTTTTCCAAATCGAAGATGGCTGCCAAAATTTGAAAACACGCCTGCATTCCTTTACTTTCTTACGATGGGCATTATTGTTTCGCGATTTCTACCCACCATTGCATGTTGATGTGGAATATTGATATGAAGTATTCATTAGGGTTTGGCAATTGATACTCACAGTCAAGATGGTGGCCAAACTGGCGGCCAGAAATTGAAAAGAAGTCGATATTATCACATGCTAATTTCAACTTTTTGTCATAATATCGGTATGTATGGACGAAACTGTACATATACCATCTATTAGTTCAACTTAAACGTATCAAAACGCATGACATAGCTCGTATCCTTCTGGAAAGATGAAAACCCACAATTAATATCGCGATGTGGCATTTCGAAATCCATTCTCCACTCACCGCCGATAATGGCCGTAACCGTAGGTGTGCCGAATAGTCATATCAGAACAATTACCTGATAACAGATTCTGATTTGCCACGTCACGTCCATAATTATCTGGACCAGCTTCCATTTCTTTGTCTGATAAATCTAGGTCGCTCACACCGACAAAGTATTCACCACTTCCTGGGAGAAGGGTCCCTCTAATCATAACGTTCAAACAGCTCATTTTCCGGTGTCTAGCTTACGATTTTAAATATTTGCTAAATATGGGATTTGTGCGTCATCTTGAACTAGGAAGGTATATGGTCGATGAGTATACAAGCTTACAGAAGGTCATCTCTATGTATGTGTCTCTTACCCCATGGGGATAACGCCATGTACAACTGGCGAACCAGGTAGCTAGTCACTTCTATAGAAGATGGTTCGTCAAATCACAAACTCAGCGAACTCAAACTCAGTGGACAACTTTGCCAGTGTTTCGAAGGTTGCTAGCTGTCGATTTCCCTTTGACAGATGTCTACCTGCTAAGGAGAAAACCATAATGTACCGACTACCCACACTTCTTGACCATGATCCGAAGCAAACTGTGTGATGTCCAGCAGTTGTCTCCCAGCAGACAAGAACAATACTCGCGGTGCTAGTTTGTGGACATGCGCCATGATAGTGGGAATGAAATGGGCAACGGTATACACAACCCCTATACCTGGTGCATGGTTAAGATATAGAATGTAATGCGTGCCTTTTATTTTGGTGTGGTAAGATTGTATTTCCACATCCGTTTCGAAGCCGTTCTGATTCAACTTGACCAGACGAACAATTTTATCTGGATAATACTATTTGCTAGCCTCCCCCAAAACAGTCGGATGGACTAAAGGATAATGTCTTTATGGCATGAAGGTATGCGTTTTTTGTTATCCTCTCGCAGGGTTAGTGTCAGCATGTGGGCTGTATTATTCAAGAAAATGTCAGGAACTGTGGTGCATTTATTTCACTATGTATTTAAAGCACAATTTATAGTCTCGATGGCAATGGCTGTGGACGTTGGGGAACGCGATCTTTATGATCATATAGCTTTATATATATATATATATATATATATATATATATATATATATATATATATATATATATATATAACTTTAGAATATAGTAGTTAATGTCTCATGTAGGACAATGGTCGCAATGGTGATGTTACTAAGAAATCACTTGGTATGCCCAACGTATGTTGAACTGAATGCCAGAGCTCATCAACGTAACATTCCTCTGGATGTTCTTCGCGTTGAACATTTAAGCCTTGTGTCGATGGCATTTGTACTTTCTTGAAACATACCGACCACCACCCAGCGTGAGTATGACATATCAGCCAACTATCAAAGGCATCGCCTTTAAGACTACACCCCAGTCTGGGTGGGGCTTATACAGTAGTAGCCAATGGTACACGCCTGGTAAGAACGGCTTCCAAACGGATGGGAACATACAATCTTAGCATACAAGGAAAGCAAAGCCACACATGAGATCATGTCTGAATCTAAAACATACCAAAATAAGGGGCGGTGCAGTCATGGTCCAATTTCATTTCCACTATCATGACACATTCCCGCAAACTAGCACCGTGTGTATTGTTATCATCTGCTTGGATCTGTTCGGTGAAACGATTGCTGGACGCCAACAAGATTGTTTTTATGATCATGTTCAAGAAGTGTGGGCATATTATGTATTATGGTCTCATGTGCCTTAGCAGAAAGGCATCCGTCAAATCTCAGGCTTTCAACATTCGAAGCCATATACAGAAGTTGTCCGGGTACGTCAGTGCATTAGATGAGTATGTGAATTGATGAACCATATGTTGAGAAGTGGCTGTTTGCGAAGATCACCAGGTGTACATGTTGTTATCCCCATTAGCTCACCAAAGCTGAAAATACGCAGATAGATAGGTCCTTCTGAAAGCTAGTATACGCATCGACCGAATACATGTGTAGTTTATCGCACAATATGACGCACATACCCCATATGTAGCATCTGAATTATACCATAAGCTATACCACGAATGAAGCTCGCTAAGAATTCCAAGCTTTCAAAACCAACAAGTGAGCTGGACACCGGCATATGTATTGTTTGAAACATTCCGATTAGTGGCACACTCCTACAAAGAAGAGTAGTGAACTGTTGTTGTGAGTGAGATAGATTAATCTGACGAAGAGACGGAAACGAGTCTAGATAATGCTGAATGTGGCAATTCAGAATAAGCTCAGGTACTGTTGTTTTGATTCTTGGAAGTCATAATATGACTATTCGGCGCACCTATATACGGTTACGTCCAGTATGAGCCCTTAGTGGAGAATGGATTTTGAAATGCCACATCGCGATTGTGGGTTTTCATCCTTCCAAAAGGCTACGACTTATATTGGAACTAATAGATGGCTTATATTATGTACCGTTTTGTCTATACAGATCGATATTATGACAAAAAGTTGAAATTAGTATGTGATAATATCGACTTCTTTTCAATTTCTGGCCACCAGTTTGGCCGCCATCTTGACTGTGAGTATCAATTGCCAAACCCTAATGAATACTTAATATCAATATTCCACATCAACATGTAATGGTGGGTAGAAATCGCGAAACAATAACGCCCATCGTAAGAAAGTAAAGAAATGTAGACGTGTTTTCAAATTTCGGTCGCCATTTTGGCCGCCATCTTCGATTTGGAAGACCATTTCTTGCATGAGATGTAAGGTAATTACTTCACTTCAGTATTCCAATTAAACTGTAAGCATGGGTGGAGTTGTCTCGACAATAATGCCCAAAAATGTGAATATGAGGGAATTTCGGTGATTTTTAAAAATCTGTCCGCCATTGTGGGCGCCATTTTGAATTTGGGGGACTTTTATTTGGATATGGTACAAGGAAAGTTCTTCGCCTAAATGTTCCCAACTTATAATAGTAAGCAGGTGTGGAGTTGTCATGACAATAATGCTCACTGATGTTAAAATCATTGATTTTCGGCATTTTTATATTTCTGGTGGCCATTTTGGCCGCCATCTTGGATTTGGGTGAATATTCCTCAACTCAGGTATAAGAGGAATCCTAGCTCGAGTATATCCTGCATATATATATATGTATGGGTGTTGTTATGATAGTAGTAATATTCATTGATTCGAAACATTACATCGCTTTATTAACGTCGATTCGGCTTTGACCTATTATACCGGCATTTGGGAAAACGTGATATCGGACAAATATATCCCACAATGAATGTATATTATGGTCCCCATGTCTTCGCCAATGACTCTTCTATACGATAAATGTATAACATCACGCCAAAATTCCAATATTTTGCCACAGAGACAAACGAAAGGTGGTGAAATGTCAGAAAAATATCATATTTTCACATTTCGGCGGCCATCTTGGCCGCCATATTGGATTCTGGTGTCGGAGTTTTGGCTAATTTGTAAGGGTTGTATATTACCATAACGAATCGAAGGGAAAGCAAGATCGCATGTGATATCATCTTTACTATAACGGCGATCAAAGAGACATGGTGCATATAAAAAAATGGCCGCCATGATGGACGCCATCTTGTCTGGAGTTTCTGCTGCCACTTTTTGTTCTTGTTAACAAGTGAAAAAAATTAGAGGAGCCATTAAGAAAGAAAATTAGTAGGGTGAAGTTGAGTCCTGGGAGGGGGGGGGGGGGCGGGTGCAGAGGTTGACCAATATCTCCTGGACTAAATGATCCTGTGCGTTTTTGGTAAATGAGTTTTTCCCAAATCATTAGTAACAGGAATTGTGAACCATCTGCATTACTTTTGAAAGATATAGTAATGAATTACTTCTCATTTTAAAAGTGATTGTAATGGTAATTGTAATGCAAAAAAATGCAAGTAATGGTAATGATGATGCATTACTTCTCATTTTAAAAGTAACGGTAATTGTAATGCAAGTAATGGTAATAGTAGAGGATTACATGAAAAGTAATGGCCCCACTCCTGCTCACATTAGTTTCGATCTTATATGTACTTACTTCTGCAAATTCCAAGGGTAGATGACTCGACATAATCGGTGTATGGTGCCAGGCAGGTGCAGACAAAGGCACTGCAGTTCAAAAGTCCACCATCATAATTGCAGAGTCCGCCTGTCCAAGAAACATATCCATTGACATCGGTTTGTCCGGAACAGCTCTCTCCCTTCTTCACTGAGGATATTGAAATTAATATTAACCCCATTTAGAGTACTAGAAGAATTTAACGAGCTGACATTGGCATCACATGGATAATTGAAGGTCAAAATCAATGAAAACTGACGAGAACTGATGGAATAGTTTTTTTCAGTGCATTCTAATCTTCGTCGGAAGCCGGACTCACCCATGATATTTTGTTATAAAAGAACAAATATTGGGTAAATATTGAAACTGGGAGCTCCCTTCTCTTGATGAATGATCTATTTTGGTTCAGTTGATAAACCTGAACATTTATTATCATTTCAGCATTTTAGTAGTAATAGTTTGTCCTTAAAATTTCCAAGCATTCGGAAATTCAAACAGTCGGACAGATTCGATTCGATGAATTGTCATTATCGCTAGACCATTCAAACAATTTTAAATGGATCCAACACAATAAAATACAATGAACATGTTAAAATATTTAAACAGGTTCAGAAATGTATTTAGAGACATAAATCAATTCTCAACAACAAATTTGAGCGAGTATTAAACATGCCAATTAATGGAAATGACATTGCATGGAAGACGCGGCCTCTCTATTAACACTCATATTGTGAATCTGTAGCACATGCTGCACTTGTTTAAATGTCTATTACCGTGTTTGTATGTACACTTATGCACACAGAAGTATTTTTTTTTTTTTTTTTTTTTTTATTTACACAGACGTATTGATCCATATATATGGCATTAAACGTAACAGGTCACCATTAAGTATACAAATACAACAATGTATACTCCTATGACATAGCAACTTAAATGACCCGGGAGATGACCCATAGAATAAGCATTTGTATAATGCTTTATGCCAGATCCCTATAAATTATATCACATGAAACCCCTATTATATCATTAAACAGGCAATTACATATTTCCTTATATCTCACCAGTTATGAATAGGCGCGTGATTCCCTGGATCACTTGGCCCATCACGAGAACAAAACTGACTGCGCGTCTTTACATTGATTCAGGCGGATTAATACCATTTCGAAAAGTAGCAGATGACACCAACACCAGACAATGCAAAATGATTGCTTTGTTCCTTAAAGTTAAATTATTTTTCTAACTTCGTTGCACTAACGAAAATAGACACATAAACAAAGAGGAAAATTGGGGGTGACTAACTTTTCCGTTGCCAGTCAGAGCATGACTGTCGTATACGGTTGTGAAGCGTCTCAGCCAACGCTGTAAATATATGCATTCTGGTGCATTTTGCAGTTTCTTTTGAGGATTTTGATTTGTTAAAAACGCATAAAGCTCTAGTTTTTTCATGTGATATACACGATCTTCAGCTCGTTATGTTGGGATGTAAGATTTTATTAAACTTGTTTCATAAATTTGATTCACAACTCGTCTACAGCTCGTTGCGAATCAAATTTATCAAACTCGTTTCATAAAATATTATATCCCAACATAACTCGTTGTAGATCCTCTATATATCCTCGATCAAATATATCTAGCATCTTTATTATTATTTCTGTATGCACCATTGTATATACATGTATATATATCTTGGATAAATATGTATTTTTACACTAATTGTAACTGCCAAGTTGGATACTCCACAGATTATCAGATCTCAATGTTCCCCACTATGAGGATATTCAGAAGAGTGTTTGATCGATTGTTCCGTTCTATACTTGTAGAGTTATTCGCCTTTGTTTATCTGGAATTTGTTTTGTCCGTACGCCTGAGTGTCTCAGTCATGGGTGATGGGATCTGGATTAAATTTAGGATGGATGTTCATCATCATATATAAGCGCTTTCTACGAAGTGTCAAATGGTATTAATTGTTCGCGTTCTCCATTCGGAAGTTATTCATCTTTGTCTATCTGGAAATATTGATCTTGTTTTTGCTACCTTTGTCGACTTTAATTTTTTTATTTTTCAAATGTATCGCAAGTTATGTTGTCTTCGGCGAGTTTATATTCCTTCAATTCCTGGTCAATTATTCTGAAACTTGATAGAGACATTTACATCAACGGGAACTTGCTATTAATAGGTCGTTCTGGCTTACTTTCGATGCGTTTTCCTAGTTTTCGACTTAAACATTGATTTCGACTCACAATTTTACCCAAGCTTCTATTTATTCATTTCTTGGTTAATTGTTATGAAACTTAATACATATACTTAAAGGGACATGGCTCGTTCGAACCCAAAAACTATGTATACAAAATGTACATACACGGAAGAATTACTAACAATTTCGTCATCGCTCTGAATCATTTATGGTACTTAATAATTTTAAAGGCCCAATTAATTTGAGTCGCCAATTATTATTTTTTATAGTGACTTGATATATGGTTTTAATTACAATCTATGCCATAAAATATGATTAAAATGCTATAATTCTCCACTATTTGAAAAAACTTTGTCTCAGAAGATGCCCACAGATAAATAGAAGACTTCCCCCCTCTGTCACCCAGAATGCAACATAATTCAAACTTTCAATGGAAGGGGAAGAACTCTATCTTTAATATATAGAGTTATTCCCCCTGTATTGAAAATAATACTGATTTTTACTTCATTCTTGATGACAAAACGCGTTGGCAACTCAACAAAAACAACATGTCCACAGTTTATTACACGGGATAAGTTGATAATACAATGTTTTGGAGCTTCCTCTTTCAAATGGTATATAATATGGCATATTTTTTATATAATGTAATCTGGGGGTTCGAAAATTAAGTGGGCCTTTAAAGATTAAAACGAAGATAAATCAGTTCGTCATGAAATTTTAATAGTTCCATGCTAAGATAACGCAATATACCTTTTCCGGACATTTCGCTTCAGATTCCAGAATTCGAGCAATACAAATGACACCGCGTATTTACACGGGGCGCATACATTATGTTCCAAGTGTACCAATGCGCGTTCCTGTGACATTATACTGCTCATAGAAAGGTATATCGTGTATTCATCGACTTGAGATACGCGAACAATTCAAAGCGAATATTATTAAGTGTATTTTGGAGCGCAAACTGCCATGCGGCTTTATTACCATGGGAGCCTTCGCGCCTGCAATTTAGAGGTTATTCTGAGAATGATTCGAATGCAAATAATGTGAAATATGTTAATATGGTTATCCTCATACATGTAGGCCAATATAACTGCGAAAGTATCCTTATTTCCCTCAAGGACAGTGCCAACTCTAGTTGATGCAGGGACGTGACTGGAGATCCTACGTTAGGGTGGTATCCACATTGATTCCCCGAACACGCTTGTATTGTATAGGAAACCGACATTTCCAACTCAGGGAAATTATTTGCACCCCTCTTGACAACTGTTGGGAATTCTAACATTATTTAGCTCTATGGTTAGAAAAGTTTCAACCAATGGCCATTTCATTTCAGTCCAAAAAATTACCGAAAGTAGCAGTGAAAGTAGGACAATATTCGACTTGTGATGTAAATAAAACAAATTTCACACCAAATACTGGTGCGGTAATACAAACATAACAACTGAAAAATATTTGTTGTCTGAAAGTTCCAACTGATTGTGTGTCAGGCACGAAATTTCCAACCGTTGAAAATGTTGACTGGCAAAACCTCTCAGTTTACGAGTTCATCGTATCGTCAGTTTACGAGTTCATCGTATCGAGACCGAACACCATTCGTATAATTATACTTACTGACTATTCTGGAATAACAATATTCATCAGACGCCTTGAACATGTCTGGGCATTCACATTTCATGGTGTTACTAGTGCAAGTCACCATTGGAGCCAATCCACCCATAACTGGAAAACAATCAGAACCACATCGTTATATAGGGTATATTAAGAACAAAATATTTAGTTTTTTGTTGTTACAACGGATTCAGGCGAGAGATACCGTCGAAAACTAAATCACGGTTAATCCCTGGTGATCCACATTGGGCTTAGTGATCCACATTGGGCTTACACATCGATTATTTGTTACATGCTTTATGAATCTTCATAATATACAATGGAGGAAATAAAGATATAATACTAATAGCTTGCAAATGATGTGCGATATTAAGTAAAACAATCAACACTAGCTGTATGGACCCCATACAGTGTTGAGTGTTTTGCTTAATATCGCACATCATTTGCACGCTATTGGTATTATATCTTTATTTCCTCCATTCTATGAAGATTCATAAAGCATGTAACAAATAATCGATATGTACAGTAATATGAATCAATAATGCTGAATTATAGTAATTTATGTCAATATCCGACACTAGATATATATACATATATGTACACATGATGAATACAATGAGGTTGGTGGTGATGGCGATGGGGATGAGTTTGATGATACTGATGCTGATGATGTGTGTGTTATCAACGATGGCGATGTTGTTAATGGTAGTCATGATGGCGATGATGATTATTATTATGATTATGATGATAGTGATGGTGTGACAATGCTGACACCGATGGTGGTGTCGATTGCGATGACTATGATGCTGATAATGACGATATAAATGACGATGACGGTGATGATCACGATGATGGCGGTGATCATGATGATGATCCACCCATAAAACAATCAGAACAACATCGTTATATAGGGTATATTAAGAACAAAATATTTAGTTTTTTGTTGTTACAACGGATTCACGAGAGAGATACCGTCGAAAACGAAATCACTGTTAATCCCTGGTGATCCACAGTGGGCTTAGTGGGGTCCATACAGTGTTGAGTATTTTGCTTAATATCGCACATCATTTGTACACTGCATGTGTCTGTATAGTATAGAGAGCATATGGGGGTGAATTCACATATATAGAGAGTGGGGTACGTGTATACTTACAGACACAAGAGTTTAGAATCTGACCACACGTTTGTCCAGGTCGATGTTTGTCCGAGTCACCACTGCACAGTCCATCTACCCACCCGTTCGTCAGATCTGAACATTCGCAAGTCTTCATTGTACTGTTGCAAGTTAGACCAGTACCCACGTCGCAGTCACTATCACTAACACAAGCGCCTCCTTGTGACACGTTGGTTACTATAAAGCAAACAAAAGGTATGAATGCGTTTTCATTGGGTTTGCCTTTTTGTATAAACTCGAGATTATAACATAATACATTTGGGGCCTCATCTTAAAATAAAATATGTGCAACACCGAATGTTGTCTTGTGTGTTATGGACATCAACATGTACACGAGTAAGGTATTAAAAAACTCGTATTTAAATTCGCGCAGTACTATATTTCGAACTGAGGGATAAATAGTACGACTCCCAAGTTTAATCTGAACCACAGTCCATATGAAACACAAGAGTGATATGTTGCTGAGTTTACATGTATTATGAAGGGTTGAAAGGAAATTACGCCTATACATTTGCATTCGGCCAACCTCTATCAAGACCACTGTTCACAATGCCAAGCCACAAATCATGGTAACAAATACATTGTTGAAATGCTTGTAAAAGAAATATTAATATTCCAGGTCGCCACAAAATTATGATGTATGTAGTTACTAGTTTATTGTCTACACGATGTAAATCCACCGCGATAGTATTTAATATACACATATACTATCTTCAGCAAAGACTGGACCGAAACTGTCATCAGCTCAACGATAAACGAAAATATCACAGAAATAGTACGAAAATATTTTTGTCAGTTTTGAATTCGCGCAGCGCGAATTTAAATACGAGTAATGTATATATTATTAGCTGTTGTTGGAAGGGGTTCCAGGAAGAGATCGTGCATCTTTAACTGTGATGTTTATCAATGTCCATGGTGCAGCAGAAGGATGTAGTACAATAACCCCCTAAAATGGTGAAAATGGCCAGAAACCGTGTATTGCTACCTTCAATAATCATGTCATATATTTATTTTTTGTCAATTCATCTTCCCTTTTTCGTGTCAACACTTGATGCATTTTATATTCTTTCCAAATCACTGTTTTATCTTTCTCAGACATCACATTCATCTCCAAGCATCAAATATGAATCCAAAATATGTGTAAACAGGTGTATGGTACTATAGTGCACCATTCCACCTGCATAAATCTGTTATTAGTTTGAACGTTGGCAAAACAGGGACCGACACTATAGCCATGGTGACAATATAGTGTACATGGGAAACTAGCCATTGCTACCATCAAAATAATATATAGTATATACAAAATGCTATTTAAGGCCAGAATTATGTGAATTAAATGATAAACAATACAGAGGATAGTGGATATGGGGAGATGTGGTGCAGCCAGAGATTATAGACATACATGGAAGTGGGGGAGTTTTGAGCTTGGCATCGATTTTTGTCTATTTAGTAATCCAGAAACTTCATAAAAGTAACATCGATGTAATCAATTACCGTACTCTAATGTAATGTCTTTGATTTTGCAAAAGCATCTCCCTAATATGTATATTTTTCTCATGGCACATGTAATTTGCCACAGATTTTGCAAACTGTTCCGAATGAGAGACAGCTGGTGTCATTACAGCATTGAAGTCAGCGTCACCGCAGTATTAGTTTGTTGGGGTGAACCAATTATATATGAATCAGTAACAATTTGTTTGGAGTTTTGCGTTGTTGTGCGACTATATAAAAATGACTTTCATTTAAAGAAACATGTTGCTACGCAAACTTTTCAAATAAAGAACTCCTGGATGCCTGGTAATATTGCTTATTCGGTCTTGACCGTGCTTCAGAATGACCGAGTAATGTTAAAACATATATCGGAGAGGGGAAGTCGGCGACTGATAAATCACGAATAGCGCGTGTGCACCAGCACAATTAAATAAATGTGTGATGTGATCTGATTAGAACGCCTTTTCACTTGGATGAGATTGAGTTTTACGGTGGCTGGGCGTGAAATGATATTTATAATTATCGTGTTTTTTTTTCGTTTTTTTTCCTATAACCAATCAGTTGGGGGAATTTTTTAATTTTATTGAAACCACAGTACATATATCGACCTGATTTCCCATTCGCATATGATTGAAGGAACACTATATGTGTTATATATCAAAAGTTATCGGTGTATGTCAGAGACTTAACTGGGCATTGGCGCGTTAAATGAGGTTAACTTAGTTTTTCCTTTGAGGTAGCAATACACGATTTCATATGGGTTTGTAGGAGGGCTGCAAAATAGGATTGTAAGAATATGGGGGTATAACTGTTATTATGGCCTATGTTATTCATGGGAGTATTGTTTGATGGTTTAATCTCATATATATTTTGAAGACCTCTGTTTGTTTGTTTGTTTGTCTGTCTGTCATTTATACAAATCTACGATTCTCGACCGATCGGGACGAAACTTGGTACGTGTGAGTAGTTTTACCAGGCGGTGAACGTTGTCGTATTGGCGAGCCCGTGCGGTGCCCGCTTCGCGCATGCGCAGACCAGATCTCGGAAACGGGTGGAGCTATCGACTTGAAATTTGCTATGTGAATGTATCTTGCCCCGGATACGAATTTTATCGGGTCGCCGAGCCCGTGCGACGCCAGCTTCGCGCATGCGCAGACGATATCTCGGAAACGGGTGGAGCTATCGACTTGAAATTTGGTATGTGAATGTATCTTGCCCCGGATACGAATTTTATCGGGTCGCCGAGCCCGTGCGACGCCAGCTTCGCACATGCGCAGACGAGATCTCGGAAACGGGTGGAGCTATCGACTTGAAATTTGGTATGTGAATGTATCTTGCCCCGGATACGAATTTTATCGGGTCGCCGAGCCCATGCGACGCCAGCTTCGCGCATGCGCAGACCAGATCTCGGAAACGGGTAGAGCTATCGACTTGAAATTTGGTTTTTGAATAGCCCGGACAACGTCGGGCTCATCGGCTTGTCTCATATATATTTTGAAGACCTCTGTTTGTTTGTTTGTTTGTCTGTCTGTCATTTATACAAATCTACGATTCTCGACCGATCGGGACGAAACTTGGTACGTGTGTGTAGTTTGACCAGGCGGTGAACGTTGTCGTATTGGCGAGCCCGTGCGGCGCCCGCTTCGCGCATGCGCAGACGAGATCTCGGAAACGGGTGGAGCTATCGACTTGAAATTTGCTATGTGAATGTATCTTGCCCCGGATACGAATTTTATCGGGTCGCCGAGCCCGTGCGACATCAGCTTCGCGCATGCGCAGACGAGATCTCGGAAACGGGTGGAGCTATCGACTTGAAATTTGGTATGTGAATGTATCTTGCCCCGGATACGAATTTTATCGGGTCGCCGAGCCCGTGCGACGCCAGCTTCGCGCATGCGCAGACCAGATCTCGGAAACATGTAGAGCTATCGACTTGAAATTTGGTTTTTGAATACCCGGACAACGTCGGGCTCATCGGCTAGTTATTATATAAAGGTACCCCCAGCAGAGAGCTATATTTTCAATAGTTGGACATTCCTAATTTCAGGTAAAAACAATTTATTGGGGGGAATTTATTGTTTTTCGACCAATATTTGCATATGTTCCTATTTTTGGTCAAGTATTTTTTACAGAAATGGTCATCAGTTGGAAATTTTCCAACCTTAAGGAGGTGACAGATTGGAAATTTCCAACACTTGGAAAGCTTGTGTCCTGGTCCCTCCCCCGTGGCCAGTCAAAAACTTCTAGTTAATTTAAGAAAACAATATTGTCATACAATTGGTCAACATTGTCATTGGAATTGTCATCAGTTGGAAATTTTCCAACCTAAGTGGGGGTGTAGGGTTTGAAATTTCCAACAGTAGGAATGCTTGAGGCTAGTCTAGATGTTAGGATTTTGCGATTTTCTTGTTCAGATTTCAAAATTTTCGCACACCGGGCCGAACCATGGTCGGCCCGGTGTGTCATTGCCCCATCCACATGGCCAATACAAAACTGCTAATTAGTTTAGCAAAACAATATTTTACTACATTTGGTCAAACTTGTAGACATAAATGGTCATCAGTTGAAGAATTTTCCAACCTGAGGGGGAGCATGAGGTTTGAAATTTCCAACAATAGGAAAGCTTCAGTTGAGGCCAGTCTAGATGCTAGGATTTGCGATTTTCTTGTATAGTTTTCAAAATTTTCTCACACCGGGCCGAACAACATGGTCGGCCCGGTGTTTCCTGGTCTGTTGTCGGTAGCTCTGTGCATTTGTCTGGAATTAGATCACTATTTTTTTTTTTGGGCAATTTTCACGTTAAAATATCTTAAAGTTCTCATACTGGGAAAATAGAAGCATGGCTTATGAATATATAGGAAATTAGGCCTGAGCATGAGGTACAAGGGGGGGGGGTGCAAATGGAATTATGCAAAAAGTTGTGTTGGTGTGATTCCGACTCAAGGGGGGGGTGCAGTTGGAAATTCCAAGGGTGGAGACAACCCCCCCCCCCAGCGGAGACCTCTAGCCACATCCCTGACTAGACTATAGACGCTAGTTGCCCTCACTACGCTAACGCGTAAAGTTCTGTCGGGAGCGTTACGTCATCGAGTAGTGAACGGAATAGACTGTGCCAGTAACGGGAATAGTGGACCAACTCTATGTGGTTCTCCACCGAAAAAGAGTGATTTTTTCACTTGAAAATAGTCTTCTGCACTTCCAAGAAAAAAACTCAAATATACGATATGATCAATTTTCTTTATTTTTTTATACCTTGCATATCTATCTAGGTTCTATCCGCTCATAATGTGATTATAGACTGTTATTCGCTCTGGCATTGTTAGCTATGGAGCTGAAGACGCCAAATTCGGCAAAACAAATTTAAAGTGAGGATTATGGATAGTCATTCCAAGGGAAGTAATTAAAATATGTTGTTAGAAATAGGATAGGATATGATATTTTATTTCCAATACACATATCTATTACATAATAATGATGAACATTATGGATAATTATGTCGTATAGCGAGTCTTATGGTGAAATCAACGTGGTGTTAGCCGTTTTATCGAAGCCTCACTGTACATACGATCATGGATCACCGCGACGCACCATGAATGATAGCGACACACCATGGGTCATCGCGACGCACCATGTGTAACCGCGGCACACCACGGGTCACCGCGACGCACCATGAATCATCGCCAAGCACCACGAATCACCACGACGCACCATGTATCACCGCGACGCACCATTTATCACCGCGACGCACAATTGGTCACCGACAAGCACCATGGATCACCGCGACACACCATGGGTCACCATGACGTAGCGCGAATCACCGCTATGCACCATGTGTCACCGCAACGCACCATGAATCACCGCTATGCACCATGGGTCATCGCGACGCACCATGTGTCACCACGGCGCACCATGTGTCACCGCAACGCACCATGAATCACCGCGACACACCATGGGTCACCGCGACGCACCACGGATCACCACGACGCGCCATGTATCACCGCGACGCACCATTTATCACCGCGATGGGTCACCGACAAGCACCATGGATCACCGCGACGCACCATGGGTCACGGCGACGCATAATGGATCAACACGACGCGCCATGAATCACTGCGATGCATCATGAATCGCCGCGACGCACCATGTGTCACTGTACCGCACCATGGGTCACCACGATGCACCATGAATCACTGCGATGCACCATGAATCGCCGCAAGTACCATGGGTCGCCGCGACACACCATGGATCACCGTGAATCACCGGGACGCACCATGGATCACCGTGAATCACCGGGACGCACCACGGTTACCGCGACGCACCATGGGCCACCGCGACGCACCATGAATCACAGCGATGCACCATTGGTCACCCGACGCACCATGTGTCACCGCGACGCACCATGGGTCACCGCGATACATCACGAATCACTGCGACGCACCATGAGTCACCACGACGCACCATGGGTTGTCACGAAGCACCACGAGTCACCGCGAGGAACCTTGGACCGCGGCGACGAACCATGAATCACCGCGACGCACCGTGGGTCACCGCGACGCACCACTGATTACAACAACGCACCATGGATAACCGTGAATCATTATGGATCACCACGACACACAATGGGTCACCGCGAAGCACCATGAATCACCGCGACACACCATGAATCACCACGACGCACCATTAATCGCCGCGACGCACAATGAATCACCGCGAAGCACCATGAATCACCGCGACACACCATGAATCACCGTGATGCATGGTGGGTCACCGCGACGCCACACCATGTGTCACCGCGACGGATCATGGTTCACATCGACGGCTGCGACGCACCGTGTGTCACCGCGACGCACCAGGAATCACCACGACGCACCATTAATCGCCGCGACGCACAATGAATCATCGCGATGCAACATGAATCACTGCGGCGACCCACCATCGGTTACCGCGACGCACCTTGTGTCACTGCGGCGCACCATGAATCACAGCGACGCGCCATGTGTCACCGCGACGCACCATGGGTCAACGCGAACATTCTATATAAGCAACGGGAATTGCACAGCATACACTTTTAAGAAAATAGCTCCCAATGTAGTTCCCCGTGGAACGAAATACCATTATAGAATCAAACAGTTTGGTTCCTAAGTTTGGTTCATCAAAGAACCCAACGAATTCAAGGTTTGTGTGGGAACAGCCCTAGCCTAAATGTCCTATAGTCTATAATTTAACAATATGTCGAACTTTTAGAAATAATGACACCCCAAACGTGCTTATAACCAACACATAGTGTCACGGGGCACTGTACCCACAAGCACTCATCATTGTTAGGCAGTTAATGAACCAAATGGGGAACACAAAGGAACTATTTGGTTCCGTGTCCTGGTTGATCTATCCTGGGAACCAGAAGATAACCAAAATAGGTCACATTGGTTCACCCCTCATGACAAAAATTAGAAACAAGTTTGGTTCCTTGTTGAAGCAGAATGTCTTGTTTCTACTTGAGTTTTGTTCTTTGATTTGTGGTTCTTTATTTTGGTTTTACGTGAAGAACCAAAACATCTGTGTTTGGTTCATTATTTTGGTTCTTAGTTTGCATTACAGTATAGTGTGAGTATTTTTCGGCATGTAACAGCTATCTCAGTATTTCACGGTGATTCTTGGATAGGATAGGATAGGATAGGATAGGATATGATAGGATAGCATAGGATAATTTAATTTACAATATACACGCATGGAAAGTACAATTACACATAAATATAATATTAATAGACTATACATGTATATTGTTAGGGGTGATATAGTCATGGCTGGCTGTTTTCCTATCACCCCTGGTCGATCTTTATAGGTTTTCTGGTGATTCATATTAATCAGCTCCACTAAAGTGCACCGCGATCACCACACAAAAAATCCCTGTGTATTCTAGTCATCTATACAGTGGGCTTATTTGGGTATACGGTGTTGAATGTTGTGCTTATCGCACAATCTACATATTTATGTACTGTATAACTTACGGCGGCACGATCCACTGGCTGTATTCCAGTGTCTTACATTGTCGGATTGTCCATGGCATCTACATATCCCGACGGAACATGCCGGCGACATGCTCTCGAGCATGCAGTATAGTCCCTCCGTCTGTTTACACATCGCATCGGATGAACACTTTCCGCCATATGTTTGATGACTCGACACTGAAAACCGAAATAACAAGAAAATAATTAAAGGTGCATGTACCCAAGGCACCAGCAGTTGTTAACAAAAATACATAGGTCTGTAAAAACATCACCATTAAAACATCACCACTGGAACATCACCGCTATATATAAGAAGATGGAGAAATAGATACACGTTGTTCCTATATTCATTGTTGATAGTTATGCAATAAGGAAATTTCGCGTGTTGAAATCATTATGTAAACAAAACTATTATTGCGATTTGTCAACAAATGTCGCTAAACGTGTAGTAAGTTCAAATATGTTTGTCTGAATATGATTTTCAAAATATTTTTCAGTGCTTTGACATTTTCCAATGTTGTACTTATATTTTGGTATCAATCTGGTGAGTATGATGCATATGCACGTTGGTCAGCTGCGTTGGTCGATATGTTTTTGTTTCATGAATGTGATCGATGAAAGCCGCGCAAGATATTGATTTGATCTCCGACCGTCAACTTAAACCACAGTTGTTGGAAGTTTTTATCAAAATCCGCTGATAAATACACATACCTTTACTTTGGTAATAATATATAGTATTATTGAAGTGACGGTTCAATCATGTAGGTGTATTTATCGTTAGATTTTGATAATAATTTCCAACAACGTTTCTGTGACATAAACCTATAATAATTGCTCCCCGTTGCGTTGCTCCTATACGTCGAAGAATACATGAGATATTAATTTAAAGGGGTTACAGTACACAATTTTCAATAAATTTAGGGTAATAACAACGATATAATATCGATAATATATAGAAAACTAAGTAATTTGAGTCGAATATGTATTCTGTAAACGTTCAGGTTTATAGGTTATCTTAAAATCAAAGTTAATAATTTGATATAAATTTAATTTATGGCTGGAGCAGGGGGGGGGGGGGGGGGGGGGGGGGAGGTCTGCAATTTTTTTCCGAACACTAGGCGGGGTGGGTGGGTGGTTCAGCAGCCCGGCTTACACATTTTTTCCTAGCCCTGTAAAAGTTTTCCTCGAGTCATTTTTACTCAAAATAATGGGACAAAAGGTTTTTAAGAATGCTTCTATTTAATAAATAGAGCATGGCTTGGAGTGAAATACGCCGATATAGTGCATAGTGAGGTTGTGTAGTTCACGACGGGAAGCGTAGTGAACTACACAACCGCACTATGCACTATATCGGCGTATTTCACGACAAGTCATGCTCTAATTATTATATTGTATCGAACAAATGCAGAAATTAAAGGCAAACCAGTGGGCAAACACCATTTTTTTTTAAAGAAAAAAAATAATATGTAAAAATAAAAAAATAAAATTGTAAATTCCTCTTTGTTCAGGTTTGTTTGTTTGTTTGTTTTTTAATTAATTCTTTGTAAAAAAAAAAAATTTCAATGTTTGTTTTCCTGTTTTTTTTAAAAACGTTGGCTGCCTGTTTGTTGTTTTTTTTTAAATTATTTTTATTTGTTGTAAATGTTTATTTATTGTTTGTTTATTTTTCATGTTTGTTTTCCTGTCTAAAAAAAAACTTGTTTTTTTTAAATTCCCCTTTGTTCAGGTTTGTTTGTTTTTTAAAATTAATTTTGTTGTTGTACCTGTGGTGACCAGTGACCTTACTGAAGCTTTAATTTGGATCAGCGGCGAAATAACAAGTAGTTTCAGAACAAAGTTTGATGTAGTGTTCGTTACTATTTTTGGTAGTCAAAACTACATATGCATAGTGCACGATGGGAGAGACTTGAAGGCGTAGTATACAACTACGACTAATAGAGTCGAGTAGCCAACCAATCGGAAAGCTTGATTTCAATAACAAAGTCACGTGAGATACAATATTAAGTTATAGGTATGCACTTAACTCTTGGTAGGAGGTTTGAGTTCACCATCAGTTAATAATGATGGATGACACCAAGGGGTAATAAAAAGGTCAGCTTGCTAAATGTTTTCATCAAGGATCTATCAATGCACATTGACATGGAAAGGCTCAGATTTAAATAGTTCTATTAAAAATCATTTATTTAACTTGATATAAATGAAAACATAACACAATAATAGATTCTTCAAATAAATGTAAACTCTTCACTGAACTCTTCAAATAAAAATAGACTATTCAAAAAATCATAATAAAATAAAACAAAGGTGTTAAAACAAACTTTGACCGATTTCAACGATATTCGGTATATGGGTCTAGGATCACCTCTAGATGGGAGCTGTCAAATTTGAATGATTTTTTTATGAAAAATATGGCCACTGGCAGCCATTTTGGATTTTAATCTTTGCATCACTAAATCCTAAATACACACTGCAGAGCTTATCACTCATCCGATCATCAGCAACCTCCATATGGATCTTCGGTGTGACCTCTTGATGGGTGCCTACCATATTTTCCCGAATTTTGTAAAAAAAAAATAAAAAAAATAAAAAAAGGCTGCCAGTGGCCATCTTGGATTTTACTCTTTGTATGACAAAATCCTTCAGCAGACCTTACAGGTCACATTTCTCATCCAATCGTCACCAAACTTCATATGGATCTTTGAAGTGATCTCCAGATAGGAGCCTCCATTTTTTCCCCAATTTGTTTTTAAAACAAACATGGCCACCAGCGGCCATCTTGGATTTCAAATGTCAATGCATCAGCATACCCTAGAGCCCACATTTATTTGAGAATTGTTTTGAAACTTAACAGTTGGTAAATAAAAAGTAGGAATGCTTCTATAATCATGATATGGAACATTCATCGGATAAGATCAGAAAAACTGAGTAAAATAGTCATTTGAAGCAGTTTGGAGGGGGTGGGTCCCTATCCCAGAATCGTAAACAATAAAAATTAGGGGGGGTGGGTACCCAGAGGGCGGCGGACAAAATAAAAAAGCGCCTAGTGTCCGGAAATTTTTTCCTGACCCCCCCTGGCTGGAGTCATAAATTAAATTACGAATTTCCGTGTACAAGACGTAATCTAAATAATTCACGGATAGTGGAATTGGCAACGCGTGGCACACATGATGGTGTAAAAAAGTATGTTGATACGAGGCGTAAACTCAAGCCACTCACTGACTAGTGACTATACAATGACTTAAACGAGTATTTGAGACTAGTATGCATATAATACAACATTTATTTGATACATCTGCTTGAAACCTGAACAAAAATTACTCAACAACGACAATTTGTATTTTTGCATTCCGGCTAATCTGCCATCCATGACATTACTTCGTACTCAACAGACATTCAAATAATGGAAATCTGGTTATCTTATTCTACGACTCAGAGACTATGGAAACCAACAACAACATTTGAGTACAGTGTCTATTTAAGTTAGCTGGCACAATATGAACATGTCAGTTGGCATGATGGTCTGCGTTTAGAAAATAATAACGTCCAATCATATATATTAGGTATGATACCAATTTATTGTTTTATTCATCGTCGTATATTGTCAAACAGAGTAATATAATTAATACAAATAATAATACAAATAATCTAAATTATTGCATGGCACATTTGTGGTGTACATTTATAGATCTAGGTATAGCGTCTTTGACAAGATATATATACATGTATGCTGTGTATATATAATAACTAGAAGGTGACCCGACTTCGTCAGGTCAGGTGAGGTAACGATTTGACCCGTCAAAAACACTGATCGGACAAAAGTACCCGTCGAAATCCATCCGGATTTACCCGATTTGACCTCGAATTGATCATTTTGAAGGTCAAGGTCAGGTCGGGGTCACGATTCGACCCGTCCAATACCTTCAGTAGACAAAAGTAACCCTACGTATCAAATTTCGCCGAAATCCCATCAAAATTCGCGATTTGACAATGAATTGACCCGATTTCAAGGTAAAGGTCACGTCGCACGGGCAAATGAATAGGCTTATGAGACTCCCCATACGAAAGTACCCCCACATACCAAGTTTCATCAAAATCCCGTGATATTCGGGCGTTTTACCTTGAAATGACCCGATTTCAAGGCCAAGGTCACGTCGCACGGGCAAATTAATAGGCCTATGGCACTGTCCGGCCGAAAATACCCCCACATACCAAGTTTCATCGAAATCCCGTGATATTCGTGCGTTTGTCCTTGAAATGACCCGATTTTAAGGTCAAGGTCACGTCTCACGGGCAAATTAGTAGGCCCATGTCTCTCCCCGGCCGAAAATACCCCCAGATACCAAGTTTCATCGAAATCGGCTAGGCCGTTTTCGAGTCCATTGGAAACAGACTTACACACGCACACACAGACAGATCTTCCAAAATATATAATAGACTAGCCGATGCGCCCGACGTTGTCGATAGCTCCACCGGTTTCCGAGAGCCGATGAGCCCGACGTTGTCCGGGTTATTCAAAAACCAAATTTCAAGTCGATAGGTCCACCTGTTTCCGATATCTCGTCTGCTCATGCGCGAAGCGGGCGCCGCACGGGCTCGCCAATACGACAACGTCGACCGCCTGGTCAAACTACACACACGTATCAAATTTCGTCCCGATCGGTCGAGAATCGTAGATTTGTATAAATGACAGACAAACAGACAAACAGACAGACAAACAGACAGAGGTCTTCAAAATATATATGAGACTAGCCGATGAGCCCGACGTTGTCCGGGCTATTCAAAAACCAAATTTCAAGTCGATAGCTCCACCCGATTCAAAAACCAAATTTCAAGTCGATAGCACCCGTTTCCGAGATCTCGTCTGCGCATGCGCGAAGCTGGCGTCGCACGGGCTCGGCGACCCGATAAAATTCGTATCCGGGGCAAGATACATTCACATAGCAAATTTCAAGTCGATAGCTCCACCCGTTTCCGAGATCTCGTCTGCGCATGCGCGAAGCTGACGGCGCACGGGCTCGGTGACCCGATAAAATTCGTATCCGGGGCAAGATACATTCACATACCAAATTTCAAGTCGATAGCTCCACCCGTTTCCGAGATCTCGTCTGCGCATTCGCGAAGCAGGCGCCGCACGGGCTCGCCAATACGACAACGTTCACCCCCTGGTCAAACTACACTCACGTACCAAGTTTCGTCCCGATCGGTCGAGAATCGTAGATTTGTATTAATGACAGACAGACAGACAGACAGACAAACATACAGACAGAGGTCTTCAAAATATATAAGAGACTAGCCGATGAGCCCGACGTTGTCCGGGCTATTCAAAAACCAAATTTCAAGTCGATAGCTCCACCCGTTGTCCGGGCTATTCAAAAACCAAATTTCTAGTCGAAAGCTCCACCCGTTTCCGAGATCTGGTCTGCGCATGCGCGAAGCTGGCGTCGCACGGGCTCGGCGACCCGATAAAATTCGTATCCGGCGGCAAGATACATTCACATAGCAAATTTCAAGTCGATAGGTCCACCTGTTTCCGATATCTCGTCTGCTCATGCGCGAAGCGGGCGCCGCACGGGCTCGCCAATACGACAACGTCGACCGCCTGGTCAAACTACACACACGTACCAAATTTCGTCCCGATCGGTCGAGAATCGTAGATTTGTATAAATGACAGACAAACAGACAAACAGACAGACAAACAGACAGAGGTCTTCAAAATATATATGAGACTAGCCGATGAGCCCGACGTTGTCCGGGCTATTCAAAAACCAAATTTCAAGTCGATAGCTCCACCCGATTCAAAAACCAAATTTCAAGTCGATAGCACCCGTTTCCGAGATCTCGTCTGCGCATGCGCGAAGCTGGCGTCGCACGGGCTCGGCGACCCGATAAAATTCGTATCCGGGGCAAGATACATTCACATAGCAAATTTCAAGTCGATAGCTCCACCCGTTTCCGAGATCTCGTCTGCGCATGCGCGAAGCTGGCGTCGCACGGGCTCGGCGACCCGATAAAATTCGTATCCGGGGCAAGATACATTCACATAGCAAATTTCAAGTCGATAGGTCCACCTGTTTCCGATATCTCGTCTGCTCATGCGCGAAGCGGGCGCCGCACGGGCTCGCCAATACGACAACGTCGACCGCCTGGTCAAACTACACACACGTACCAAATTTCGTCCCGATCGGTCGAGAATCGTAGATTTGTATAAATGACAGACAAACAGACAAACAGACAGACAAACAGACAGAGGTCTTCAAAATATATATGAGACTAGCCGATGAGCCCGACGTTGTCCGGGCTATTCAAAAACCAAATTTCAAGTCGATACCTCCACCCGATTCAAAAACCAAATTTCAAGTCGATAGCACCCGTTTCCGAGATCTCGTCTGCGCATGCGCGAAGCTGGCGTCGCACGGGCTCGGCGACCCGATAAAATTCGTATCCGGGGCAAGATACATTCACATAGCAAATTTCAAGTCGATAGCTCCACCCATTTCTGAGATCTCGTCTGCGCATGCGCGAAGCGGGCGCCGCACGGGCTCGCCAATACGACAACGACGACCGCCTGGTCAAACTAGACACACGTACCAAGTTTCGTCCCGATCGGTCGAGAATGATAGATTTGTATTAATGACAGACATACAGACATACAGACAGACAAACAGAGGTCTTCAAAATATATATGACTAGCCGATGAGCCCGACGTTGTCCGGGCTATTCAAAAACCAAATTTCAAGTCGATAGCTCCACCCGTTTCCGAGATCTCGTCTGCGCATGCGCGAAGCTGCCGTCGCACGGGCTCGGCGACCCGATAAAATTCGTATCCGGGGCAAGATACATTCACATACCAAATTTCAAGTCGATAGCTCCACCCGTTTCCGAGATCTCGTCTGCGCATGCGCGAAGCTGGCGTCGCACGGGCTCGGCGACCCGATAAAATTCGTATCCGGGGCAAGATACATTCACATAGCAAATTTCAAGTCGATAGGTCCACCTGTTTCCGATATCTCGTCTGCTCATGCGCGAAGCGGGCGCCGCACGGGCTCGTCAATACGACAACGTCGACCGCCTGGTCAAACTACACACACGTACCAAATTTCGTCCCGATCGGTCGAGAATCGTAGATTTGTATAAATGACAGACAAACAGACAAACAGACAGACAAACAGACAGAGGTCTTCAAAATATATATGAGACTAGCCGATGAGCCCGACGTTGTCCGGGCTATTCAAAAACCAAATTTCAAGTCGATAGCTCCACCCGATTCAAAAACCAAATTTCAAGTCGATAGCACCCGTTTCCGAGATCTCGTCTGCGCATGCGCGAAGCTGGCGTCGCACGGGCTCGGCGACCCGATAAAATTCGTATCCGGGGCAAGATACATTCACATAGCAAATTTCAAGTCGATAGCTCCACCCGTTTCCGAGATCTCGTCTGCGCATGCGCGAAGCTGCCGTCGCACGGGCTCGGCGACCCGATAAAATTCGTATCCGGGGCAAGATACATTCACATACCAAATTTCAAGTCGATAGCTCCACCCGTTTCCCAGATCTCGTCTGCGCATGCGCGAAGCTGGCGTCGCACGGGCTCGGCGACCCGATAAAATTCGTATCCGGGGCAAGATACATTCACATAGCAAATTTCAAGTCGATAGGTCCACCTGTTTCCGATATCTCGTCTGCTCATGCGCGAAGCGGGCGCCGCACGGGCTCGCCAATACGACAACGTTCACCCCCTGGTCAAACTACACTCACGTACCAAGTTTCGTCCCGATCGGTCGAGAATCGTAGATTTGTATTAATGACAGACAGACAGACAGACAGACAAACATACAGACAGAGGTCTTCAAAATATATAAGAGACTAGCCGATGAGCCCGACGTTGTCCGGGCTATTCAAAAACCAAATTTCAAGTCGATAGCTCCACCCGATTCAAAAACCAAATTTCAAGTCGATAGCACCCGTTTCCGAGATCTCGTCTGCGCATGCGCGAAGCTGGCGTCGCACGGGCTCGGCGACCCGATAAAATTCGTATCCGGGGCAAGATACATTCACATAGCAAATTTCAAGTCGATAGCTCCACCCGTTTCCGAGATCTCGTCTGCGCATGCGCGAAGCTGACGGCGCACGGGCTCGGTGACCCGATAAAATTCGTATCCGGGGCAAGATACATTCACATACCAAATTTCAAGTCGATAGCTCCACCCGTTTCCGAGATCTCGTCTGCGCATGCGCGAAGCAGGCGCCGCACGGGCTCGCCAATACGACAACGTTCACCCCCTGGTCAAACTACACTCACGTACCAAGTTTCGTCCCGATCGGTCGAGAATCGTAGATTTGTATTAATGACAGACAGACAGACAGACAGACAAACATACAGACAGAGGTCTTCAAAATATATAAGAGACTAGCCGATGAGCCCGACGTTGTCCGGGCTATTCAAAAACCAAATTTCAAGTCGATAGCTCCACCCGTTGTCCGGGCTATTCAAAAACCAAATTTCAAGTCGAAAGCTCCACCCGTTTCCGAGATCTGGTCTGCGCATGCGTGAAGCTGGCGTCGCACGGGCTCGGCGACCCGATAAAATTCGTATCCGGGGCAAGATACATTCACATAGCAAATTTCAAGTCGATAGCTCCACCCGTTTCCGAGATCTCGTCTGCGCATGCGCGAAGCTGGCGTCGCACGGGCTCGGCGACCCGATAAAATTCGTATCCGGGGCAAGATACATTCACATACCAAATTTCAAGTCGATAGCTCCACCCGTTTCCGAGATCTCGTCTGCGCATGCGCGAAGCTGGCGTCGCACGGGCTCGGCGACCCGATAAAATTCGTATCCGGGGCAAGATACATTCACATAGCAAATTTCAAGTCGATAGGTCCACCTGTTTCCGATATCTCGTCTGCTCATGCGCGAAGCGGGCGCCGCACGGGCTCGCCAATACGACAACGTCGACCGCCTGGTCAAACTACACACACGTACCAAATTTCGTCCCGATCGGTCGAGAATCGTAGATTTGTATAAATGACAGACAAACAGACAAACAGACAGACAAACAGACAGAGGTCTTCAAAATATATATGAGACTAGCCGATGAGCCCGACGTTGTCCGGGCTTTTCAAAAACCAAATTTCAAGTCGATAGCTCCACCCGATTCAAAAACCAAATTTCAAGTCGATAGCACCCGTTTCCGAGATCTCGTCTGCGCACGCGCGAAGCTGGCGTCGCACGGGCTCGGCGACCCGATAAAATTCGTATCCGGGGCAAGATACATTCACATAGCAAATTTCAAGTCGATAGCTCCACCCGTTTCCGAGATCTCGTCTGCGCATGCGCGAAGCTGACGGCGCACGGGCTCGGTGACCCGATAAAATTCGTATCCTGGGCAAGATACATTCACATACCAAATTTCAAGTCGATAGCTCCACCCGTTTCCGAGATCTCGTCTGCGCATGCGCGAAGCAGGCGCCGCACGGGCTCGCCAATACGACAACGTTCACCGCCTGGTCAAACTACACTCACGTACCAAGTTTCGTCCCGATCGGTCGAGAATCGTAGATTTGTATTAATGACAGACAGACAGACAGACAGACAGACAAACATACAGACAGAGGTCTTCAAAATATATAAGAGACTAGCCGATGAGCCCGACGTTGTCCGGGCTACGTTGTCCGGGCTATTCAAAAACCAAATTTCAAGTCGATAGCTCTACCCGTTTCCGAGATCTGGTCTGCGCATGCGCGAAGCTGGCGTCGCACGGGCTCGGCGACCCGATAAAATTCGTATCCGGGGCAAGATACATTCACATACCAAATTTCAAGTCGATAGCTCCACCCGTTTCCGAGATCTGTTCTGCGCATGCGCGAAGCTGGCATCGCACGGGCTCGGCGATCCGATAAAATTCGTATCCGGGGCAAGATACATTCACATAGCAAATTTCAAGTCGATAGCTCCACCCGTTTCAGAGATCTCGTCTGCGCATGCGCGAAGCGGGCGCCGCACGGGCTCGCCAATACGACAACGTCGACCGCCTGGTCAAACTACACACACGTACCAAGTTTCGTCCCGATCGGTCGAGAATCGTAGATTTGTATAAATGACAGACAGACAGACAGACAGACAGACAGAGGTCTTCAAAATATATATGAGACTAGCCGATGAGCCCGACGTTGTCCGGGCTATTCAAAAACCAAATTTCAAGTCGATAGCTCCACCCGTTGTCCGGGCTATTCAAAAACCAAATTTCAAGTCGAAAGCTCCACCCGTTTCCGAGATCTGGTCTGCGCATGCGCGAAGCTGGCGTCGCACGGGCTCGGCGACCCGATAAAATTCGTATCCGGGGCAAGATACATTCACATACCAAATTTCAAGTCGATAGCTCCACCCGTTTCCGAGATCTCGTCTGC
The DNA here is from genome assembly GCA_032622095.1 of Siphonodentalium dalli. Taxonomy (NCBI): domain Eukaryota; kingdom Metazoa; phylum Mollusca; class Scaphopoda; order Gadilida; family Siphonodentaliidae; genus Siphonodentalium; species Siphonodentalium dalli. The sequence continues at coordinate 102,272,219 of CP136062.1, read as the reverse complement.
GCATGCGCGAAGCTGGCGTCGCACGGGCTCGGCGACCCGATAAAATTCGTATCCGGGGCAAGACACATTCACATAGCAAATATCAAGTCGATAGCTCCACCCGTTTCCGAGATCTCGTCTGCGCATGCGCGAAGCGGGCGCCGCACGGGCTCGCCAATACGACAACGTTCACCGCCTGGTCAAACTACAAACACGTACCAAGTTTCGTCCCGATCGGTCGAGAATCGTAGATTTGTATAAATGACAGACAGACAAACAAACAAACAAACATACATACAGACAGAGGTCTTCAAAATATATATGAGATTTATATTTGGCCTATGACAAATTCCTGTTTCGTCATTTCAGCTTATACTTACAATATTTATCAAAATGGCTGGTTTTGGAAAATTTATATATGCATGCTTCCGGGTTTTCATTCCGCTTCTAATGATCTATAATATAGATATTCTATACTTATACCATTGAGTGTGTTTTTGAATCGCAATTCGCTGTAAAAATCCGACTCTTTGACCCAGATAAGCGGACACCATTTCGAACAAGTGGAAAAACAGCCGTTTTGCGTCAGAACTATGCTCATAACCGGAGTTATGATAAACCCATTTTTACACGGGATACATCAATTGAAGAGTAAAACATATCTTTCTACCTATATATGAGGCATTTATGTAACACAATTTATTCTTGTGTATTTTGAACCAGTTTGTGTAAAAAAAAATAGGACCGACCAAGTAGAGAGATGATTTACAACGAGTCCCCCAGTTTATAGAGAAATTTACAAAACAAGTCTATAGTAAATTAGCCATGGGCAGAGTCTTTGCCGAGGTCCAGACCCAATTTACTGTAACGCTTTTTAAATTTCGCTATCAACTGGGGACGAATTGTAGATTATATTTGTTACTTGATCAGAAACCTCCATAAAACATACCTAAATCAATAAATGCGGCGTAAACTAACAGTGGCGTACGTATATACCGTAGGGAATGTAAACAGACGACAAGCGGGAAGTCAAAGGATGCGTTTGCGCAACAATAATATATATATATATATATACATCTTTTGTGTACACCTGGCAGTATTTCCTGTTGTACAATGACCGATGTATGTCATTATTATAGACCATGTGCAAAATACACAGGCTATCGGCATCTGCATGGCCGTTGGTGTAATGTAACTTACCGGAGCCGACGAGCGCTGTGAGCAACAAGATAATCTGACAGATCTGAAAAGGTACAATATTGACTTGAAACATATTATGTAGGTCTCATAAATTCCCTCTCGGGGGCGACACCTATGTCCATATTTGCCTGGCCTAATAGTTTAGACGTCGTGTTTAACGAAACGACACAGACGATAATGTTGAAAATGTTTACCCATTCTACTCCGGGCCCACATGGTGAAACCCCTTGCAGTGTGGCTTTGTGCGCATTCTACTCCGGGCCCACATGGTGAACATGGCTCATCTCGCAGTGTGGCTTTGGGCGAATTCTCAGTCGGGTCCACGTGGTGAAACTCCTCCTATAGTTCCAAACCGAGCCCATGTACATGGTGAACCCCTCGCAGTGTGGCTTTGTGCTCATTCTAAGTCGGGCCCAGAGCGTGGGACCCTTCGCAGTGGGGTATTAGGCGCATTCTACCCCGGGCCCATATGCAGGGTGGCTGTGTTCGAATTCTACCGCGGGCCCACAGGGCGAGACCCCTCGCAGTATACATGGGGATTTGGAAATATTCTACATCCGGGTCCACATGGGGGTAGGGCAGGGGCTATCAATCACAATTGGCAAGAAGAACACGCTGGACAATATCTCCACCATCATTCCACTTGTATTAAAGCCACATGGCTTATTGTGCTCCAACCAGCCAATACGCCAAGGATTATATAGCAAACAATATTTATCGGGGTTCACGATTAGATGGCTATTGGCATATAATCGAGATAACAGGTGGCACGTGATGTTCGATTGAATATCAGAATATAGGATATCATATAATCCTATATCCCATAATATGTCAAATATAGCCCACCCACCAAAAAGAAGAATTTGACTTATATTTCACAAGACTTGATCAATTGTGGTGTTGCAATTTCTCGTTCAATTCGCCGTTATTTCGTCAAAGTACATTCTTTTTAGTCATCACCCTTCAGATTAAATATGATACTCAATCGAAACCGCGCGTGCCTCCTGTGGTCGCGATTATATATGTCAATAGCCATCTAATCGTGAACCCCGATTAACTTTCTTTTGGAGGCTCCAACATACACCTAATAATATTCGCTTTTGAATTTTTCCCGGTATCGAAATATGTCGATAAATATACGTTAACTACCTTTCTGCGAACATTATGTGTCAACAAAAGACGTATTTAAGCCATGGAAATTACATCTTTGAACAAAAAACAGTCATTTGCACGGCATGGAACAAAAAGGGCGTTCGTGTTATTTTATTCCTGATATGGTAGAAATAAAGACTCATTGCTTTACTTCTGTGTGAAAAATGTAAAACAGAAAATGGCTGTGACCATGGTAAGTGTATTGCAGAGCATATGCAATTATGAAGCCGCTTTTTAAATATTTCGTGTATGTGTCAACCTATCTTATACCTCCTTGCAAATTACGTATACACAAAATTTGGAGACTCGAATGACCCATACCCGTTTAAATTGTATTTACGTTTATGTATTGTTGATATTGTTTTAATTAATTTGTATTAAACCGGACATCATTTGGAACTAAAATATGTTAATGTACATAACAAGTCAATTATATGGGTGATTCTACGGTAACTGAGCAATTTGAGTATCCCGGTACATCAGAAATACAAACTTCGTTCTGTGGTGTATGATAGAGCACACTATGTGTAGTTAGACAGAAATATTCGAGAAATGTGGTTGGTAAAAATTATTTGCTGATTATTTTCTCATTTTGTCTGTTTTAGACCGTTAGTGTAAACCAGAAACGTCATTACACTAACGCACTGTATCATCATTTCAAGCAGGCACCACATGTATAGTTACGAAGATATGGCCATTTATTGTGGTTATTCGCGTTCCTTGGCAACTTCGCAATTTTCGGAGTGCCGGGGAAGTTCTTGTTCTGAAAATAAAAGCTTCATCTGAATTTTCGAGGCACAAACATGTGTATTTTTTCGCCCATTCTTCGGAACACTTCTTGAATATTCTCGGACGTAACCACTTTCATGGGGAATAATGATTCATATTATATTAAACACCCACGAAGAATAAATCGATGGAATGGGAGATTCGTTGTGTTATATATTTCGGATAACTCAGCTGATAATCCTTAGCGTTAGTGTAATGACGATTTTGTTAGTGTAATGACGCACCGTTATAGTAATGACGTTATATCCTCCTGTTGGACAGTAGATGGCTGATGAAATGACCATGCTACACCAGTGGTGGATGTACATATTATACGATACCTATTATAACCATTTATATGTGTTTTTGGGGTAAGTGTAGACATTATGATGAACAGAGAGGTATGTTGCTGTCAGATGTGTAACAAGCCCGTAGCTAATCCGATACTTCTACTGATGGTTAGTCGTCGCTATTGACCATCAGTAGAAGGCTTTGATTTGGATTATCCCGTAGCCAGCTTTTGTGGTGGGCGGTTACGAATCTGATGCCGAATGCGCGTAGTGTAGAGTAAGATGTTGTGCGTGTGGCCCCATCCTGCGGATTGGGTCCGTGCCCACCCCATGCAGCGCCCCTGGGAAAATATGTGTATACTCAGTGCACCGAGAGCGATTCTGGGCCTCAATTTCGAATCTCTAATTGAGAAAAACAATCAGTTTAAGGTGCCAATATAGAAGCTAAATTCCTCGGCGGATTCTGGAGCCCATCAGTGTCAATTTCGATTTTCTATAGTTTATTGAAAATGCAATCAATTAAAGATGTCAATGAAGCCAAATTGCGTAAATGCGTGGTGCGCGAAATAAGGGGCCCGGTGTGGGCCTTCCCTGGAATTTTTGTTGTAAACGTCAATATTCTGACAGCGATTCCGGACCCCATATGAAGCGTCAACTTCAAGTTTCTAACTCAGGAAAAATATAGAAGTTTAAAGGAGACCAGGGTTTCACGTTCTAAACTTATGAGTGTTCGCGAGAGTTGCCTTCTCCCTTAAAGTGCTGAAAAATCCTTTGAGCTTCCACCCCTCCCCTCTCCAACAAAAATCTGGTGATGAAAGGGAACAACTGGATACATAATTGCGGAGACAACTTTCCCACCATTTATTCCCGTCCCTGCCCGTCAAACACAAGTTAATTGTTACATGTATGTATCTTCGAGGGTGGGGATAATTTTCCCGGGTATAGGTTGTCATAACATTTGCTGGCCTTCTCCACACGTAAACAGTGATGGGCGAAATCAGATACAGCTCAGGATATTTTGGTCCAAGAAACCTTATGAAGATACAATCGAACTATTATGTGTGTTATATGAAAATGACAACACTCTTCTCTTTTTTCGAATGTTAAATGACAACTTGGAACTAGGTATATTAGCAACTAACCCGAATTGTTTCTGACCGCAGAAAGACCATGGCGCTGTTACAAGGTACCCATAGTTAGGCCGTGGACTCAGCTGCCTATATGTATATCATGCACATTGTCTGTAGTATATCATGGATTCATAGGATGTCCATATGTACTTTAGGTTATATGGACACATCGGACAGTTATGCCACGTATCCAACTAAACATATAGACATTTGACCAATGCCCTATATAAAGATCATGGGTGGTGGTCCCTTTGAATATTCCATGCACCAATGCCACCATGCTGCAGGCTGGCCATGGACCGAGGGTCATATATGTAGGTCATGGGACACAGGTCGATAAAGGTATGATATGACATTGTACCCAAGAATGAGCAGGTGTCTATACGTAGGACATTTATGGACCCAGCCCCGTATACATGATATATTGTGTCATGGACAGAGAAAAGTTATGTTGACGATGCCTTTGTGGAAAGAACAATAATTGTTTTCATCGAAAAAATGCTACATGGTGCAGTTTAGTTTGTTAAAATTGCCATAATAGCAGTTATATGTCATATTTTAGATTTCGGGTATGTCCCTAGCAACCGTTATCACCCTGGTAGGTAAGAAATATGGTAATTTTCCTGTCAGATCCACACTGACAACAACTATTATAATTGTTTTAACCATTAAAATGATACATGGCGTATTTTAGTTTGTTAAAACTGCCATAATATTAGTCATGTGTGCTTTTATTCGATGTTGGGCAGTTGCTTAGCAACAGTTGCTAAGGAAGGACCTGCCGCCATTGCCTCCATATCTGAAAATGATGAGTAGTGCACGGGGAACATATATGCCAAGTTTCATGATTGTATCACATTTTGCACAATTGTTACACCATGAGACTGGACTATAATGAAAATCTCGTTATTACACCAACGCAGCGTCATTACATTAACACAAACAACGTTAGTGTAATGACGCGTTAGTGTAATGACGATTTCGCGTTCATCATGTGATAACAGTTTTGAATATCGACAACCAAACCAATCAACTAGTTTATGAACACGCTTACCTCAGACGCTTTTATCAAAACTGTTTAATGTTCAGTCAATGCATATAGTATTTTAGTGTTCCGCGTTAGTGTAATGACGGTGAATAAATATACGGTACAAAATCCGGCGATTCAAATGTTAATTTCCCTGAGAATTTCACGAATACTCAGGAAACATATTTTTTTATTGTTAACATGGACGTTTCCATTCACGTTGCGACAGATGTGATATACAACTGACACCAAAGTGAAACGTGGCAACCCATTTTAGGCTCGCGTTAGTGTAATGATTCTGGATCATGGGACAACGTTTTTGGGACAAATAAATAGCTTTTTGTTGGATGCTTCTTTGGTATCTCTGTATAATTTTGGTGGCATTAGATTCCTTGCAAAATTCCACACCAGAAGGTGGATTTCGGATTTGAATACACATTCACCAGTGCATAAGAAAAATCGGAGAAATTGGGCGTGTCTGCTCTGGGACATGCAGTTTCGTGGTATCTTGCCGGTTATCGTCATGCATAAGACTCATACCGGAGTATGGTAGTCACTTAATTTTGGTATCTAATTAATGCCTGGATTCTCAGTTTTAAAATGATGGCCATTGTACTTGCTCGTGATGAGCAGTGCTTGTCTTGTGGTGAATTGTGTCCATTGGACAGTGTTTTGCTCAGTTACCGTAGAATCACCCACATGCGTGGACATGAGCTTGACTTTGAATAGCAAAGCAATAGAATTGTCCAGTTTTACGTTCAGTGGCTCATCACGTGTTATGAGACAGGCGTTGGCTGAATGACTCCGTGGTTCGCCATGAGTCATGAGATACTTAATTGAAGTTGTAGGCGTTAACCGTCGACTTCAAAATGTATTCAGCTGGACATGTTTCAACTTGTTTCTGAATGAGTTGTTATTTATGGCGAAAGTCAAGTTCGAGTAATGCCCTTCAAATGACGGCGGATAGATTGTATCATAGATGCGTTTTGACGGTCGATTTTCTCCTAAATTAAAGATTCCCTGTCCGATTTAACGCCAAATTAATCAAAATGTTCCTAGTTAATTTCAACTTACCCTAGGCTAAACTAAAACAATATGAAAAAAATATGCGTTCAATATCATAAGCATTCGTATGGCATAGGCATCGCGAACATACACAAAATAACTAGTACAAGAGATAAATATTAATAACGCTCTTTACTAACTGCCGCGATTGCGTATAGGGAAGCATGTACGCTCATTGTGAGATACGGTAATAAACTTTTTTGCGAGGCTGACAAAAATACAAAACGTGCCAAAACTATACGTCTTTTGAAAGTCGACACCCGGCCAACAACACCTCATATTAATCGGCTCATGGGTCCGATATAAATATTTTGTGGTATAGAACACGTACATATGGTGGTTTTATGGTGTCTAATAGAACAGGGCACGTGTAAGCCTTCAGTTCAAAACACTGTTGCGGTGTACATTGAATGACATGGTATGTGTTTTTTACTTTACTTTTACTTTAAACATATTTTAATGCATATCTAGAAAGATAATACACATATATATAGGGGTCGGGGCACAAGTTACAAAACTTACAACTTGCCCCTCTCCAGATAAAATAATGTAACATACATAAAAATACATATATAGCAGATGTAGCATAAAGTGTTTATAATTAGCATTGCAAAGTGTGTGCTTTTTCATCTGTATTCCAATCTCGGTTATGACGAAAAGCCTCATTCTAAAATATGAGGCATTCGCATTAAAAGGGACACTAAGACTACACGTTTGTTTTAGGAAGCATAAAGATATAAAGGTTATAATAGACAAGTCTGGTCGGACCCTTAGTAGAATGGGAGACATAAAATCCAGCGAGGGAGACCTGGGAGTGGTGGTAGGTTCTCTTAATCAATGCAGTCGTTGGTCAGATACACTTCATATGGAAGACCCAAACTGGGCTTGCAATCTTTTCCGCCAACATTTTAATCCATAATATTGTCTGAGTATAATCACACCCTTACGGTAGTAAACTATATATATATATATTTAGATCGTTAATTCCACCATTTCATTGACTATCAATCTAATTGTATGCCATTAAATTCATTTGACCATGTTTTTCATAGCACATGTGCATGGGCTATTAGTAAAGTGTATACAATACTGACGATTGTTCAAAGATATTTGGAACTAAAATTTGATATCGTATTTTGTTACACTTAGTCTAAAAGCAGATATTTGGTGCCTCCGATAGTTTCTATTTTACAATACCACAATGATCGCTTATTATGTGATACCAGGGCGTTCTGCAAAAGTCTTAGTGTCTCTTCGCCGTTACACAAATTATGATAATCGAGGTCAAGAGACACAGGTGCCGTCTCAATTAACACGTACATGTATGTAATATATGTACATATTTCGTCTAAATTTATATGATAGCCATTCCCATGTCATTCATGTGATATATGTATATGCTAGCACTATCTAGACGCTCTTTTTGGTTGACAAAAGTGTCTCTCGCATATACACATATTTTATATAATGCTACGAGCATGTCACCCGATGCTACGAGCACGTCATAGCAAGTTTTACGTTTGCTATAGACATACCCCAAAGTCGAGTGAGTGGCTCCATGGAAACTAATTTTTCGGGCACTAATATGATTGACATCGCAAACATGTCAAGTTCATTTTGAAGCTAAGATATCATACTTTGAGAGACTGAATGTTATATAATGTGTCAATGCAAAGATTCATAAAAAAAATGATAAAACTTATATCGAATAAGTATTTCAGGTCATAATTTTCGTATAAAACCCGATTATCGAACAGTAATATATATATGCAAATTGCGGAAACCACAAACGCTCATTTCTGTTGACCGATTATCGCTGTTAACGTTAATAAAAATCAAGGTAAAATAAACCGTGTTTTTATGAAATAACTTACGACAACTAAAGACGGTGTGCAAATCGCGGGCCATGTGGTTATTCCGCTACGAGCATGTCTTCCGCTACGATCATATCAGGATGCATGGGGTGGATTAGGCGCCAGACTTTCGGGAACACAGTTGAAGTAACAGCGTCAACGCTGTCTGCAAACCCTTCAGCACTAATTGTCTTGTTTAGGTGAGAGTGACACCTTCAGCCATATCCTAGGCTGGCACATAGTAATATTTGGAGAATCGACCATCTCCAAAATGAAGTTCATATATATACAATATATAGTGTGTGTAATATATATTAATTATAAATTATGTGTTAAGCTGTTTTTAGAGGAACGGGTCATTAAGCAAACTTTCTTCTGTCGCGCAATGGCCTTACCATAGCCTCGTTTCAATTAACCGATGAGAATCTAATGGGGTAACAAAATATTTACCCCACTTAGCGAGACCGGTGAAAAATCTTATAACTTTGAAAAAACTGGGATATATTGCTGATATTTTGCTTAACAAAATGACATGTGTGTATTGATTTCAGTTACACACATATTCCCTGTGCTATTTTGGTAACTGAATAATTAGTGTTCATTATCTATACTATATCTGGGTTTTTTTGGGTATATTTTTAAGCAATAGGACGACCGATGGTCGCACTATGTCGGTAGATATACATATATATGAGGTCACTCAATGTTGAAATTTATGCGATATAAAAAGCGCGACCAGTTCAGATATGTATATCTTGTAAACAGAAAAAATGAGAATGGCATGCACCTTGTCGTTTAAGCGCATAACTTATATTTTAAGAATGCCGGCTGATACGGACCCTGGCTCTTACGGACCCTGGCTGATACGGATACTGGCTCATACGGACCTCAATTCAAATTATGGTGGGACAAGTATGGTGGGGGCAGGGGGTCTGGTCCGTGTTTGGGGGGGGGTGCAGGAAAGGGAAATTTAACGAGTCTGAGTGATTTCATTAAAGATTTCATAACTTTAAGTTCATTACTCTACAGATGTTATAATGACTTAAATATTTTCAATTTTTTTTAAATATGTTTTTTTTTAAAATAATTATTTGAGCAACGAGATAAATCTCAATTTAAAAAAAATTAATAATATTCAAATTGTTATTTTTTTTGTTAAATTGAGCAAGGAGTTCTATCTAAAAAAAAACAATGTTTTTTTAAATAGTTATGTCCCTGGGTTCAAAACTATTTGACCTGGTGACCACATTTGAACAAATATGAATGTGAGTCATCTGGGGAACATCCACACCAATTATGAACCCATTCAGTCTTATTTTTCTGGAGAAGATACGTCTTGACTGACGGACGGATATACGGATGGACGACGGACGAGGAGTGATGACTATAAATCCACCGGAGATTTCCTCTCAGGTGAGCTAAAAATAACGCTAGCTGTATGAACTAACACGCACAATCAATAAATGAACTCAAGTCATTTCGTGTTATCAGCCATTCATTCATTTAATTATATGTAGGAGATGGCACAAATACGCTTTTACCTTACTGCCAAATCATATTCTCATGCATTCATGATTACTATTTACTGGATGTACATAATTGATTGAAGTTAAATACCTTTAAACTAATTCAATACACGACATATGTGATGAATCTATTTTATCGTAACATTCCCAATGGGAACTACTCATCAATGAGTATTTAGTATAGAAAGGGTAAACAGTAATTATTTACATTCACGTTTTTCATTCATTAAAACGGGGTGTGGCTCAGTTGTTAATGTATATCGCATAATCCCAACATAAGACGCCCAGAGATGGCTGAGCTGGTTTATGCAATCCAATGTCCTGTCCTATCTTTATCCATCATATCTCACCTTCTTACTATATATGCATGCCTTTGTAATTTTCCTTTAAACTTTTGTATTATAATTAAGGTATGAGAAATTTGGGAAGAATAAACAGTTTGTACAGTTACGCACGAATTTGTTATCCACGCGAATGCATGTTAACAATGTATATACAATGTTTGTGTCATATATAATATGTTACATAAATTAGACAAATAAATATGTTTAAACTAACATTAATCGTGTATTTGGGCGATATTTTCAGTTTATTTACGGTCATGGGTCATTCAAACTTCCATATTCTGTCTATGTAATTTGGAAGTTGTATACAATAAATTGGAAAATACAAGAAATATTGATATACCAGCAGTGTATGCTCTGAAATACTTGCCATGGTCTCAGCTGTTTTAAATTTCTCTCACAGAAGTGAAAAAAACGCTCTTTATCTCTACCATATCAGGAATATAGACTATTGGAAAGATATAGTGTGGTGTGTGAAGCGTGTGTACACATGCTTGCCCACGTTTTAATAACTCCATTATAAAGTGACAACAATGCCACGCCCATTTCAATAACACTGCACGGCGTAATTGCCGCAAACACGAGAAACTGTTTACCTTTAACGCGTGGGACCACTAGGTGACCGGAAATCCATAATAATAGTTATAATAATATATTACTGCAGTTCTTAAAATAAAAGTATGAACTACTCAGTATATACATGTATATTTGCAAATAGTCACACACAGGGTGACGTTGGATATGGATACTAACCCGCCAAAGGATTAACCCTTCCATGACTGGAGCTTCCTGAAATTTTCCGAAAACCCTGTGCAAATGCATTATCTTATATATGCGTGTCTCCCACAATGGAACCTCGCATATATAAGAGAATACATTAGACTAACACTAGTTACCATAACATTGCAATGCAGTGTATTATATTATATATGCGAGGCTCCCTGTACATATATAAGAGAATGCATTGACACACGGTATGTAATGCTGCACCAGCGCAGCTCTCATCATGAAAGGGTTAAACATAACCAACCTTCCACTAAAAGCTACCGCACATCTCCATATATCAGAAAGTATGGTTGATTTACCCCCCCCCCCCCCAATTGTATTAATTTGAGCATCAACAATCCATCGTATAATGCTAATGGTCGTCTCTGATAAAGTGTGTCCCAAAAGCGCTAGATAATAAAGAGCGTTAACCAAGTGACCCTGTATCATCCGCCAGGGTATTCATTTCAGTGAATTGTTAGTTGCAAGGGAGCTTCATGTTTTATTTGCATAGCTGTCAGAACTATTGTTATTGATTGAATAGGTTCTTTACACAGGGATACTGTAGATACACCAGGTAACATATACCTGTAGATAATCATGTGGAATAACCTACCGTGTTAAGGGCTTTGTTCTACCCATTTACTCCAAAATTTTATGGAAATTCTCAAAAATATATTTATTGCAAAATTTTATACTTTATCAAGCGGACCCGCCAGATAAATACATGTTGTTTCCAATGCCACATCAAGTCACACTCAGAAGTATGTGCAACTCTGTAACTTTTGCTCCGCAGATTTGCATGCAAATCCCAATTCAAAGTTGTAATATGGCCGACAAAAATTCTAAATTTGGTAACACTATACTATATATCATGTTGCAATCAAAACTCCAGCGAGTAATAGGTGTGTTATTATTTATGGATAAAATTCCAATGAACAGAAATTTTCCACTTGAACTTAGAGACAAAATTCGGGTACGCCATTCCATTCATTTATGTTCCGGATCGGAAGCGGAACTAAATGCGCAACAGTTCGAAAAACTTATACTGCGTTATCTTAACTAGAAACTATATCGATATGACTTCAATGTCACTTCATGTGCCGGTTTCCCATAAAAATTATGTGGTGGAACTCAAGCTACAGAGCGTTGACAGCTCTGAATGTTCTGCAGGTGCAATTATCACTCGGAAGGTTCCAAAAGTTGAACCACCGTGCACAAACGAAACTAAACAAGTTTTATAAATATGATACTAATTGTCCATTCCAACTAGAATCCAAAGACGTCAGGTAAATAGTGTAAAACATGAGCGTTAGGTGAACATATAATGAAATATGTGAACATTGTTTTATCATATAAAATGTGTTATCAAGCCCTATATATCTATCGAAGAGTTCGTTAGTAAATCTCCCAAATATATATACGTATCTTTTGAGATAGCTTTTAATAAATTACGTGTACATATTTTGTGGATTCGAATGAGCCATGTCAGTTTAAATAATGTACTTACCCCCATGACGATCGCTAGAGTTCAACAAGATCGGACAATATTCACCCCAACAAATGGCTGTCAAGTCAACCCTTGGTCCGTTATATGGACACTTAACTGTTTGTTTACAGAAGCCATGGAGACGAAGCAACATTCAGTGCAGACACGATATATATCGTTTGAAGAGATGATGTTGAAAGTGTGCCGAATATTTACTGCGAGCAAATCATATTTCTATAGTTACCATTGATTCGTTAAATCACGAATACAGGGTAAATATATATATATATATACGGGTAGAAAAACGTTTAAGACGTCGCGCACTCGCGCTGCATTAGTGATATGGGACCTTACAGTTGTGTCTGTAGTTGTCATGTGGAAATCATCTGATGCACCGATATCGACTAGAACTAGTCAATTGTTTAATCAATAACAACACTTCCTCTTTTTTTTTAAATCAGCATTTGATCTCTGCATAATAGCAGCCTTGTTTTCCTGAATAATTCCGGTTAAAAGTGTTCCGTCCCGTTGATGGGAAGTGTCTATATACCATCGGATGGCAAATAGCGATTCTACCGATATGCGCTATTTACCATCCGATGGTATTTAAAAAAAAACAAATATCATATCATCACAATACACTCATATAATGACAATTACTACCACCTTCTCGGTAAATGGGGGCCAGTTGACCCTCGGTTGACCATCTACATATATCCTGGGGGGATGGTACGCAAAAAATGACCAATTTTGAAGGAAATTTCGTATAGTTTGAGTATTTAGTGGCACAAGCTGTCGCTTTTTGTCCACATAATCACCATTCCTAATCGCCTTACAGAAAACCCGGACCAGTTGACCCTCGGTTGACCACCTACATATATCCTGGGGGATGGTACGCAAAAAATGACAAATTTTGAAGGAAATTTCGTATAGTTTGAGTATTTAGTGGCACAAGCTGTCGCTTTTTGTCCACATAATCACCATTCCTACCCGCCTTACAGAAAACCCGGAACAGTTGACCCTCGGTTGACCACCTACAGATATCCTGGGGGGATGGTACGCAAAAAATGACCAATTTTGAAGGAAATTTCGTATAGTTTGAGTATTTAGTGGCACAAGCTGTCGCTTTTTGTCCACATAATCACCATTCATAATCGCCTTACAGAAAACCCGGACCAGTTGACCCTCGGTTGACCACCTACATATATCCTGGGGGGATGGTACGCAAAAAATGACAAATTTTGAAGGAAATTTCGTATAGTTTGAGTATTTAGTGGCACAAGCTGTCGCTTTTTGTCCACATAATCACCATTCCTACCCGCCTTACAGAAAACCCGGAACAGTTGACCCTCGGTTGACCACCTACAGATATCCTGGGGGGATGGTACGCAAAAAATGACCAATTTTGAAGGAAATTTCGTATAGTTTGAGTATTTAGTGGCACAAGCTGTCGCTTTTTGTCCACATAATCACCATTCATAATCGCCTTACAGAAAACCCGGACCAGTTGACCCTCGGTTGACCACCTACATATATCCTGGGGGGATGGTACGCAAAAAATGACAAATTTTGAAGGAAATTTCGTATAGTTTGAGTATTTAGTGGCACAAGCTGTCGCTTTTTGTCCACATAATCACCATTCCTACCCGCCTTACAGAAAACCCGGAACAGTTGACCCTCGGTTGACCACCTACAGATATCCTGGGGGGATGGTACGCAAAAAATGACCAATTTTGAAGGAAATTTCGTATAGTTTGAGTATTTAGTGGCACAAGCTGTCGCTTTTTGTCCACATAATCACCATTCCTAATCGCCTTACAGAAAACCCGGACCAGTTGACCCTCGGTTGACCACCTACATATATCCTGGGGGATGGTACGCAAAAAATGACAAATTTTGAAGGAAATTTCGTATAGTTTGAGTATTTAGTGGCACAAGCTGTCGCTTTTTGTCCACATAATCACCATTCCTACCCGCCTTACAGAAAACCCGGAACAGTTGACCCTCGGTTGACCACCTACAGATATCCTGGGGGGATGGTACGCAAAAAATGACCAATTTTGAAGGAAATTTCGTATAGTTTGAGTATTTAGTGGCACAAGCTGTCGCTTTTTGTCCACATAATCACCATTCATAATCGCCTTACAGAAAACCCGGACCAGTTGACCCTCGGTTGACCACCTACATATATCCTGGGGGGATGGTACGCAAAAAATGACAAATTTTGAAGGAAATTTCGTATAGTTTGAGTATTTAGTGGCACAAGCTGTCGCTTTTTGTCCACATAATCACCATTCCTACCCGCCTTACAGAAAACCCGGAACAGTTGACCCTCGGTTGACCACCTACAGATATCCTGGGGGGATGGTACGCAAAAAATGACCAATTTTGAAGGAAATTTCGTATAGTTTGAGTATTTAGTGGCACAAGCTGTCGCTTTTTGTCCACATAATCACCATTCATAATCGCCTTACAGAAAACCCGGACCAGTTGACCCTCGGTTGACCACCTACATATATCCTGGGGGGATGGTACGCAAAAAATGACAAATTTTGAAGGAAATTTCGTATAGTTTGAGTATTTAGTGGCACAAGCTGTCGCTTTTTGTCCACATAATCACCATTCCTACCCGCCTTACAGAAAACCCGGAACAGTTGACCCTCGGTTGACCACCTACAGATATCCTGGGGGGATGGTACGCAAAAAATGACCAATTTTGAAGGAAATTTCGTATAGTTTGAGTATTTAGTGGCACAAGCTGTCGCTTTTTGTCCACATAATCACCATTCCTAATCGCCTTACAGAAAACCCGGACCAGTTGACCCTCGGTTGACCACCTACATATATCCTGGGGGATGGTACGCAAAAAATGACAAATTTTGAAGGAAATTTCGTATAGTTTGAGTATTTAGTGGCACAAGCTGTCGCTTTTTGTCCACATAATCACCATTCCTACCCGCCTTACAGAAAACCCGGAACAGTTGACCCTCGGTTGACCACCTACAGATATCCTGGGGGGATGGTACGCAAAAAATGACCAATTTTGAAGGAAATTTCGTATAGTTTGAGTATTTAGTGGCACAAGCTGTCGCTTTTTGTCCACATAATCACCATTCATAATCGCCTTACAGAAAACCCGGACCAGTTGACCCTCGGTTGACCACCTACATATATCCTGGGGGGATGGTACGCAAAAAATGACAAATTTTGAAGGAAATTTCGTATAGTTTGAGTATTTAGTGGCACAAGCTGTCGCTTTTTGTCCACATAATCACCATTCCTACCCGCCTTACAGAAAACCCGGAACAGTTGACCCTCGGTTGACCACCTACAGATATCCTGGGGGGATGGTACGCAAAAAATGACCAATTTTGAAGGAAATTTCGTATAGTTTGAGTATTTAGTGGCACAAGCTGTCGCTTTTTGTCCACATAATCACCATTCCTAATCGCCTTACAGAAAACCCGGACCAGTTGACCCTCGGTTGACCACCTACATATATCCTGGGGGATGGTACGCAAAAAATGACAAATTTTGAAGGAAATTTCGTATAGTTTGAGTATTTAGTGGCACAAGCTGTCGCTTTTTGTCCACATAATCACCATTCCTACCCGCCTTACAGAAAACCCGGAACAGTTGACCCTCGGTTGACCACCTACAGATATCCTGGGGGGATGGTACGCAAAAAATGACCAATTTTGAAGGAAATTTCGTATAGTTTGAGTATTTAGTGGCACAAGCTGTCGCTTTTTGTCCACATAATCACCATTCATAATCGCCTTACAGAAAACCCGGACCAGTTGACCCTCGGTTGACCACCTACATATATCCTGGGGGGATGGTACGCAAAAAATGACAAATTTTGAAGGAAATTTCGTATAGTTTGAGTATTTAGTGGCACAAGCTGTCGCTTTTTGTCCACATAATCACCATTCCTACCCGCCTTACAGAAAACCCGGAACAGTTGACCCTCGGTTGACCACCTACAGATATCCTGGGGGGATGGTACGCAAAAAATGACCAATTTTGAAGGAAATTTCGTATAGTTTGAGTATTTAGTGGCACAAGCTGTCGCTTTTTGTCCACATAATCACCATTCATAATCGCCTTACAGAAAACCCGGACCAGTTGACCCTCGGTTGACCACCTACATATATCCTGGGGGGATGGTACGCAAAAAATGACAAATTTTGAAGGAAATTTCGTATAGTTTGAGTATTTAGTGGCACAAGCTGTCGCTTTTTGTCCACATAATCACCATTCCTACCCGCCTTACAGAAAACCCGGAACAGTTGACCCTCGGTTGACCACCTACAGATATCCTGGGGGGATGGTACGCAAAAAATGACCAATTTTGAAGGAAATTTCGTATAGTTTGAGTATTTAGTGGCACAAGCTGTCGCTTTTTGTCCACATAATCACCATTCCTAATCGCCTTACAGAAAACCCGGACCAGTTGACCCTCGGTTGACCACCTACATATATCCTGGGGGATGGTACGCAAAAAATGACAAATTTTGAAGGAAATTTCGTATAGTTTGAGTATTTAGTGGCACAAGCTGTCGCTTTTTGTCCACATAATCACCATTCCTACCCGCCTTACAGAAAACCCGGAACAGTTGACCCTCGGTTGACCACCTACAGATATCCTGGGGGGATGGTACGCAAAAAATGACCAATTTTGAAGGAAATTTCGTATAGTTTGAGTATTTAGTGGCACAAGCTGTCGCTTTTTGTCCACATAATCACCATTCATAATCGCCTTACAGAAAACCCGGACCAGTTGACCCTCGGTTGACCACCTACATATATCCTGGGGGGATGGTACGCAAAAAATGACAAATTTTGAAGGAAATTTCGTATAGTTTGAGTATTTAGTGGCACAAGCTGTCGCTTTTTGTCCACATAATCACCATTCCTACCCGCCTTACAGAAAACCCGGAACAGTTGACCCTCGGTTGACCACCTACAGATATCCTGGGGGGATGGTACGCAAAAAATGACCAATTTTGAAGGAAATTTCGTATAGTTTGAGTATTTAGTGGCACAAGCTGTCGCTTTTTGTCCACATAATCACCATTCATAATCGCCTTACAGAAAACCCGGACCAGTTGACCCTCGGTTGACCACCTACATATATCCTGGGGGGATGGTACGCAAAAAATGACAAATTTTGAAGGAAATTTCGTATAGTTTGAGTATTTAGTGGCACAAGCTGTCGCTTTTTGTCCACATAATCACCATTCCTACCCGCCTTACAGAAAACCCGGAACAGTTGACCCTCGGTTGACCACCTACAGATATCCTGGGGGGATGGTACGCAAAAAATGACCAATTTTGAAGGAAATTTCGTATAGTTTGAGTATTTAGTGGCACAAGCTGTCGCTTTTTGTCCACATAATCACCATTCCTAATCGCCTTACAGAAAACCCGGACCAGTTGACCCTCGGTTGACCACCTACATATATCCTGGGGGATGGTACGCAAAAAATGACAAATTTTGAAGGAAATTTCGTATAGTTTGAGTATTTAGTGGCACAAGCTGTCGCTTTTTGTCCACATAATCACCATTCCTACCCGCCTTACAGAAAACCCGGAACAGTTGACCCTCGGTTGACCACCTACAGATATCCTGGGGGGATGGTACGCAAAAAATGACCAATTTTGAAGGAAATTTCGTATAGTTTGAGTATTTAGTGGCACAAGCTGTCGCTTTTTGTCCACATAATCACCATTCATAATCGCCTTACAGAAAACCCGGACCAGTTGACCCTCGGTTGACCACCTACATATATCCTGGGGGGATGGTACGCAAAAAATGACAAATTTTGAAGGAAATTTCGTATAGTTTGAGTATTTAGTGGCACAAGCTGTCGCTTTTTGTCCACATAATCACCATTCCTACCCGCCTTACAGAAAACCCGGAACAGTTGACCCTCGGTTGACCACCTACAGATATCCTGGGGGGATGGTACGCAAAAAATGACCAATTTTGAAGGAAATTTCGTATAGTTTGAGTATTTAGTGGCACAAGCTGTCGCTTTTTGTCCACATAATCACCATTCCTAATCGCCTTACAGAAAACCCGGACCAGTTGACCCTCGGTTGACCACCTACATATATCCTGGGGGATGGTACGCAAAAAATGACAAATTTTGAAGGAAATTTCGTATAGTTTGAGTATTTAGTGGCACAAGCTGTCGCTTTTTGTCCACATAATCACCATTCCTACCCGCCTTACAGAAAACCCGGAACAGTTGACCCTCGGTTGACCACCTACAGATATCCTGGGGGGATGGTACGCAAAAAATGACCAATTTTGAAGGAAATTTCGTATAGTTTGAGTATTTAGTGGCACAAGCTGTCGCTTTTTGTCCACATAATCACCATTCATAATCGCCTTACAGAAAACCCGGACCAGTTGACCCTCGGTTGACCACCTACATATATCCTGGGGGGATGGTACGCAAAAAATGACAAATTTTGAAGGAAATTTCGTATAGTTTGAGTATTTAGTGGCACAAGCTGTCGCTTTTTGTCCACATAATCACCATTCCTACCCGCCTTACAGAAAACCCGGAACAGTTGACCCTCGGTTGACCACCTACAGATATCCTGGGGGGATGGTACGCAAAAAATGACCAATTTTGAAGGAAATTTCGTATAGTTTGAGTATTTAGTGGCACAAGCTGTCGCTTTTTGTCCACATAATCACCATTCATAATCGCCTTACAGAAAACCCGGACCAGTTGACCCTCGGTTGACCACCTACATATATCCTGGGGGGATGGTACGCAAAAAATGACAAATTTTGAAGGAAATTTCGTATAGTTTGAGTATTTAGTGGCACAAGCTGTCGCTTTTTGTCCACATAATCACCATTCCTACCCGCCTTACAGAAAACCCGGAACAGTTGACCCTCGGTTGACCACCTACAGATATCCTGGGGGGATGGTACGCAAAAAATGACCAATTTTGAAGGAAATTTCGTATAGTTTGAGTATTTAGTGGCACAAGCTGTCGCTTTTTGTCCACATAATCACCATTCCTAATCGCCTTACAGAAAACCCGGACCAGTTGACCCTCGGTTGACCACCTACATATATCCTGGGGGATGGTACGCAAAAAATGACAAATTTTGAAGGAAATTTCGTATAGTTTGAGTATTTAGTGGCACAAGCTGTCGCTTTTTGTCCACATAATCACCATTCCTACCCGCCTTACAGAAAACCCGGAACAGTTGACCCTCGGTTGACCACCTACAGATATCCTGGGGGGATGGTACGCAAAAAATGACCAATTTTGAAGGAAATTTCGTATAGTTTGAGTATTTAGTGGCACAAGCTGTCGCTTTTTGTCCACATAATCACCATTCATAATCGCCTTACAGAAAACCCGGACCAGTTGACCCTCGGTTGACCACCTACATATATCCTGGGGGGATGGTACGCAAAAAATGACAAATTTTGAAGGAAATTTCGTATAGTTTGAGTATTTAGTGGCACAAGCTGTCGCTTTTTGTCCACATAATCACCATTCCTACCCGCCTTACAGAAAACCCGGAACAGTTGACCCTCGGTTGACCACCTACAGATATCCTGGGGGGATGGTACGCAAAAAATGACCAATTTTGAAGGAAATTTCGTATAGTTTGAGTATTTAGTGGCACAAGCTGTCGCTTTTTGTCCACATAATCACCATTCATAATCGCCTTACAGAAAACCCGGACCAGTTGACCCTCGGTTGACCACCTACATATATCCTGGGGGGATGGTACGCAAAAAATGACAAATTTTGAAGGAAATTTCGTATAGTTTGAGTATTTAGTGGCACAAGCTGTCGCTTTTTGTCCACATAATCACCATTCCTACCCGCCTTACAGAAAACCCGGAACAGTTGACCCTCGGTTGACCACCTACAGATATCCTGGGGGGATGGTACGCAAAAAATGACCAATTTTGAAGGAAATTTCGTATAGTTTGAGTATTTAGTGGCACAAGCTGTCGCTTTTTGTCCACATAATCACCATTCCTAATCGCCTTACAGAAAACCCGGACCAGTTGACCCTCGGTTGACCACCTACATATATCCTGGGGGATGGTACGCAAAAAATGACAAATTTTGAAGGAAATTTCGTATAGTTTGAGTATTTAGTGGCACAAGCTGTCGCTTTTTGTCCACATAATCACCATTCCTACCCGCCTTACAGAAAACCCGGAACAGTTGACCCTCGGTTGACCACCTACAGATATCCTGGGGGGATGGTACGCAAAAAATGACCAATTTTGAAGGAAATTTCGTATAGTTTGAGTATTTAGTGGCACAAGCTGTCGCTTTATTTCGTCATTGCTCGCCTCATGCCGCACACCAAACGGGGACTTGGGTTTGAAGGAATGCGAGTCCAAAAGTGGTTCAAGTCTTGTCCTTTTCGAATCGACCTCATTTTCTTTTCACGCCTCAAAAAATCAAAAAATAATTCCACCTAAAATTTTGCACTTAGAAAAGCAATTTTCTCTCAGTGAAGCGAAAAAGTTCTGCAAAAATAATCCTTTATATATATACTCCGTATCAAAGACGCGGCCGTAACTTTATCAAATACTAATTCATAAATTCCCCGTTATGCTACACACGAAACGGAGTCCAAAACGGGTCCAAATCGACCTGTTCGAGAAAAGTCGTTCATTTTCAAATCACTTTCGAAAAAAGGCTCCATTATTTCAACCTAAAGTTTTGGACTTGGAAAAATATTTTTTCTCAGTCAAGTGAAAAGAGCTCTTCACAAAAATTCCGCTTATATATCTCATATATTAGTTTACTAATATACGAAAAAAATTGCCACTCCCACACCCCCATCCTCTGGGTTCACGCCCGCCCGGCGCCGACGGACCTACTCCGATTGCGTCAATCGAACACACCCCCTACCGCGGGTCAGACGCTAATTCTTTCGAGACAATCCGATCTTAGTCCCCGTCAATATTACACGGGGGTATCGGTATCTATTAGCGCCCATCGGAACCGTTATCAACAAATAAATTCGTCCACATATATAATACTTCAGAATCATAAAGTTTACATCTCGAGGTTTCTGCCACATTAGCATTGTCAACCTCAATCGTGTGCTTTACATTTTCATATAATTCTCGTAGCATATTCGTAACGGCGATAATCACATACAAAATTCCTCCCTTCATCATTTACTAATAACAATACGTATATCTCGGCAAAAAGCACAATATTCTTCCTTCATATACTCTTTTTTTCAATCTAGATGTCCCCAAAATTACAAATGCACACACATTTTCTAGATTCACGAACTAAAACACCGCACTTCGTGTCGAGTCTCGTCATACGTAAGTCAACACGCATAAAGAGCGTTCGTTCAACGATAATTCTCTCGCACCTTCTCATAGTTATTGAATCCGTACATGAATATGTGTTACCTTTGCTGATGCAATGAAAGGACGTTGAATGTATATTATATTGCGTGAAAAATATATTGACTATCACATTGGTTATAACTATATTATGAACATCGCTGTCTTATGATTCCCATGTATTTGAAGGCGGCCACCTGTGATATAATATAGTTCGCATTTTGACTGTTTCTGTTTGAAAATATCTTTCGGACAGGCATGTACGATCGATCTTTCGTCATTGTTGTGTGTTATCGGGGAGGGTTTATGTGGACATGCAGGCCCATGTTCAGATCACATATGCATGGCCGTCACACAAGCGTCTGATAAGTCTTGAACAAGCCAGACGATACAATACATGTGTATCCGATCATATGAATAGGTTTCATTGCCGCGTCAATGTCTACTCAAGTGGAATTATATAATATTGGAATCATTTTTCCAAGAATAAATTTGCAGAACGAGCTATCACGATCAAACTTTACTTTTTGGAGATCCAAGCTTATCGAACTCCAAAATGAAGAAATTTATTTTCAAGTCTGTCCAAAACTTTATACAAGAGACAGATCCCAGTATGATAGCATACGGATTTAATAGCAGAGGACTACTAGGTGACAACTGCAATCGAAAACGCCTCATGAACTTAGCCACTGCAGTTTTACCATACGGATGAACAGTATATTTCATCGGAACCAGATATATAGTTCCGATTCGTATAATTTCGAACAAGTTGGGAGGGACTAGCAGCAACAACAATAACAACCTATACCATTATCCACGTATAAACACCATATAATTTGTTTAATGTCATGTCCATTTTTTTTGGTTAGGAATCGGTATTATGTGGCCATAAAGAGCCAGCTTGTGCCACTAAATACTCAAACTATATGAGATTTCCTTCAAAATTGGTCATTTTTTACGTACCATCCCCCCAGGATATCTGTAGGTGGTCAACCGAGGGTCAACTGGTCCGGGTTTTCTGTAAGGCGGGTAGGAATGGTGATTATGTGGACAAAAAGCGACAGCTTGTGCCACTAAATACTCAAACTATACGAAATTTCCTTCAAAATTTGTCATTTTTTACGTACAATCCCCCCTGGATATCTGTAGGTGGTCAACCGAGGGTCAACTGGTCCGAGTTTTCTGTAAGGCGGGTAGGAATGGTGATTATGTGGACAAAAAGCGACAGCTTGTGCCACTAAATACTCAAACCGAGGGTCAACTGGTCCGGGTTTTCTGTAAGGCGGGTAGGAATGGTGATTATGTGGGCATAAAGCGACAGCTTGTGCCACTAAATACTCAAACTATACGAAATTTCTTTCAAAATTTGTCATTTTTTACGTACCACCCCCCTGGATATCTGTAGGTGGTCAA
The DNA here is from genome assembly GCA_032622095.1 of Siphonodentalium dalli. Classification (NCBI taxonomy): domain Eukaryota; kingdom Metazoa; phylum Mollusca; class Scaphopoda; order Gadilida; family Siphonodentaliidae; genus Siphonodentalium; species Siphonodentalium dalli. The sequence continues at coordinate 102,248,844 of CP136062.1, read as the reverse complement.
CCGAGGGTCAACTGGTCCGGGTTTTCTGTAAGGCGGGTAGGAATGGTGATTATGTGGACAAAAAGCGACAGCTTGTGCCACTAAATACTCAAACTATACGAAATTTCCTTCAAAATTTGTCATTTTTTACGTACAATCCCCCCTGGATATCTGTAGGTGGTCAACCGAGGGTCAACTGGTCCGAGTTTTCTGTAAGGCGGGTAGGAATGGTGATTATGTGGGCATAAAGCGACAGCTTGTGCCACTAAATACTCAACTATACGAAATTTCTTTCAAAATTTGTCATTTTTTACGTACCACCCCCCTGGATATCTGTAGGGTGGTCAACCGAGGGTCAACTGGTCCGGGTTTTCTGTAAGGCGGGTAGGAATGGTGATTATGTGGACAAAAAGCGACAGCTTGTGCCACTAAATACTCAAACTATACGAAATTTCCTTCAAAATTTGTCATTTTTTACGTACAATCCCCCCTGGATATCTGTAGGTGGTCAACCGAGGGTCAACTGGTCCGAGTTTTCTGTAAGGCGGGTAGGAATGGTGATTATGTGGACAAAAAGCGACAGCTTGTGCCACTAAATACTCAAACTATACGAAATTTCCTTCAAAATTTGTCATTTTTTGCGAACCATCCCCCCAGGATATCTGTAGGTGGTCAACCGATGGTCAACTGGTCCGGGTTTTCTGTAAGGCGGGTAGGAATGGTGATTATGTGGGCATAAAGCGACAGCTTGTGCGACTAAATACTCAAACTATACGAAATTTCCTTCAAAATTGGTCATTTTTTGCGTACCATCCCCCCAGGATATCTGTAGGTGGTCAACCGAGGGTCAACTGGTCCGGGTTTTCTGTAAGGCGGGTAGGAATGGTGATTATGTGGACAAAAAGCGACAGCTTGTGCCACTAAATACTCAAACTATACGAAATTTCCTTCAAAATTGGTCATTTTTTACGTACCATCCCCCCAGGATATCTGTAGGTGGTCAACCGAGGGTCAACTGGCCCGGGTTTTCTGTAAGGCGGGTAGGAATGGTGATTATGTGGACAAAAAGCGACAGCTTGTGCCACTAAATACTCAAACTATACGAAATTTCTTTCAAAATTGGTCATTTTTTACGTACCATCCCCCCAGGATATCTGTAGGTGGTCAACCGAAGGTCAACTGGTCCGGGTTTTCTGTAAGGCGGGTAGGAATAGTGATTATGTGGACAAAAAGCGACAGCTTGTGCCACTAAATACTCAAACTATACGAAATTTCCTTCAAAATTGGTCATTTTTTACGTACCATCCCCCCAGGATATATGTAGGTGGTCAACCGAGGGTCAACTGGTCCGGGTTTTCTGTAAGGCGGGTAGGAATGGTGATTATGAGGACAAAAAGCGACAGCTTGTGCCACTAAATACTCAAACTATACGAAATTTCCTTCAAAATTGGTCATTTTTTTGCGTACCATCCCCCAGGATATCTGTAGGTGGTCAACCGAGGGTCAACTGGTCCGGGTTTTCTGTAAGGCGGGTAGGAATGGTGATTATGTGGACAAAAAGCGACAGCTTGTGCCACTAAATACTCAAACTATACGAAATTTCCTTCAAAATTGGTCATTTTTTGCGTACCATCCCCCCAGGATATCTGTAGGTGGTCAACCGAGGGTCAACTGGTCCGGGTTTTCTGTAAGGCGGGTAGGAATGGTGATTATGTGAACAAAAAGCGACAGCTTGTGCCACTAAATACTCAAACTATACGAAATTTCCTTCAAAATTGGTCATTTTTTACGTACCATCCTCCCAGGATATCTGTAGGTGGTCAACCGAGGGTCAACTGGTCCGGGTTTTCTGTAAGGCGGGAAGGAATGGTGATTATGTGGACAAAAAGCGACAGCTTGTGCCACTAAATACTCAAACTATACGAAATTTCCTTCAAAATTGGTCATTTTTTGCGTACCATCCCCCCAGGATATCTGTAGGTGGTCAACCGAGGGTCAACTGGTCCGGGTTTTCTGTAAGGCGGGTAGGAATGGTGATTATGTGGACAAAAAGCGACAGCTTGTGCCACTAAATACTCAAACTATACGAAATTTCCTTCAAAATTGGTCATTTTTTGCGTACCATCCCCCCAGGATATCTGTAGGTGGACAACCGAGGGTCAACTGGTCCGGGTTTTCTGTAAGGCGGGTAGGAATGGTGATTATGTGGACAAAAAGCGACAGCTTGTGCCACTAAATACTCAAACTATACGAAATTTCCTTCAAAATTGGTCATTTTTTATGTAACATCCCCCCAGGATATCTGTAGGTGGTCAACCGAGGGTCAACTGGTCCGGGTTTTCTGTAAGGCGGGTAGGAATGGTGATTATGTGGACAAAAAGCGACAGCTTGTGCCACTAAATACTCAAACTATACGAAATTTCCTTCAAATTGGTCATTTTTTGCGTACCATCCCCCAAGATATCTGTAGGTGGTCAACCGAGGGTCAACTGGTCCGGGTTTTATGTAAGGCGGGTAGGAATGGTGATTATGTGGACAAAAAGCGACAGCTTGTGCCACTAAATACTCAAACTATACGAAATTTCCTTCAAAATTTGTCATTTTTTGCGTACCATCCCCCCAGGATATCTGTAGGTGGTCAACCGAGGGTCAACTGGTCCGGGTTTTCTGTAAGGCGGGTAGGAATGGTGATTATGTGGACAAAAAGCGACAGCTTGTGCCACTAAATACTCAAACTATACGAAATTTCCTTCAAAATTTGTCATTTTTTGCGTACCATCCCCCCAGATATCTGTAGGTGGTCAACCGAGGGTCAACTGGTCCGGGTTTTCTGTAAGGCGGGTAGGAATGGTGATTATGTGGACAAAAAGCGACAGCTTGTGCCACTAAATACTCAAACTATACGAAATTTCCTTCAAAATTTGTCATTTTTTGCGTACCATCCCCCCAGGATATCTGTAGGTGGTCAACCGAGGGTCAACTGGTCCGGGTTTTCTGTAAGGCGGGTAGGAATGGTGATTATGTGGACAAAAAGCGACAGCTTGTGCCACTAAATACTCAAACTATACGAAATTTCCTTCAAAATTTGTCATTTTTTGCGTACCATCCCCCAGGATATCTGTAGGTGGTCAACCGAGGGTCAACTGGTCCGGGTTTGCTGTAAGGCGGGTAGGAATGGTGATTATGTGGACAAAAAGCGACAGCTTGTGCCACTAAATACTCAAACTATACAAAATTTCCTTCAAAATTGGTCATTTTTTACGTACCATCCCCCCAGGATATCTGTAGGTGGTCAACCGAGGGTCAACTGGTCCGGGTTTTCTGTAAGGCGGGTAGGAATGGTGATTATGTGGACAAAAAGCGACAGCTTGTGCCACTAAATACTCAAACTATACGAAATTTCCTTCAAAATTGGTAATTTTTTGCGTACCATCCCCCCAGGATATCTGTAGGTGGTCAACCGAGGGTCAACTGGTCCGGGTTTTCTGTAAGGCGGGTAGGAATGGTGATTATGTGGACAAAAAGCGACAGCTTGTGCCACTAAATACTCAAACTATACGAAATTTCCTTCAAAATTGGTCATTTTTTACGTACCATCCCCCCAGGATATCTGTAGGTGGTCAACCGAGGGTCAACTGGCCCGGGTTTTCTGTAAGGCGGGTAGGAATGGTGATTATGTGGACAAAAAGCGACAGCTTGTGCCACTAAATACTCAAACTATACGAAATTTCCTTCAAAATTGGTCATTTTTTACGTACCATCCCCCCAGGATATCTGTAGGTGGTCAACCGAGGGTCAACTGGTCCGGGTTTTCTGTAAGGCGGGTAGGAATGGTGATTATGTGGACAAAAAGCGACAGCTTGTGCCACTAAATACTCAAACTATACGAAATTTCCTTCAAAATTGGTCATTTTTTACGTACCATCCCCCCAGGATATATGTAGGTGGTCAACCGAGGGTCAACTGGTCCGGGTTTTCTGTAAGGCGGGTAGGAATGGTGATTATGTGGACAAAAAGCGACAGCTTGTGCCACTAAATACTCAAACTATACGAAATTTCCTTCAAAATTGGTCATTTTTTGCGTACCATTCCCCCCAGGATATCTGTAGGTGGTCAACCGAGGGTCAACTGGTCCGGGTTTTCTGTAAGGCGGGTAGGAATGGTGATTATGTGGACAAAAAGCGACAGCTTGTGCCACTAAATACTCAAACTATACGAAATTTCCTTCAAAATTGGTCATTTTTTGCGTACCCTCCCCCCAGGATATCTGTAGGTGGTCAACCGAGGGTCAACTGGTCCGGGTTTTCTGTAAGGCGGGTAGGAATGGTGATTATGTGGACAAAAAGCGTCAGCTTGTGCCACTAAATACTCAAACTATACGAAATTTCCTTCAAAATTGGTCATTTTTTACGTACCATCCCCCCAGGATATCTGTAGGTGGTCAACCGAGGGTCAACTGGTCCGGGTTTTCTGTAAGGCGGGTAGGAATGGTGATTATGTGGACAAAAAGCGACAGCTTGTGCCACTAAATACTCAAACTATACGAAATTTCCTTCAAAATTGGTCATTTTTTGCGTACCATCCCCCCAGGATATCTGTAGGTGGTCAACCGATGGTCAACTGGTACGGGTTTTCTGTAAGGCGGGTAGGAATGGTGATTATGTGGACAAAAAGCGACAGCTTGTGCCACTAAATACTCAAACTATACGAAATTTCCTTCAAAATTGGTCATTTTTTACGTACCATCCCCCAGGATATCTGTAGGTGGTCAACCGAGGGTCAACTGGTCCGGGTTTTCTGTAAGGCGGGTAGGAATGGTGATTATGTGGACAAAAAGCGACAGCTTGTGCCACTAAATACTCAAACTATACGAAATTTCCTTCAAAATTTGTCATTTTTTGCGTACCATCCCCCAGGATATCTGTAGGTGGTCAACCGAGGGTCAACTGGTCCGGGTTTTCTGTAAGGCGGGTAGGAATGGTGATTATGTGGACAAAAAGCGACAGCTTGTGCCACTAAATACTCAAACTATACGAAATTTCCTTCAAAATTGGTCATTTTTTGCGTACCATCCCCCAGGATATCTGTAGGTGGTCAACCGAGGGTCAACTGGTCCGGGTTTTCTGTAAGGCGGGTAGGAATGGTGATTATGTGGACAAAAAGCGACAGCTTGTGCCACTAAATACTCAAACTATACGAAATTTCCTTCAAAATTGGTCATTTTTTACGTAACATCCCCCCAGGATATCTGTAGGTGGTCAACCGAGGGTCAACTGGTCCGGGTTTTCTGTAAGGCGGGTAGGAATGGTGATTATGTGGACAAAAAGCGACAGCTTGTGCCACTAAATACTCAACCTATACGAAATTTCCTTCAAAATTGGTCATTTTTTGCGTACCATCCCCCCAAGATATCTGTAGGTGGTCAACCGAGGGTCAACTGGTCCGGGTTTTCTGTAAGGCGGGTAGGAATGGTGATTATGTGGACAAAAAGCGACAGCTTGTGCCACTAAATACTCAAACTATACGAAATTTCCTTCAAAATTGGTCATTTTTTACGTACCATCCCCCCAGGATATCTGTAGGTGGTCAACCGAGGGTCAACTGGTCCGGGTTTTCTGTAAGGCGGGTAGGAATGGTGATTATGTGGACAAAAAGCGACAGCTTGTGCCACTAAATACTCAAACTATACGAAATTTCCTTCAAAATTCGTCATTTTTTACGTACCATCCCCCCAGGATATCTGTAGGTGGTCAACCGAGGGTCAACTGGTCCGGGTTTTCTGTAAGGCGGGTAGGAATGGTGATTATGTGGACAAAAAGCGACAGCTTGTGCCACTAAATACTCAAACTATACGAAATTTCCTTCAAAATTGGTCATTTTTTACGTACCATCCCCCAGGATATCTGTAGGTGGTGAACCGAGGGTCAACTGGTCCGGGTTTTCTGTAAGGCGGGTAGGAATGGTGATTATGTGGACAAAAAGCGACAGCTTGTGCCACTAAATACTCAAACTATACGAAATTTCCTTCAAAATTTGTCATTTTTTGCGTACCATCCCCCCAGGATATCTGTAGGTGGTCAACCGAGGGTCAACTGGTCCGGGTTTTCTGTAAGGCGGGTAGGAATGGTGATTATGTGGGCATAAAGCGACAGCTTGTGCCACTAAATACTCAAACTATACGAAATTTCCTTCAAAATTTGTCATTTTTTGCGTACCATCCCCCCAGGATATATGTAGGTGGTCAACCGAGGGTCAACTGGTCCGGGTTTTCTGTAAGGCGGGTAGGAATGGTGATTATGTGGGCATAAAGCGACAGCTTGTGTCACTAAATACTCAAACTATACGAAATTTCCTTCAAAATTGGTCATTTTTTACGTACCATCCCCCCAGGATATATGTAGGTGGTCAACCGAGGGTCAACTGGTCCGGGTTTTCTGTAAGGCGGGTAGGAATGGTGATTATGTGGACAAAAAGCGACAGCTTGTGCCACTAAATACTCAAACTATACGAAATTTCCTTCAAAATTGGTCATTTTTTGCGTGCCATCCCCCAGGATATCTGTAGGTGGTCAACCGAGGGTCAACTGGTCCGGGTTTTCTGTAAGGCGGGTAGGAATGGTGATTATGTGGGCATAATGCGACAGCTTGTGCCACTAAATACTCTAACTATACGAAATTTCCTTCAAAATTGGTCATTTTTTGCTTACCATCCCCCCAGGATACCTGTAGGTGGTCAACCGAGGGTCAACTGGTCCGGGTTTTCTGTAAGGCGGGTAGGAATGGTGATTATGTGGGCATAAAGCGACAGCTTGTGCCACTAAATACTCAAACTATACGAAATTTCCTTCAAAATTGGTCATTTTTTACGTATCATCCCCCCAGGATATCTGTAGGTGGTCAACCGAGGGTCAACTGGGCCTATTTACCAAGAAGGTGTGTAGTAATTGTCATTATAGGAGTGTATTGTGATGATATGCTATTTGTTTTTCTTTAAAATACCATCGGATGGTAAATAGCGCATATCGGTAGAATCGCTATTTGCCATCCGATGGTAAATAGCCGCTGCCCCGTTGATGCGCCAATATCGGATCATATCGACCAGATCTACCCATCCTCTGTTTACAAAGATTCGGCATTTGACTTCTGCCCAATGACAGCCTTGTTTTTCTGACTCATCCCTGGATAAGTGGTCCTGCTAATTTGCTATGCTGCTGGTGGGGTTTACTGGATTGACTGCGTGTATAGGGCAAATAGATGCTGTTACGAAAAAGTACAGTTATTTTTTTCTAATGTTGTCATTTGTGAGGTGTTTGGCTAATCCGAGCGATATGAAACATTCAAGATCATGAATATTTTTTAAATAGTTCAATAATGGTGTGTGTGCTGGTGTTTTAAAACTTGAAAACGACAGTAATATTCATCTCAATTATCGCTGTCTTCAAACAACCAACACAGCCATTATTAAAATATTTCACAATATACAGCATCGCTTTGTCCTACCAGCATTATAGCAATTCAGCACTACACATAAACATCATTTAAAACCCACTTGCACGTCTACCTATTGTTGTCGCCTGAGTATTATCTCGACGAAATGTCTTTCCCAGAAGACGCAGAGGTGTTTGCTCGCCGAGGTGGTATTTATTTTGCTAGTCGTTATTAGGTCAACTGTGTATAATCTAAATAATGATGAATACGAAAAATAATGACCACCTCGGAAAGAGGAATGACTCCTGGTTAAGTGGCCCTGCTTTTATGCTGGTGTGTCCCGGTGAATTACTATGATGTTGGTAGAGCTGATGCTGTTTTGAAAATGTACAGTAATGGCCTAAATAATCGACTCTTTAACCACAGCAGACAGAGCTTTCCTATGACTGGCAACAAGCCATATTTCCGACTAAATCCTGAAAAATTACCCGTAAGTCTGCTATGGTTAAGGAGTTGATTATTTAGGGCATTACTGTACCGTTATTTTTTAAGTTAAATTGTCATATTCAGGACTTGTGGCTGATCTGAACGAATGGAGAAAAGCCATTATGTTTATAACACATTGAAAAACATATATGTTGTAAAATATTTCAAGGAACTTGGTGGCTTGAATATGCAAATTATTCACGTTTTAAAACATGGCTATGACGTCACTCCTTTGTTCAACGAGTCCAGTTTATAGGATAATGAATGTTATTGTCGAGATCGTACATTATTTTACAAACAACGATCCATTATTTTAATAATGGACGCTCAATATCCAACTTAATGACCGGTTATTTTACTGTAAACGATTTCATTTTATATGACTTGCATGTATATATGATACCATAATGTATGCACGTGGCGATCTGTAGACAATGGTTTTCAAGTATAATAATTATGGCTCTTATTGATTGCTAGAATATGACAGAATTAGGGATAGACATATATATAGAGAGCCCCGTCACTCGGGTTGGAGTGAGGGGAGTGTGTATAACTTCAAATTCCAGGCATGTCGTTTCACGAATTTTCAGCTGTTAAAATTTCTCGAATCTAATTCCGTTGGCGGGTGGCATTTTGTAGCACCCCTCACGATAAATCCTAAACTATGATATTGTAATTTACATGTAAATGTAGTTAATTCGATCTTTAGTATCACCCGCGATCTGAAACTACAAGATCGCCAAATCTCCGATTATGCATACCGCTCGCAAAATTTTGCCATTCAATGGAAATTCCCCGCAAAATCAGAAATATGCCGCATAAATAATTGAATACAAATGCCGAAATGTTAGGGCAAAATTCCCAACGATATTCGTAAATCTATGGCAGAAGGAGCTCATTGTCGGTATATATATATATAGGTCGTGTTCATTCAACGGTCGGAAACGCAATGGTGTGCTGCCTGTCCATTAAGTTGACAATGGGTTAAGATGTCACGCCATCCATGCAGCCAATGAGCGATTGGATTGGGCCCAACATGGTATAACTCATGTGTCTTGACCAAATTTCAGTTTGATCCATTCTGATAAGAGGTGACGCATCAAACAAATGGACTCGGCCATGTTTTAAGTAAAATAATAGCTGAAAACTGTACACCATTTCAGCGAATGGAACGATATCGGCCTACGTGCAGCCTCGATCGATCCATTCCCTGAAATAATGTACAGTTTTTAGCCATTATCCTATACTTATTAGATCGCGGTCCGGCTCCAGAGATCAACATAGGTCGATATATACGCTAATATTCTTATGCTTCCTGCTAAGCCACATAAAGACTAATTCAAGTGATCGAATGCAGAAAGTTCTGGGCAGCATGGAACATTAAAGAACGTTCCTTGCAGTAGTCTATTCCTGGAGTGCTATAAGTAAAGAGTTTCGTTTCACTTCGGACAGATTCATGGACAGATTTCAACAGAATTTGGCGTTGTGACTCGGGGTATACCGTCGGATGTTATAACGGCGTTAGTTTATCAAAATATTGCTTAAAACAGAATTAAAAAAAACAGTTTAATTTTGTTTTAATCAAACACACAGAGGGGCCGCTGCAATGTCTATGATCTAAATGTGCGTGAAGCTATATATATATATACACGTATAGGAAAATGCTGGTGTGAAATTCATACGGTCATATCTTTGGTTAAGGACTTTGCTAACCCAATTTTCCCCAAATTTAATGGAGTCCAAAACAAAGGTTTATGTTCACTTTTATTAGTAACCACAGTAACCAAACCCATGAATGCAACATTTTAAGAGTATAATTCACGGTAGATTATGTTAGAAATTCAAAATGTGGAATTTATAGAAATTTTTAAAATAATTTTTTTCGAACCCAAAATCAACAAGCACAAAGTCAATATCAAAGAAACAAATATGGCAATATGTACTGAACGCTGTGAAGAATGATGAACAATAAAGATATCCTCACATTTCTTTAGTTTCATTAAGATTTTTGGCTTGGAAGCAGTTGTTTACAGATGGTAGCTTTCATTGCTCAGAAAAGCTAATTGGGAACTGAATTTGATGGGTTAAGTTAATGTTCACTCAAGCCAGCTAAGATTATGACCAGCAGGACAGTCCAGGTGCTTGAGCCATGACAAGATTACATCCTGATTCAGGATGATTGGCGACCTAGTTTCTGGGTTATGGGGTACCCAGAGATTAGGGATTAATCATTACACAGTTCTTTTGTCAAGAGATTCACAACACACCACTGTCCACACAGTTATTAACACTTAACTGTCACCTCACTTCAAGGGATGTCAGGCAAGTTACTCAAATATTTGTAAACAATTGGTTCTTAGTAATTTTATCAAAGAATGCTTGATAAATATGAATATTATTTTATTGTTCATCATTCTTCAGAGTGTTCAGTACACATTGCCATATTTTTTTCTTTGATATGGACTTTGTGTTTGTTGATTTTGGTTTCGAAAAAATTGATTTTAAAAACCTCTATAAATTTCACATTTAGTATTTCTAACATATTCCACCATGAATTATACTCTTAAGATGTTGCATTCATGGGTTTGGTTACTGTGATTACTAATAAAGGTGAACATAAACCTTTATTTTGACTCCATCAAATTTGGGGAAAATTGGGTTAGCAAAGTCCTTAAAAGGGAAACCACTTCACTCTAAACTAAAATAATTTGCTCTGGTTTTTAAGAACTGTTTTTTCCGCGATTTTTGGGAGCTGTTCCCGTTATCGTAAAGAATGGCTCTAACGGCGTAAGTCTTTTATATTTCGTTTAAAAGATTTGTTAGTTTGTTCTTAAAATTTGTTTGTTTGTTAAATTTAGCAAGGATGTTTTTTTTAATCAAAATGTTTAAAAGATCAAATTTGCTCGAAGCGCACAAAGGGGCCTGCATGATGCACATTTTGGTCCCCATCCATTTGGCACAATTGGGCTGCAGGCACATACGCCGCTGAATAAAGGCTCCCTTCGGGAACCTGTTTCAGCTGCGTCGAGCGTAATGTAACTGTGCGCTGTCCTGCAACGAGTTCGATAAAAAAAATCTTTGATACTATTGCTACCTTTGTTGTCATTTTAAGTCTTGTCGAATAACCAGTATTGATCGGGGCATCAGCCGATGCGGATCGTTGACATATTGTTATCAATACAAATATTTCCGGCTTGTATTCCAACTACTAGTAGAGGTAAAATGTATTCAATGACTGGGGTTCCGATAAATTGAATACATGCGCCTCGCGTCAAATGGTGTGGAATAATAAAGTTTATTATATCCAGATGTTAAAAATCACTATCATGATTATATAAGAGGTTATGCAATTAATAATGCCCACTTCCAACATAGTTAGCTATGATATTGGTGGGTCCTATTGATTGGGGCCATGCAACTTATGGGCAAAATGAATGGGCGAAACTAGAGCCCGAAGCCGCCATCTCACGCCGCCGCCGCCGCCATCTCACGCCGCCGCCGCCAGCCATATTGGCCACAAGCCGTCGCCAGCCATATTATCTCTAACGCCAGCCACATTTAAAAATCTCCGCCACCAGAATTGTAAAATGGCTGAGCCATGTGCATGGGCTTATATGTCAAGCACAACTGTACTGTGAATCGCAAAGAACTAAACCGCATTTCCTAATATTGGCATATACTCGCATGGACACGGCATGGTTGTTATATTATCAGAACACCGTGCCCCTTAGTGTGGAATAGACTACCCCAATACATGCTTTCATATATATGAATGGGCGCATCCATTCGGTATTGAAAAGGTTAAAATATAAATTGTTTATATCGACAACACCCAGTCTCGGACATCGCTGGCATTTGTCAATATATATTACACATACGAATAGAAAATAGTTTGAAATATTATATATCATTACTATCGGGTTCATCATTCAATGATGCATGCATATATCGCAAGATGGCAGTGATGGTAGCATGCAGTCTGAAGTCGACAGAAGTCCCAAATGTAACTACTTATACCGATTAGATGGGAAATTACATAGTATATCCATACCAGTCCTTCGTGAATTTTCGCCATAATGGAAAAGCCCAACATCAAAAGATTACGTGTGGTATGGAATTCTACGGGTTCACCACAAACGCTAAAAAAAACGGCGTCTATAACCGGTAACAGGGGATTAGGAACATTTCGGAAACGAGAATACACTGAATGACAACATCTCAGCCGGCTCAGCCGCCATATTTCGTCAGCCACGAACGTCGTGACTGAGCCGGCTTAGCTAGCTAACCAGCCACGAAAATCGGTTGAGCCAGCCATGAAAACTATTTGTCGTGGCTTCGGGGTCTAGGCGAAACCAAGTGTATCATTTTCACATATTGTTTTTTGTTCACTTTGTAAGAAGACATTCAGATGCAACATTTAGTATTATAGGAATAGCAAAACTTGAAAATAAATAAAGTTATTATTCAATGTTGTGTACAGTATGTGTTTTTCTGGTACGAGTCCAGGTTGTGGTGACAAGTCAAATTGGACTAGTACAATAGAAACACATACTGTACACAACATTGTATAATTACATTTTATTATCCATCTGTATGTTTATCCAAATGTTGGGAATACAACTTTTGTGTTTATTCTTGGTATTTGTCGGTATTTGATTCTCTATAAAAGCCTGTATTTGATCATAAGAAAGCATGATTTGGAACAGCAAACACGCGTAAGTGAAAACAGAAACTCAATGCGAAGTGAAACGTCTGTTAAATCCACCAAAGTATTGCGCGCGCATCACAATTTCACCGATTCATTTGGCAGTGGAGTTACTTCGTGACGTCACGGATTCCCGATAAATACATGTTATCACTGATCTGGGCGAAGTATCACGTCGAGTTGAAGAGGTCAGATCGCTTGATCAAACGAGCCGCTGCATGGCGTCGAGTTTGATACAGCGATCTGTCCTCTTCAACGAGACGCGATGCAAACCCGAGATCAATTCATTGCAGCGATAACAGGTTTATTGTATGACATGCTTTTTATTTAAACAGCACAATTCATTATGAAATGAAACCACATGTAGGCCACTAGTAACAAGAATAAAGAAGGAAATAGTTTTGTACAATAAATCGTCCGGCTTTTTACGGACATGCGCAGTATGCGAGATAGAGAAGGGTGGTATGACATCGGATCAAACTGTAGCTGATCCGATGGTCGGGAAATGATCGCTTTACTAAAGTGGTATTGGGAAAGAAAAACGATAGTCATATAAAAAAAAGTCATATTGGACTCGATTGAGTCCAATATGACATTCGGGAGTCCAATATGACTTTTTCCCGGATTATGATGTGACGGCTTTTGCCCAACATAAATAGTGTGAGTTAAGGGATGGACAATAAAATATATTTGTGCACACCCATTGGTTTATGTTTTGCGAAATACAGAAATTTCAAAACGTTCAAAAATGATTGTATTGTCCTTCAACAATAGAAATGTTTACGTTGAGTACCCAATATGGAGTAAACTACATACCCACAAATACAATAGTATCCGTATGAATCTGAGTGTATGTTCACGAAGACTGGTTCAGAACGTCACTGTCGACGTCAACTTTAACAGAAAATATCTCAATTATTAGGAGTCTACACAAACCACACGTTTGAAAAATATCGACCTAAAAGTTAGTATATTACAAGCTACGATGTTCATAGTGTGCAATACTAATTGAACAACACTGACATATATATTTGTGAACATGTTAACGTCATTTCGCTCGTAAGTCGTGCCGCGAGGTAAAACTCGAACCTCTGGGTTGTCACAAACAAACTCGTTCAATAACGTTACCAGTTCACATACTTGTGTCGTTCCATATATCTATTTCTAGGTCCATAACATGGTAATAAATTAATATAGTATCCCCTGCCATTTGCACACACCATATTTCAACATACATTTTTATTGTATATACACCCACACTATGCCAAGTCAACATGATTATCAGAATAAGTATTATTGACTTTAACATTTACATAAGAGTCCGAAGTGAGATCAATTAGCAAAGTTAAAAGCGAATTATTTATCGCTCCTGTCGCGATCTGAATTGAAATCCATTTATTTCTCTAATCATCCAAATGTAGATATTACAGAGCAAATAATGTGATTACAAATTAAATAATACAGTTCAGAACGGGTTGTAAGGTGCGTGACATTAATTGGATATGTGTGTTTGCGGTGGTACCATATAAAACGCTGCTATGGCAATAAACAGTGTATTAATTTTGGGGTCATTCATACCCATTCTTTATATAGAGCTTAGGTAAACTGGTGGAACATGATATCTACGGGCGTATCCAGAGTAGAGATTCGTGGCATTGCCGAATAACAAACAAGGATCCACCCTTCCTGATATACCGATAAATGTGTAGTAGTATATTTAAGAAATAAATACACTGCGCATCGGCGTGGTTTGCATAATTTGACCATAAAGAAACTGATTGTAGGACGACGCGAAGCGGAATCCTACAATCAGTTTCTGTGGTCAAATTCTACCATACACGCCGATGCGCTTCTGTGTCATAAAGTCTGTCGGAACTTAAATACGTTTCCCGGTTTCGAACTGGTGGAACATGATCGCTGTATACGGGCGTATCCAGAGTAGAGATTCGTGGCATGGCCGAATGACAAACAAGGATCCACCCTTTCTGTCTGATGTAGGTTTAGGCAAGGTCGTATTACAAAACGGTATATCAGGGAGTTCCTGATATACCGTTTTGTAATACGACCTTGCCTAAACCTACATACAAGTATCAGTTCCTTGTCAAGATATTTCACAAAGTATAGGTGTCGGTCCCAGCTCGAGAATATTTGATTCAGGCGATGTTTTTGAGCCGATTTCACGATAATCATGAATTGATTACGCGGGGGGGGGGGATTATGACTTCAAAGGTCGCATCCATGTGGACCTGATTATGCATTGTGTCCTTCTAGTACGCCTCTGTATTATGTGACGACTTGAAACACAAACACCGATTAAACGTGCATCTTAACCGAGACGTTCCCCTTAATAGAAGAAACAGGTTCCCGAGAACAATGTTAACAACAACAAACTCACTTCTTCGCTTCCAAACTTGTCGTTTCACTTAAAGATACGGATGGCCTTCGAGATTGGTATTGCTGTTAAAATAGTCACAACCGTTAAAATCGATATAAATTACAGAGAAGAATATTAAAATATAGAAATATTTTGTTCTTATACCAATCATAAATATCGCGAAAATAGCATGTTATTGTCACGATCGTCTGCCGTGTTATCACCTGCGAAACCCAACTAACCGAACCTTGGTTAAAACTGCCACCGTGTTGTTTACAACATACCGGTATAGCGCTCACTAAGCCTCGCCACTTAAAATGTTAGTGTTGAATCAGAGTCCCCTGGGGAAAATTACTAAAATACCAATATAGACTATACCAGTGAAAAGGTTCTAAACATCGATTTTGGCTAAAACCATCTATCAAACCCTACTAAATTCTAGAAATCGATAATTGCAGCCAAATATATCCCCATGAGTGTCTTATTGCCAATAAAAGTCCCTTTAATTTGACATATAACTCGGCGAAATTGAACGAATCGAAGTCGAGATGTCCTATATCGGAAACTAGCGAAATCTACGGAATAAATCGGGTCGTAAATCTCCCTGTCCGCTCAGGGGCCATTGACCTAGTTATAAAATCAATATTTTTGAGCAATAATTTATCGCGAACGTGTACTTAAATCCGATGGCATAACCTATAAATGCTCATATATGTTCCGCAAGTCATTCAGAAGCCATCCATACCTTTTTTATTTCATCCGATGTGCTTGTGCTCAATTTTTCAACTTTATTCATTAAACGAATTCCAGAAACAAGACGAGTCTGCGACTTGCAGTAAATTTTGAAAGCGAAAGTATATCAAGAATGTGGGGGGTCATGGTCACGCTATTTTCGCAGAATTTTATATTGTATCAAAAGAAATTCCAATTATTTAACGATACTTTCAAGTTCACTTCTGTTTTAAAATCAGATAAACTTCTTGGTACAGAGAAAATTAATAATTCATGTGTTTCACCAATACTCTATCAGATGTCTATGCATATTGATTTTATAAAGCCATCATTTGTGAACTTTGCTCTCGATTATTATTAATCAAACAGCAACCCGTCAAAATTTGCTGCGAACAATTTTTTTTCATGCTAAATGTAACTATCTTTGGTATGGAAGGTGTTTATTGTTTTGATATATCTTAAATGTGTCGCACTAAGGTGCTTAGTGACCAAATTACTCAAGGTGGCTTCCGAAAATGGCAACTAAATAGTGTAAAAAGTTGATTTTTCACATATATCCAGAACATAATTATCAGCTGTTCCGAAAGGAAGCAAAGTGTGGCTCACTTGGTTATTAGACATGTCAGTTAATCGACTGACAACTAAATATTCTATTCTGTTTGTCGTTGTCACAGTACCGTATGAGGCATGACAAATTTATTTTGAAGTATGCAGTGTGGAATTGTGCCGAAAACGTCTTTTGGGATTGTGGCCATGGTTTTGAAAGGAAATTGGCAGAACTTTGAAACGGAACTGAGAGGGACCATAATATGTCCAAATCCAAATAAATAGTCTCTACTTTCAGATTGTGAACACATCCGAGCCCAGCTAATGTCAATATAAGCTGCAAACATAACGGTCTTTCCGTTGCAATGATAGTGGGATTTCCGACATATCCTGTATATGTGTTAAAATTACCTTTGAAGAGGGCGTTTTTTACGAGAAAATTATTTTCTGAAGTGATGAAAGGTCGTTTTTATCTACAAAAAGAGTCGGTCGCTCAAATGCAGCCCGCTTGCGATCGGCAAATGTGTATGTATACTTGTTTTACTTACGTTTACAGTTGTTGGTAATCCGTCTATTCAGTTACAAAACTTGTTTTATGTTGTTATTCTGCAATATTTTGATATAAAATAGAATTGTTTCGCCTCGGCGACAGCAATATCCGATCAGTTGTTTGTACGGTTTATACATTGTGAGTTGCTATTGTTTCTGGAGCAGCAGATGGAGAGATTACATGACTGGACATATATGCCTTTGCTGACCGCTCTGGACATTGGCCGTTGTATCGTTATGATGTCGTATTACAGCCGTTAAATTCTGGACTGTTTATATATAGACGGTATCTCTTAGAAACGTTTGACTCATGGAGTGAGAAGGGGTGTCCGTTTGTAGGTCTCTTAAACACATTCGCCTCCCAAATATACATAGCATGGGCAATTGTATCGTTTATCAATCTCGGTATCTTTTGTATAGCAAAATTGTGCTATGGTGCCACAATTGATTCATCAAGCAAACCCAACACCACCACCACCACCACAAATGGGTGCTCAGTTTAATGTTTGACAGGACAAATCAGCGTCTACAGTTTCGGCTACGATTTGAATCACAAGCCCAGAAATCACATTCATATCGCTATTTGGTGCCAATAAATCTGCCATTTTTGCAAGACCAAACGTGAATCTCATGTGTAAGTAACAACAAAGCCACTCAATTCTTTGGGGTTTCATACTACATGCATATCTGTCTATCTTATCGAAAGTGTTTTGGCGCCTCCGATGACCTAATTTGTCGTGACTTTTGCGAATCAACAGAGTCGTAAAAGTTAATATACATGTATACATGTATATTTGAATAGCCGAAACAGCATACATAATTCTTTATTCATAGTATTAATGACCGCTATATACATGTATACATAGTGTTACTGATAAAGCCCACACGATGTTCGCAATGTAAGTTATAATATACATGTCACTGAATTACGCTCTTTACTATGGGATATAGCATGGTATAGGTATCAAATGTGGCTTCTTTAACCCACACGGCTTGATTCCTCATATCATTGGAGAAGAGAATATATGAATTTGGTGGAAATTGACGCTAAACATATTTTTATCTATTTGTGTGACCCTCGGGCCCTCCACTCCTTATTCCTGACTCCATTTGACATCATTAAACACCACAATTAGACTCATTATGAAGATGAATATATATCAAATTGTTGGTGGAAATCGGCGACTAAACAAATTCTTATCAAATTGAGTGCCCCCACCTTGAGTGCCCCTATCTCTCTCCCAAGCAGCACCAATGTGTCGTATTTTAACCATGCGATTACATTCCTCATATCACGGAGAAGAATATTTACCAATTTGGTGGAAATTGGCGCTAAAAATAGTTTTGTATCAATTCTGGTGACCCTCACCCCTCCATGCACCCCTGACTCGAACTTATGACATCTTTAAACGACACCATTATACCCATGGGGATGATTATGGATACATTTTGTGGTACTCGGCGACAAAAAAGTCTTATGAAATGTAATCCCCTCCCCATGCATCCAGGGTCGTGGCGCATGGGGTTTCAGGGGGGGGGGGTTCTCACCCACATCTTTGGACCAAATGTTAAATAGTTGGAAATATCATACTGATACAACAGTAGTTGGAAACTTCACACCAAAAATAGGTTGAAAGTGTTCTCGTAGTTTCATTTTCCAACGAATAATTAGTTGGGAATTTGTTGTTTTTATACAAACACTGATATATATTTTTTCATGGTTTTTGGTCAAAATCTAGGACTGAAATAACCATCAATTGGAAATTTTCCATCCTTAGTGGGTGTGTTAGGTCGGAAATTCCCGACACTTGGAGGGCTTGTTACCAGTCTAAATGCTAGGATTTTGCTGTTTCTGGTTCAGATTTCAAGATTTTCTCCCACTGGTTATGAGGGGTCCGATCACTCCTCCGTGGCCAGTCAAAAAAAATCATTTTTTTAAATCGAGGCCTAACTTAGCCTGGAGTTATATCTCTAGATGGTAGGATTTTGCAGTTTTCATGTTCAGATTTCAAAATCACTGGGCTGAGGGGTCCTGGTTCTTCCCCGGTGACCAGTCAAAAACTGCTAATCAGTAAAACAAAATGGACGCCTGAATTTGCCTGGATACCATTAGATGCTAGGATTTTTGC
Source organism: Siphonodentalium dalli (assembly GCA_032622095.1). Classification (NCBI taxonomy): domain Eukaryota; kingdom Metazoa; phylum Mollusca; class Scaphopoda; order Gadilida; family Siphonodentaliidae; genus Siphonodentalium; species Siphonodentalium dalli. The sequence continues at coordinate 102,229,917 of CP136062.1, read as the reverse complement.
AGTTTTCATATTTCAAATATTTCTCCTACTGGGCCGAATTATGGTCGACCCAGTGGGTCCTCTTCCCTTATCGGTAGTCAGTCGCAGATTAATATTCATCGACAATAAACCAAAATCCAGGCTGTGAAATGCCAGTTCGGAAATTTCAAACCAGGGGGGTGCAAATTGATATTACACGAACTTGGGGGTTCGGGGGGGGGTGAAGTTGGAAATACCATGGTTGACACCGCCATCGACGACCCTCTAGTCCGTCCATGCATGCATCTCTCACCCAAACGGCACCAATTTGGCGTCTTTAAATCACATGATTAGATTCTTTGTTGGAAATCGGAGCTAAATATTTTTATTTTAAATGCCCCTCTCCCTTTCAGTTCAGCCCCCTCGAATGACGCCACTTTTGAGAGCTTTAAACCACACCATTAGATTCCTGATATCATGGAGATGATTATGAATATGTTTGGTGGTAATCGGCGACTAAACAAATCAATGTTGGTGCCCCCCTCCCCTTCCGTGCGCCCCTCACTCGAACGGTGGCACGTTTGACATATTCAGACCAAACTATTAGATTCCTCATATCATGGAGATGGTTATGTATAAGTTTGGTGGAAAACGTAGACAAAATATTTTTCTACCCACGATAACAACATCATCGTCACTTTAGAAAATTCTAACCCGCACCATTATATTCCTCGTAAAAAGTTACACACTTTAGACCCCTTTGATACCATCAAAATATCCCCCGTGAATTTCTATAGAAGACAGACAGACAAACATTCGCAAATATAGATATAGATACAGAGGATTCTGAACCTGATTTAACAAGTTTAGTGAATGAACGTGTTGTTATTTTCTGAGATTTCTGGTGCTTTTCATTAAGCTTACCTGATTGGCATTTCACCGGATGGTTATTTAAAACAGATCACACCCGCTGTCAAGCTATGTTTTCATCAAACTTTGGGGTGGGTTCCCAATAGCCCTTGGAAAAAACGTGTGTTTGGGGGGGGGGGGGTTGAGTGTCCGAGATCTGAAAGGAAAAAACTTGCGTTCTTTGTATCCTGGAGTTTTATCCTGCAACACCCCCGGGCCTCCCCTAAGTGACAAACGTCTGGATTTTTAAGATTATAATCTATGGTCAGATTGTGTTCCTTTAGCAAAATTACATTGGCTGCTCATGTGGTTGTGTTCCTGTCAATGGTACGTCACTCTACAAGCACGGTGTTCTTGTATTTGTTTTTATAAGGTTGCAATTTTCACATATGTTCTTTTATTTCAGTTGATGAGGCGGTGTGAAGGATGTCATGTATGCAGTAGAGTGCTTTGAATGCCTTAAGGTGACCCTAAGATTTTATTAAGAGGGCATTTGCATTGCTATACAAAGTGTTGTTACGTTGTCTCTCTCTCTCGCCCCTGCATGGATAGGTAATGGTATTTGTATGACAGACCATGATTGCGAACTTTTCAACATGCACGGTCGTAGGTTGTAGCATGTAATGTATTGACAAGTTATGTATATACAGTGTTTGGTAGACTTTCATAACTGAAATAAATGTGAATGGTGATGTACAAGTGAGGGTACATATGCATACATTATACCGTTAATTGAATGTTTGTGGTTTTTTTTGTTTTTGTTTTTTTGTCTGTTAAATAAGAGCATATATGTACAAATATTAACACTATACGTTCTTGATCACCCGTCATTCTACTCCCAGAGAAAAAGTCAGGATGAAAGCGGGCCTGACATATGTGGGTATATGCACGACCCAATTGAATCAGAGCTGATTGTGACTCACAGTGACTGACTATATATGCATGGGTCTGAAGTTACTTTGCACGTAGGCTGACTTCCGGTTTCGGACCGCGTGCCAAAAATGAAAAAAAATTAATGTAATTAAATGCATAATTAGTTAATCAACATGTATAATAACAGAGACATTATCACAGTGGATAAACCGTACAAACATATAATCGGAAGTTGCTTTCGCCAAGACGAAAAATTCTATTTTTAGAACAAATACTAAAAGAAGGATCAAAACAACACCATAAAACAAGTTTTCAGACCGGATAGACGATTTCCCTACAGCTATAAACGTAAGTATATATTGTTCATACACATTTGCCGATCGCAAGTGGCTAGTAACTAGCAGGTTAGCCCGCCACCGGCGGCTTGTCCGAAACATGACATTTTTTTATATATATATATTTTTAATTTTTAGCTCCACGCGTTTCAATAAGAAAAATTTGTACCCGGTAGCTCCACCCGTTTCCGAGATCTGGTCTGCGCATGCGCGAAGCTGGCGTCGCACGGGCTCGGCGACCCGATAAAATTTGTACCCGGCGCAAGATACATTCACGTACCAAATTTCAAGTCGATAGCTCCACCCGTTTCCGATATCTCGTCTGCGCATGCGCTGCACGGGCGTCGCACGGGCTCGCCAATACGACAGCGACGACCACCTAGTCAAACTACACTCACGTACCAGGTTTCGTCCCGATCGGTCGAGGTGTTGGTATCTGATGCAAAAGACGAAATTGTGAGTGTTGGTCAATAGTCCCCGCCGTGAACCTCATCGTCGCAAAGAGCGGACAGTCAATTAACCCCGTTGTGAACCTCAATCACCAACGCGACGTAAACATGTGTTGCGTTCTAAAAATAGGAAAGCACTTTCTCTCGGCATAATTCTGCAGATGCTAATAACGTTGCTCCCCGTAGGTAGCAATATCGTTGTTGTTGATATTTACGGCTTGGGGGCTATTTTCTTATTTAGCAAGTTTGAGCTCAATCGGTTCGAGTCTATAAAGGACACACTCATATATATGACACTTCCCGTGGGTAGCAAGTTTGCATGAGCTCAATCGGCATTCCCTGGAATTTCCCGTAGATTGGCAGATTCCAGTAGCTTTATAACGATATATCTGGGGAGAAATCTGATGCTATATTCGTGATTATCTGGAATGATTTCGGTATATAAGTATATACTGTAAAAACAAAGCGCGCCATCCGTACTCGCAGGGTTGGTCAGAAACAAATGTTTTTTAAATTTAATGTATGTTCCGTATATCTCTCTGCAGATGCAAATAACATTGAATGGCAAACAGACGCTCTTTATAGAGATGCGTCAAAAACAAACGCTCATTAAATAATCACTTGATTAACCCACGCCGTGCCTTTGCGGTGATTTGAGATTGGAGAACGGGTGCTCTGAGCATTTCTAAACTGCGACCACGGTCGTGTCGGTGGGATTTGACACTTACATAGGAAGTTTGAGCTCAATCTGTACACGCGTTTTGGATTCTATGAAGTACACACACACATATATACGAAGTACTATGGCATCCAATAAATCTCCCCGCATAGGAAACCACTCAATGTTCCCGTATATCTCTCTGCATATGCTAATAACGTTGAATGGTAAACAGACGCTCTTTATAGCGATGCGTCAAAAACAAACGCTCATTAAATTATCACTTGATTAACCACCGCAGTGCCGTTTTTTTGTGACTGAGACTGGAGAACGGGTGCTCAGAGCTTCTTCAAAACGCGACAACTACGGTGTTCGTGAGTGTTTACCCTTAGATGGGAAGTTTGAACTCAATCGAGCCAGCCGTTTTCGATTCTATAAAGTACACACACACATATATACGGAAGTCTCAAGTATGTAAGTGTAAAATCCCACCGACACCGCCGTAGTCGTGTTTTCGAGAAGCCCTGAGCACCCTTTATCCACTCCCAAATCACCGCAAAGGCACGGCGGGGGGGTTAAGGCAATAACGCTCTTTATCTATACCTTATACGGAGGTTTTAACAATTAACGCTCTTTATTGCAATGGACGTGGCTAAACGATACCCCATGCGTCCGATGCGGATTCCAATGGACGTGGCTAAACGACTGACCCCATGCGTCCGAAATACGGATGCGGACGAAATGCAACTAAAAAGGCAGAATTGATCTAAGAGCTCGAAATATTATGCAGAGGGATTTCACGACGGGATTAATTGACTGTCCGCTCTGAAGTTTAGGACGGGGAGGACGGGTACCATGAATTAACTCATTGAAAAACAAAGAATGCGTTATCTCGCAAACGGGTGGAGCTATCGACTTGAAATTTGCTATGTGAATGTATCTTGCCCCGGATACAAATTTTATCGGGTCGCAGAGTCCGTGCGACGCCAGCTTCGCGCATGCGCAGACGAGATCTCGGAAACCGGTGGAGCTATCGACTTGAAATTTGGTATGTGAATGTATCTTGCCCCGGGTACGAATTTTATCGGGTCGTCGAGCCCGTGTGACGCAAGCTTCGCGCATGCGCAGACCAGATCTCGGAAACGGGTGGAGCTATCGACTTGAAATTTGGTTAAATTAAAAAAATGTCATGTTTCTGAAACAAAGCCATGAGACGAATGCCGCCAGTGGCGGGCTAACCTGCTAGATTTGACATAATGTAATTAAACGCCAATAAACGAAATTGAAATTCTCAACTACACCTTTTACCGGGCTCGGCCTCGGGGTCGCACCGCACTACAACTTTTAATGTGTCCCAATAATTAACATTCTATAAATAGAACCACATGCGCTTTGGCAGCGCCCAGGCGAAACAGGAATTTGTACATTAGTATACACGCGGCGCGCGTAACAAGCTAGAGATTGAATCCAATTGTTACAGTGTTCGGTGTGTTGTCTTCATCAAGACAACAATATCACCCCGGTTAAGTGGTCCTGCTAATTTGATATGATGCTGGTGGGTACTGCTGATTTACTATGATGCTGGTGGGGTAAAATGATGCTGTTAACAAAAAGTACCACTAGCTAGTGGGCCCCATTTGAGAGAAGGACTCTTTTTTTTATAGATAAAAACCGCATTTGATCACTTCAGAAAATTATATAATGCGGCCCCATTTAGCATTATCGTCATACTGATCGCAGAAGCATTTACATCGTAGTTTCATCGCACACCCCCCTTATAGGAAACTTTAACTTAATCACTTGTGGTTTTATAAACTCTTTCATAAAAATATTCCCGTTATTCAGTGAAAGTACGTTCTATAGAGTTATCACCCTTTTGGATTAGCGTAGATATGCGAGTTTTTGTATATAATCGTACAAATTTGTCCCCTTGTTTGTGCCCGATTAGTAATTTAATTAATATTTATTCTGGCCGGATTAGATATTGTCGGTGAGCTTGCAAAACGTCGTATCGACGTTTTTGACAATTTTACAGGAGAGACAAAAAATGAATAACATCACCCCACCATTGGCTGTTTTACATGCCACCAGATATACTGTATCTATATTGATGGTAGCGTATGACTCCTACTGCTAAATTCTGCATTAGAAACTAGGGATTAGAATTATGTGTGGACATTTGCTATGCATGCTATGTATGCAGGGAAACTCTATACATAATATCCCCTAATCCGTATACGAAAATAGACGATTATAACGGCGTAAATTTCAGTTTTATATTATCGCATGTATTTGTTTACAAAATTCAGGGGATCTCTCGCATTAATTCCCAAAAAAAATGTAGCAATACCCATCATAATACTTTACTCTGACAGACAACGGTAGAAAAAAATAACGGTAATCTCTGGTGGGATATACATGTACTGGGAACGATGCACGATAATAGTATTTCTAGTAATGCGAACATGCACTAATTAAATGTACTAGTATTGGACAGATATGCAGCTACATGTAGGGCAAGAATGTGTTATAACCAATCTAACATGGCACTCAACTTATCGTATGCATGATTTGTATCATACTTATTTTCATTAAATTGAAATTTAAACGAAATAACTACCCGGTATACTGTTTAGAATTATACAAATGTGTACTAATATGACTACTACATTAATTTTAGAGATTGTGATGGCTGATTTTATAGTCCTGACAATTACAGTTATATACCTAAGTACAACTACTATTGGACTAATGTGACTGTCTTGTGTATGTACTATGTAATGTGGTTTGCATGTTTCTTCGATAATTATAAAGTTATGTGAAAAACAATAGATTACTCGATTCGATATCCATCCAAATTGATTAGTTGATGCCATGTTACACGGTTTATGACAAATTGTTCCATACTCATTCAGTCCACCCCTGGACCACACCGGTCCAAAGCGTGTATATGTTTCTCTGGCTGATGTAGCAAAGGGGGATTTTGACATTGTGATAACCCATCCTGAGGCATTACTAAATTCAGCCGTTGGTTCCAATTTGATAGGAAAGGATATCTTTAAAGATGCAGTTACTGCTGTTGTGGTGGATGAGTGCCACATTGTTAAACGTGGTAAATTATTGATATAATTGTATTATAGGTGGTAATTGATATAGTAATTCACAGTGAACTCAGTACTGCATACATGCTTCCATATTTAATAGCATGTAGTATCATACTGAGTTCACTGTGAATTAGTGAGACCGTATAGCTACTAAAATGTGTACTGTAGTTAGGCTAAAAAAGTTCTAATACATTGCCAGTCTAAGTTTGTGCATATACGATAAATTGAAATTTAGTTAAAATATCTGAGAACAGCAGATGTATTAAAATGAAGAAAAAAACATTTGTTAAATTCAAGACTTTTAAGTGTTAACATATTAAGCAGAGCCTGGCTGAACCACATGATGGATCGCTTCCATCCTCAAGCGTTGATACCATTTAAAGGTGCTTTATCTCTTCCCTGAACATTCTGTACAGATATGGGTGAAACGTGAAATAATATTAATATATTTGAATCAGGAGCTATTTTTTTGTTGCTAATAATTAATTTGATTCTCTAATTATTAAAGAGGAAGGACAGAAAAGTGGTTATTGTTTTTTTAGAACATTACAAGATGTCTGGTTAGTAATCTATATTCATTACACTTATGAAATTGTGGTAACAAATTCTTATCTTGTGGCTTTGGCAGCCTTTGATAATAATAATTCAAATAGTAATTGAAAATGAGTTTCATTGAGTTAGTTTGAACTTTGAAGTGATCCTTGGAAGAGATAGAGCCCTACATAAATATTAAACATGGTTATCTGTTTAAAATTCAGCATCTGGATCTATGTTGTATGTACAAGATTATTTCCTGCATTAAAGACGGATTATCTCTTTCTAAATATACGTTATATAATTTCCGGGGTATAACATAATACATATGAGTAGAAGACACCTGATCCGAAACGCTTGTATCAATTAATATTGCTTTTATATCGATATTTTCTTATATAATGCGATAATCAATTGAGACATTTTTTCGTCACTAAATTTATAGCAGATCGTCGTGAACTGTTCAGACGATCTCAGGTAGAGAGACGGAGTTGTCCCCATGCTACGGCTCCGAACGTTTCCGACAGCCGTAAAATATCCAAAATTTATGTATGTATTATACAGAAAATTCGAATAAAATCAACATTAATTGATAGAAGCGTTTCCGGACAGGTGTCTTCGATTCATATTTATTATTGTATACCCAGGAAACTATATATAACTTGTTTTATGAAGAGAAAGACCATCTTTAATGTGTGTATAACTTATATCCCTGTTTGTTATCATACCCATGGCGCTTTATATTAAAACTGTCACTTATAATGTTCGATTGCATGTGAAATATATTGCAACAAATGGATGGTGTTCGTTAAGTTATAGCACAGTCCCACACACATACAATTCAGAAAATATGCCTGCTTAGCAAAAAACGTACTCTATATATACAACTTCATACCGCTGGGTCGAACCAAACAAATGTAAGACATTGAATTATTGTAAGATATCCCTATTGCACCGGAGACATGTATATCATATGTATATATATCTTCATATCCTTTTTGTAAATATCTTTCTGTATTTCTCATTATCCATTTGAAATTATGAAAATAAAGCATAAAAAGCACCTGTATGTCAAACATACATGTTTTTAATGTGTTGTGTCGACACAGCAAAGGACAAGCATATGCTCAAGAAATATATGGATCTGCTGCCCACATGTGTTTGAATAATGTGTGACCACTCTACACAGCGACACTCCAAAGAGAAATCCAAAACAATATACACTATACGCGTGATGTTTCTATTCATTTTAGCAATTCAGTAAAAATACCATCCTTTTCCATTGAATTTATACTTGACTTATAAGTTATATAGGCATCACATAATTTTAAAATTAGAAATATCATTTACATACCTAGAAAACAAAGATAATGTTTCCAATAAAAACCTTATCCATATAATATCCATGCATTTAATGTATTAGGGTTGAGATAACCGCTGTGTTGATTATGGCTGCGGACACACGTACCACAGTAGCGATGTCATAGTAGGTGTGACAATGTATTATGGTGGAGTTTGGTGACAATTGGTTGTCATAATTAATATGCCATAGCAAGCCGTGTCGCCCTCTGCAAGTTCGCACAATGAGTCTACCGAGCTCTACCAGCGACGGTCGATCTCTCAAGGATGTATCTACCTGAATGTCTTGTCGATGTTGATCTTTACTCAACATGCAGTGTTATATTTTGCATGCTAACACACAAGTCCACTCGATAACTTAATGAATAACCCATCTCTGTCAACAGCCATGATTGTTCTTACTAATGAAATTAATATAAGTAGATACACATGCATGTATTGAGATCATATACAAAAAAACGTACCACATGCATGATATGTGAGTCAATGAGGAATTGCCACCAGGCCACGGTCAAACACAATTCTAGACGATCTATCGTGCAATTATATATATCGTAGCGAATACAATTTAGCAAAACGTAATGAGTAGGGATCAACCTTGGTGAAAAGCAATGGTTAATTGGTCCATTCGACTCATTGTGCGGAAAATCAGCGGGCGGCATGGCTAGCTATGGCACAGAATTATGACGGAACAATTGTCACCAAACTCCACCATAATAAATTGTCACACCTACTATGCCATCGCTACTGTTGTACGCGTGTCCGCAGATTATTGCTATTATCGATGTGATCTGCATCGTTGTCAACAATAAATATTGTATATAAGAATGAGCATTCAAATGTATCACTAATTCGTAACTTCAGAATCGATAAATCTACATGTCGACCAACATCACGACGAACACTGTGATGCTTGTATTATCTTCCTGGCATATCCCATACAATACTTCATTATGTTAATAAATATATTTCCTACTTGATGGAGATGTATGCAATTGTTTTAAGTGTTCTATATATACAAATACATAATATTGTATACAGGCAATTTAATTTGAATAGCCGTCGCTGAAACACTCGTGCTGAATGGCAACGAGCCGCTAACTTCAGTTTTTGATTCACCGGCATTGGCCGTTGATCATGGAATACATTTTGAATGGAGCACGGTGTCATTGACAACGGGCATGACTCCAAGGAATATACCCGCAGATTTGATCACCTAAAACAGGATATCTCACTTCATAATACGTGATGTCGATAAAAAGTGCTCTTCGTTCAATTTCTTCTGATTTGTTTTGTTGGTGGATTGAATTGCAATGGAGATAAACGGGCCTTGTTTCGTTTGATATTCGGTGATTCGAGCCGACTCGTTCACAAACTGTTTTCATGCTCGCTCCTTCCGACATTTGAGTCTTGAGTGGTATTTTGTCTTGAGTGGTTAGGATCAAGTGGTTGCTTCGTGTGCGGTTTCTGTTTACGGTACGGAAATGAAAATTGTTAGACGAATGAGATTCCATATATATGATGCAAGGGAATTAACTCCAAAATGATTGTCCGTTGTCCAAGACCACTAACTTTGAACTGTCCAGACATAAGCGCTATTGTTCAAGATGTTACTAAATGACTTTACGTCTTTCTGAACATACAGACAGTGTCCAAATTAAGCGGTAACCACTTAATGACTGGTTTATCATACAAACTACCACTTAATATACCCAACGTGTGTGCGAATACCACAATATCAACTCAATAGATTACGTTTATCTCCTAAATTATCTGAATATAACTTCATTGAAAGGTAGTTTGAAAAAAGTACCATGCACGACTCGAATGTCTCATCTACGACAAAAGAACACATTTCCTGCATGGTATGTGACACATCGGTGTTGTTGGTGATATGTTTGATGAACGCATGCAATACAAACAATCGTCCGAGTTTTCGTCGATTTCCACGAAGATGTTTGGGCGAGTGATGCCATGCAGAGCGACGATTCCATTCATTATGCTGTGCTACGCTGGAATCAGTATACCGGCGTTGTATTGCCTAGGCAGTTATCTGGCGTGAATGCCTATCCGAGTAGGAGAAAAGATCTATGCTGTGACGATTTATTTTTCTTATAATTTGCAAGATTGCATCACAAATTATTCACACAATTGATAAAAAGTTGAAGCTATATACTTAAAATATGAGGGTGCTTGCTGGTGTCAATGTTGTTAAAAACAATTAGGGATTTTCTTTTTGTTCGGTAAAAGTCAAAATTATCGTTAGTTTCATTCAGAATATCAGATATTTTTATTAAGCCTTTTTGTGTAAGCTTCATTTGTTCGACACGCCCAATGTGGGTTTTGTCATATTCCTCAATAACTTTGTTTTATTTGCAGTTGATAATATGCTATTTTTAGATTACGCCGCGGTCACCAAATCATTCCATTTATTTTTGCCTTGTCCTGCCCAAGGTAATTTGCTAATTCCAGTCAAACGCAATGGATGAAATCAGTCCAGGGACAGATAATATACATATCAACTCCGTATATAGTTGTTGTATAGTTGCTGTTTATCATATATCACAATGCTTATCAACTCAGCGTATCCTCGCTGGTCACCTGTATGCCAAACATATGACGAACATGTGGTTAATAATGGATGATAAATGGGATGTAGACATATTGAGCAATCGCGCGAAATGCTTCAATGTTTTAAAAAAAATGAGGGATGAATCTTATACAGAGATTCCAATTTCTCCATGTTCATGATGTTTGATTATAAGGGTTCACGCCATCGGTTGCCAAATTGGCCAATAGCCATATTTTTTTGAAAATTATCAAAGAAAGTCACATTTGGTCCTTGGCCTAAAACAGTTTCAAGTCTATATACGCCAGCAAATTGCAGCAATTACATCTCAAAAAATCACAAGAGCTCACTAAATTCCGTATGTTACTGACCAGTTGACAAGTGCCTGTTTTTCGCCACTGTGTATCTGGATAAATATTTCCTGAAATCACCCATGCTTACCTATCACTACAACGATTACATGCTTTTACGGCATTCTTTCTTCGTCAATTGACAATACTTTACTGCTTTAAGGTTTTACTGTTACATATAAATGGCAAACAATAAGCAATTCAGTACATATTTATGTTGGTTTTGTAATAAAAAAAAATATTTTGGTTTTCTCCACGATCCTATATATTGGTTTTTAAATTTGGCTAAAGTTTATGAAAAATTGCCCCCAAAAAAAATCAGAAATGGCAAAATTTTTGCCAAAATATTTTTTTTCAGCAGCGTGAACCGGGCTGATTGGGTTGGGAATGACAGAACATGAAATGAAATGATGACACTATATTAACAATAAATAGTTTGTATGAATCATCCACAATCGTATAAGGGGAGGTTAAGTGGCCAATTTTTAGTGGGGATTCCGATGCAAGTCTCCGCGGCAAAGGCTACACATGAACCTGTTTCCTGGGAACTGAAGCAGCCATTTCATTAAACAGATATAACATTTAACCGGCGGTTGGGCTAGGTAAATTGTCAATTTTGTAATAAATAATTTTTTTCTGGAATTATATCACTTGACCTACTTTTTAAAAGTCAATTTAAATTTCTAAATAAATACACCAACCTTCTAATAGACCAAATTTCAAGCCGACCCGCCAGATAAATATGTATTGTTTTCAATACTGCACAAAGTCAACCCTAGAAATATTTGCAACTCTGTAAATTTTGCTGTGGAGATTTTCATGGAAGTTCCCATTCAAATTGGCCACTTGAGTCCTCCTTAAGGAACATCATTCGTCACATTCCACAGAAGAGACTTTTATATAGCCCAGATGGTGTAAACCGGCTGAGACTCACCAGCTGTTCTGTTTTAAGTTAACACAGAAGCGCTAAACCCAACCGTTCAGCTGGGCGATTTGATACTAGGAAGGAATAGATCCAACAACTGCTAACTTCGCCCGTCATGCGTAAGACTACAATTATCCTTGCCCGAGGCGGGGAAATAGTATGAAGTAGTACGACAGCTATGTTCTATTTCCAAACGAAGTCCGTGCAACATAACAGTGATTCCGTTAATTGTCAATCAGACATGAAAAGTGCCATGCTGACGCCAACATTAAATAAGGTTGACACTCCTGCATAACAATCCACACAGTGTGCTATCAAGAGGTTATCAACATACTATAGGTAATCTACCATTATGGTACGTTCATACACTGGCAAGTTTGCACGGCATTTTTTGCAGGCATTTTTCACATAGAAACCCCTATGATGCGAGAATATCAAAGGCAACATGCATATAAAATGCATATTTATCTAAGCTAACGACGTCAGAAGTAAACTTTCGATAGCTCCACATGTAACGGTGCTACTAACTTGTATGATTGGTTCCTGAGAGATAATTGCATGCTATTTACAGGCAAATGTCCATAGTATTTTTGCATTCGGTTCCCGACATAGTGAAGCTTTATATACCGAAATGCCTGCACAAGAATGCCTGGCAAATTTGCGAGTGTGTGAACGTATCCTTAAGCACATCTCACGTCACACCATGTTGATTAGTATATAGTCTGATATTACTTGACGGGCGAAGTTGGGTGTTTTCAACCTAAACCTACCCAATACCAGCCGCCTAGTGTCAACACGAAGTGCGAGCACCACATAAACCGTGGTCGCTATTTCCCTTTGAAATAAATACATCTGCTGGTTTATAAAATAGTCCAACTGCGCAAATACGACTGTCAGTATCAGGTCCATGTGTGGAGTCATTGATGTGAAGATGTCAGCAATCTCCATGCAGCAGGGACGTGGCTAGAGGGTCTCCGTTTGGGTTACACACCTTGAAATTTCAACTCCACCCGTGATGATACCAATTCATTTGCACCACCCCCTTTGGTTACAACAATTACCATGTCCATCCTGACCCTCCCATAAGGTTGGAAAATTTCAGACCAAACTGTTTTCCAAAATTAGAAAAATATGCTACTGTTCGCATAAAAGGGACAAATTCCAAACTAATTACTGGTTGGAAAGTCGAACAATTTAAATATGCGTTGTAAATTTCCAACTAATGTTGTATCAGGCATGACATTTCCAATTCTTTAACATATTGGTTTTTTTTAGGGGGGGGTAGACACGTCCCTGTGTGAAGATGTCAGCAGTCTCCAGGCAGCAATCTGAACCTACATCTCCGCACAAAACCTGTTGCCAAGCAACACCAGCAGACCAACCAGGATTGTATCCACAGCATGAGAGCTCTTTGATCCTGTCATAAAAGTACAACGTCTACGGTCCTCATATTGAATGATAACATGAGATTAACTGGCCATTAGTCTCATTTTATTATTCACTATGGCTATGTGACTCAGAAAAAATATTATTGGTGACATGGAAGCATGTATTTTCTGTAAAAGAGGCATTACAGTTCCGAATGTATTTTGTTAAAAACTAACCAGTTTATCCCCCTTCCTGAGTATATATATTTACGCTCGTTATAATGTGATTAGATTGACTAATTTGGTGTCAATTATTTTAAAGACATATTATGGACTTGTTCGTGTGCTTGAAACTTATAAGTTAGTGTTCATGCATTCTGTCAACTGGGGGGAATGTATCATTCTACTAACATCGCCGAAAATCTCAAGCAAATCGACCGTACCACTCCATAGAAAACTTCGTCCAAACTACGCTCAATTGTAAATATTTACTTCTCAATTCGGGAATCAACTATTGGCGATAAGCTAACGAAAATGATTTCGCCACGTGAATCGCTGCATTTATTGAATATATAAAAATGACGGTGTGTGCTGTCAATTTGGATATAACATTTGCAAAAATAACTAACTTGAGCAACAATATTTTCCACATCCATTTGACCATACCGGAGTGTTTCACATCACTTTAATTTCAATGTGTTTATTCTCTTCACTCAAGATACAACATGAGGATTGAATCAATTTAAGAAATCAGCAGAACATTTATACCATTCTTATCTCATAGTAATCTAAGATAGACTGAGAATAATAACATACACATCTGGACCCATTGACCCCATGGATCATATATAGGTTAACACACCGATAAACGTACCAAAATCACACCACGCAGTATGTTTATTCCCATTCTAATTCACACTGACCGAAAAATCCTGCTGTGGCCACGACTTCTACCAAAGAGTCGCTGAACTGGACACGGTGAAAATTCATATCACTGCCTACTAGAGATATTGTTACATATTTCGAATATAAATAAACCAAGCCATCCAAAGGATTACGCGGCATTCATCAACTTGAATTCCACATCACGTTTTTTTTATGTCGGATATGCATAAATTATATTGAAGATGCATAATCCGATTAAGCGCCCCTCAATTACTATTTATTTGGATTCTGGGGTAAAAAATATCTGATTCGAGTCGATGAACCCAAAGCTCAGAGTTATTTGATATCGATTTTTTAAATCTATTATTTTCACCATCGAGACTTGCAGATGAAGATGGATAACTCTAAAATCAAGAGGCTTTGTGTTGATAATAAAGCTAAATTCAACGAACAAATATGTTGATAAATAACACGTTTCGGACAATCTTATACTATAGTTGACAGTTGTTAGCATTATATTTGGGCAATTAGTCGATTCTGATAACTGAAGCGCATTTATAAAAATGTTGTGGTTGTTGAAATCTGATTGAGTACCTTCAAAGGCCCACTTAATTTTTGAGTCGCCAATTATTTTGTTATAGTGACTTGATATATGGTTTTAATAACAATCTATGCCATAAAATATGATTAAAATGCTATAATTCATCAATATTTGAAACATCTGTGTCTCAGAAGATGCCCACAGATAAAAGAAGACTTCCCCCCTCTGTCACCCAGAATGCAACAGAATTCAAACATTTTCAATGGAAAGAGAAGAACTCTATCTTTAATATATAGAGTTATTCCCCCCAGTATTGAAAATAATACTGATTTTACTTCATTCTTGATGACAAAACGCGTTGGCAACTCAACAAAAACAACATTTCCACATTTTATTACACTGGATAAGTTGATAATACAATGTTTTTGGAGCTTCCTCTTTCAAATGGTATATAATATGGTATATCTAATATATATTTGAGGAAAGTTAGGGTGTGTGTGTGTGGGGGGGGGGGGGGGGTCTGTGTGTGTGTCTGTGTGGCCGCGATGGACTCTAAAACGGCTGGACCGATTTCGACGAAACTTGGTACGGGCACGTAGTATCACCCGGGAACCAACATAGGCCCACCCATTTGTCCGTGTGGCGTGACCTTGACATTCGAGTGACCTTGAACTCATATCTCGCGATCCGCTGAGCCGATTTCCACCGAATTTGGTGAAAACGGATAGTTTGAGGCGCTGATCAATTTCGTCACACCCGGATGCCCGTGCGACGTCACCTTGACCTTTAAAATGACATTGAACCCGTATCTCGGTATCCGCTGGCCCGATTTCCACCATGTTTGGTGTGTTGGTGTAGATGTGGATACCAATGAAATAAAAAAAAAACACAACGACTCTCACCTTGACCTTCGAGTGACCTTGAACTCATATCTCGGGATCAACTGAGCCGATTTCCACCGAGTTTTGTGTGTGGGGGTAGTTTGAGGCGCCGAGCAATTTCGTCACACCCGGATGCCCGTGCGGCGTGACCTTGACCTTTCAAATGACCTTCAATCCGTATCTCGGTGTCCGCTGGGCCGATTTCCACCAAATTTGGTGTGTGGGGTAGTTTGATGCGCTGAGCAATTTCGTCACATCCGGATGCCCGTGCGGCGTGACCTTGACCTTTCAAATGACATTGAGCCTGTATCTCGGGATCCGCTGGGCCGATTTCCACCATTTTTGGGGGATGCCAATAAAAAAAAACAACACAACGACTCTCCCCGTCAGGACGGGTACCCAGCTAGTATTTTATATAATGTAATCTGGGGGTTCGAAAATTAAGTGGGCCTTTATATAAATGGATGTTTAAAATATTCCGTGGCCATGTTACTCCAATGTAT
The DNA here is from genome assembly GCA_032622095.1 of Siphonodentalium dalli. Classification (NCBI taxonomy): domain Eukaryota; kingdom Metazoa; phylum Mollusca; class Scaphopoda; order Gadilida; family Siphonodentaliidae; genus Siphonodentalium; species Siphonodentalium dalli. The sequence goes on along the minus strand of CP136062.1, from coordinate 102,213,717 downwards.
TGTGCAGGTCATTGGATTGCACACAACCCCATGGTATCGCGAATAACAGTTCGCCCAGGCTGCAAAACAGTTCAATACCCTTGCTTCGCTTGCCTGACCGTGGCCGACATGTGTATTCTCTTAATTAAAGCTAACATTTTTATGGAAGTGTTTTGTCAGTTACAATTCATTCTGGCTTGATCTAGACAATTTTAAAATGAATATGGACAGTTCAGTTTCTCAGAATAATGCAGAATGAATTGTAACCTACAGGTGTGATTTCCTCTCATTATGTGTATAGGTACCTCCATATATTATAATGGGGAATAAAGCAGTCACACTGTCACAGTTATTCCAGCCCAATTAAAACAAATGTTGATATGCAGTGTGGTCCACTCAAGAAGAGAGTAATCAACTTGAATTAGGCCAACTGTTAAGTGTTAAGATATATGGTGGTCAACACTGTTAAGAGATATGGTGGTCAGCACTGTTAAGAGATATGGTGGTCAACACTGTTAATAGATATGATGGTCAACACTGTAAAGAGATATGGTGGTCAGCACTGTTAAGGGATATGGTGGTCAGCACTGTTAAGAGATATGGTGATCAGCACTGTTAAGAGATATGATGGTCAACATGACCCACAAGTCATCTCTGCTCAATTGTTCATTGATCAACAGGCATGAGATGAAAATTCTCAAATATAGAAAATTATAGAACTGCACTTTGAAGAAAAAAAAATTTGACAGAAGTTCTTGGTACCTGAAAACAGTGAAATTTTAAATAATTTTCATGCCATAAAAGTAAAGTATATAAATGCGGTTATCATGTCCAATGGGTCAATGTTTCTTAAATATTGGGCAACAATAATCGTTTGTACCAAATTTTACAAATAATTCCTGGCAGAATTTGAGAAAATCCATTTTGAAATACCAGGAAATTTTGGAAAAACGTGCGTCCGACCCCTAAGCCTCATATATATATCTACGGCGCCGTAAATGGAAATACGACTTTTTAAAGGCTAGCTATACGAGTCACACGACAGTGATCCGGGCTTTCTAAAATAAGACCATCAGAATTTAATACTGAAGCTACTACTAATATTTACACTATTGTATATAACCGATAAACAATGCTCACCTGACGTTCGACATATGGCACGCCCATTTCCATTACACTCAGAACAGAGGTTCCCTTCAGCACAGTCACTGCTGGTAGAGCAGTATTCTCCATTTTTCACCGTTCCCGGAGCTGCAAAGAAAGAAGCAACATATATATATACATGCTAGGCTTAACCCTTCCATGACTGGAGCTTCCTGAAATTTTACGAAATGTCAATGCCAATGCATTCTCTTATACATCACATCGCGTAATCAAATGGCCTGGTCTGCAATTAAAACTCTAATATGCGTGCAGGAACTGCTGCTCTGTGTGCTAAATATAGATTTTTGTTGTTGACGACGTCACTTTTCAAGTGCCACGCCAATAAGTATTTGTTTTTATTTTCTTAGTGTGTGCGCTTAGTTTGAGTCATATTAACTCTTTCGCTGCCAAACGCGCATAAATGCGAACTTCGGAGACGCTGCCAATCGCGCATTTTTGCGAATTTGGTGTGTAGTCTAATGTATGGGATATAAATATATTCTTTCTGGCATGTTTGACAGTGTACCTGTATTTATCTGTAGTTCTGTTGTGTGCGAACAATTTAAAGCGACAATGTCCTCAAGGTCATGCTATTTCTGACGTTATGGGAGTACAGTCAGAGCCGGAATATTGCATCATTGTTGTTAGCACGTGGTTATCAGTCGAAAATGGCTGCTCGCAAAAGACTCAGGACTGAAGAAGTTATTGTTATTACCTCTATACTCTAATGATCGAGGGGCGCCTGCGGCGCATTAGATACTTATACCTATTATTTATGTGGGCAATAGCCTATATAGGGGCGCCTGCGGCGCATAAGATACTATGGGTGGCGGGATGGGGTGGTGGTGGGTAACTAACCTCTATACTCTAATGATCGAGGGTGCCTGTGGTGCATAAGAAACGTATACCTATTATTTATGTGGGCAATAGCCTCTATAGGGGCGCCTGCGGCTCATAATATACTATAGGTGGCGGGATGGGGTGGTGGGTGGTTAACTAACCTCTATACTCTAATGGTCGTGGGGCGCCTGCGGCGCATAAGATACTTATACCTTTTATTTATGTGGCAGTATCCTCGATGGGGGCGCCTGCGGTGCATAAGATACTATGGGTGGCGGGATGGGGAGGTGGGTGGGTAACTAACCTTTAAACTCTAATGATCGAGGGGCACCTGCGGTACATAAGATACTTATACCTATTATTTATGTGGCCTATATTTATAATACACCTTTACTGGTTTTGAACAACCCTTGTCTATGTATCGTTTTCAGTGGTGATAACAGGCAACTAAATTAATTATGCTGGTGAGTTGACCATGCGTACGCCCGCGTGACCCATACAATTCACATAAATCATCAATTTTCCTGATATTCAAGATGGCCGTCAATATCACGTGACTTATAAGGGGCGGAGCAGGGTCATATGTCCCCTGCAGATATATATACATATGGGTGTGGTTATATATATATATCTATATTTGGAATATTCAAGCAACAGAAGCACGAACTCAACAAAGTGCGCCATTGTATCCCATTTTGCTACAAATAGGTGGCAACTTGCATAAATCCAAGATGGACGCCAAGGTCACGTGACCTATGTTATGTCCAAAGTGGCTTCATATATGTTACTCCCGTGTACCTTACTGTTGGACATCGTATAATTGGGTTGAAAATTAGAAAACAAACAACACACTCATTCATACCTACACAAACTGTACATATACCGACAAATAGCCACTAATCCAAGATGGCCGCCAATGTCACGTGACCTTGGTGGGCGTGTCCACGGCGGCATTCGACAGGGTATACCTATGTCTATATACATGTGAAGTTTCAACTAATTATATTAGAAACTGCTTGAGATATAATGTATTGCCCATATATACCTAAAATACATGGATATATGTACAGGATGCGTGGCACTGGGGGGTTCGTCTGTGATGGCGGGTGGCAGCGAAAGAGTTAACGTATTTTTTGTGCAATAGCGTGTGATTGTGCGATATTTGGAAGTGTGTGAAATGTGTCACACAAAATAACAACAAACCTGTAATTTCGTCATTGTTCATGCCATGACACTCTCATTTTCGTTGATTTCGAAGAAATTTATAGATATTAAAATAATTTCAAAACGAATACCTCTTTCTGAATAGTTTGTACACATCCTGTGTCAATATCAGTAAAAGTAACATCGAATTTAAAATCACTTTCGGCGGCGTTTTCGGCGGTGTTTTTTCTGACACATGTGTGTGCATATTTGACTACGTCTTATCTGCGATGTTGACAACTCCTTATCTGATATTAAAGAAATTGGCATGTTCGTGACTTTACGTGTGCAAATCGATCTCAGGGTAATTTGTTTCACAATTTCATTCGGAATGCACACTAGTGTGGAGATCGGGGTGGGAGGTGTTATCATTATAAAGTTTACCACAGTTTATCATTCACTTCCATGACATTGATGTCCATTTAATAGGACCACCATAGTTTAAAGATGGTCTATCTCTTTGTAAACATTTGCTATATTGTTAACTAGGTAAAACATATTAGATATGAATCAAAGACCCCTGTCCGGAAACGGGTCTATCGATTAATATTGATTATATATCGAATATGTTATGGTATACATGCACTATTGTCATTGGTTAGCTAACGAACACTAGTTGTTACTGTTAACAGAAACCAGAAATGTTAGTGGGTAATTTTGTCACAAATAAACGTTAATGAGACTCATTATCTCTTATAACGATGGACTAAGACAATACAAACTATCAATATGGGACATTTGACGTTCGAGTGTAGCAATTGGATCACTCTAATAATCTCTATCGCTAAATGATATCGTCTGAATCGTCTGTTCTAAAAATAGAACAGTTAATTGTTCATTTTAATCATCTCATTTTATAATAAATATTAGAAATAAAATCAATACTAATTGATAAAGGCTTTTCCGGACAGGCGTCTTCAAATCATATTTATTAATTTATACCCATGAAGCTATATCCAATTTGTTACATGCAGCGATAATACATATTTAATATGATATCAAGGCCGACAATAAGCATGCACAAATCGTAACTGACTGTGCTTTCTGTATATTGTTTTTTTTTACTTTTGGACTTAAATGGAAATCAGTTGAACATTCCAATAATTTAAGGTGCATTTATACTTGATTCTGCTTTGAATGAATGCTGTTGGAAAGTCGAACTTGGGGTCCCTGGTGAAAGTTAAAACTTAACCCTTTGAGTGCCAGTGGCCGATCTCATCGGCCCTAAACCTACAAAATAAGTCTGTTAAAGAATATAAGAATAAATTATTAAAATTGTAAAAAATTGTAAAAACAAAAATTGTTAGGCCAATGCATTCTCTTATATATGCGAGACGACCTGTGGTCGACTCGCATATATAAGAGAATGCATTGGCACAGGGTATATGGGTTGATACAAAAATCGACCTGGCACTCAAAGGGTTAAAATTGTTTTCAGAAAATCATAGCTGATCGTGACAAACATTTAATGTGTTGTTCTGCTGGCCATGGATCAGATTTGTTAGTTAGTTAATTAATTGGAAATTGATACTAGTTTATTTTTATTTTTATTACGAAGTCTCGACATTGGATATCATATATAGCATGGTTTTTTTTTTTAAGTTCCTGGCCTTTAAATTATTATGGAATAAACCTTCTCAACTATATAACCAATTAACACATCCATTCTTCCATTTCAGAATAGGCTTGCACAGAGACAATGAGCAATCTTTGGGTCACTCCCTTTTCCGGATCAGGAGTTTCGTTAGAAGCAATTGGAATTGAGAGAAGTTCGTTAGATATATCAATTTCAAGGGAGGAAGATTTGACCCCAGTTGAAACATCAGAACCCAAAATATAAGTGGACACGACGCCAAAGCGAAATTTCAGATATATATTTCAGAGATATTGCGCGTTTCCCAAACGTTATCAAGACGATATTTTTACTGACATGTGACGAATGTGGTTACAGTGGTGTCCGTGCCAAAGCTAAATTCCGGACAAACTCCGTGCACTGTTTGTCAGCTTTCTTTAATCATTATCAGAGGTGGCGCTATTTTCTTGCAATCATGTTTGTCACCCGTCATGTTTGACCTCAGACGACTTAAAGGGGCATAACTGAGCAATACAGAGCGTTCTTTAAAAGAAGATATGTAGGGAAATTGGTACACATATGCTCACATGACCAGGAGAATATCATGGCCAGGGCAATATCATGGGATAGGCACATTTGACCTCAGTCAACTACTTAAAAGGGTACAAATAAATTGAATGATTTTTAGAAATGCCACTTCAGTTATCAGAATCGATTAATTGCTAAAAAAAAATGCTCTCCACTGTCAACTATAGTATAACATTTCCCGAAAGGTTTATTGTCAACATGTTGTTCGACGAAATTTGGCCTTATTATAAACAGAAAGCCTCTTCAATTTAGAGTCATCCGCAATTTGGTCCGAGAGCGTCGGCTTGTCGACTTTACTGGGCCACTAATAATTATCGATGGTGAAAAATAATAGATTTCAAAAACGATATCTAATAACTCTGAGCTTTGATAAGTGGGTTCCTCGACTCGAATCAAATATTATTTTTACCCCCGAATCCAAATAAATATTAATTGAGGGGCGCTTAATCGGATTATGCTTCTTTAATGTATTGTAAACAGCTCGGTGATAGCAGCAATCACACACATCCGCTGTCGTGGATTGATCACTGCTGACGCTGGTGTGTCGATCTATAGCTGCTGGCAGAAATTAATCCGTGTTGGCAAGTTTGCAGTGAAATATTGCAAGTGTATGAACGCACCCAATTCAATTCAATTCAATATGTTTATTTCTCATTAAACTGTAAAAACAGTGTTTGAGAATATAATACATAATATAACAGGCGGGGTATACATTGACATAGATAATATATACATAATTGTTACGAGGTTACAAAACAATCGTTTATTGAACTTATTATCTATTGGATAACTACTCATCAATGATGCGTTATAGTATAGAGAGGGTTGACATGAAATCCAAGTCAAAGTTTCCTTCTACGTAAACCAGATAGTGAAATCGATTGGGATACTGCTGTTTTTCGTCGAAGTCCCGTTTATATATCTTTCTGCAGCAGATTTTACGCCCAGACCCAGTTGCTGCATTTTACATCGATTTTACCCTACAACTCAAAATATGATACTCTATATATATCGGAAAGAGTGACATCTTACGTTCATAATAATATATTATAATCTGACTCTGATGTTAAATTGCGCATCGAATACGCCACATACAAGATGTAACTTCAGTTTGTTACATGTCATACACACTGTCACTTGGCAATGTCAAATGAATTCGTATTCTTGTAAAATGTATTTTACACAAAACGTTATTACTTTCAGTTGACAACTCTTGTGGAATTCAGAACTAATATAATAGCTTCTATGGAATAAACCGGTTTGATGTCACAACTGTGACATCTTATTACAGTTATTATGGGTTTTAGGTGCGCGGATCAACAGCTCTAAACCCCAGACATAGAAAGATATATACACGGGACTTCGACGTAAAAAAAAAAACATAAAGCATTATTCCAACCAATTTCACTCACAGACCCCTGGGGAAAATTACTAAAATACCAATATAGACTATACCAGTGTACACTGGTATAGTCTATATTGGTATTTTAGTAATTTTCCCCAGGTGACTGGTATAGACTTTATTAGTAATTTTCCCCATGCGCCTGTGATTTCACTAGCTGGTCTACGTGGAAGGAAACTTGGACTAATGACTAATCCTTGTATCAAAATGTAACTGGTGCGCTCTGAACGAGACTAAGGTAGACGTTGTTGGTCTGATATACTATATAGCGTGTAGCATACCCCACACAACGCGGTTGCCACCATACACATTATAACACGATTTAATTTCCATGCTAAATGGATTATCACATTAAGTTATTAAACTATACATTGGAATTATCTATCACACATCTAGCGGGATGTTCAGGGAAAATAAGCAGACGACAGTTACTAACATTGCAGAAGGAGTCCTACCTATTGGAGGGAAATGATCAGATAATAAGTTCAACAAACGACCTATGTTGAATTTAGTATGTGAACATTGCCGAACGGATAACTACCCGTCATTCAATTTTGTTCAAACATACATAGCTTCAACTAATCGCTTTTATCTCAGCGACTTTAGGCCGCTTATACTATCATATTGACGATCTTATAGTAAAACAAACGTCATCAGATAAGCACTCTCAGAAACCGCGATGGACCTAGTCACACAAAATATCACCCTATATACATCTAGTATACCAGAATACAGCGTACCATTCTATATTACTTTCTCTCCTTGTCAATCATACATTATACAATTTAGTGTTCGGTATTCGACGGATTTCGGTATTCGAATATTCGGTTCGAATAACGAGCGAATATTCGAATAGTATTCGAATATTTAGATAAATTATAAAATTATATAGATAACATATTTTGGAACCAATTTATTATTTAATGAAATAGCATATTTATCCATGCACATGCTATACGCAAAAAAAAGAGAAAAAAAAGTCTTCTGGCTTAATAGCAAGAGTTTATCAGTTTATGAAGTTCAAGTAGTCAATGTCCCATGCATGTTTCCACAAGTTGGTCGGAGTGTCACACTAACTAAGAACATGATATGGATTGAGCTTGCAGGTTGCCTTTTTAGTTTTGGCATCCAACGTGAAGTGAGTCAATATATCTGATTTCTTCGAATTTGACGCCATATTATACACACAAGTGACAACGCGCAAACAAAACAAAATGATGCATTATAGGTCCGCTTCCTATGACCACATGCAAGCACGGTCTGGTTTACACCTAGCCAATAAAATTATGTCGACGTCATGACGCCAATCAAATCAGAACGTTACAGTTACGTCATATTAATTCGTTTATGGTCAGTGGAAAATAGACTATACTTTTAAATATATCTGATTTCTTCGAATTTAAATATATCTGATTCCTTCCAATTTGACGCCATATTATACACACAAGTGACAACGCGCAAACAAAACAAAATGATGCCTTATATGTCCGCTTCCTATGACCACATGCAAGCACGGTCTGGTTTACACCTAGCCAATAAAATTATGTCGACGTCATGACGCCAATCAAATCAGAACGTTACAGTTACGTCATATTAATTCGTTTATGGTCAGTGAAAATTAGACTATACTTTTAACAGACCCTCAGACTAATAACAAACCAGGAAACAATTACCCGGAGATTATTCTAGAATATTCGAATAGTCAAATAATTATTCGAATATTCGAATATTTATTTTTACGAGCGAATATTCGAACATTCGAATATTCGGACCGAACACTAATACAATTACAATTGTATATTTATGTGAATGAACATTATGTTCTTTAATGTTATTGTCGGGAGCTAGTCCGAGATAAGTTTAGTAACATGTGCCTCAGCCCCATGCATTTAAACTTGTAAAGGTACTCAATCCGATCAGACGCTCCTAAATTACTATTTCTTTGGCTTCGGGGGTAAAATATATTTGATTCGAGTCGAGGAACCCGCCCATCAAAGCTCAGAGTGATTAGATATCGATGTTTGAACTTTGCGGTTTCTATTGTTTGTGGACCACAAACTGATTGAAGCACGAGGGTCAAACGGACGGTCTTGCATATAAAGATGGATAACTCTAACATCAAGTGGTAATAATAACCACTTCATTTTAGAGTTATCCATCTTTATCTGCAAGACCGTCCATTTGACCTCGTGTTTCTGATAATCAAACAATTGAAATCGCAAACTTCAAAAATCTATATCTGATCAATCTGAGCTTTGACGGGTGGGTTCCTCGACTCGAATCAAATATTTTTTACCCCCGAAGCCAAAGAAATAGTAATTTATGAGCGTCTGATCGGATTGAGTACCTTTAATTGAATGCAAATCAAGTATGTTTATATGTACATCGACAATCAGTCTTTGTAAACATACACTCAAGATTCGCTGAAAGTGTAGTTTTCGTTGGTTTTTCAAGAGCTATCTATCCTGGAAATGCACTAACTTATAAGCATCAGCGCCTCTCCAGGCGCGTTTCGTTTAACTGTAAATATGTTTATTCATTGCAGTCATATTTCATCGTTAATATGTGTGTGTATGCATTAGCCGGCTAAGTTCCTATCTGATTTAACCTTTAGCGATACAGTAGAGTGTTTAAACTTAGATGGGTAAGAATTACAGCTATCCGGGGAAGCAGCTATCCGGTTTTCGTATTTTGGATTAAATTATTCAATACAAGCAACTTGTTGTCATATAGATTCTAATTCGTTCTGCAATAAAGTCAGAAATTTATCTACTTGTAGAAAAGTCCGCGTTTCACCTGTGTATATGGGTCAGTGTGTCAGTTTGATTGGCTCTAATTAGTTGTCCATCGGTGGTCACGCACCTTGAGTATAAGCTATATTATTAGACATACTGACTGAGGGTGGTGTGCAACACAACCAAATGAGGGTTATTATCAGGTGTCATGCAAACACACTTACCATGCACGTGCATGGTACATTTGTTGTACATTTGTTGTGCATGTGTGTTCATATATATGAAAGAAATCGGATGCCACGTTTCAATGGATTCAAACGTAATGGACAATTAGTTCAATAATCTAACTTCGAAGATAAAAAGTCCACGCTGAGTGCGTCGTGGGCATATTCATACAGGGGCAGGATGGGGTGTGACACCATCGTTGGAATTTCCAACATAACTCACAAGTTCACGTAATTCCATTTACACACCCCTTGGGATTAAATCTAACTTTCCACTCAAATACCTGGATGGTAGCCTTGTATACTCTAATCCTCCAGGCGGCCCCATATTGAGCGACTTTCTTTAATTACCCAATAGTAGCATGTATGGTGGTCTAACGTCAAACAATTTGAACCCCGATTGAAGCTTTCCAATTGTTGGGTGTTTTTCAATCTTGACACCCATCTAAGGTTGGAACATTTCCAACTGATGGCCATTTCAGTCCATCAATTTGGCCCAAAGTAGGAAAATAACCAAATGTTGGTCTAAAAGAAATTCCCACTAATAAATTGTTGGAATTCAAATTACGAGAACAGTTTCAACCTATTGTTGATGTCAAATTTCCAACTAATGTCGTGTCGGGTATGAAATTTCCAGCTATTGAATATTTTGACCAAGTTGCGATGAGACACCCCCGTCACTACGGCGCTGTATACATGGGCATGGTGAACGCCCAAAATAAATTTAAAACATCTGTTATTGTATAATGTGGAAACGGAAAATCTGAGTCGCGATGTTGAAACTTATATATATACTAGAAGGTGACCCGACTTTGTCCGGGCTTTGACCTTGAATTGTCTATTTTGAAGGACAAGGTCAAGTGGGGTCACGATTTGACCCGTCCAAAACACTGCCCGAACAAAAGTACCCGACAAAAGTACCCGTCTATATCCATCCGGTTTCACCCGATTTGACCTTGAATTGATCGTTTTGAAGGTCAAGGTCAGGTCGGGGTCACAACTCGACCCATCCAAAACACCCAGTGGACAAAAGTAACCCCACGTATCAAATTTCGTCGAAATCCCATCAAAATTGGCGATTTGACCTTGAATTGACCCGATTTCAAGGTCACGTCGCACGGGCAAATGAATATGCTTATGAGACTCCCCATACGAAAGTACCCCCACATACCAAGTTTCATCGAAATCCCGTGATATTCGGGCGTTAGACCTTGAAATGACCCGATTTCAAGGTCAAGGTCACGTCGCACGGGCAAATTAATATGCTTATGAGACTCCCCATACGAAAGTATCCCCACATACCAAGTTTCATCGAAATCCCGTGATATTCGGGCGTTTGACCTTGAAATGACCCGATTTCAAGGTCAAGGTCACGTCGCACGGGCAAATTAATAGGCCTATGTCACTACTCGGCCGAAAATACCCCCACATACCAAGTTTCATCGAAATCGGCTGGGCCGTTTTCGAGTCCATCGATTACATACAGACACACACACACACAGACACACACAGGTCTTCCAAAATATATAATAGACTAGAAGGTGACCCGACTTCGTCCGGGCTTTGACCATGAATTGACCATTTTGAAGGTCAAGGTCAGGTGGGGTCAAACACCAACACCCCAAATATGGTGGAAATAGGCCCAGCGGATACCGGGAAATCGGCCCAGCGGATACCGAGATACCCTATGCATCAAATTTCGTCCGTAAAAATCCGCCAGTTTAACCCGATTTGATTTCCACTCAAGTATATAACGTGCCTCATATACACACGCTCATAAATTATCAAGTTTCAACGTAAAGATAAATTACCATCGGTGCCAGAGATATCGCCAAGACGTCTGAAACAGTCAAATGCATCGGCCGGTTAAGCGTTAACGTGATCTAACGTTATGACCTCTAACGACGTCATAGAAGATACGCATTGTTTTTTATCCTGATGGAAGATAGTACCACTTCTGCTTGATAATTGAGGCAGATAACTAAAACGGATACATACGCATTATATATCGTTGGAAAGAGGAAACACGAAAGATTCTCACAGTGTCATTATTATGACTGGCATTTTATTATTCGCGCTGTGTCGAATCGATTTGTAAGCACCGAACTCAAATGAAAGTCCAGTAACACAGCGTAAAAACAGATTTTACCTCGGCACGTGAAAAGTTTACCTCGGATCTGAAAAATTAATAGGCCTATGTTACTCCTGGCCCGAAAATACCCCCACATACCAAGTATCATCGAAATCGGTTTGGCCGTTTTCGAGTCCATCGATTACAGACAGATACACACACACACAGACCACACACACACACACACACACACACACAGATCTTCCAAAATATATAATACTAGAAGATGACCCGACTTCGTCCGGGCTTTGACCTTGAATTGTCCATTTTGAAGGTCAAGGTCAAGTGGGGTCATGATTTGACCAGTCCAAAACACTGCCCAGACAAAAGTACCCGACAAACGTGCCCGTCGAAATCCATCCGGTTTTACCCGATTTGACCTTGAATTGATCATTTTGAAGGTCAAGGTCAGGTCGGGGTCACGATTTGACCCGTCCAAAACACTCAGTAGACAAAAGTAACCCCATGTATAAAATTTCGTCAAAATCCCATCAAAATTGGCGATTTGACCTTGAATTGACCCGATTTCAAGGTCAAAGTCACGTCGCACGGGCAAATGAATATGCTTATGAGACTCCCATACGAAATCACCCCCACATACCAAGTTTCATCGAAATCCCGTGATATTCGGGCGTTTGACCTTGAAATGACCCGATTTTCAAGGTCAAGGTCACGTCACACGGGCAAATTAATAGGTTTATGCCACTCCCCGGCCGAAGATACCACCACATACCAAGTTTCATCGAAATCCCGTGATATTCAGGCGTTTGACCTTGAAATGACCCGGTTTAAAGATCAAGGTCACGTCGCACGGGCAAATTAATAGACCTATGTCACTCCCCGGCCGAAAACACCCCCACATACCAAGTTTCATCGAAATCGGCTCGGCCGTTTTCGAGTCCATCGATTACAGACAGACAGACAGACACACACACACACACACAGATCTTCCAAAATATATAATAGACTAGAAGGTGACCCGACTTCGTCCGGGCTATTCAAAAACCAAATTTCAAGTCGATTGCTCCACCCGTTTCCAAATTTCAAGTCGATTGCTCCAACCGTTTCCTATATCTGGTCTGCGCATGCGCGAAGCTGGTGTCGCACGTGCTCGGCGACCCGATAAAATTCGTATCCGGGGCAAGATACATTCACATACCAAATTTAAAGTCAATATCTCAACCCGTTTCCGAGATCTCGTCTGCGCATGCGCGAAGCTGGTGTCGCACGTGCTCGCGACTTCGTCCGGGCTATTCAAAAACCAAATTTCAAGTCGATTGCTCCACCCGTTTCCTAGATCTGGTCTGCGCATGCGCGAAGCTGGTGTCGCACGTGCTCGGCGACCCGATAAAATTCGTATCCGGGTCAAGATACATTCACATACCAAATTTCAAGTCGATAGCTACACCCGTTTTCGAGATATATAGCCCAATGTCATTTGCGGATACCTCGGCCGGTGATGAGTTAACGCGACACAGTCAAATGCATCGGCAGGGTGAGAGTTAACGTAATCTAACTTTATGACCTCTGACGACGTCATAGAATTTACGCATTGATTTTATCCCGATAAAAGCATCGTACCACTTGTACCTAATAATTGAGGCAGATAACTAAAACGGATACATACATATTATATATCGTTGGAAAGATGAAGCCACACAGATTCTAACCGTGCAAATTATATGACTGGCAATTTATTATTCGCGCTATATCGAATCGATTTGTGAGCACCGAACTGAAATATATTAGCGCAAAAACGGCGTAAAAATAGATTTGACCTCCGCACGTGAAAAGTTGACCTCGCACGGACAAATAAATATGCATATGTTCGTCTCCGGCCGAAAACACATCCAAATACCAAATTTCATCGAAATTGGCTTAGTCGTTTTCGAGTCCATCGATTTCAAACACACACACAAACAAACACACAAACTTACACATACACAGATCTTTCAAAATATATAATAGACTAGAAGGTGACCCGACTTCGTCCGGGCTATTAAAAAACCAAATTTCAAGTCGATTGCTCCACCCGTTTCCTAGATCTGGTCTGCGCATGCGCGAAGCTGGTGTCGCACGTGCTCGGCGACCCGATAAAATTCGTATCCGGGGCAAGATACATTCACATACCAAATTTAAAGTCAATATCTCAACCCGTTTCCGAGATCTCGTCTGCGCATGCGCGAAGCTGGCGTCGCACGTGCTCGGCGACCCGATAAAATTCGTATCCGGGGCAAGATACATTCACATACCAAATTTCAAGTCGATAGCTACACCCGTTATCGAGATATATAGCCCAATGTCATTTGCGGATACCTCGGACGGTGATGAGTTAACGCGACACAGTCAAATGCATCGGCAGGGTGAGAGTTAACGTAATCTAACTTTATGACCTCTGACGACGTCATAGAATTTACGCATTGATTTTATCCCGATAAAAGCATCGTACCACTTGTACCTAATAATTGAGGCAGATAACTAAAACGGATACATACATATTATATATCGTTGGAAAGATGAAGCCACACAGATTCTAACCGTGCAAATTATATGACTGGCAATTTATTATTCGCGCTATATCGAATCGATTTGTGAGCACCGAACTGAAATATATTAGCGCAAAAACGGCGTAAAAATAGATTTGACCTCCGCACGTGAAAAGTTGACCTCGCACGGACAAATAAATATGCATATGTTCGTCTCCGGCCGAAAACACATCCAAATACCAAATTTCATCGAAATTGGCTTAGTCGTTTTCGAGTCCATCGATTTCAAACACACACACAAACAAACACACAAACTTACACATACACAGATCTTTCAAAATATATAATAGACTAGAAGGTGACCCGACTTCGTCCGGGCTATTAAAAAACCAAATTTCAAGTCGATTGCTCCACCCGTTTCCTAGATCTGGTCTGCGCATGCGCGAAGCTGGTGTCGCACGTGCTCGGCGACCCGATAAAATTCGTATCCGGGGCAAGATACATTCACATACCAAATTTAAAGTCAATATCTCAACCCGTTTCCGAGATCTCGTCTGCGCATGCGCGAAGCTGGCGTCGCACGTGCTCGGCCACCCGATAAAATTCGTATCCGGGGCAAGATACATTCACATACCAAATTTCAAGTCGATAGCTACACCCGTTATCGAGATATATAGCCCAATGTCATTTGCGGATACCTCGGCCGGTGATGAGTTAACGCGACACAGTCAAATGCATCGGCAGGGTGAGAGTTAACGTAATCTAACTTTATGACCTCTGACGACGTCATAGAAATTACGCATTGATTTTATCCTGATAAAAGCATCGTACCACTTGTACCTAATAATTGAGGCAGATAACTAAAACGGATACATACATATTATATATCGTTGGAAAGATGAAGCCACACAGATTCTAACCGTGCAAATTATATGACTGGCAATTTATTATTCGCGCTATATCGAATCGATTTGTGAGCACCGAACTGAAATATATTAGCGCAAAAACGGCGTAAAAATAGATTTGACCTCCGCACGTGAAAAGTTGACCTCGCACGGACAAATAAATATGCCTATGTTCGTCTCCGGCCGAAAACACATCCAAATACCAAATTTCATCGAAATTGGCTTAGTCGTTTTCGAGTCCATCGATTTCAAACACACTTACAAACTTACACACAGATCTTTCAAAATATATAATAGACTAGAAGGTGACCCGACTTCGTCCGGGCTATTCAAAAACCAAATTTCAAGTCGATTGCTCCACCCGTTTCCTAGATCTGGTCTGCACATGCGCGAAGCTGGTGTCGCACGTGCTCGGCGACCCGATAAAATTCGTATCCGGGGCAAGATACATTCACATACCAAATTTCAAGTCGATAGCTACACCCGTTTACGAGATATATAGCCCAATGTCATTTGCGGATACCTCGGCCGGTGATGAGTTAACGCGACACAGTCAAATGCATCGGCAGGGTGAGAGTTAACGTAATCTAATTTTATGACCTCTGACGACGTCATAGAAGTTAGGCATTGATTTTATCCTGATAAAACATCGTACGTCCACTTGTCCCTAATAATTGAGGCAGATAACTAAAACGGATACATACATATTATATATCGTTGGAAAGATGAAGCCACACAGATTCTAACCGTGCAAATTATATGACTGGCAATTTATTATTCGCGCTATATCGAATCGATTTGTGAGCACCGAACTGAAATATATTGGCGCAAAACGGCGTAAAAATAGATTTGACCTCCGCACGTGAAAAGTTGACCTCGCACGGACAAATAAATATGCCTATGTTCGTCTCCGGCCGAAAACACATCCAAATACCAAATTTCATTGAAATTGGCTTAGTCGTTTTCGAGTCCATCGATTTCAAACACACTTACAAACTTACACACAGATCTTTCAAAATATATAATAGACTAGAAGGTGACCCGACTTCGTCCGGGCTATTCAAAAACCAAATTTCAAGTCGATAGCTCCACCCGTTTCCTAGATCTGGTCTGCGCATGCGCGAAGCTGGTGTCGCACGTGCTCGGCGACCCGATAAAATTCGTATCCGGGGCAAGATACATTCACATACCAAATTTCAAGTCGATAGCTACACCCGTTTCCGAGATATATAGCCCAATGTCATTTGCGGATACCTCGGCCGGTGATGAGTTAACGCGACACAGTCAAATGCATCGGCAGGGTGAGAGTTAACGTAATCTAACTTTATGACCTCTGACGACGTCATAGAAATTACGCATTGATTTTATCCCGATAAAAGCATCGGACCACTTGTACCTAATAATTGAGGCAGATAACTAAAACGGATACATACATATTATATATCGTTGGAAAGAGGACACGCCACAGATTCTAACCGTGCAAATTATATGACTGGCAATTTATTATTCGCGCTATATCGAATCGATTTGTGAGCACCGAACTGAAATATATTAGCGCAAAAACGGCGTAAAAACAGATTTGACCTCCGCACGTGAAAAGTTGACCTCGCACGGACAAATAAATATGCCTATGTTCGTCTCCGGCCGAAAACACATCCAAATACCAAATTTCATCGAAATTGGCTTAGTCGTTTTTGAGTCCATCGATTTCAAACACACACACACACACACAAACAAACACACAGATCTTTCAAAATATATAATAGACTAGAAGGTGACCCGACTTCGTCCGGGCTATTCAAAAACCAAATTTCAAGTCGATAGCTCCACCCGTTTCCTAGATCTGGTCTGCGCATGCGCGAAGCTGGTGTCGCACGTGCTCGGCGACCCGATAAAATTCGTATCCGGGGCAAGATACATTCACATACCAAATTTCAAGTCGATAGCTACACCCGTTTCCGAGATATATAGCCCAATGTCATTTGCGGATACCTCGGCCGGTGATGAGTTAACGCGACACAGTCAAATGCATCGGCAGGGTGAGAGTTAACGTAATCTAACTTTATGACCTCTGACGACGTCATAGAAATTACGCATTGATTTTATCCCGATAAAAGCATCGGACCACTTGTACCTAATAATTGAGGCAGATAACTAAAACGGATACATACATATTATATATCGTTGGAAAGAGGACACGCCACAGATTCTAACCGTGCAAATTATATGACTGGCAATTTATTATTCGCGCTATATCGAATCGATTTGTGAGCACCGAACTGAAATATATTAGCGCAAAAACGGCGTAAAAACAGATTTGACCTCCGCACGTGAAAAGTTGACCTCGCACGGACAAATAAATATGCCTATGTTCGTCTCCGGCCGAAAACACATCCAAATACCAAATTTCATCGAAATTGGCTTAGTCGTTTTTGAGTCCATCGATTTCAAACACACACACACACACACAAACAAACACACAGATCTTTCAAAATATATAATAGACTAGAAGGTGACCCGACTTCGTCCGGGCTATTCAAAAACCAAATTTCAAGTCGATAGCTCCACCCGTTTCCTAGATCTGGTCTGCGCATGCGCGAAGCTGGTGTCGCACGTGCTCGGCGACCCGATAAAATTCGTATCCGGGGCAAGATACATTCACATACCAAATTTCAAGTCGATAGCTACACCCGTTTCCGAGATATATAGCCCAATGTCATTTGCGGATACCTCGGCCGGTGATGAGTTAACGCGACACAGTCAAATGCATCGGCAGGGTGAGAGTTAACGTAATCTAACTTTATGACCTCTGACGACGTCATAGAAATTACGCATTGATTTTATCCCGATAAAAGCATCGGACCACTTGTACCTAATAATTGAGGCAGATAACTAAAACGGATACATACATATTATATATCGTTGGAAAGAGGACACGCCACAGATTCTAACCGTGCAAATTATATGACTGGCAATTTATTATTCGCGCTATATCGAATCGATTTGTGAGCACCGAACTGAAATATATTAGCGCAAAAACGGCGTAAAAACAGATTTGACCTCCGCACGTGAAAAGTTGACATCGCACGGACAAATAAATATGCCTATGTTCGTCTCCGGCCGAAAACACATCCAAATACCAAATTTCATCGAAATTGGCTTAGTCGTTTTTGAGTCCATCGATTTCAAACACACACACACACACACAAACAAACACACAGATCTTTCAAAATATATAATAGACTAGAAGGTGACCCGACTTCGTCCGGGCTATTCAAAAACCAAATTTCAAGTCGATAGCTCCACCCGTTTCCTAGATCTGGTCTGCGCATGCGCGAAGCTGGTGTCGCACGTGCTCGGCGACCCGATAAAATTCGTATCCGGGGCAAGATACATTCACATACCAAATTTCAAGTCGATAGCTACACCCGTTTCCGAGATATATAGCCCAATGTCATTTGCGGATACCTCGGCCGGTGATGAGTTAACGCGACACAGTCAAATGCATCGGCAGGGTGAGAGTTAACGTAATCTAACTTTATGACCTCTGACGACGTCATAGAAATTACGCATTGATTTTATCCCGATAAAAGCATCGGACCACTTGTACCTAATAATTGAGGCAGATAACTAAAACGGATACATACATATTATATATCGTTGGAAAGAGGACACGCCACAGATTCTAACCGTGCAAATTATATGACTGGCAATTTATTATTCGCGCTATATCGAATCGATTTGTGAGCACCGAACTGAAATATATTAGCGCAAAAACGGCGTAAAAACAGATTTGACCTCCGCACGTGAAAAGTTGACCTCGCACGGACAAATAAATATGCCTATGTTCGTCTCCGGCCGAAAACACATCCAAATACCAAATTTCATCGAAATTGGCTTAGTCGTTTTTGAGTCCATCGATTTCAAACACACTTACAAACTTACACACAGATCTTTCAAAATATATAATAGACTAGAAGGTGACCCGACTTCGTCCGGGCTATTCAAAAACCAAATTTCAAGTCGATAGCTCCACCCGTTTCCTAGATCTGGTCTGCGCATGCGCGAAGCTGGTGTCGCACGTGCTCGGCGACCCGATAAAATTCGTATCCGGGGCAAGATACATTCACATACCAAATTTCAAGTCGATAGCTACACCCGTTTCCGAGATATATAGCCCAATGTCATTTGCGGATACCTCGGCCGGTGATGAGTTAACGCGACACAGTCAAATGCATCGGCAGGGTGAGAGTTAACGTAATCTAACTTTATGACCTCTGACGACGTCATAGAAATTACGCATTGATTTTATCCCGATAAAAGCATCGGACCACTTGTACCTAATAATTGAGGCAGATAACTAAAACGGATACATACATATTATATATCGTTGGAAAGAGGACACGCCACAGATTCTAACCGTGCAAATTATATGACTGGCAATTTATTATTCGCGCTATATCGAATCGATTTGTGAGCACCGAACTGAAATATATTAGCGCAAAAACGGCGTAAAAACAGATTTGACCTCCGCACGTGAAAAGTTGACCTCGCACGGACAAATAAATATGCCTATGTTCGTCTCCGGCCGAAAACACATCCAAATACCAAATTTCATCGAAATTGGCTTAGTCGTTTTTGAGTCCATCGATTTCAAACACACACACACACACACAAACAAACACACAGATCTTTCAAAATATATAATAGACTAGAAGGTGACCCGACTTCGTCCGGGCTACTAAAAAACCAAATTTCAAGTCGATTGCTCCACCCGTTTCCTAGATCTGGTCTGCGCATGCGCGAAGCTGGTGTCGCACGTGCTCGGCGACCCGATAAAATTCGTATCCGGGGCAAGATACATTCACATACCAAATTTCAAGTAGATAGCTACACCCGTTTCCGAGATATATAGCCCAATGTCATTTGCGGATACCTCGGCCGGTGATGAGTTAACGCGACACAGTCAAATGCATCGGCAGGGTGAGAGTTAACGTAATCTAACTTTATGACCTCTGACGACGTCATAGAAATTACGCATTGATTTTATCCCGATAAAAGCATCGGACCACTTGTACCTAATAATTGAGGCAGATAACTAAAACGGATACATACATATTATATATCGTTGGAAAGAGGACACGCCACAGATTCTAACCGTGCAAATTATATGACTGGCAATTTATTATTCGCGCTATATCGAATCGATTTGTGAGCACCGAACTGAAATATATTAGCGCAAAAACGGCGTAAAAACAGATTTGACCTCCGCACGTGAAAAGTTGACCTCGCACGGACAAATAAATATGCCTATGTTCGTCTCCGGCCGAAAACACATCCAAATACCAAATTTCATCGAAATTGGCTTAGTCGTTTTTGAGTCCATCGATTTCAAACACACACACACACACACACACAAACAAACACATACATACACACACAGATCTTTCAAAATATATAATAGATAATAGATATATATATATATTATATATATATATATATATATTTGCAAATGTCTGTCTGTCTGTCTGTCTTCTATAGAAATTCACAGGGGACCATCTAGATAACAACAGAGGGTCTATTTGGGGTTCTTTTTTACGAGAAAGATAATGGTGCGGGATATAATTTTCTAAAGTGACGTTGTTGTTGTTGTTGTTGTCAGGGGCACAAAAGGGGAGGGGCAGAAGAAAAAATTGTCGCCGATTTCCACCAAACTTATAAATAATCATCTCCGTGATATGAGGAATCTAATGGTGTGGTTTATAGACGTCAAAAGTGGCGCCATTTGAGTCAGGGGTGCACGGAAGGGGAGAGGGGCACAAAAATTGATAAACCTGTTTACCGCAGATTTCCACAAAATTGATACACATTCTACTCCATGAAACGAGGAATCTAATCGTGTGATTTAAAGATGGCAAAAGTGGTGCCATTTGAGTCAGGGGTGCAATGAAGGGGAGGGGGACGCCAAAATTGATAAAAACTGTTTTCAGCGTCGATTTCCACCAGATGGATACAAATTCTTCTCCACCAAACTTATACATTATCATCTGCATGATATCAGGAGTCTAATCATGTGGTTAAAATACGCCAATTTGGCGACGTTTGTTTAAGAGATGGGGGCACTTTATTTGATACGAATTTGTTTGTCGCCGATTTCCTCCAATTTTATATATATTCATCTTCATAATGAGTAGAGATGTCATAGTGGCGCCACTTGAGTCAATGATAGGGCGGGAGGAACAACATCTATAGAAATAGGTTTAGCGCAAATTTCATCCAAATTCATACACATTATTCTCCAATGATACGAGGAATCAAATTGTGTGGACCCGTTGAAAACGCCAAGTTTGATGCCTACATTTGCTACTGTCGGAATTTAATAGTGTGATTTAAATGGGGGTCGCTTGGGTGAGAGATGGAGGAGGCACAAAATTTGATAATAATTTGTTTAGTTGCCGATTACCACCACACATATACGTAATCATCTCCGTGATATCAGGAATCTAATGGATGTGGCTTAGATATGGGAAAAGGGGCACCCAATTATGGGTACAAAATCTTCCAATGCTAAAAACATTGGATAAAATAATTTTTGATTCCCAAGAAAACATTCCATTAATATTAATGTTTTATACTTTCATAAAGGTAGCCACGAATAACATCATACTAAACAGTCTTTGCAAAATATTTCGGCGCACATTTGAACAGTTTTTAACTCATACATGTAGTATATTAAAAATGATGCCCCCCCCCACTTTTTTGTAGCTTCCGCCGCCCCTGGGCGACTTAATTGTACAAACTTTCCTGGGTTAAGCCTGCTAGCTGCAATTCGAAAGAATGATGATGGTCAGGTGTAACCGCCACATCAAATGAACAATTTGTGCTCTACATGTAGTTGTTGTTTTATTGTTTTGTTTACATTGTTTCACTGTGTTACATTAATTTGCTTTTATATTTTATGTATATCAATAAAGTTCATCAAACACAAATGACTTTCCTCCTTGAAGCTCTTCCCGAATCCCGATTTTCATTAACCAAAAGTAATTGTAATTGTAATTGAACCAATGTAATTGTAATTAATTATATTGCATTTCCAATGTAATTGTAATTATAATTGTAATTGACATATTTCAATGTAATTGTAATTAATTACATTTCAATGTAATTGACCCAACCCTGGCACCGATCGAGTCATTAATGTGGAAGGGATGAGCACCAAAGCTGATACAAATATGATTGGAACAAATTTCCACCATGAAGGCACGCTATACATGTAACATTGATGAGAATACATGTTTTAGTCACCAATGTCAACAACAGTTGTATAAAGTTATCTCCATATAATTCGTTCTATAAGGAGTTTCAAATTTCACAGCCTCGACATGTGGTGACCCAATTAAGTCACTAATGAACACTTACATCTCTCAACTGTCATTTGAATGGGGACGGGAATCAGAACATTCATACAATGAGTTCGTAAAACAGATACTTCGAAGAAAACATTATAAGTATACTTATCATTATATTTAAGAGATGCATATATTCTTGCAAATTGAGGAAACTTGAATTGTTAGAGGATGGCATGTTGGACTGGGTAATGTATTATAATACAATTGAGTCTGTCCCATTCAAGATATTTTCCGCAAGATAGATACAGTTTGTCAAGAGAGATGGAAATGCGTTGAAGACCCATTCGCAATAGTGGTGACAGTGCAGTCAAATATAGGTTCTTCTGAGATAAAAGAAAGCAGTCAGTAGCTCATGACTGTTCAGGATCCGTCAATACTGAAAGCTGACAAGGGTATATCACCCGATACAGCTAATTTCTTTAAGTTTTTGATCAGACTCATAGCCTAACATAAACAACTTAAAACATCGCTCTGTGTTGGTTACATGTAGCTGATATATAGCAACGTTTATTTTAAACTGATAATGATTGGCCACTACAACTCCATGGGGAGATGAGCAACAGGGCATTTTTTAAAAACATATTGATCAAGACTATTCTCTATTCCCACCACATGCATGTCCACACTACACAGCAGAGGGTATCACCTCAATTTAACCTGAGCAACACCGGGTAACCCTGCTAGTATAATATAAAATCAAATCCGAATGATTAGACACCAATTTGTAAATGTATGCGACTAAATGATCTCAAAACTGACAATGACCATGCTTTTGACGCGACAATCACTTCACTGATTGTCTATGAATTGAAACACACATTTAACAATGTTGTTTAAATATCTATAAAATTACCAAGAGCAATACCTGAAAGTTCGATTTGGATATTTAGAATTTCTAAAATTTCACACTTCACTATACTACCCAACCATACCTCTAAAAGGAAGCGGCTAGATGTTTACAGATGTACAACAATATCATATTGCAGTTTAGTGAAAACTAAATGGGAAACTATTAACAAGCAACGGAGACAAATGAATATATGCGTATCTTCGCCGGCGATGTGTAAACAGTCTGCAGTAACTTTCGCCGGAAAACTCGTTCGCCGCATATAGCGATAACCGGCTATGTGTAAACAGCACCTAAGTACGAAAATAGAGGAATATACAAATATTCCATAGCTGTGTATCAGTGAACGGATTAATGGGAACTATTATTATCCCATAGGTTAGCCCATTTTCAGGATAGATAACTCTTGAAGAACATATATACGAATACAACAGCGTACGCCTCAGCTACATGGGGTATTGTAAGTGGGTATGTAGTGTACTCCAGACTGATCAACAATATGTTATAAATACCCAGATTAGTCACCAGTCTTCAAGTTAGTCACATTCAGGGATGGAGTAATGGTAATGCATAACAAAGGATAACTTTTTCTAAAGTAATGAAAAGTAATATGTAATAGTTCCTTTTTTGCATTGCATATAATTCAAAGTGATGCTTACTCCACACAAATCCAGTTAATGCAATTATGGTTTTTATTTACTTTATCAAATATATAAGTGTATTTTAGGAATTAAAATGGTGGTTCTCTGCCAAGGGAAAGTTTAAAATAATACAATTAGTCCAGGAGATATTGGTCAACCTCTGCACCCCCCCAGGACTCAACTTCACCCCACTAATTTTCTTTCTTAATGGCTCCTATAATTTTTTTTCACTTGTCAACAAGAAAAAAAAGTGGCCGCAGAGACTCCAGACAAGATGGCGTCCATCATGGCGGCCATTTTTTTTATATGCACCAGGTCTCTTTGCTCGCCGTTATAGTAAAGATGATATCACATGCGGTCTTGTTTTTCGCTCGATTCGTTATTCTAATATACAACCCTTACAAATTAGCCAAAACTCCGACACCAGAATCCAATATGGCGGCCAAGATGGCCGCCGAAATATGAAAATATGATATTTTTCTGACATTTCACCACCTTTCGTTTGTCTCTGTGGCAAAATATTGGCATTTTGGCATGATATTATACATTTATCGTATAGAAGAGTCATTGGCGAAGACATGGGGACCATAATATACATTCATTGTGGGATATATTTGTCCGTTATCACGTTTTCCCAAATGCCGGTATAATAGGTCAAAGCCGAATCAACGCTAATAACGTGATGTAATGTTTCGAATCAATGAATGTTATTGCTATCATACCAACACCCATGCATATATATATATATATATATATATATATATATGTACAGGAGACAATCGAACTAGGATTCCTCTTATACCTGAGTTGAGAAATATTCACCCTAATCCAAGATGGCGGCCAAAATGGCCACCAGAAATAAAAAATCGCCGAAAATCGCTTATTTTAACATCAGTGAGCATTATTGTCATGATAAATCCACACCTACTTACTATTGTGAGTTGGGAACACTTAGGCGAAGAACTTTCCTTGTACCATATCCAAATAAAAGTCCCCCAAATCCAAAATAGCGCCCACAATGGCGGCCAGATTTTGAAAAATCACCGAAATTCCCTCATATTCACACCATTGGGCATTATTGTAGAGACAACTCCACCCATGCTTACAGTTGAGTTGTAAATACTGAGGTGAAGTAATTACCTTACATCTCATGCAAGAAATGGTTTTCCAAATCGAAGATGGCTGCCAAAATTTGAAAACACGCCTGCATTCCTCTACTTTCTTACGATGGGCATTATTGTTTCGCGATTTCTACCCACCATTGCATGTTGATGTGGAATATTGATATGAAGTATTCATTAGGGTTTGGCAATTGATACTCACAGTCAAGATGGTGGCCAAACTGGCGGCCAGAAATTGAAAAGAAGTCGATATTATCACATGCTAATTTCAACTTTTTGTCATAATATCGGTATGTATGGACGAAACTGTACATATACCATCTATTAGTTCAACTTAAACGTATCAAAACGCATGACATAGCTCGTATCCTTCTGGAAAGATGAAAACCCACAATTAATATCGCGATGTGGCATTTCGAAATCCATTCTCCACTCACCGCCGATAATGGCCGTAACCGTAGGTGTGCCGAATAGTCATATCAGAAAAATTACCTGATAACAGATTCTGATTTGCCACGTCACGTCCATAATTATCTGGACCAGCTTCCATTTCTTTGTCTGATAAATCTAGGTCGCTCACACCGACAAAGTATTCACCACTTCCTGGGAGAAGGGTCCCTCTAATCATAACGTTCAAACAGCTCATTTTCCGGTGTCTAGCTTACGATTTTAAATATTTGCTAAATATGGGATTTGTGCGTCATCTTGAACTAGGAAGGTATATGGTCGATGAGTATACAAGCTTACAGAAGGTCATCTCTATGTATGTGTCTCTTACCCCATGGGGATAACGCCATGTACAACTGGCGAACCAGGTAGCTAGTCACTTCTATAGAAGATGGTTCGTCAAATCACAAACTCAGCGAACTCAAACTCAATGGACAACTTTGCCAGTGTTTCGAAGGTTGCTAGCTGTCGATTTCCCTTTGACAGATGTCTATCTGCTAAGGAGAAAACCATAATGTACCGACTACCCACACTTCTTGACCATGATCCGAAGCAAACTGTGTGATGTCCAGCAGTTGTCTCCCAGCAGACAAGAACAATACTCGCGGTGCTAGTTTGTGGACATGCGCCATGATAGTGGGAATGAAATGGGCAACGGTATACACAACCCCTATACCTGGTGCATGGTTAAGATATAGAATGTAATGCGTGCCTTTTATTTTGGTGTGGTAAGATTGTATTTCCACATCCGTTTCGAAGCCGTTCTGATTCAACTTGACCAGACGAATAATTTTATCTGGATAATACTATTTGCTAGCCTCCCCCAAAACAGTCGGATGGACTAAAGGATAATGTCTTTATGGCATGAAGGTATGCGTTTTTTGTTATCCTCTCGCAGGGTTAGTGTCAGCATGTGGGCTGTATTATTCAAGAAAATGTCAGGAACTGTGGTGCATTTATTTCACTATGTATTTAAAGCACAATTTATAGTCTCGATGGCAATGGCTGTGGACGTTGGGGAACGCGATCTTTATGATCATATAGCTTTATATATATATATATATATATATATATATATATATATATATATATATATATATATATATATATATATATATATATATATATATATATAACTTTAGAATATAGTAGTTAATGTCTCATGTAGGACAATGGTCGCAATGGTGATGTTACTAAGAAATCACTTGGTGTGCCCAACGTATGTTGAACTGAATGCCAGAGCTCATCAACGTAACATTCCTCTGGATGTTCTTCGCGTTGAACATTTAAGCCTTGTGTCGATGGCATTTGTACTTTCTTGAAACATACCGACCACCACCCAGCGTGAGTATGACATATCAGCCAACTATCAAAGGCATCGCCTTTAAGACTACACCCCAGTCTGGGTGGGGCTTATACAGTAGTAGCCAATGGTACACGCCTGGTCCAGTTGATTAAGAACGGCTTCCAAACGGATGGGAACATACAATCTTAGCATACAAGGAAAGCAAAGCCACACATGAGATCATGTCTGAATCTAAAACATACCAAAATAAGGGGCGGTGCAGTCATGGTCCAATTTCATTTCCACTATCATGACACATTCCCGCAAACTAGCACCGTGTGTATTGTTATCATCTGCTTGGATCTGTTCGGTGAAACGATTGCTGGACGCCAACAAGATTGTTTTTATGATCATGTTCAAGAAGTGTGGGCATATTATGTATTATGGTCTCATGTGCCTTAGCAGAAAGGCATCCGTCAAATCTCAGGCTTTCAACATTCGAAGCCATATACAGAAGTTGTCCGGGTACGTCAGTGCATTAGATGAGTATGTGAATTGATGAACCATATATTGAGAAGTGGCTGTTTGCGAAGATCACCAGGTGTACATGTTGTTATCCCCATTAGCTCACCAAAGCTGAAAATACGCAGATAGATAGGTCCTTCTGAAAGCTAGTATACGCATCGACCGAATACATGTGTAGTTTATCGCACAATATGACGCACATACCCCATATGTAGCATCTGAATTATACCATAAGCTATACCACGAATGAAGCTCGCCAAGAATAAGGATAAGAATTCAAAGCTTTCGAAACAAACACGTGAGCTGGACACCGGCATATATATTGTTTGAAACATTCCGATTAGTGGGACCCTTCTACAAAGAAGTGTAGAAAACTGTGTTGTTGTGAGCGAGATAGATTAATCTGACGAAGAGACGGAAACTGGTCCAGATAATGCTGAATGTGGCAAATCAAAATAAGCTCAGGTACTGTTGTTTTGATTCTTGGAAGTCATAATTTGACTATTCGGCGCACCTATATACGGTTACGACCAGTATGGGCCCTTTAAATTCAAGAATGGATTTTGAAGTTTCACATCGCGATTGTGGGTTTTCATCCTTCCAAAAGGCTACGACTTATATTGGAACTAATAGATGGCTTATATTATGTACCGTTTTGTCTATACAGATCGATATTATGACAAAAAGTTGAAATTAGTATGTGATAATATCGACTTCTTTTCAAGTTCTGGCCACCAGTTTGGCCGCCATCTTGACTGTGAGTATCAATTGCCAAACCCTAATGAATACTTAATATCAATATTCCACATCAACATGTAATGGTGGGTAGAAATCGCGAAACAATAACGCCCATCGTAAGAAAGTAAAGAAATGTAGACGTGTTTTCAAATTTCGGTCGCCATTTTGGCCGCCATCTTCGATTTGGAAGACCATTTCTTGCATGAGATGTAAGGTAATTACTTCACTTCAGTATTCCAATTAAACTGTAAGCATGGGTGGAGTTGTCTCGACAATAATGCCCAAAAATGTGAATATGAGGGAATTTCGGTGATTTTAAAAAATCTGTCCGCCATTGTGGGCGCCATTTTGAATTTGGGGGACTTTTATTTGGATATGGTACAAGGAAAGTTCTTCGCCTAAATGTTCCCAACTTATAATAGTAAGCAGGTGTGGAGTTGTCATGACAATAATGCTCACTGATGTTAAAATCATTGATTTTCGGCATTTTTATATTTCTGGTGGCCATTTTGGCCGCCATCTTGGATTTGGGTGAATATTCCTCAACTCAGGTATAAGAGGAATCCTAGCTCGAGTATATCCTGCATATATATATATGTATGGGTGTTGTTATGATAGCAGTAATATTCATTGATTCGAAACATTACATCGCTTTATTAACGTCGATTCGGCTTTGACCTATTATACCGGCATTTGGGAAAACGTGATATCGGACAAATATATCCCACAATGAATGTATATTATGGTCCCCATGTCTTCGCCAATGACTCTTCTATACGATAAATGTATAACATCACGCCAAAATTCCAATATTTTGCCACAGAGACAAACGAAAGGTGGTGAAATGTCAGAAAAATATCATATTTTCACATTTCGGCGGCCATCTTGGCCGCCATATTGGATTCTGGTGTCGGAGTTTTGGCTAATTTGTAAGGGTTGTATATTACCATAACGAATCGAAGGGAAAGCAAGATCGCATGTGATATCATCTTTACTATAACGGCGATCAAAGAGACATGGTGCATATAAAAAAATGGCCGCCATGATGGACGCCATCTTGTCTGGAGTCTCTGCGGCCACTTTTTGTTCTTGTTAACAAGTGAAAAAAATTAGAGGAGCCATTAAGAAAGAAAATTAGTAGGGTGAAGTTGAGTCCTGGGAGGGGGGGGGGCGGGTGCAGAGGTTGACCAATATCTCCTGGACTAAATGATCCTGTGCGTTTTTGGTAAATGAGTTTTTCCCAAATCATTAGTAACAGGAATTGTGAACCATCTGCATTACTTTTGAAAGATATAGTAATGAATTACTTCTCATTTTAAAAGTGATTGTAATGGTAATTGTAATGCAAAAAAATGCAAGTAATGGTAATGATGATGCATTACTTCTCATTTTAAAAGTAACGGTAATTGTAATGCAAGTAATGGTAATAGTAGAGGATTACATGAAAAGTAATGGCCCCACTCCTGCTCACATTAGTTTCGATCTTATATGTACTTACTTCTGCAAATTCCAAGGGTAGATGACTCGACATAATCGGTGTATGGTGCCAGGCAGGTGCAGACAAAGGCACTGCAGTTCAAAAGTCCACCATCATAATTGCAGAGTCCGCCTGTCCAAGAAACATATCCATTGACATCGGTTTGTCCGGAACAGCTCTCTCCCTTCTTCACTGAGGATATTGAAATTAATATTAACCCCATTTAGAGTACTAGAAGAATTTAACGAGCTGACATTGGCATCACATGGATAATTGAAGGTCAAAATCAATGAAAACTGACGAGAACTGATGGAATAGTTTTTTTCAGTGCATTCTAATCTTCGTCGGAAGCCGGACTCACCCATGATATTTTGTTATAAAAGAACAAATATTGGGTAAATATTGAAACTGGGAGCTCCCTTCTCTTGATGAATGATCTATTTTGGTTCAGTTGATAAACCTGAACATTTATTATCATTTCAGCATTTTAGTAGTAATAGTTTGTCCTTAAAATTTCCAAGCATTCGGAAATTCAAACAGTCGGACAGATTCGATTCGATGAATTGTCATTATCGCTAGACCATTCAAACAATTTTAAATGGATCCAACACAATAAAATACAATGAACATGTTAAAATATTTAAACAGGTTCAGAAATGTATTTAGAGACATAAATCAATTCTCAACAACAAATTTGAGCGAGTATTAAACATGCCAATTAATGGAAATGACATTGCATGGAAGACGCGGCCTCTCTATTAACACTCATATTGTGAATCTGTAGCACATGCTGCACTTGTTTAAATGTCTATTACCGTGTTTGTATGTACACTTATGCACACAGAAGTATTTTTTTTTTTTTTTTTTATTATTTAATACACAGACGTATTGATCCATATATATGCCATTAAACGTAACAGGTCACCATTAAGTATACAAATACAACAATGTATACTCCTATGACATAGCAACTTAAATGACCCGGGAGATGACCCATAGAATAAGCATTTGTATAATGCTTTATGCCAGATCCCTATAAATTATATCACATGAAACCCCTATTATATCATTAAACAGGCAATTACATATTTCCTTATATCTCACCAGTTATGAATAGGTGCGTGATTCCCTGGATCACTTGGCCCATCGCGAGAACAAAACTGACTGCGCGTCTTTACATTGATTCAGGCGGATTAATACTATTTCGAAAAGTAGCAGATGACACCAACACCAGACAATGCAAAATGATTGCTTTGTTCCTTAAAGTTAAATTATTTTTCCAACTTCGTTGCACTAACGAAAATAGACACATAAACAAAGAGGAAAATTGGGGGTGACTAACTTTTCCGTTGCCAGTCAGAGCATGACTGTCGTATACGGTTGTGAAGCGTCTCAGCCAACGCTGTAAATGTATGCATTCTGGTACATTTTTCAGTTTCTTTTGAGGATTTTGATTTGTTAAAAAGGCATAAAGCTCTAGTTTTTTCATGTGATATACACGATCTTCAGCTCGTTATGTTGGGATGTAAGATTTTATTAAACTTGTTTCATAAATTTGATTCACAACTCGTCTACAGCTCGTTGCGAATCAAATTTATCAAACTCGTTTCATAAAATATTATATCCCAACATAACTCGTTGTAGATCCTCTATATATCCTCGATCAAATATATCTAGCATCTTTATTATTATTTCTGTATGCACCATTGTATATACATGTATATATATCTTGGATAAATATGTATTTTTACACTAATTGTAACTGCCAAGTTGGATACTCCACAGATTATCAGATCTCAATGTTCCCCACTATGAGGATATTCAGAAGAGTGTTTGATCGATTGTTCCGTTCTATACTTGTAGAGTTATTCGCCTTTGTTTATCTGGAATTTGTTTTGTCCGTACGCCTGAGTGTCTCAGTCATGGGTGATGGGATCTGGATTAAATTTAGGATGGATGTTCATCATCATATATAAGCGCTTTCTACGAAGTGTCAAACGGTATTAATTGTTCGCGTTCTCCATTCGGAAGTTATTCATCTTTGTCTATCTGGAAATATTGATCTTGTTTTTGCTACCGCAGTTATCCACCTTTGTCGACTTTAATTTTTTTATTTTTCAAATGTATCGCAAGTTATGTTGTCTTGGGCGAGTTTATATTCCTTCAATTCCTGGTCAATTATTCTGAAACTTGATAGAGACATTTACATCAACGGGAACTTGCTATTAATAGGTCGTTCTGGCTTACTTTCGATGCGTTTTCCTAGTTTTCGACTTAAACATTGATTTCGACACACAATTTTACCCAAGCTTCTATTTATTCATTTCTTGGTTAATTGTTATGAAACTTAATACATATACTTAAAGGGACATGGCTCGTTCGAACCCAAAAACTATGTATACAAAATGTACATACACGGAAGAATAACTAACAATTTCGTCATCGCTCTGAATCATTTATGGTACTTAATAATTTTAAAGGCCCAATTAATTTGAGTCGCCAATTATTATTTTTTATAGTGACTTGATATATGGTTTTAATTACAATCTATGCCATAAAATATGATTAAAATGCTATAATTCTCCACTATTTGAAAAAACTCAGAAGATGCCCACAGATAAATAGAAGACTTCCCCCCCCCCCTCTGTCACCCAGAATGCAACATAATTCAAACTTTCAATGGAAGGGGAAGAACTCTATCTTTAATATATAGAGTTATTCCCCTGTATTGAAGATAATACTGATTTTTACTTCATTCTTGATGACAAAACGCGTTGGCAACTCAACAAAAACAACATGTCCACAGTTTATTACACGGGATAAGTTGATAATACAATGTTTTGGAGCTTCCTCTTTCAAATGGTATATAATATGGCATATATTTTATATAATGTAATCTGGGGGTTCGAAAATTAAGTGGGCCTTTAAAGATTAAAACGAAGATAAATCAGTTCGTCATGAAATTTTAATAGTTCCATGCTAAGATAACGCAATATACCTTTTCCGGACATTTCGCTTCAGATTCCAGAATTCGAGCAATACAAATGACACCGCGTATTTACACGGGGCACATACATTATGTTCCAAGTGTACCAATGCGCGACCCTGTGACATTATACTGCTCATAGAAAGGTATATCGTGTATTCATCGACTTGAGATACGCGAACAATTCAAAAGCGAATATTATTAAGTGTATTTTGGAGCGCAAACTGCCATGCGGCTTTATTACCATGGGAGCCTTCGCGCCTGCAATTTAGAGGTTATTCTGAGAATGATTCGAATGCAAATAATGTGAAATATGTTAATATGGTTATCCTCAAACATGTAGGCCAATATAACTGCGAAAGTATCCTTATTTCCCTCAGGGACAGTACCAACTCTAGTTGATGCAGGGACTTGACTGGAGATCCTACGTTAGGGTGGTATCCACATTGATTCCCCGAACGCGCTTGTATTGTATAGGAAACCGACATTTCCAACTCAGGGAAATTATTTTCACCCCTCTTGACAACTGTTGGGAATTCTAACATTATTTAGCTCTATGGTTAGAAAAGTTTCAACCAATGGCCATTTCATTTCAGTCCAAAAAATTACCGAAAGTAGCAGTGAAAGTAGGACAATATTCGACTTGTGATGTAAATAAAACAAATTTCACACCAAATACTGGTGCGGTAATACAAACATAACAACTGAAAAATATTTGTTGTCTGAAAGTTCCAACTGATTGTGTGTCAGGCACGAAATTTCCAACCGTTGAAAATGTTGACTGGCAAAACCTCTCAGTTTACGAGTTCATCGTATCGAGACCGAACACCATTCGTATAATTATACTTACTGACTATTCTGGAATAACAATATTCATCAGACGCCTTGAACATGTCTGGGCATTCACATTTCGTGGTGTTACTAGTGCAAGTCACCATTGGAGCCAATCCACCCATAACTGGAAAACAATCAGAACCACATCGTTATATAGGGTATATTAAGAACAAAATATTTAGTTTTTTGTTGTTACAACGGATTCAGGCGAGAGATACCGTCGAAAACTAAATCACGGTTAATCCCTGGTGATCCACATTGGGCTTAGTGATCCACATTGGGCTTACACATCGATTATTTGTTACAGGCTTTATGAATCTTCATATAATGGAGGAAATAAAGATATAATACTAATAGCTTGAAAATGATGTGCGATATTAAGCAAAACATTCAACACTGTGTGGACCCCATACAGTGTTGAGTGTTTTGCTTAATATCGCACATCATTTTCACGCTATTGGTATTATATCTTTATTTCCTCCATTCTATGAAGATTCATAAAGCATGTAACAAATAATCGATATGTACAGTAATATGAATCAATAATGCTGAATTATAGTAATTGATGTCAATATCCGACACTAGATATATATACATATATGTACACATGATGAATACAATGAGGTTGGTGGTGATGGCGATGGGGATGAGTTTGATGATACTGATGCTGATGATGTGTGTGTTATCAACGATGGCGATGTTGTTAATGGTAGTCATGATGGCGATGATGATTATTATTATGATTATGATGATAGTGATGGTGTGACAATGCTGACACCGATGGACCTGGTGGTGTCGATTGCGATGACTATGATGCTGATAATGACGATATAAATGACGATGACGGTGATGATCACGATGATGGCGGTGATCATGATGATGATCATGATGATGATCCACCCATAAAACAATCAGAACAACATCGTTATATAGGGTATATTAAGAACAAAATATTTAGTTTTTTGTTGTTACAACGGATTCAGGAGAGAGATACCGTCGAAAACGAAATCACTGTTAATCCCTGGTGATCCACAGTGGGCTTAGTGGGGTCCATACAGTGTTGAGTATTTTGCTTAATATCGCACATCATTTGCACACTGCATGTGTCTGTATAGTAGAGAGCATATGGTGGTGAATTCACATATATAGAGAGTGGGGTACGTGTATACTTACAGACACAAGAGTTTTGAATCTGACCACACGTTTGTCCAGGTCGATGTTTGTCCGAGTCACCACTGCACAGTCCATTTACCCACCCGTTCGTCAGATCTAAACATTCGCAAGTCTTCATTGTACTGTTGCAAATTAGACCAGTACCCACGTCGCAGTCACTATCACTAACACAAGCGCCTCCTTGTGACACTTTGGTTACTACAAAGCAAACAAAATGTATGAATGCGTTTTCATTGGGTTCAGGGATGTGGCTAGAGGGTCTCCGTTGGGGGGGGGGGTGTCCACCTTGGGAAATTCCAATTGCACCCCCCTTGAATCAGAATCACAGACCAAACACAAGTTTTGCATAATTCCATTTGCACCCCCTTGCACATCAGTCCTCTGTCCTAATATCCTATGTATTCATAAGCTATGTTGTTCTATATGCCCGGTATAAGAAAATTCAGATACTTTAACCTCAGAATTGCATAAATCCTAACATCTACTAGCCTACTCCAGACAAATGCACACGGCTACGGGTAAGAGACCAGGACATTGTGTCCGTTCATGTTTGTTCAGCCCGGTGTGAGAAAATTTGGAAAACTATACAAGAAAATCGCAAATCCTAGCATCTAGACTGGCCTCAACTGAAGCTTCCCTAGTGTTGGAAATTTCAAACCTCATACTCCATCTTAGGTTGGAAAATTCTCCCAACTGATGACCATTTCAGTCCACAAGTTTGACCGAATGTACTAAACTATTGTTTTGTTAAACTAATTAGCAGTTTTGTATTGGTCACGGGGGGGCAGTGACACACCGGGCCGACCATGGTTCGGCCCGGTGTTCGAAAATTTTGAAATCTGAACAAGAAAATCGCAAAATCCTAGCATCTAGACTAGCCTCAAGTCTTCTTAGAGTTGGAAATTTCAAACCTGACACCCCCCCCCCACTTATAGGTTGGAACATTTCCAAATGATGACAATTCCAATGACAATGTTGTCCAAATGTATGACAATATTGTTTTCTTAAATTTAGTAGCAGTTTTGACTAGCCACGGGGGAGGACCAGGACACAAGCTTTCCAAGTGTTGGAAATTTTCAACCTGTCACCCCCCTAAGGTTGGAAAATTTCCAACTGATGACCATTCCAACTAATGTTTTGGCAGGTATGAAATTTCCAACTGTGGAAAATTTTGACCAAAGTTGGGGGGGGGGTGAGACACCCCCTACACCCCCCTCTAGCCACATCCCTGATTGGGTTTGCCTTTTTGTATAAACTCGGGATTATAACATAATACATTTGGGGCCTCATCTTAAAATAAAATATGTGCAACACCGAATGTTGTCTTGTGTGTTATGGGCATCAACATGTACACGAGTAAGGTATTAAGAAACTCGTATTTAAATTGGCGCAGTACTATATTTCGAACTGAGCGAAAAATAGTACGACTCCCAAGTTTAATCAGAACCACAGTCCATATGAAACACAAGAGTGCTATGTTGCTGAGTTTACATGTATTATGAAGGGTTGAAAGGAAATTACGCCTATACATGTATGTATATATTTGCATTCGGCCAACCTCTATCAAGACCACTGTTCACAATGCCAAGCGACAAATCATGGTAACAAATACATTGTTGAAATGCTTGTAAAAGAAATATTAATATTCCAGGTCGCCACAAAATTATGATGTATGTAGTTACTAGTGTATTGTCTACACGATGTAAATGCACCGCGATAGTGTTTAATATACACATATACTATCTTCAGCAAAGACTGGACCGAAACTGTCATCAGCTCAACGATAAACGAAAATATCACAGAAATAGTACGAAAATATTTTTGTCAGTTTTGAATTCGCGCAGCGCGAATTTAAATACGAGTAATGTATTATTAGCTGCTGTTGGAAGGGGTTCCAGGAAGAGATCGTGCATCTTTAACTGTGATGTTTATCAATGTCCATGGTGCAGCAGAAAGGTGTAGTACAATAACCCCCTAAAAATGGTGAAAATGGCCAGAAACCGTGTATTGCTACCTTCAATAATCATGTCATATATTTATTTTTTGTCAATTCATCTTCCCTTTTTCGTGTCAACACTTGGTGCATTTTATATTCTTTCCATATCACTGTTTTATCTTTCTCAGACATCACATTCATCTCCAAGCATCAAATTTGAATCCAAAATCTGTGTAAACAGGTGTATGGTACTATAGTGCACCATTCCACCTGCAGAAAGCTGTTATTAGTTTGAACGTTGGCAACACAGGGACCGACACTATAGCCATGGTAACACTATAGTGTACATGGGAAATTAGCCATTGCTACCATCAAAATAATATATAGTATATACAAAATGCTATTTAAGGCCAGAATTATGTGAATTAAATGATAAACAATACAGAGGATAGTGGATATGGGGAGATGTGGTGCAGCCAGATTATAGACATACATGGAAGTGGGGGAGTTTTGAGCTTGGCATCGATTTTTGTCTATTTAGTAATCCAGAAACTTCATAAAAGTAACATCGATGTAATCAATTACCATACTCAAATGTAATGTCTTTGATTTTGCAAAAGCATCTCTCTAATATGTATATTTTTCTCATGGCACATGTAATTTGCCACAGAGTTTGCAAACTGTTCCGAATGAGATACAGCTGGTGTCATTACAGCATTGAAGTCAGTGTCACCGCAGTACTAGTTTGTTGGGGTGATGCAATTATATATGAATCAGTAACAATTTGTTTGGAGTTTTGCGTTGTTGTGCGACTATATAAAAATGACTTTCATTTAACGAAACATGTTGCTACGCAAACTTTTCAAATAAAGAACTCCTGGATGCCTGGTAATATTGCTTATTCGGTCTTGACCGTGCTTCAGAATGACCGAGTAATGTTAAAACATATATCGGAGAGGGGAAGTCGGCGACTGAGTAATCACGAACAGCGCGTGTGCACCAGCACAATTAAATAAATGTGTCATGTGATCTGATTAGAACGCCTTTTCACTTGGATGAGATTGAGTTTTACGGTGGCTGGGCGTGAAATGATATTTATAATTATCGTGTTTTTTCCTCTTTTTTCCTATAACCAATAAGTTGGGGGAATTTTTTAATTTTATTGAAACCACAGTACATATATCGACCTGATTTCCCATTCGCATATGATTGAAGGAACACTATATGTGTACATACACCGATAACTTTTGATATATTATATCAAAAGTTATCGGTGTATGTCAGAGACTTAAGTGGACATTGGCGCGTTAAATGAGGTTAACTTGGTTTTTCCTTTGAGTTAGCAATACACGATTTCATATGGGTTTGTAGGAGGGCTGCAAAATAGGATTGTAAGAATATGGGGGTATAACTGTCATTATGGCCTATGTTATTCATGGGAGTATTGTTTGATGGTTTAATTATTATATAAAGGTACCCCCAGAGAGAGCTATATTTTCAATAGTTGGAAATTCCTAATTTCAGGTAAAAACAATTTATTGGGGGGGGGGGGAATTTATTGTTTTTCGACCAATATTTGCATATGTTCCTATTTTTGGTCAAATATTTTTTACAGAAATGGTCATCAGTTGGAAATTTTCCAACCTTAAGGAGGTGACAGATTGGAAATTTCCAAACACTCGGAAAGCTTGTGTCCTGGTCCCTCCCCCGTGGCCAGTCAAAAACTTCTAGTTAATTTAAGAAAACAATATTGTCATACAATTGGTCAACATTGTCATTGGAATTGTCATCAGTTGGAAATTTTCCAACCTAAGTGGTGGTGTAGGGTTTGAAATTTCCAACAGTAAGAATGCTTGAGGCTAGTCTAGATGTTAGGATTTTGCGATTTTCTTGTTCAGATTTCAAAATTTTCGCACACCGGGCCGAACCATGGTCGGCCCGGTGTGTCATTGCCCCATCCACATGGCCAATACAAAACTGCTAATTAGTTTAGCAAAACAATATTTTAGTACATTTGGTCAAACTTGTAGACATAAATGGTCATCAGTTGAAGAATTTTCCAACCTGAGGGGGAGCATGAGGTTTGAAATTTCCAACAATAGGAAAGCTTCAGTTGAGGCCAGTCTACATGTAGATGCTAGGATTTGCGATTTTCTTGTATAGTTTTCAAAATTTTCTCACACCGGGCCGAACAACATGGTCGGCCCGGTGTTTCCTGGTCTGTTGTCGGTAGCTGTGTGCATTTGTCTGGAATTAGATCACTAGCAGGGTTGGGTCAATTACATTGAAATGTAATTAATTACATTGAAATATGTCAATTACAATTACATTGGAAATGCAATGTAATTAATTACAATTACATTGGTACAATTACAATTACTTTTGATTAATGAAAATCGGGATTCGGGAAGAGCTTCAAGGAGGAAAGTCATTTGTGTTTGATGAACTTTATTGATATACATAAAATATAAAAGCAAATTAATGTAACACAGTGAAACAATGTAAACAAAACAATAAAACAACAACTACATGTAGAGCACAAATTGTTCATTTGATGTGGCGGTTACACCTGACCATCATCATTCTTTCGAATTGCAGCTCGCAGGCTTAACCCAGGAAAGTTTGTACAATTAAGTCGCCCAGGGGCGGCGGAAGCTACAAAAAAGTGGGGTGGGGGGCATCATTTTTAATATACTACATGTATGAGTTAAAAACTGTTCAAATGTGCGCCGCAATATTTTGCAAAGACTGTTTAGTATGATGTTATTCGTGGCTACCTTTATGAAAGTATAAAACTAGTTGTTTTTTGGGGCAATTTTCAGGTTAAAATATCTTAATGTTCTCACACTGGGAAAATAGAAGCATGGCTTATGAATATATAGGAAATTAGGCCTGAGCATGAGATACAAGGGGGGTGCAAATGGAATTATGCAAAAAGTTGTGTTGGTGCGATTCCGTCTCAATGGGGGGGGGGGGGGGGTGCAAATGGAATTATGCAAAAAGTTGTGTTGGTGTGATTCCGACTCAAGGGGGGGGGGTGGTTGCAGTTGGCAATTCCCAAGGTGGACACCCCCCCCCCCAGCGGAGACCCTCTAGCCACATCCCTGGCTAGATTATAGACGCTAGTTGCCTTCACTACGCTAACGCGTAAAGTTCTGTCGGGAGCGTTACGTCATCGAGTAGTGAACGGAATAGACTGTGCCAGTAACGGGAATAGTGGACCAACTCTATGTGGTACTCCACCGAAAAAGAGTTATTTTTTCCCTTGAAAATAGTCTTCTGCACTTCCAAGAAAAAAATTCAAATATACGATATGATCAATTTTCTTTATTTTTTTATACCTTGCATATCTATCTAGGTTCTATCCGCTCATAATGTGATTATAGACTGTTATTCGCTCTGGCATTGTTAGCTATGGAGCTGAAGACGCCAAATTCGGCAAAACAAATTTAAAGTGAGGATTATGGATAGTCATTCCAAGGAAAGTAATTCAAATATGTTGTTAGAAATAGGATAGGATATGATATTTTATTTCCAATACACATATCTATTACATAATAATGATGAACATTATGGATACTTATGTCGTATAGCGAGTCTTATGGTGAAATCAACGTGGTGTTAGCCGTTTTATCGAAGCCTCACTGTACATACGATCATGGATCACCGCGACGCACCATGAATCATAGCGACGCACCATGGGTCATCGCGACGCACCATGTGTAACCGCGGCACACCACGGGTCACCGCGACGCACCATGAATCATCGCCAAGCACCACGAATCACCGCGACGCACCATGTATCACCACGACGCACCATGAATCACCACGACGCACCATGTGTCACCGCGACGCATCATTTGTCATCGCGACGCACCATGGCTCACCACGACGCACCATCGGTCACCGCGACGCACCATGTGTCACCACGACGCACCATCACCTCGACGCACAATGGGTCACGGGCAAGCACTATGGATCACCACGACGCATCATGGATCACCGCGACGCACCATGGGTCACCGCGACGCACCATGTGTCACCGCGACGTACCATGGGTCACCGCGACGCACAATGGGTCAACACGGCGCATCATTTGTCACCGCGTCGCGCCATGGGTCACCGCGACGCACCACGGATCACCACGACGCACCATGTATCACCGCGACGCACCATTTATCACCGCGACGCACAATTGGTCACCGGCAAGCACCATGGATCACCGCGACACACCATGGGTCACCGTGACGTAGTGCGAATCACCGCTATGAACCATGGGTCATCGCGACGCACCATGGGTCACCACGGCGCACCATGGGTCACCGCAACGCACCATGAATCACCGCGACACACCATGGGTCACCGCGACGCATCATTTGCCACCGCGACGCACCATGGGTCACCGCGACGCACCACGGATCACCACGACGCGCCATGTATCACCGCGACGCACCATTTATCACCGCGATGGGTCACCGACAAGCACCATGGATCACCGCGACGCACCATGGGTCACGGCGACGCACAATGGATCAACACGACGCGCCATGAATCACTGCGATGCATCATGAATCGCCGCGACGCACGATGTGTCACTGTACCGCACCATGAATCGCAGCGACGCACCATGTGTCACTGTACCGCACCATGAATCACCACGATGCACCATGAATCACTGCGATGCACCATGAATCACCGCGACGTACCATGGGTCGCCGCGACACACCATGGGTCACCGCGACGCACCATGGATCACCGTGAATCACCGGGACGCACCACGGTTACCGCGACACACCATGGGCCACCGCGACGCACCGTGAATCACAGCGATGCACCATTGGTCACCCCGACGCACCATGTGTCACCGCGACGCACCATGGGTCACCGCGATACATCACGAATCACTGCGACGCACCATGAGTCACCACGACGCACCATGGGTTGTCACGATGCACCACGAGTCACCGCGAGGAACCTTGGACCGCGGCGACGAACCATGAATCACCGCGACGCACCGTGGGTCACCGCGACGCACCACTGATTACCACAACGCACCATGGATAACCGTGAATCATTATGAATCACCACGACACATAATGGGTCACCGCGAAGCACCATGAATCACCAGGACGCACCATGTAGCACCGCGATGCATCATTGTTCACCGCGACGCACCATGAATCACCGCGACGCACGATGGGTCACCGCGACGCCACACCATGTGTCACCGTGATGGATCATGGTTCACAGCGACGGCTGCGACGCACCGTGTGTCACCGCGACGCACCAGGAATCACCACGACGCACCATTAATCACCGCGACGCACAATGAATCATCGCGATGCAACATGAATCACTGCGGCGACCCACCATGGGTTACCGCGACGCACCTTGTGTCACTGCGGCGCACCATGAATCACAGCGACGCGCCATGTGTCACCGCGACGCACCATGGGTCACCGCGAACATTCTATATAAGCAACGGGAATTGCACAGCATACACTTTTAAGAAAATAGCTCCCAATGTAGTTCCCCGTGGAACGAAATACCATTATAGAATCAAACAGTTTGGTTTCTAAGTTTGGTTCATCAAAGAACCCAACGAATTCAAGGTTTGTGTGGGAACAGCCCTAGCCTAAATGTCCTATAGTCTATAATTTAACAATATGTCGAACTTTTAGAAATAATGACACCCCAAACGTGCTTATAACCAACACATATTGTCACGGGGCACTGTACCCACAAGCACTCATCATTGTTAGGCAGTTAATGAACCAAATGGGGAACACAAAGGAACTATTTGGTTCCGTGTCCTGGTTGATCTATCATGGGAACCAGAAGAGAACCAAAATAGGTCACATTGGTTCACCCCTCATGACAAAAATTAGAAACAAGTTTGGTTCCTTGTTGAAGCAGAATGTCTTGTTTCTACTTGAGTTTTGTTCTTTGATTTGTGGTTCTTTATTTTGGTTTTACGTGAAGAACCAAAACATATGTGTTTGGTTCATTATTTTGGTTCTTAGTTTGCATTACAGTAGTGTAAGTATTTTTCGGCATTTAACAGCTATCTCAGTATTTCACGGTGATTCTTGGATAGGATAGGATAGGATAGGATAGGATATGATAGGATAGCATAGGATAATTTAATTTACAATATACACGCATGGAAAGTACAATTACACATAAATATAATATTAATAGACTATACATGTATATTGTTAGGGGTGATATAGTCATGGCTGGCTGTTTTCCTATCACCTCTGGTCGATCTTTATAGGTTTTCTGATGATTCATATTAATCAGCTCCACTAAAGTGCACCGCGATCACCACAAAAAAATCCCTGTGAATTCTAGTCATCTATACAGTGGGCTTATTTGGGTATACGGTGTTGAATGTTGTGCTTATCGCACAATCTACATATTTATGTACTGTATAACTTACGGCGGCACGATCCACTGGCTGTATTCCAGTGTCTTACATTGTCGGATTGTCCATGGCATCTACATATCCCGACGGAACATCCCGGCGACATGCTCTCGAACATGCAGTATAGTCCCTCCGTCTGATCACACATCGCATCGGATGAACACTTTCCGCCATATGTTTCATGACTCGACACTGAAAACCGAAATAACAAGAAAATAATTAAAGGTGCATGTACCCAAGGCACCAGCAGTTGTTAACAAAAATACATAGGTCTGTAAAAACATCACCATTAAAACATCACCACTGGAACATCACCGCTATATATAAGAAGAAGATGGAGAAATAGATACACGTTGTTCCTATATTCATTGTTGATAGTTATGCAATAAGGAAATTTCGCGTGTTGAAATCATTATGTAAACAAAACTGTTATTGCGATTTGTCAACAAATGTCGCTAAACGTGTAGTAAGTTCAAATATGTTTGTCTGAATATGATTTTCAGAATATTTTTCAGTGCTTTGACATTTTCCAATGTTTACCAAAAAGTTGTGCTTATATTTTGGTATCAATCTGTTTGTTCGTGCAGTCACGCGTTGATGATGGTTGTTGGTGTGTTATTTCGCATGAACACGCTTCGAACACTTTGGTGAGTATGATGCATATGCACGTTGGTCAGCTGCGTTGGTCGATATGTTTTTGTTTCATGAATGTGATCGATGAAAGCCGCGCAAGATATTGATTTGATCTCCGACCGTCAACTTAAACCACAGTTGTTGGAAGTTTTTATCAAAATCCGCTGATAAATACACATACCTTTACTTTGGTAATAATATATAGTATTATTGCAGTGACGGTACAATCATGTAGGTGTATTTATCGTTAGATTTTGATAATAATTTCCAACAACGTTTCTGTGACATAAACCTATAATAATTGCTCCCCGTTGCGTTGCTCATATACGTCGACGAATACATGAGATATTAATTTAAAGGGGTACAGTACACAATTTTCAATAAATTTAGGGTAATAACAACGATATAATATCGATAATATATAGAAAACTAAGTAATTTGAGTCGAATATGTATTCTGTAAACGTTCAGGTTTATAGGTTATCTTAAAATCAAAGTTAATAATTTGATATAAATTTAATTTATGGCTGAAGCGGGGGGTGTCTGCAATTTTTTTCCGAACACTAGGCGGGGTGGGTGGGTGGTTCAGCAGCCCGGCTTACACATTTTTTCCTAGCCCTGAATTTTTTTTCCTCGAGTCATTTTTCTTCAAAATAATGGGACAAAAGGTTTTAAGAATGCTTCTATTAATGTATAGATATGCACTTAACTCTTGGTAGGGGGTTTGAGTTCACCATCAGTTAATAATGATGGATGACACCAAGGGGTAATAAAAAGGTCAGCTTGCTAAATGTTTTCATCAAGGATCTATCAATGCACATTGACATGGAAAGGCTCAGATTTAAATAGTTCTATTAAAAATCAGTTATTTAACCTGATATAAATGAAAACATAACACAATAATAGATTCTTCAAATAAATGTAAACTCTTCATTGAACTCTTCAAATAAAAATAGACTATTCAAAAAATCATAATAAAATAAAACAAAGGTGTTAAAACAAACTTTGACCGATTTCA
Organism: Siphonodentalium dalli; assembly: GCA_032622095.1. NCBI lineage: Eukaryota > Metazoa > Mollusca > Scaphopoda > Gadilida > Siphonodentaliidae > Siphonodentalium > Siphonodentalium dalli. The sequence goes on along the minus strand of CP136062.1, from coordinate 102,169,012 downwards.
ACGATATTCGGTATATGGGTCTAGGATCACCTCTAGATGGGAGCTGTCAAATTTGAATGATTTTTTTATGAAAAATATGGCCAATGGCAGCCATTTTGGATTTTAATCTTTGCATCACTAAATCCTAAATACACACTGCAGAGCTTATCACTCATCCGATCATCAGCAACCTTCATATGGATCTTCGGTGTGACCTCTTGATGGGTGCCTACCATATTTTCCCGAATTATGTAAAAAAAAAAAAAAAAAAATTTTTTTTTTGGATTTTACTCTTTGTATGACAAAATCCTTCAGCAGACGTTACAGGTCACATTTCTCATCCAATCGTCACCAAACTTCATTTGGATCTTTGAAGTGATCTCCAGATAGGGGCCTCCATTTTTTTCCCAATTTTTTTTTAAAACAAACATGGCCACCAGCGGCCATCTTGGATTTCAAATGTCAATCCATCAGCATACCCGAGAGCCCACATTTATTTGAGAATTGTTTTGAAACTTAACAGTAAGTAAAAAGTAGGAATGCTTCTATAATCATGATATGGAACATTCATCGGATGAGATCAGAAAAACTGAGTAAAATAGTCATTTGAAGCAGTTTGGAGGGGGTGGGTCCCTATCCCAGAATCGTAAACAATAAAAATTAGGGGGGGGTGGGTACCCAGAGGGCGGACAAAATAAAAAAGCGCCTAGTGTCCGGAAATATTTTCCTGACCCCCCTGGCTGGAGTCATAAATTAAATTACGAATTTCCGTGTACAAGACGTAATCAAAATAATTCACGGATAGTGGAATTGGCAACGCGTGGCACACATGATGGTGTAAAAAAGTATGTTGATACGAGGCGTAAACTCAAGCCACTCACTGACTAGTGACTATACAATGACTTAAACGAGTATTTGAGACTAGTATGCATATAATGCAACATTTATTTGATACATCTGCTTGAAAACTGAACAAAAATTACTCAACAACGACAATTTGTATTTTTGCATTCCGGCTAATCTGCCATCCATAACATTACTTCGTACTCAACAGACATTCAAATAATGGAAATCTGTTATCTTATTCTACGACTCAGAGACTATGGAAACCAACAACAACATTTGAGTACAGTGTCTCTTTAAGTTAGCTGGCACAATATGAACATGTCAGTTGGCATGATGGTCTGCGTTTAGAAAATAATAACGTCCAATCATATATATTAGGTATGATACCAATTTATTGTTTTATTCATCGTCGTATATTGTTAAACAGAGTAATATAATTAATACAAATAATAATACAAATAATCTAAATTATTGCATGGCACATGCGTGGTGTACATTTAGAGATCTAGGTATAGCGTCTTTGACAAGATATATATACATGTATGCTGTGTATATATAATAACTAGAAGGTGACCCGACTTCGTCAGGTCAGGTGGGGTAACGATTTGACCCGTCCAAAACACTGCTCGGACAAAAGTACCCGACAAAAGTACCCGTCGAAATCCATCCGGATTTACCCGATTTGACCTCGAATTGATCATTTTGAAGGTCAGGTCGGGGTCACGATTCGACCCGTCCAATACCTTCAGTTGACAAAAGTAACCCTACGTATCAAATTTCGCCGAAATCCCATCAAAATTCGCGATTTGACCATGAATTGACCCGATTTCAAGGTAAAGGTCACGTCGCACGGGCAAATGAATAGGCTTATGAGACTCCCCATACGAAAGTATCCCACATACCAAGTTTCATCAAAATCCCGTGATATTCGGGCGTTTGACCTTGAAATGACCCGATTTCAAGGCCAAGGTCACGTAGCACGGACAAATTAATAGGCCTATGGCACTGCCCGACCGACAATACCCCCACATACCAAGTTTCATCGAAATCCCGTTATATTCGTGCGTTTGTCCTTGAAATGACCCGATTTCAAGGTCAAGGTCACGTCGCACGGGCAAATTAATAGGCCCATGTCACTCCCCGGCCGAAAACACCCCCTGATACCAGGCTAGGCCGTTTTCGAGTCCATTGGAAACAGACTTACACACGCACACACAGACAGACAGGTCTTCCAAAAATATATAATAGACTAGCCGATGCGCCCGACGTTGTCGATAGCTCCACCCGTTTCCGAGAGCCGATGAGCCCGACGTTGTCCGGGCTAGTCAAAAACCAAATTTCAAGTCGATAGCTCCACCCGTTTCCGAGATCTCGTCTGCGCATGCGCGAAGCTGCCGTCGCACGGGCTCGGCGACCCGATACAATTCTTATCCGGGGCAAGATACATTCACATAGCAAATTTCAAGTCGATAGCTCCACCCGTTTCCGTGATCTCGTCTGCGCATGCGCGAAGCGGGCGCCGCACGGGCTCGCCAATACGACAACGACGACCGCCTGGTCAAACTACACACACGTACCAAGTTTCGTCCCGATCGGTCGAGAATCGTAGATTTGTATTAATGACAGACATGCAGACAGACAGACAAACAGAGGTCTTCAAAATATATATGACTAGCCGATGAGCCCGACGTTGTCCGGGCTATTCAAAAACCAAATTTCAAGTCGATAGCTCCACCCGTTTCCGAGATCTCGTCTGCGCATGCGCGAAGCTGGCGTCGCACGGGCTCGGCGACCCGATAAAATTCGTATCCGGGGCAAGATACATTCACATACCAAATTTCAATTCGATAGCTCCACCCGTTTCCGAGATCTCGTCTGCGCATGTGCGAAGCTGCCGTCGCACGGGCTCGGCGACCGATAAAATTCGTATCCGGGGCAAGATACATTCACATACCAAATTTCAAGTCGATAGCTCCACCCGTTTCCGATATCTCGTCTGCGCATGCGCGAAGCTGGCGTCGCACGGGCTCGGCGACCCGATAAAATTCGTATCCGGGGCAAGATACATTCACATAGCAAATTTCAAGTCGATAGCTCCACCTGTTTACGATATCTCGTCTGCGCATGCGCGAAGCGGGCGCCGCACGGGCTCGCCAATACGACAACGTCGACCGCCTGGTCAAACTACACACACGTACCAAATTTCGTCCCGATCGGTCGAGAATAGTAGATTTGTATAAATGACAGACAAACAGACAAACAGACAGACAAACAGACAGAGGTCTTCAAAATATATATGAGACTAGCCGATGAGCCCGACGTTGTCCGGCTATTCAAAAACCAAATTTCAAGTCGATAGCTCCACCCGTTTCCGATATCTGGTCTGCGCATGCGCGAAGATGGCGTCGCACGGGCTCGGCGACCCGATAAAATTCGTATCCGGGGCAAGATACATTCACATACCAAATTTCAAGACGATAGCTCCACCCGTTTCCGATATCTCGTCTGCGCATGCGCGAAGCTGGCGTCGCACGGGCTCGGCGACCCGATAAAATTCGTATCCGGGGCAAGATACATTCACATACCAAATTTCAAGTCGATAGCTCCACCCGTTTCCGAGATCTGGTCTGCGCATGCGCGAAGCTGGCGTCGCACGGGCTCGGCGATCCGATACAATTTGTACCCGGCGCAAGATACATTCACATAGCAAATTTCAAGTCGATAGCTCCACCCGTTTCCGAGATCTCGTCTGCGCATGCGCTGCACGGGCGTCGTACGGGCTCGCCAATACGACAACGACCACCGCCTGGTTAAACTACACACACGTACCAAGTTTCGTCCCGATCGGTCGAGAATCGTAGATTTGTATAAAGGACAGACAGACAGAAAGACAGACAAACAGACAAGAGGTCTTCAAAATATATATGAGACTAGCCGATGAGCCCGACGTTGTCCGGGCTATTCAAAAACCAAATTTCAAGTCGATAGCTCTACCCAGCCCGAAATTTCAAGTCGATAGCTCTACCCGTTTCCGAGATCTGGTCTGCGCATGCGCGAAGCGATGAGCCCGACGTTGTCCGGGCTATTCATCCGGGCTATTCAAAAACCAAATTTCAAGTCGATAGCTCTACCCGTTTCCGAGATCTGGTCTGAGCATGCGCGAAGCTGGCGTCGCATTCAAAAACCAAATTTCAAGTCGATAGCTCCACCCGTTTCCGAGATCTCGTCTGCGCATGCGCGAAGCTGGCGTCGCACGGGCTCGGCGACCCGATAAAATTCGTATCCGGGGCAAGATACATTCACATACCAAATTTCAAGTCGATAGCTCCACCCGTTTCCGAGATCTGGTCTGCGCATGCGCGAAGCTGGCGTCGCACGGGCTCGGCGATCCGATACAATTTGTACCCGGCGCAAGATACATTCACATAGCAAATTTCAAGTCGATAGCTCCACCCGTTTCCGAGATCTCGTCTGCGCATGCGCTGCACGGGCGTCGTACGGGCTCGCCAATACGACAACGACCACCGCCTGGTTAAACTACACACACGTACCAAGTTTCGTCCCGATCGGTCGAGAATCGTAGATTTGTATAAAGGACAGACAGACAGAAAGACAGACAAACAGACAGAGGTCTTCAAAATATATATGAGACTAGCCGATGAGCCCGACGTTGTCCGGCTATTCAAAAACCAAATTTCAAGTCGATAGCTCCACCCGTTTCCGATATCTGGTCTGCGCATGCGCGAAGATGGCGTCGCACGGGCTCGGCGACCCGATAAAATTCGTATCCGGGGCAAGATACATTCACATACCAAATTTCAAGACGATAGCTCCACCCGTTTCCGATATCTCGTCTGCGCATGCGCGAAGCTGGCGTCGCACGGGCTCGGCGACCCGATAAAATTCGTATCCGGGGCAAGATACATTCACATACCAAATTTCAAGTCGATAGTTCCACCCGTTTCCGAGATCTGGTCTGCGCATGCGCGAAGCTGGCGTCGCACGGGCTCGGCGATCCGATACAATTTGTACCCGGCGCAAGATACATTCACATAGCAAATTTCAAGTCGATAGCTCCACCCGTTTCCGAGATCTCGTCTGCGCATGCGCTGCACGGGCGTCGTACGGGCTCGCCAATACGACAACGACCACCGCCTGGTTAAACTACACACACGTACCAAGTTTCGTCCCGATCGGTCGAGAATCGTAGATTTGTATAAAGGACAGACAGACAGAAAGACAGACAAACAGACAGAGGTCTTCAAAATATATATGAGACTAGCCGATGAGCCCGACGTTGTCCGGGCTATTCAAAAACCAAATTTCAAGTCGATAGCTCTACCCAGCCCGAAATTTCAAGTCGATAGCTCTACCCGTTTCCGAGATCTGGTCTGCGCATGCGCGAAGCGATGAGCCCGACGTTGTCCGGGCTATTCATCCGGGCTATTCAAAAACCAAATTTCAAGTCGATAGCTCTACCCGTTTCCGAGATCTGGTCTGAGCATGCGCGAAGCTGGCGTCGCATTCAAAAACCAAATTTCAAGTCGATAGCTCCACCCGTTTCCGAGATCTCGTCTGCGCATGCGCGAAGCTGGCGTCGCACGGGCTCGGCGATCCGATACAATTTGTACCCGGCGCAAGATACATTCACATAGCAAATTTCAAGTCGATAGCTCCACCCGTTTCCGAGATCTCGTCTGCGCATGCGCTGCACGGGCGTCGTACGGGCTCGCCAATACGACAACGACCACCGCCTGGTCAAACTACACACACGAACCAAGTTTCGTCCCGATCGGTCGAGAATCGTAGATTTGTATTAATGACAGACAGACAGACAGACAAACAAACAAACAAACAAACAAACATACATACAGACAGAGGTCTTCAAAATATATATGAGATTTATATTTGGCCTATGACAAATTCCTGTTTCGTCATTTCAGCTTATACTTACAATATTTATCAAAATGGCTGGTTTTGGAAAAATTATATATGCATGCTTCCGGGTTTTCATTCCGCTTCTAATGGTCTATAATATAGATATTCTATACTTATACCATTGAGTGAGTTTTTGAATCGCAATTCGTTGTAAAAATCCGACTCTATGACCCAGATAAGCGGACACCATTTCGAACAAGTGGAAAACAGCTGTTTTGCGTCAGAACCTTGCTCATAACCGGAGTTATGATAAACTCATTTTTACACGGGATACATCAATTGAAGAGTAAAACATATCTTTCTACCTATATATGAGGCATTTATGTAACACAATTTATTCTTTTGTATTTTGAACCAGTTTGTGTAAAACAAATAGGACCGACCAAGTAGAGAGATGATTTACAACGAGTCCCCAGTTTATAGAGAAATTTACAAAACAAGTCTATAGTAAATTAGCCATGGGCAGATTCTTTGCCGAGGTCCAGACCCAATTTACTGTAACGCTTTTTAAATTTCGCTATCAACTGGGGACGAATTGTAGATTATATTTGTTACTTGATCAGAAACCTCCATAAAACATACTTAAATCAATAAATGCGGCGTAAACTAACAGTGGCGTACGTATATACCGTAGGGAATGTAAACAGACGACAAGCGGGAAGTCAAAGGATGCGTTTGCGCAACAATAATATATATATATATATATATATCTTTTGTGTACACCTGGCAGTATTTCCTGTTGTACAATGACCGATGTGTGTCATTATGATTACCTAATACGCACAAGCTTGACTACCAAGAGATATCTTATCGGGGTCCACGATATGATGTCTCTTGGTATACAATCGCGACCACGAGAGGCACGCGTGCTTTCGATTGAATATCATATTTAATTTGAAGGGTAATAACTCTATAAAGAATTTTTTTGACGAAATTACGGCGATTTGTATGAGAAATTGCAACACCACAATAGATCAACTTTGGAGAAATATAAGTCAAATTCTTCCCTTGGGTGGGTGGGTTTGGGGGGAGGTTTGGGCTACGCTCTTTAAAACACTTCTCCAAATATGTCCGTTATTTCGTCAAAGACACCTTTTCAAATATCTCCGTTATTTCGTTTATAAAAATAATTTCATATTTCTATATTTCGTTCTATATTTCGTTCTATATTTCTCCCTATTTCGCTATTTCGCTGTATGTTCCTATTTCGAGTTTTCGTTCTATTTCGCTATTTCGCTGTATTTTCCTATTTCGATTTTCGATGTATTTTCCTATTTCGCTTTTTCGTTTTATTTTATATTTCGATATTTCGCTATATTTGACATATTATGGGATATGGTATTATATGATACCCAACATTCTGATATTCAATCGAACATCACGTGCCTCCCGTGGTCGCGATTGTATACCAAGAGCCATCATATCGTGGACTCCGATAAGATATCTCTTGGTAGTCAAGCTTGTGCGTATTGCCTGTTATGATAGACCATGTGTAAAATACACAGGCTATCGGCATCTGGCCGTTGGTGTAATGTAACTTACCGGAGCCGACGAGCGCTGTGAGCAACAAGATAATCTGACAGATCTGAAAAGGTACAATATTGACTTGAAACATATTATAATTACATAAGACATAAAAGTGATTGTTGCACAAGTTAACTTCTTATGAAGTCCTTGTCTGGTACAATAGAATGTAATACGAGCATGTTATAACAAGGCATCAATATATCCGTTACAAGCCTATTTACAAGCTTGGACATGTCTTGATATTTGTAATTTATAGTGCATTCCGGGGGTTATCTGTCGTTAAAACCAACACTTTGTCCTACCTAGACCTTCTATCTTGCGAATGGGCACGTTATACCTTGCTTTATACCACAAGTAGACATTCGTAATCTAGATTGGCCATTTATCCTAGTTTATACGCAACGAGCTCCCATGAGGACCTCTATTAGAGAAATACTCGCTTCTTACACCCCTCAAACAATAACAAACATCTGGATATAGTGCTTATGAACCGCACGTAACCCATTTCCTAGTCGGTAGAGGCATGCTGTTCATTAGCATACCCACCATGAGGTATCTATCACATTGAAGCATTCGACAATCTGGTAATAGAATTACTCTTCTTCTGGAAACATTGGTATTGAGTCAAATAGATCCTAAAATGTAAACTTACCCAAAATACAGGTACATGTAATTGCGTTGACATTCGATATAGTATATATTACATATACATAATATATTATTTTTGAAAACTATTGTACCTGTATATATGCGTACAATTGTATTCAAGTCTACGCGCAAACACCGCTGACACGACCCGTGTCAAGGAGCCTCGTTTTGTTGTCATACTAAGGACTATTTTTATTCACAAAAACTGTACAATCTGTATAAAAGTATAAAAGTAATTTCTCATTGTATATTATAAAACTGTGTTTAAGTCGGTTAACCCTTTACCCAACAGAACGGCCCTGTGCCCAATGCATTCTCTTATAGGTCGCCTCGCATATATAAGAGAATGCATTGGCTTAACACATTAAAAATTAAAAAATTGTTAAAGAATGTAAGAAAAAATGGTAAAAAAAAGTTTTGTTTTAAGCCAATGCATTCTCTTATATATGCGAGGCGACCTATGGTCGACTCGCATATATAAGAGAATGCATTGGCACAGGGCATAACTGTAACTATCACAATGTGGCCGGTTTTGGCCGGTTTGTTGGGTAAAGGGTTAATGCAATCGCGACTGGACATTCGAAAACTAAATGACCTGGCTCTTCGAGTTCGAGCATCTAGTTTCCTAATGTCCGGTCGCTCGTCCATTAACCCTGACTGGATTTACTGAGAATGGTTTATACTCGTTGCCCTCGATATTCGCGGCTCGCTTGCGTTCGAGTTAGAACTCAGAGATTGCAAGGTCGCGACAACAACATTTGAGGTAAACCAAGGAGTCGAAATTATGTCGTCTATACAGGGACATAATAAATTTATTTGTTTTGAAGAATATTCTCAAGTTCGTGGGTTTTACATATTATTTACTTTACAGATAAACTGAACCAAGCACGAATAACTCTTTACTACTAAATACTCATTGATGAGTAGTTCCCTTAGGAAATGTTACGATATAGAGGATCTCAAACGAGTTACTATTTTATACGGAATTTATCAACATAGTTCACTAAATTCGATTTGAGCCGAGGTTTACCGAGGCTCAAATAGAATTTAGTGGACGAGGTTGATAAATTACGTATAAAATAGAACGAGATTGAGATACTTTTTATCACATGATCATATAATCACTAAACTTTTATCGAAAAGAACAATAATTAACAGCCAGCGAACTTTGTCACAAAGAGCAGCGTGACGTCATTGCACGCGACGATATTACACGTGTCTATTACGCTCGAATATTACATTGGAAAATAGTGCTAATCATATGATAAAATAAGTTAGGTCGTTTGTTGAACGTATTATCTGAACATTTCCCAGCAATAATTATGAATCATTCAGCATTTTTATTATCTGTCTGACTGTAACAGTTATCTGCTAATTTATCATGAAACTAATAGACCAATCCAATTGATACATTTTTAACTGAAAGGGATGAACCATTTAAAATAGAAATGGTAAATTTATTTCCCATATCAATGAAAGAGCTAATTGCTCTCCTGTGTAATTATTATCTGTGTAATTTTTATCTCATCTTGATCGTCTGAGGTTGCGAGCAATGATATGTTTTGAATCTATGTTTATGCATATTTATATATAGTCTTCAAACCATGTATTTGGTGGAAGAATTACAATGAATCTGAATCTATTAAAGTGCAGAAGTTTCATAGTACAGAGCTCTGGTTCCAAATTAGGACTTGAATCACTTGATATATATGCGTATATATGCTCCAGTGGAGGGGTGTAGTGAATTGTGGGTTTCACATTACTATACTATCGAGTGAGTGAGTGAGTGATTGATTGATTGATTGATTGATAGATTGATTAAGGTTTAATGTCGCTTTCAGCAACTAAGGCCATATCACGACATTGCCAGTTTTAGTGGTGGAGGAAATCCGCACACTTACGGCTAATCCAACAGTGATTTAAATGGCTGATGCACTGGTCGACCACGTGCCGCAAACCACCGGCCATCGGCGAGTAACTGACAATTCCACCAGATAACGATTTGGAGTTATAAAGTCCACAATGGAAGCATGTGGATTTTAACCCTCATCGCCAGCGTTGGAGGGCGAGGCGGCTTGAAGTTGTACCCTTAACCGACTGAGCCACCGAGACCCCTACACTATCGAGTGCCTCTATAATATAACTGTCAAAGGATGCATATTTTGTCTTTGTATTGGCTCTAGCTGAAGGCAAACATTAAATTCCGGAATGCGTACTCCAAGTTGTTTGCTAACCGTAAAACACTATTCCCGTTTTAACTTGTTTGCACGCGGCGGTCCGGGTTGCTTGGACGATATTCGATTTCTCGGAAAATCGTCCCAGCAGAACAATAGAACACCACCGTCAGCATATAAGACTATGACAAATATATAAATACACCTCTATTTTTCTCTTTCGTTTACATCGATTCTGATTGGACAAGTCATAACAAGGCCTTAGTTACTTGTTGCTGGCATTTCTCGATAAATATGTAAGTCACCGACTCACCGTCGTAGGAATTTGAGAAGGGTTAACATTCCCACGAGTCGTTTGTCCCCGGGATAATTTACCTAGAGTGTTTATAGTGTGTCCTTGGTTATAATCATTTCTCTGTGAATTGAATGGGTTCGCTTCAAAGTCAATACTGATAGCTTTGTTGCATTTTTTTGATAATAATCGGCGCCAAACAATAATTTCGGGAGGCGATGATAAGCACGGGGCATTAACCAGCTCTTGACTTCGTGGCGGTCGGGTGGTCCTCTGGGGGGTCGTTCGTCGTCGCATGGCTCGAGCCGCCCGCGCGGAACTAGCCACAGCAACACTGGCCGTGACGCTTCCCACCGACTCCGTGCAATGCGGGGGGGGGGGGCTGGCCTGCATGCAACAACCAACCCACCGGACGTCGGAGCGTCATCTCCAAAGTGTTGCCAAATGACTGCTGAGATGGATGTTCAATTAATTTTATAAATCCATTCACAATAGATGTGTATACATGATTCGAAAATGTTATGGATTCATATTTCAGATGAGATACGTGGTCCAACTGATCAGTCAGATTAATACGAAAAGAGGCGAAAACTCCCCCATTTTCATCTGTATTCCAATCTCGGTTATGACGAAAAGCCTAGAATTCAGTGAGTTTGAAAGATGAATGGTGACATATTAATTATATTTACCATGCTATCATACATGTGTTTGTTCAAAATGCTTTGTTTAGCTACGAAAGATTGAGTAATGTGAAAAAGAGTAGTGTTCTTGTCGTTTGATATACCTTTAACCCCATATAAGAAATGATTTGCTTTTAATGAATGATAGCCATTAATACTTATATTTTTTATAAAAAGTCAATTCTTTGATCTATATAAATAAAGGGCATACATGTCTGGCAAGCCAAACCGCTATTTAATATTAAATTTACTTAAGTAAAATAAAATGACACTTTAATTCACTTAAGTGAAATAAAATGACGTTTTATTTTACTTAAGTAAAATAAAGTGTCTTTTTATGTGATTATCACGGCATAAAACAGCGTTGTCAAATAGGCGTTGGCAATTTTATTGAGATACATATTCAGAACATGTCACATTCATTTATTTTGTTATCTTCGCGTATATGCTGTGTATAACTCGTATATTTAATTCCTGTTGTTCGTGCTCATATATCTTGTCGATGAAAAGAGCAATAAATCTATCTATATATAATTCAATCTTGGCCGTCGTTTTGTATGTGCATTCAGTTGGACCTGTTTAAGCCTGCATGTTTCCACGTGCGTCGTCATGACAACAGTCAAGAGCATGGAGCTTTTGATTGATGTTCTTCGTGGGCGGATTATCCTGCATATGAGCCTTTTGGGGGTCGACGTCTCCAAAATGAAGCACGTGTTTATAGCAATGTCTGGGTGTACACAGTACACGTGTACTGGTTGATATACTTTAAACGCACCGGATAGAGTGACAGATAACGTGACTATCATCTATTACACTGCAAATAGAAATAAATATGTTAGACAAACAGCATGATAAAATCAGCTGCCTAAACTATTAATTATATTAACCCGTTATCTGTTAAATGGATTCTCCCACTCGGTTGTTAAAGTATACACCGGAACAGTCTATTGTTCATTTTGAGGGGTGTTCAGGCAGTAAAGCAGACGACAGACACGTGAAAAAGATAATACAAGCGTAAAATGATTCATATTCCTTGGTGGGAAATGTTCAGGTGATGTAAGTTCAACACGTTTGTTGATCATCTTATCTGAACATGTCATAAGGGAACTACTCGTCAATGAGTATTTTGTATCAAAATAAGGCTGAAGGGGTCACTCTCACCAAAACAAATGCTGGGTTTGAAAATGTGCTGAAGGATACACATGGTTTGTGATCGGCACTAACACAGTTACTTAAACGGTGTTTCTGAAAGTCTGTCACATATCAGCAGTTTGTTTTCAGATCATTTTAATGTTCATTTGAACGTAAACAATTATTCTCTAACATAAATCACGGCAGATACGAAAACTAAACGTCATTTAGAATGAGATTTCAAAACATGTGTACCCTTCAGCACATTTTCAAAACCTGTGTACCCTTCAGCACTTTTTATTGGTGAGAGTGACCCCTTCAGCCAAAATAAGGCTTAACCATGTTGCAGCCGGACATGATACCATGGAGTATGTCACGCTATACATTGCTAGCGTATTGCAGCATATATTTGACCAAACAAATGTTTCCTGTCTTGTATAACAACCGGTCGTACCAGAAGGCTTCGGCAGTCGTCTTTAAAGTATACAACTGGACCTGTTTTAACTTGTTTCCGAGTGATGTCTTTATATATGACAAAAGTAAAGATCGTGGAGCTTTTGAGTGATGTCGTTCATATAGTATAGCAGAATGTGTCACTCTCGCCAAAAACAGTGCTGAATGGCACACATGTTTTGAAAATGTGCTGAAGTGTACACAGGCTTTAGAACATCGTTCTGAGTGCCGTTTAGATTTCGCGTCTGACACGATTTCTGTTAGAGGATATATATTTACGTTCAAATGAACCTTAAAATGAACTGAAAGCAAACTTCCGATTACACCCCCATGCATCCGGATATGCTCGTAGCGGAAGACATGCTCGTAGCGGAATAACCACATGACCCGCGATTTGCACACCGTTCACTGTTAGACACATGTTGCACCGAAACCAACACATACCAGTGGTTGACGGTGGTGGTATTATTTGTGGCTATAATTTACCCAACTGTACATCAAACATCTTTAAACATGGACGCAGTTTAATCCTATTTTACCGGGAAGTTAGGCCAAAAATTGTGGCAAAATTTGCATTTCTTACATAAAATTACGATTTCTGTGGTAACAGCCCAGACAATCTAGTCTTGGCATACATTGCTATTTCCGCGGATATTCCCTTAATATAATAGACAATATTTCCAGTCATGTATCTACATTTTCCATAGTAAAAATAACCATATATGCATGTCATAGCAAGAAAATATGGCATGTCTATAGCAGTGGTATGTATGTCTATAGCATCAGCGATTTTATAATGACGTGCTCGTAGCAGATTTACTTTTAGGATAATTTCACCAACTAGACCTTTTTTAAAGCTAAAACGCAACGCTGATCATGTGGATAGTAGTAATCAAGCCCGAGTCGAAAGAGTCATTTGGTTAAATGCATGAAACATAAGTAGCATTCAAAATGACATGCATTCTCGTCTTCATGTATGGACACTATATTATTGTGTAAATCGCAAATTAGTAATATAACAAAGTTTATTGAAAAAATGCAAAATTAGTGATGTTCCACACGCGTCTGTTTCGAATATCCTGACGTGCATGATCGGTAATGAAAAAACGACTGACTCGATGGCTGAGTGGTCTATAATATCTGGTAATAATCGCGCGAAAATACTTTTGAACATTTGATTAACAGCTGTGGATCGGTATCATTCAGACACTTTTTGCAATTACATATTTTATTTATTATAACATAAATGTGAAATACTATTAAAATCACAGAGGTCACTAATCGTTTAAATGTTTATTCTGAGCAATCTGTAGACGAACTTTTTCGGAAGGATTTTCTAAAGGGTGATTGATAACTTTACACCCTCTTGTGCGATGTTCATAACAAACATTTTCAATTACTGCAGGCGATTTATTTCAATAAAACTATAAACTACCATTGTACAGTACATATATTAATACGATTAGTGGCCACCTTGTCTAAAAGAACGGAAAACTACTTTTCACCCGAGAAACATAATATATATGAGGTATTTGCCTTTAAAATATATAATTAATGAATGTATATAAAGACTCTGTCTAAATTTAAAATGAATAAACGTATTTGATAACTAAAATGTGAGGCAACTTGATCTGCTTTTAAAAATATATAATATATGTATAAAAAAGGCTCTTATCTGAGATTAACGTATTTGATAACTAAAATATGAGGCATTTCGCTTTTTAAAATAAACAATAAAGGTATACAAAAATGCTCTTATCTCAGATTAAAAATAAACGGAATTTACAACTAAAATATGAGGCATTCGCATTAAAAGGGACACTAAGACTACACGTTTGTTTTAGGAAGCATAAAGATATAAAGGTTATAATAGAGAAGTCTGGTCGGACCCTTAGTAGAATGGGAGACATAAAATCCAACGAGGGAGACCTGGGAGTGGTGGTAGGTTCTCTTAATCAATGCAGTCGTTGGTCAGATACACTTCATATGGAAGACCCAAACTTGGGTCACACCCTTACGGTAGTAAACTATATATATATATATATATATTTAGATCGTTAATTCCACCATTTCATTGACTATCAATCTAATTGTATGCCATTAAATTCATTTGACCATGTTTTTCATAGCACATGTGCATGGGCTATTAGTAAAGTGTATACAATACTGACGATTGTTCAAAGATATTTGGAACTAAAATTTGATATCGTATTTTGTTACACTTAGTCTAAAAGCAGATATTTGGTGCCTCCGATAGTTTCTATTTTACAATACCACAATGATCGCTTATTATGTGATACCAGGGCGTTCTGCAAAAGTCTTAGTGTCTCTTCGCCGTTACACAAATTATGATAATCGAGGTCAAGAGACACAGGTGCCGTCTCAATTAACACGTACATGTATGTAATATATGTACATATTTCGTCTAAATTAATATGATAGCCATTCCCATGTCATTCGTGTGATATATGTATATGCTAGCACTATCTAGACGCTCGTTTTGGTTGACAAAAGTGTCTCTCGCATATACACATTTTTTATATAATGCTACGAGCATATCACCCGATGCTACGAGCACGTCATAGCAAGTTTTACGTTTGCTATAGACATACCCCAAAGTCGAGTGAGTGGCTCCATGGAAACTAATTTTTCGGGCACTAATATGATTGACATCACAAACATGTCAAGTTCATTTTGAAGCTAAGATATCATACTTTGAGAGACTGAATGTTATATAATGTGTCAATGCAAAGATTCATAAAAAAAATGATAAAACTTATATCGAATAAGTATTTCAGGTCATAATTTTCGTATAAAACCCGATTATCGAACAGTAATATGCAAATTGCGGAAACCACAAACGCTCATTTCTGTTGGCCGATTATCGCTGTTAACGTTAATAAAAATCAAGGTAAAATAAACCGTGATTTTATGAAATAACTTACGACAACTAAAGACGGTGTGCAAATCGCGGGCCATGTGGTTATTCCGCTACGAGCATGTCTTCCGCTACGATCATATCAGGATGCATGGGGTGGATTAGGCGCCAGACTTTCGGGAACACAGTTGAAGTAACAGCGTCAACGCTGTCTGCAAACGCTTCAGCACTAATTGTCTTGTTTAGGTGAGAGTGACACCTTCAGCCATATCCTAGGCTGGCACATAGTAATATTTGGAGAATCGACCATCTCCAAAATGAAGTTCATATATATACAATATATAGTGTGTGTAATATATATTAATTATAAATTATGTGTTAAGCTGTTTTTAGAGGAACGGGTCATTAAGCAAACTTTCTTTTGTCGCGCAATGGCCTTACCATAGCCTCGTTTCAATTAACCGATGAGAATCTAATGGGGTAAAAAAATATTTACCCCACTTAGCGAGACCGGTGAAAAATCTTATAACTTTGAAAAAACTGGGATATATTGCTGATATTTTGCTTAACAAAATGACATGTGAGAAGAATAGCTGCCTCGTTGACTTCACATCTAAAAATAGAATCTTTGGGGTCTAAAATTGGTTGTACTAAAATATTCCCAAAACTTCCAAAATATCAAAACCCAAAAAAAAGTTCAAAACTTCAAAAATTTATTATTTCCAAAAAATTTCAAAGTCCCAAAACTTCCAAAAAATTTCAAAATCCCCAAATTTCAAAAAAAGAAAAAATTTCAAAACCCCCCCAAAATTATTTCTCTAAAAAAAAAGTTTAAATAAAAAATTTATAACGAGTTTTCGGTTTCTGATAATCTCGATATTAAAAAATGTCGAATGTTAAATTATTTGCGTGTAATATCTTTCGTTATTTTTTTTTGTTCAAATATTTTTCATGAAATTATTAATCGATGTTTAGAAAATAGCTTTATTGGACATTGTGACCATCGATATGAATGCATACATTCCAGTGTTTATCGGACGCAGTTCATATAATTGTCATACCTGAAAATAGACACCATTACTCTTACATAAATAATAAAGAGCGTTTATTCTTAACTTCTCTATCCCAGATGAAGTTATTGAGTATATGACAGGTGTGTATTATCGTGAATTATTGGAAGTATTGAGATGTACTATGTTGAATCACTAACGGTCGAAAATTGTAATGTGAAATTACAACCCTCCAGAATGAATTGTCATATTCGCTGTACACGCAATCACACACGCGACATTGGTGGTAACAATGTGTCTTTCACACCTTTGCTTTACCAAATGAATTATATTATAGCCCCGTTCACAGTTATATGCTATTCAGAAAACATATCGATTTAATGTCTGAACAAACGGGTTAGTATCAATTAAGGTTGATAAACTGTGTCATTCACACGATAATTAGTTATCCAAAACATGCATACGACCAGGTCATCAATAATAGAAATTGCTTCGGTGTCATTGTTATAACAACATTACGTAATAACCACTTATCATTCCATTCACACTTACGCTCATTTTGTATACCAAAAATTTCAATATAATGAAGATGACGAAAAGTTACCTATAATTCTGCTGTGGTTAAGCCACAACAACAACAACAACAACAACAACAACAACAACAACAACAACAACAGTCACCAAGCGACATAACATCCTGCTTTGATGATCCAATGGCCAATGTCCATGAAGATTTTATTTCCGATGCAAGTCATATTTCCGACTAACTCCTGAAAAGTTACCTATAATTCTGCTGTGGTTAAGCAGTCCATTATTTAGGGCATACCTGTATGTAGGCCTACCAGTGGATGAATAGTCTGCCGGAGAAGTACTGTGTAGACAGATACAGACATAGTCATAATGTTGTACTATCTTACATGTACCCATGCTATGACATCATTCGAAGGGGCAATACACTCAAGGAGTTAAAGTGACACGAAACAAGGGACGTGATGTAATATTGGTGTTTGAATCTTAAAGGAACACAAGACACTCTAAAGGGACACTCATTATGAATGAATGTTAACAATACAAGCGCACGAATGAAGAGCGTTGAACATATACGAAATTACTACACGAATGAACTGAAATTTATATTTCACATCTTACCAACAACAGATACAGACATAGTCATAGTGTTATATTATCTTACATGTACCCATGCTATGACATACTTAAAGGGGGATAATGCACACACGGTGTGTGGAATGTTAAAGTGACACGAGGTAAGGGACGTTATGTAATATTGGTGTGTGAATATTAAAGGAGCATTCTCGCTATACAAACCCCCCTCCCCACTTATAGATATATAACGAAGACGAGAATAACATGTTGATGAAGTTTATTGAAATTTAATCATTGTCTGAATCTTCGACCGTTAGATTTACTTCTAAGAGTTTCTTGAATTTTCTCATCGCTTCATCTGCAGCCCATTCATTATTATATCCGCGTTTGGTCAGTTTGACCATTTTCTTCATGATCGTGTTATGTATGGGTGATGTTTTCAATCGATACTGGTATTCTATTAATCGTCTATAACTTTTGAGAAACAGAACAAACTCTGTGTCGATGGTATCCTCTTTTCCCGACATGCTCTCATCTCCCGAAATGCTCTCTTCTTCTTTCACATCATTGGTGACGCGTTTCATCATACTTTTGAATGTGTCCATCTCGTTGACACATCGCGCAGCTTTCTTAAGACCGAATACCGTTCTACTACCGACGACATTACCATCTTTTGAATCTGATAGCGTTCCCCGTTCATCTTCATCTGTATCTTCTCCGAAGAGAGTTGTTTTTGTCTCGGACATAGCTCCGTGTTCATCCGGGTCCTCAGTTAATTTTCGTTTTAACTTATTTTCTTGACACCAGTTTTTTACGTGTCTCTGAACATCATAATGATATGCGAACAAAAGCCCGCATTCATTACAAGGGTACGACATGTCTTCTCGAATGTCTATACGTTTCTTCTTATTAATTTCATCGAGCTCACCAGGTGGCCGTATGTCGTTAGTATAGTCATTATGTTGACCCTGGGGCACAATATAATTATATGTTATGCCCTTCTGTTGACCAGGGAGTTCTCTGTCATCGTATTTCATCGCATTCTGTTGACCCTGGGTCTCAGTGTCTTTTGTATGTTTTTTCATCCCATTCTGTTCATCTGGGTGTTCTCTGTCTTTTTGGAGATTATATTTCATGCCATTCCATTCACCCCTATGTTGGTTCGTGTCCTCTTTTAGTACATTCTGTCTCAGACGTAATGTGTCCGGTGTTGCGGCTTTTAAATCCACCAGTAGGTAACCGTACGGTTCACTCGTCGCTTCCGAAAACTCTCGAACCATACGCTGAGGACATTCAGGATACATCTGTCTTGATAATGTTGAAATTAATCCCTTGTCGATTGGGTTATTGAACAATACCAAATATTGACAATTTCGTCGTTGCGTTGGATCTTTGTTGTAGTAGAAATTCTGGTTCAAACTTATCAAAGATAAGTTCAAATGGTGACTTCCTTCGGAATGCAAATCATTAACTCTCTGGTCTTTTGATGAAGTTTGCATCAAGTCATCGAGTATAACTAGATTTTTATACCGGGGGTTGATAAGCGAATCCAAGTTTGCTGGTATTCCTCGTATAAAGTTGACCTGAGGGGTGACGGTATACTTTAAATCGTCATATAGGGGCTGCCAATATTTATAAAACCACATTATTCTGTCAGGTGCGGGTGATATTTTTGAGGCAGACTTTTGTAGTAAGGTTTTCACGAAGTATGTCTTACCACAAGATGTCGGTCCACTTACACATGCCGTGAATGGATGCTTGAAAATAAAATCTTCATGGACATTGGCCATTGGATCATCAAAGCAGGATGTTATGTCGCTTGGTGGCTGTTGTTGTTGTTGTTGTTGTTGTTGTTGTTGTTGTTGGGGGTGATGATACTGTTGTTGTTGTTGTTGTTGTTGTGGCTGATGATACTGTTGTTGTTGTTGTTGTTGTTGTTGTTCTGAAGGCGTGTGTTTAACTTTGATATGACGCTTCAAACTATCTTGCTAAGCATAGACACTTAAGCACTCTTCACATTGATACTTCATTTAACTAGTTCAGGCTGTCGTTCACAACGTCTCTTAGTGTTGTTTGTACTGGATACAAATTTATCACATTAGCTACAATACAACCTACCTATCCAAAATGTCAATGCAATTATGAGTGATTTCAATATGAACACTCTATTATATAGATATGTGTAACCTGGTGACTGACATGATGATACAGTTATGCACTAAATAATGGACTGCTTAACCACAGCAGAATTATAGGTAACTTTTCAGGAGTTAGTCGGAAATATGGCTTGTTGCCATTCATCGGAAAGCTCTCGCCGGCGGCGGCGACATTGCGGTATTTTACTGCGGCGGCGGCCCGCCGCCGCCAAATACCGCCGCCGCCGCCGCCGCCTGCGGCGAGAGCTTTCCGATGAATGGCAACAAGCCATATTTCCGACTAACTCCTGAAAAGTTACCTATAATTCTGCTGTGGTTAAGCAGTCCATTATTTAGTGCATAACTGTATCATCATGTCAGTCACCAGGTTACACATATCTATATAATAGAGTGTTCATATTGAAATCACTCATAATTGCATTGACATTTGGATAGGTAGGTTGTATTGTAGCTAATGTGATAAATTTGTATCCAGTACAAACAACACTAAGAGACGTTGTGAACGACAGCCTGAACTAGTTAAATGAAGTATCAATGTGAAGAGTGCTTAAGTGTCTATGCTTGGCAAGATAGTTTGAAGCGTCATATCAAAGTTAAACACACGCCTTCAGAACAACAACAACAACAACAACAGTATCATCAGCCACAACAACAACAACAACAACAACAACAACAACAACAACAGTATCATCACCCCAACAACAACAACAACAACAACAACAACAACAGCCACCAAGCGACATAACATCCTGCTTTGATGATCCAATGGCCAATGTCCATGAAGATTTTATTTTCAAGCATCCATTCACGGCATGTGTAAGTGGACCGACATCTTGTGGTAAGACATACTTCGTGAAAACCTTACTACAAAAGTCTGCCTCAAAAATATCACCCGCACCTGACAGAATAATGTGGTTTTATAAATATTGGCAGCCCCTATATGACGATTTAAAGTATACCGTCACCCCTCAGGTCAACTTTATACGAGGAATACCAGCAAACTTGGATTCGCTTATCAACCCCCGGTATAAAAATCTAGTTATACTCGATGACTTGATGCAAACTTCATCAAAAGACCAGAGAGTTAATGATTTGCATTCCGAAGGAAGTCACCATTTGAACTTATCTTTGATAAGTTTGAACCAGAATTTCTACTACAACAAAGATCCAACGCAACGACGAAATTGTCAATATTTGGTATTGTTCAATAACCCAATCGACAAGGGATTAATTTCAACATTATCAAGACAGATGTATCCTGAATGTCCTCAGCGTATGGTTCGAGAGTTTTCGGAAGCGACGAGTGAACCGTACGGTTACCTACTGGTGGATTTAAAAGCCGCAACACCGGACACATTACGTCTGAGACAGAATGTACTAAAAGAGGACACGAACCAACATAGGGGTGAATGGAATGGCATGAAATATAATCTCCAAAAAGACAGAGAACACCCAGATGAACAGAATGGGATGAAAAAACATACAAAAGACACTGAGACCCAGGGTCAACAGAATGCGATGAAATACGATGACAGAGAACTCCCTGGTCAACAGAAGGGCATAACATATAATTATATTGTGCCCCAGGGTCAACATAATGACTATACTAACGACATACGGCCACCTGGTGAGCTCGATGAAATTAATAAGAAGAAACGTATAGACATTCGAGAAGACATGTCGTACCCTTGTAATGAATGCGGGCTTTTGTTCGCAGATCATTATGATGTTCAGAGACACGTAAAAAACTGGTGTCAAGAAAATAAGTTAAAACGAAAATTAACTGAGGACCCGGATGAACACGGAGCTATGTCCGAGACAAAAACAACTCTCTTCGGAGAAGATACAGATGAAGATGAACGGGGAACGCTATCAGATTCAAAAGATGGTAATGTCGTCGGTAGTAGAACGGTATTCGGTCTTAAGAAAGCTGCGCGATGTGTCAACGAGATGGACACATTCAAAAGTATGATGAAACGCGTCACCAATGATGTGAAAGAAGAAGAGAGCATTTCGGGAGATGAGAGTATGTCGGGAAAAGAGGATACCATCGACACAGAGTTTGTTCTGTTTCTCAAAAGTTATAGACGATTAATAGAATACCAGTATCGATTGAAAACATCACCCATACATAACACGATCATGAAGAAAATGGTCAAACTGACCAAACGCGGATATAATAATGAATGGGCTGCAGATGAAGCGATGAGAAAATTCAAGAAACTCTTAGAAGTAAATCTAACGGTCGAAGATTCAGACAATGATTAAATTTCAATAAACTTCATCAACATGTTATTCTCGTCTTCGTTATATATCTATAAGTGGGGAGGGGGGTTTGTATAGCGAGAATGCTCCTTTAATATTCACACACCAATATTACATAACGTCCCTTACCTCGTGTCACTTTAACATTCCACACACCGTGTGTGCATTATCCCCCTTTAAGTATGTCATAGCATGGGTACATGTAAGATAATATAACACTATGACTATGTCTGTATCTGTTGTTGGTAAGATGTGAAATATAAATTTCAGTTCATTCGTGTAGTAATTTCGTATATGTTCAACGCTCTTCATTCGTGCGCTTGTATTGTTAACATTCATTCATAATGAGTGTCCCTTTAGAGTGTCTTGTGTTCCTTTAAGATTCAAACACCAATATTACATCACGTCCCTTGTTTCGTGTCACTTCAACTCCTTGAGTGTATTGCCCCTTCGAATGATGTCATAGCATGGGTACATGTAAGATAGTATAACACTATGACTATGTCTGTATCTGTTGTTGGTAAGATGTGAAATATAAATTTCAGTTCATTCGTGTAATAATTTCGTATATGTTCAACGCTCTTCATTCGTAAGAGTAATTATGACCTCCGGCTTCGTGCCGATTGTGTACTGAGCTGACACCGGGGATAAATTGACCAATGACTGCTATTGTACTGAGCTGACACCGGGGATAAATTGACCAATGACTGCCATTGTACTGAGCTGACACCGGGGATAAATTGACCAATGACTGCCATTGTATCCTTTGACAGATATGCGTGCGCAGACTCGTTTGATGTTCGCTATCGCATTACTATGTTTTAATAGCCGAGCCTTCACTTCTCGTCTGACTCTCTTACCGACAAGACCTGTCTACACAGTACTTCTCCGGCAGACTATTCATCCACTGGTAGGCCTACATACAGGTATGCCCTAAATAATGGACTGCTTAACCACAGCAGAATTATAGGTAACTTTTCAGGAGTTAGTCGGAAATATGACTTGCATCGGAAATAAAATCTTCATGGACATTGGCCATTGGATCATCAAAGCAGGATGTTATGTCGCTTGGTGACTGTTGTTGTTGTTGTTGTTGTTGTTGTTGTTGTTGTGGCTTAACCACAGCAGAATTATAGGTAACTTTTCGTCATCTTCATTATATTGAAATTTTTGGTATACAAAATGAGCGTAAGTGTGAATGGAATGATAAGTGGTTATTACGTAATGTTGTTATAACAATGACACCGAAGCAATTTCTATTATTGAGTGACCTGGTCGTATGCATGTTTTGGATAACTAATTATCGTGTGAATGACACAGTTTATCAACCTTAATTGATACTAACCCGTTTGTTCAGACATTAAATCGATATGTTTTCGGAATAGCATATAACTGTGAACGGGGCTATAATAGAATTCATTTGGTAAAGCAAAGGTGTGAAAGACACATTGTTACCACCAATGTCGCGTGTGTGATTGCGTGTACAGCGAATATGACAATTCATTCTGGAGGGTTGTAATTTCACATTACAATTTTCGACCGTTAGTGATTCAACATAGTACATCTCAATACTTCCAATAATTCACGATAATACACACCTGTCATATACTCAATAACTTCATCTGGGATAGAGAAGTTAAGAATAAACGCTCTTTATTATTTATGTAAGAGTAATGGTGTCTATTTTCAGGTATGACAATTATATGAACTGCGTCCGATAAACACTGGAATGTATGCATTCATATCGATGGTCACAATGTCCAATAAAGCTATTTTCTAAACATCGATTAATAATTTCATGAAAAATATTTGAACAAAAAAAAATAACGAAAGATATTACACGCAAATAATTTAACATTCGACATTTTTTAATATCGAGATTATCAGAAACCGAAAACTCGTTATAAATTTTTTATTTAAACTTTTTTTTTAGAGAAATAATTTTGGGGGGGGTTTTGAAATTTTTTCTTTTTTTGAAATTTGGGGATTTTGAAATTTTTTGGAAGTTTTGGGATTTTGAAATTTTTTGGAAATAATAAATTTTTGAAGTTTTGAAATTTTTTTTGGGTTTTGATATTTTGGAAGTTTTGGGAATATTTTAGTACAACCAATTTTAGACCCCAAAGATTCTATTTTTAGATGTGAAGTCAACGAGGCAGCTATTCTTCTCATGTGTGTATTGATTTCAGTTACACACATATTCCCTGTGCTATTTTGGTAACTGAATAATTAGTGTTCATTATCTATACTATATCTGGTTTTTTTTGGGTATATTTTTAAGCAATAGGACGACCGATGGTCGCACTATGTCGGTAGATATACATATATATGAGGTCACTCAATGTTGAAATTTATGCGATATAAAAAGCGCGACCAGTTCAGATATGTATATCTTGTAAACAGAAAAAATGAGAATGGCATGCACCTTGATATGTCGTTTAAAGACATATTATGGACTTGTTCGGATGCATGAAATTGATAAGTTAGTACTCAGGCGCTATGCCAACCTGGGGAATGTAGCATTCTACTAACATCGCCGAAAATTTCAAATAAATCGACCAAACCACTCCATAGAAAACATCGTCTGAACTACGCCCAATTGTCAATATTTACATCCAGATTCGGGACGCAACTATCGGCGACAATCTAATACAAATGATTTCACCATCGCGAGTCATTGCATTTAATTTAATATATAAGAATGACGGTGTGTATCGTCAATTTGGATTACTATTCGTAACAATTGACTACTTTGAGCAAGATTATTCTCAATTTCTATTTTATCTCCCTACCGGAGTGTTTCACATCACTTTAAGCGCATAACTTATATTTGAAGAATGCCGGCTGATACGGACCCTGGCTCTTACGGACCCTGGCTGATACGATACTGGCTTTTACGGAAATCCGGCTCATACGGACCTCAATTCAAATTATGGTGGGACAAGTATGTTGGGGGCAGGGGGTCTGGTCCGTGTTTGGGGGGGGGGGGGGTGCAGGAAAGGGAAATTTAACGAGTCTGAGTGATTTCATTAAAGATTTCATAACTTTAAGTTCATTACTCTACAGATGTTATAATGACTTAAATATTTTCAATTTTTGTTAAATATGTTTTTTTTTAAAATAATTATTTGAGCAACGAGATAAATCTCAATTTAAAAAAAATTAATAATATTCAAATTGTCATTTTTTTTTGTTAAATTGAGCAAGGAGTTCTATCTAAAAAAAAACAATGTTTTTTTAAAGAGTTATGGCCCTGGGTTCAAAACTATTTGACCTGGTGACCACATTTGAACAAATATGAATGTGAGTCATCTGGGGAACATCCACACCAATTATGAACCCATTCAGTCTTATTTTTCTGGAGAAGATACGTCTTGACTGACGGACGGATATACGGATGGACGACGGACGAGGAGTGATGACTATAAATCCACCGGAGATTTCCTCTCAGGTGAGCTAAAAAAAAACGCTAGCTGTATGAACTAACACGCACAATCAATAAATGAACTCAAGTCATTTCGTGTTATCAGCCATTCATTCATTTAATTATTTGTAGGAGATGGCACAAATACGATTTTTACCTTACTGCCAAATCATATTCTCATGCATTCATGATTACTATTTACTGGATGTACATAATTGATTGAAGTTAAATACCTTTAAACTAATTCAATACACGACATATGTGATGAATCTATTTTATCTTAACATTCCCAATGGGAACTACTCATCAATGTGTATTTAGTATAGAAAGGGTAAACAGTAATTATTTACATTCACGTTTTTCATTCATTACAGAATGTGGGCATATCTCCATTAAAACGGGGAGTGGCTCAGTTGTTAATGTATATCGCATAATCCCAACATAAGACGCCCAGAGATGGCTGAGCTGGTTTATGCAATCCAATGTCCTATCCTATCTTTATCCATCATATCTCACCTTCTTACTATATATGCATGCCTTTGTAATTTTCCTTTAAACTTTTGTATTAGAATTAAGGTATGAGAAATTTGGGAAGAATAAACAGTTTGTACAGTTACGCACGAATTTGTTATCCACGCGAATGCATGTTAACAATGTATATACAATGTTTGTGTCATATATAATATGTTACATAAATTAGACAAATAAATATGTTTAAACTAACATTAATCGTGTATTTGGGCGATATTTTCAGTTTATTTACGGTCATGGCCGGGTCATTCAAACTTCCATATTCTGTCTATGTAATTTGGAAGTTGTATACAATAAATTGGAAAATACAAGAAATATTGATATACCAGCAGTGTATGCTCTGAAATACTTGCCATGGTCTCAGCTGTTTTAAATTTCTCACACAGAAGTGAAAAAAAACGCTCTTTATCTCTACCATATCAGGAATATAGACTATTGAAAATATATAGTGTGGTGTGTGAAGCGTGTGTACACATGCATGCCCACGTTTTAATAACTCCATTATAAAGTGACAACAATGCCACGCCCATTTCAATAACACTGCACGGCGTAATTGCCGCAAACACGAGAAACTGTTTACCTTTAACGCGTGGGACCACTAGGTGACCGGAAATCCATAATAATAGTTATAATAATATATTACTGCAGTTCTTAAAATAAAAGTATGAACTACTCAGTATATACATGTATATTTGCAAATAGTCACACACAGGGTGACGTTGGATATGGATACTAACCCGCCAAAGGATTAACCCTTCCATGACTGGAGCTTCCTGAAATGTTCCGAAAACCCTGTGCAAATGCATTATCTTATATATGCGTGTCTCCCACAAGGGAACCTCGCATATATAAGAGAATACATTAGACTAACACTAGTTACCATAACATTGCAATGCAGTGTATTCTCTTATATATGCGAGGCTCCCTGTACATATATAAGAGAATGCATTGACACACGGTATGTAATGCTGCACCAGCGCAGCTTTCATCATGAAAGGGTTAAACATAACCAACCTTCCACTAAAAGCTACCGCACATCTCCATATATCAGAAAGTATGGTTGATTTACCCCCCCCCCCCCCAAATGTATTAATTTGAGCATCAACAATCCATCGTATAATGCTAATGGTCGTCTCTGATAAAGTGTGTCCCAAAAGCGCTAGATAATAAAGAGCGTTAACCAAGTGACCCTGTATCATCCGCCAGGGTATTCATTTCAGTGAATTGTTAGTTGCAAGGGGGCTTCATGTTTTATTTGCATAGCTGTCAGAACTATTGTTATTGATTGAATAGGTTCTTTACACAGGGATACTGTAGATACACCAGGTAACATATACCTGTAGATAATCATGTGGAATAACCTACCGTGTTAAGGGCTTTGTTCTACCCATTTACTCCAAAATTTTATGGAAATTCTCAAAAATATATTTATTGCAAAATTTTATACTTTATCAAGCGGACCCGCCAGATAAATACCTGTTGTTTCCAATACCACATCAAGTCACACTCAGAAGTATGTGCAACTCTGTAACTTTTGCTCCGCAGATTTGCATGCAAATCCCAATTCAAAGTTGTAATATGGCCGACAAAAATTCTAAATTTGGTAACACTATACTATATATGTTGCAATCAAAACTCCAGCGAGTAATAGGTGTGTTATTATTTATGGATAAAATTCCAATGAACAGAAATTTTCCACTTGAACTTAGAGACAAAATTCGGGTACGCCATTCCATTCATTTATGTTCCGGATCGGAAGCGGAACGAAATGCGCAACAGTTCGAAAAACTTATACTGCGTTATCTTAACTAGAAACAATATCGATATGACTTCAATGTCACTTCATGTGCCGGTTTCCCATAAAAATTATGTGGTGGAACTCAAGCTACATGCAGAGCGTTGACAGCTCTGAATGTTCTGCAGGTGCAATTATCACTCGGAAGGTTCCAAAAGTTGAACCACCGTGCACAAACGAAACTAAACAAGTTTTATAAATATGATACTAATTGTCCATTCCAACTAGAATCCAAAGACGTCAGGTAAATAGTGTAAAACATGACCGTTAGGTGAACATATAATGAAATATGTGAACATTGTTTTATCATATAAAATGTGTTATCAAGCCCTATATATCTATCGAAGAGTTCGTTAGTAAATCTCCCAAATATATATACGTATCTTTTGAGATAGCTTTTAATAAATTACGTGTACATATTTTGTGGATTCGAATGAGCCATGTCAGTTTAAATAATGTACTTACCCCCATGACGATCGCTAGAGTTCAACAAGATCGGACAATATTCACCCCAACAAATGGCTGTCAAGTCAACCCTTGGTCCGTTATATGGACACTTAACTGTTTGTTTACAGAAGCCATGGAGACGAAGCAACATTCAGTGCAGACACGATATATATCGTTTGAAGAGATGATGTTGAAAGTGTGCCGAATATTTACTGCGAGCAAATCATATTTCCTTATAACTATAGTTACCATTGATTCGTTAAATCACGAATACAGGGTAAATATATATATATATATACGGGTAGAAAAACGTTTAAGACGTCGCGCACTCGCGCTGCATTAGTGATATGGGACCTTACAGTTGTGTCTGTAGTTGTCATGTGGAAATCATCTGATGCACCGATATCGACTAGAACTAGTCAATTGTTTAATCAATAACAACACTTCCTCTTTTTTTTTAAATCAGCATTTGATTTCTGCATAATAGCAGCCTTGTTTTCCTGAATAATTCCGGTTAAAAGTGTTCCGCCCCGTTGATGCGCCAATATCGGATCATATCGACCAGATCTACCCATCCTCTGTTTACAAAGATTCGGCATTTGACTTCTGCCCAATGACAGCCTTGTTTTTCTGACTCATCCCTGGATAAAGGCACCTTGACAATCGTTATGTTTGAAGTGTCAAAAATAAAAGCAGCAAACGCCACCTGCTGGACAAAAAAGCATCAAAATTACTACTGTCACAGTCAAAACACAGTGTAGCAACACAGTACAGTGTACTAGCTAGGTTAACCCTCACAAACAATGCTCTTGCCCTTGAGTTCAATTTCATCAGCATATAAGATCCCACTGCTGCCACCCAATGTATAAGCACGGCCATTCAATGTATGAACAGAATCATTCACCATTTTGATTATGTTTTTTATTGTTTTTAAACAATTCCTACATATATATTAATAGCTGTGTGCAAGAATTCATTTAGTATAGAAAGGGTTAAACGGCTTCTGTCATTTTTTAACTTGACTTCTTTTTCGGTAGTATTTTTCAAAAATAATTTGAAATTAAACCTTCCCACCATCAAACCTATGAAACCATATGGATACACCATTGTTCATGTATGCATGTGTATAAGCACCTTGACATGTGTAATATATGTCTGTCTCCATATGTAAGTTATATGTGTGTCTTAACACATGCATGTAATGGTGTATGTATTAGAGTGCACCTACACATGTATGAATGGAAGGATGTTTTCACATTTATTCCTTATTTGTGCTTAAGCACAACTATTTGAGTTTAAGCGCAGATATTTGGCCTTGCGCGTAAATATTTGTGCTTATCGCAAATAAAAATTCATATGCATTGATCCCCCCTTAATTAATTTTAAATGGCACAGTGCCTAAACACACCACTCAAGTCTATGTAGACCCACCATATGAGTGAAGCAATCCCCCCCCCCCCCAGTAACTCATAATTCCCTTTTTTGAACATGGAAATGGTAAAGATCTAAATGATATGTCTGTTATAAAATATATTTTTGGGGGCAGGGATGCTGATATTAGATAGGGTTCCCCCTTCTTTCAAGTCAATAAGTACACCATATGAGAAAAGCAAGCCCCCCTCTCATTAACCCCTAATTACTTTTTTATGGCCATGGAACTGGTATTATATCTGTGCATGAAATGTCCCTTTAATAAAATATACAAGCGCGCTGGGAGTAAGGCACCAATTACTGGGACACCAGGAGCAGAGATGGTGATATGCATATGGAAATATGTTTTTCTGCAAATTTCGAGTTTATAGTGGACTACTACTATGAGATGAACTCAATCATTCTAAATTGGAGGGGAGTAAGGGGGTGTCAAACGCTTAAATCATATACGCGTAACATCAAATAAATTGTTAGATGTATGTTTGCACTTGAGCGGAAATAATTTTTGCTTAAGCGCAAATATCTGCGCTTAAGTTTAAGCGCAAATCAATAATAAATGTGAAAAGGGCCTCCCATATGTATGTTCTTGGGTTTTCAGTGTATGGTATTAGGCTTCAGACAAAAAAAAATCTCTCTGTATTTTGAAGGGCTTGAGACCTACTGCACCATAACCCATTAGAATATGTGATTGTTGTAATCAACCACATGTGTTAATATGGTATGCATTACGCCTGCATTGAATTTTTTTTCAGGAGCTGATCTTAATGCTCATGAGGAATTGATGGTATTTCCACATCAGCTGGTGTTGATGCTCATCCTTATGGGAGGCGCTTTTCATATAAATCATTTATGTGTGCTTAAACACAAATATTTGTGCTTAAGCGTAAATGATTTGCGCTTAAGCTCGAGTCATTTGTGCTTAAGTGCAAATGACAGAGGTTATTTGCACTCAAGCACAAATATTTACATTTAAGCGCAAATATTTGCACTTAAGCGCACATAAGGAATAAATGTGAAAACGGCCTCCCATACATCCCACGATGTTATGTAAGGGCATATATGCCAAACATTGACTGTTTTTGTATAATTGGACAGAGTTCACCTCTAATGTATCCTGTCATTTATTTGGAAAGGGGCGTGGACCTTGACCTGGGACTTTTATTTATTTGTTTTTGAATGAAGTTCATCTCACAATTTATGCGAGTGCACCTATCGTCCATATACAAAAATTTCCTCTCTGCATTTTCAAGGGCTTGAGACCTTCAATTAATCATATTACTAGTAATAGATTAATTGGCTGCATTATAATATTTTGTTATATTAATATTTCCTCTATGCGTTTTCTTGAGACTAGGAGGTATATAGTTATTATATGATCGGTCGATCGGTTTGCTTCATACCATTATAATACACCATACGCATGCTGGTGAGCTGATACACCATTCTAATATGGTGTAATATACGATATGCGAGATCGGTCTACTATACACCATTATGATATATGATACATATGTGTCTGTCTCTGCCTATACACAATTATAATATATGATATGCGGTGTCGGTCTACTATACACCATTATAATATATGATAAGTCTGTCGGTCTACTGCACACCATTATAATATACACCATTATAATATACAATATGTGGGTCGGTCTAATACACATCATTATAATATATATTACAAATTTTAGTAGACTGACATGCATATCGTATATTATAGTGATGTAGAGTAGACCGACACAAGTGTTGTATATTATGATGGTGAATAGTAGACTGACATGTGCACCGTACCACTATAATCAAAGTAACTGACTTGAAAAATGGAGTGCTAACCCGGTAATGACGACAGTATTACTGGTTGTATACAGTATCAACAGAGGTATCAAAATAACCACAGTAGTGGAGTTATGGTACCGTTCGCTTATGAAACCGCAGTTTATTAGGGATCGTCACACCGGCAAAAAGTTAAAGAAATCAATATGTCCATGCGGATCTTGTTAAAGATATGGTAAGCATTGCGGTGGATTTCACTGTTAAGATAGTCACATCCATTAAACCGCCATTAACAGAAATAATTTATTTTTGACAAATTTTGTTCTTATGCCAATCTTAAATATCAAGTAAATTGCGGCATGTTATTGTCATGTTAATAATTAATCTGTGTTATGTGAACAAACGCCATGTTACGTAAACAAACAGTATGTAAAGAGTATGCAATAAGCAAAACTCAACACTGAGGAGACCCCCCCCCCCCCCCCCCATTAATTAAACATTTGTTAGAAATGCCACCGGGTTGTATACATCATACCGGTATACATGTAGCTATCGATAATCTTCAAATCTAAAGATTTCAGTGTTTAATGGGTCACCATGAATCACTCTTCTAAATGAACACCACGATGTTGAGTGTTTTGCATATCGGTCACTATTTATGAGCTATATATAAACAAACACTTGGCTCACAGAAAGTGTTTTGTTGATAATAACACATTCATATGATCATATATCCTATAGGCTATACTATTAGTATATTTTTGAGGTGATTTTCATAATTTGGTAACTTATTTATGAATTATAACCTACATGTATAACGAAGGGCATCCATGCCTTCCAGTTTCCACAGATATATAAGGAGAATCACTGCATTTTATTTTCATGCTGGCGAATCCGGATTGCATGCATCGTGGTGCAACAGTGGTACATGCTGTGTTGAAGCGGTAACATTATCAGGGTGTTGGAGGTCACCGCGGTATAATACTGCAGTATTGCCGGGGTGACACCACGTTAGTGGTTGTCAACTACATGTACTTTTAGTATACATGTAGCTGGGCATCATATATCAGGGTTTCCGCGAGGGGAAAATTAATGAGTCCGTATTGGGGAAACACATAACGCGACGGGACGACCTTGGTTCGTCCCGTCGGGCGAAAATTTTGTTATTTGACACTGAAAAGTAGCAATTTCCTTGCACATAAGAGTCTCACAAAGCAACCAAAGCTACGTATATATTACGCAAGTCAATCATTTCCGTGGGTGCATTAATTCTGTTGATGGTATCCAGATAATCAATCAACTAATTACGCACATACGACTGCCGTCTGATTGAAGATTATATATAAATGAACAAGCTACTAGTTATTGTTTAGAAATTTATACAATAAGATTCCGATGAATCTAAACACTACAAAACATCTATGCATTGACCAATAATAGATAGCAAGGAGAATTGAATAAAGTATTTCCTAGAATTGCAAGCAGCTTCTGTGAAAATGAAACTGACATGATATACGCTGTCAATCGTAAAACTATTTGTGCGCTGTGACGTCATACTGCAGGAGCTATTTA
The DNA here is from genome assembly GCA_032622095.1 of Siphonodentalium dalli. NCBI lineage: Eukaryota > Metazoa > Mollusca > Scaphopoda > Gadilida > Siphonodentaliidae > Siphonodentalium > Siphonodentalium dalli. The sequence goes on along the minus strand of CP136062.1, from coordinate 102,135,955 downwards.
TAGCGGCAAAATACGAATGGTAGCGACACAGGTATTTGGCACCAAAAAAAATTAATAAAAAGAGATTTTTATTAAATTTAAAAACAAAAATTGTGCCTAATACCTGTGGGTAGGGACATCTTTCACTCGGAACGCGTAGCTTGTTCACTAGTCTCTATATATTAGTCCATAAACTGACGACCGCAATTGCTTATTATGCGCATAGTCAACAAAATCCCAACGTGATTTATTTCACAGTAAAACGGAACCTGTCCCGAAATCAGTCTTTATAGTGGGAATTCATAGTGACAAGTTAACAACACCATTCATTTGAACCATATTACATACATGGGTGATAAAGACAAACACATACGTACCCCCTCCCCAATATGGAGATAATGTCAAAGGACGGTAAATAATAGTTGCGTTGTCCCCAAGCACAATCAACGACGCACGTGTTCACATCTCCCGCCAAATTATATTTTATAACACGTTGGCTAAAACTCCGTTCTATACCTCATGGACTCTGCAGGGGGACCCATTTATTATGTACCACCGTACGATAGCACGGGATCTCGGAGAGGAGCAGTTTCATTCATGAAAATCCCGTGCATAAAAATGTCCCGACTAAGAAATTCGGCGTTCTTTGATCAAATTATGTAATCCTACGATATCACGGGATTTTCGAGCATGAGTAGTTTCATCCCGTACACAAAAATATGCATATTCAGCAGTCCGACATTTTTTGATGTTACCGCGACATGCATTACGCTGTATCTAACGTCGCTATTTGACCCGCTTTTTCACCAGTATTCTATTTAACACCCGAACTCCCGTTGTAACCGGAATTGTTTACGACATTGCGACTGACATTTGGTATATGTATGAACCAAACAGATAATATGCGAGGGGAATGAGGCCGTCCTACGGACGCTGAGCCGTACTAACGGAAACCCTGCATATATATATATATCATTCTATTGTGCATAATATACCGGCACACGTATCATATATTATAATGGTGTAGACTATAATAGACCAGGTGACGATTGCCTGTGCTTCAGCACTGTACCATTGCATCAGCTGATTGGTTGAGCCATGTGATGATGCGGCCTGAAAACAGGCTTCAGTGAAATGATTATGACTTCCCCCTGGGTGCAGGCCAGAATCTTGCGCTATCCCTCAGAATTGATAATGAGTAAGTGTTGAGCAAATATTAATCGGTAAATTAATTAAAATAAGCTAACAATTCACAATTTTCTTCTGAAAATTTACATTTTAATATTTCGCGACATAATTTTCACCAATAAAAACATATTTGTTGCATTGCAGAGTTAACCGTATCTGTAGATATGTTATGATTCAAATGAATGTTGTTGAGCATATTTCAAGCAATTTAAATGAAATTTTTCTTCACACGATAACTAAAATTTACAATTTTTAGGATTTTAACCTGCCTCATTTTGATCAGCAATTGTTGTGCGCACTGATTGAACGTCTATAATCACTCGATAGGTCAAATTATGCCTTGACCATGTCAGAATCTGGCTAGAAATTGGACAAACAATATTTTTTTGGTGTTGACAAAATTAACATGGGAAACTCCATAGACAACGGTAAAATTGCGATAAAAACTAAAATAATGCGAAATGAAAGTCGTCATTCGCTAGCCTGGTGCAGAATAATATACGAGTCATGTTCTATAAGATATGTCGTTTTCATTCGATTAATTAGTCTCGTAATTAACGGATCAATGACAATCAAAACATTCCACCGCAGACGAATTTCACTGCCGAAAGTTTATAATCGTCAACAACTCACCTTTCACATATAGAATGCGAAAGAAATCTACAGTCATTAAAGATCCATAATATAAATACTCATATATACGTAATTAAAACATGAATTACAGACAAAAGGATGAGATTTAACGATGAAATGCAATAGAATTTCCCCACCTGATTGCACGGAAAACCCCCCTCAAATTCAAGCTGCCTGTGATTCTAAAAATAGAGCAACGTTACGTAGGGGAGGCGCCTGGGATGCCGATAAAGGCAGATCGGTGATTGGTCGGAACTTTTGACAAAGATTGACAAATTTTTGACAATCCGGACAGCGGGTTGGTCGACGCCACAGTGAAGATCGCGGAGAAGGGAGCCGCGCAAGTGGTCCTGCTAATTTGCTATGCTGCTGGTGGGGTTTACTGGATTGACATGCGTGTATAGGGCAAATAGATGCTGTTACGAAAAAGTACAGTTATTTTTTTCTAATGTTGTCATTTGTGAGGTGTTTGGCTAATCCGAGCGATATGAAACATTCAAGATCATAAATATTTTTTAAATAGTTCAATAATGGTGTGTGTGCTGGTGTTTTAAAACTTGAAAACGACAGTAATATTCATCTCAATTATCGCTGTCTTCAAACAACCAACACAGCCATTATTAAAATATTTCACAATATACAGCATCGCTTTGTCCTACCAGCATTATAGCAATTCAGCACTACACATAAACATCATTTAAAACCCACTTGCACGTCTACCTATTGTTGTCGCCTGAGTATTATCTCGACGAATGTCTTTCCCAGAAGACGCAGAGTTGTTTGCTCGCCGAGGTGGTATTTATTTTGCTAGTCATTATTAGCTCAACTGTGTATAATCTAAATAATGATGAATACGAAAAATAATTACCACCTCGGAAAGAGGAAAGACTCCTGGTTAAGTGGCCCTGCTTTTATGCTGGTGGGTTCCGGTGAATTACTATGATGTTGGTAGAGCTGATGCTGTTTTGAAAATGTACAGTAATGGCCTAAATAATCGACTCCTTAACCACAGCAGACTGAGAGCTTTCCTATGACTGGCAACAAGCCATATTTCCGACTAAATCCTGAAAACTTACCCGTAAGTCTGCTATGGTTAAGGAGTTGATTATTTAGGGCATTACTGTACCGTTATTTTTTAAGTTAAATTGTCATATTCAGGACTTGTGGCTGATCTGAACGAATGGAGAAAAGCCATTATGTTTATAACACATTGAAAAACATATATGTTGTAAAATATTTCAAGGAACTTGGTGGCTTGAATATGCAAATTATTCTCGTTTTAAAACATGGCTATGACGTCACTCCTTTGTTCAACGAGTCCAGTTTATAGGATAATTAATTATATGTTATTGTCGAGATCGTACATTATTTTACAAACAACGATCCATTATTTTAATAATGGACGCTCAATATCCAACTTAATGACCGGTTATTTTACTGTAAACGATTTCATTTTATATGACTTGCATGTATATATGATACCATAATGTATGCACGTGGCTATCTGCAGACAATGGTTTTCAAGTATAATAATTATGGCTCTTATTGATTGCTAGAATATGACAGAATTAGGGATAGACATATATATAGAGAGCCCCGTCACTCTGGTTGGAGTGAGGGGAGTGTGTATATATAACTTCAAATTCCAGGCATGTCGTTTCACGAATTTTCAGCTGTTAAAATTTCTCGAATCTAATTCCGTTCGCGGGTGGCATTTTGTAGCACCCCTCACGATAAATCCTAAACTGTGATATTGTAATTTACATGTAAATGTAGTTACTTCGATCTTTAGTATCACCCGCGATCTGAAACTACAAGATCGCCAAATCTCCGATTATACATACCGCTCGCAAAATTTTGCCATTCAATGGAAATTCCCCGCAAAATCAGAAATATGCCGCATAAATAATTGAATACAAATGCCGAAATGTTAGGGCAAAAATCCCAACGATATTCGTAAATCTATGGCAGAAGGAGCTCATTGTCGGTATATGTATAGGTCGTGTTCGTTCAACGGTCGGAAACGCAATGGTGTGCTGCCTGTCCATTAAGTTGACAATGGGTTAAGATGTCACGCCATCCATGCAGCCAATGAGCGATTGGATTGGTCCCAACATGGTATAACTCAGGTGTCTTGACCAAATTTCAGTTTGATCCATTCTGATAAGAGGTGACGCATCAAACATTATACTATATAATCGAAATCATTTATTGTTATGGGTGAACACATGTAATTATCATACTTGTTAAGTTTATCGCCTATTATTGTGTAATCTAATTTAATTACTGCTGTGTATATGAAATGAACAATGATTAATGTGATATTCAAAGTTGTGTACATAGTGTATATATGTTTTGCTTGTTTCACTGTTATGTGACTTATGCAATAAATCAATCAATCAATCAACAAATGGACTCGGCCATGTTTTAAGTAAAATAATAGCTGAAAACTGTACACCATTTCAGCGAATGGAACGATATCGGCCTACATGCAGCCTCGATCGATCCATTCCCTGAAATAATGTACAGTTTTTAGCCATTATCCTATACTTATTAGATCGCGGTCCGGCTCCAGAGATCAACATAGGTCGATATATACGCTAATATTCTTATGCTTCCTGCTAAGCCACATAAAGACTAATTCAAGTGATCGAATGCAGAAAGTTCTGGGCAGCATGGAACATTAAAGAACGTTCCTTGCAGTAGTCTATTCCTGGAGTGCTATAAGTAAAGAGTTTCGTTTCACTTCGGACAGATTCATGGACAGATTTCAACAGAATTTGGCGTTGTGACTCGGGGTATACCGTCGGATGTTATAACGGCGTTAGTTTATCAAAATATTGCTTAAAACAGAATTAAAAAAACCAGTTTAATTTTGTTTTAATCAAACACACAGAGGGGCCGCTGCAATGTCTATGATCTAAATGTGCGTGAAGCTATATATATATATATATACACGTATAGGAAAATGCTGGTGTGAAATTCATACGGTCATATTTTTGGTTAAAGGTACGGTTGGCCTTGGCGGTGGGTATCCTGCGAAAATATTTCCACCCGTCAAAAACCGCCACAAACAGAAAGAACAACACAATGTAGACAGACTTTGTCCGTATACAAATAAGAAATATCGCATAAACAGTATGTTATTGTCATATCTTTGACCATTGTTATGTAAACAAAAGCATAAAAAGTTACTTTTCTGGTGTTTGTTTATATTATGATGGTAAACATAAAGAGCGTTCTTTGTTGGTGAATTCCTGATATGGAACGATTAGAGAGCGTTTATGCCATTTGTGTGTGATTAGCCAGCAGCATTGTGCTGTCTTCTGTAACACAATCAGGCTCTTGCTTAGGTAAAATATAGTAAATATTTATGATAACATGCTGTTTACGCGATGGTCATGGTATATATGAACGAAACTGTGTGCGTTTTAATGTTTTTCTGTTTACGGTGATTGGAACAAATATGAATATTTTCGACAACTAAGGCCTCACGTGCCTTTAAGGACTTTGCTAACCCAATTTTCCCCAAATTTAATGGAGTCCAAAACAAAGGTTTATGTTCACTTTTATTAGTAACCACAGTAACCAAACCCATGAATGCAACATTTTAAGAGTATAATTCATGGTAGATTATGTTAGAAATTCAAAATGTGGAATTTATAGAAGTTTTTAAAATAAATATTTTCGAACCCAAAATCAACAAGCACAAAGTCAATATCAAAGAAAAAAAATATGGCAATATGTACTGAACGCTGTGAAGAATGATGAACAATAAAGATATACTCACATTTCTTTAGTTTCATTAAGATTTTTGGCTTGGAAGCAGTTGTTTACAGATGGTAGCTTTCATTGCTCAGAAAAGCTATTTGGGAACTGAATTTGATGGGTTAAGTTAATGTTCACTCAAGCCAGCTAAGATTATGACCAGCAGGACAGTCCAGGTGCTTGAGCCATGACAAGATTACATCCTGATTCAGGATGATTGGCGATCTAGTTTCTGGGTTATGGGGTACCCAGAGATTAGGGATTAATCATTACACAGTTATTTTGTCAAGAGATTCACAACACACCACTGTCCACACAGTTATTAACACTTAACTGTCACCTCACTTCAAGGGATGTCAGGCAAGTTACTCAAATATTTGTAAACAATTGGTTCTTAGTAATTTTATCAAAGAATGCTTGATAAATATGAATATTATTTTATTGTTCATCATTCTTCAGAGTGTTCAGTACACATTGCCATATTTTTTTCTTTGATATGGACTTTGTGTTTGTTGATTTTGGGTTTGAAAAAATTGATTTTAAAAACCTCTATAAATTTCACATTTAGTATTTCTAACATATTCCACCATGAATTATACTCTTAAGATGTTGCATTCATGGGTTTGGTTACTGTGATTACTAATAAAAGTGAACATAAACCTTTATTTTGACTCCATCAAATTTGGGGAAAATTGGGTTAGCAAAGTCCTTAAAAGGGAAACCACTTCACTTTAAACTAAAATAATTTGCTGTTTTTTTCCGCGATTTTTGGGAGCTGTTCCCGTTATCATAAAGAATGGCTCTAACGGCGTAAGTCTTTTATATTTCGTTTAAAAGATTTGTTAGTTTGTTCTTAAAATGTGTTTGTTTGTTAAATTTAGCAAGGATGTTTTTTTTAATCAAAATGTTTAAAAGATCAAATTGCGCTCGAAGCGCACAAAGGGGCCTGCATGATGCACATTTTGGTCCCCATCCATTTGGCACAATTGGGCTGCAGGCACATACGCCGCTGAATAAAGGCTCCCTTCGGGAACCTGTTTCAGCTGCGTCGAGCGTAATGTAACTGTGCGCTGTCCTGCAACGAGTTCGATAAAAAAAATCTTTGATACTATTGCTACCTTTGTTGTCATTTTAAGTCTTGTCGAATAACCAGTATTGATCGGGGCATCAGCCGATGCGGATCGTTGACATATTGTTATCAATAAAAATATTTCCGGCTTGTATTCCAACTACTAGTAGAGGTATACAGTAAAATTTATTCAATGACTGGGGTTCCGATAAATTGAATACATGCGCCTCGCGTCAAATGGTGTGGAATAATAAAGTTTATTATATCCAGATGTTAAAAATCACTATCATGATTATATAAGAGGTTATGCAATTAATAATGCCCACTTCCAACATAGTTAGCTATGATATTGGTGGGTCCTATTGATTAGGGCCATGCAACTTATGGGCAAAATGAATGGGCGAAACCAAGTGTATCATTTTCATCATATTGTTTTTTGTTCACTTTGTAAGAAGACATTCAGATGCAACATTTAGTATTATAGGAATAGCAAAACTTGAAAATAAATAAAGTTATTATTCAATGTTGTGTACAGTATGTGTTTTTTCTGGTACGAGTCCAGGTTGTGGTGACAAGTCATATTGGACTAGTACAATAGAAACACATACTGTACACAACATTGTATAATTACATTTTATTATCCATCTGTATGTTTATCCAAATGTTGGGAATACAACTTTTGTGTTTATTCTTGGTATTTGTCGGTATTTGATTCTCTATAAAAGCCTGTATTTGATCATAAGAAAGCATGATTTGGAACAGCAAACACGCGTAAGTGAAAACAGAAACTCAATGCGAAATGAAATGTCTGTTAAATCCACCAAAGTATTGCGCGCGCATCACAATTTCACCGATTCATTTGGCAGTGGAGTTACTTCGTGACGTCACGGATTCCCGATAAATACATGTTATCACTGATCTGGGCGAAGTATCACGTCGAGTTGAAGAGGTCAGATCGCTTGATCAAACGAGCCGCTGCATGGCGTCGAGTTTGATACAGCGATCTGTCCTCTTCAACGAGACGCGATGCAAACCCGAGATCAATTCATTGCAGCGATAACAGGTTTATTGTATGACATGATTTTTATTTAAAAAGCACAATTCATTATGAAATGAAACCACATGTAGGCCACTAGTAACAAGAATAAAGAAGGAAATAGTTTTGTACAATAAATCGTCCGGCTTTTTACGGACATGCGCAGTATGCGAGATAGAGAAGGGTGGATGACATCGGATCAAACTGTAGCTGATCCGATGGTCGGGAAATGATCGCTTTACTAAAGTGGTATTGGGAAAGAAAAACGATAGTCATATAAAAAAAAAGTCATATTGGACTCGATTGAGTCCAATATGACATTCGGGAGTCCAATATGACTTTTTCCCGGATTATGATGTGACGGCTTTTGCCCAACATAAATAGTGTGAGTTAAGGGATGGACAATAAAATATATTTTTGCACACCCATTGGTTTATGTTTTGCGAAATACAGAAATTTCAAAACGTTCAAAAATGATTGTATTGTCCTTCAACAATAGAAATGTTTACGTTGAGTACCCAATATGGAGTAAACTACATACCCACAAATACAATAGTATCCGTATGAATCTGAGTGTATGTTCACAAAGACTGGTTCAGAACGTCATTGTCGACGTCAACTTTAACAGAAAATATCTCAATTATTAGGAGTCTACACAAACCACACGTTTGAAAAATATCGACCTAAAAGTTAGTATATTACAAGCTACGATGTTCATAGTGTGCAATACTAATTGAACAACACTGACATATATATTTGTGAACATGTTAACGTCATTTCGCTCGTAAGTCGTGCCGCGAGGTAAAACTCGAACCTCTGGGTTGTCACAAACAAACTCGTTCAATAACGTTACCAGTTCACATACTTGTGTCGTTCCATATATCTATTTCTAGGTCCATAACATGGTAATAAATTAATATAGTATCCCCTGCCATTTGCACACACCATATTTCAACATACATTTTTATTGTATATACACCCACACTATGCCAAGTCAACATGATTATCAGAATAAGTATTATTGACTTTAACATTTACATAAGAGTCCGAAGTGAGATCAATTAGCAAAGTTAAAAGCGAATTATTTATCGCTCCTGTCGCGATCTGAATTGAAATCCATTTATTTCTCTAATCATCCAAATGTAGATATTACAGAGCAAATAATGTGATTACAAATTAAATAATACCGTTCAGAACGGGTTGTAAGGTGCGTGACATTAATTGGATATGTGTGTTTGCGGTGGTACCATATAAAACGCTGCTATGGCAATAAACAGTGTATTAATTTTGGGGTCATTCATACCCATTCTTTATATAGAGCTTAGGTAAACTGGTGGAACATGATATCTACGGGCGTATCCAGAGTAGAGATTCATGGCATTGCCGAATAACAAACAATGATCCACCCTTCCTGATATACCGATAAATGTGTAGTAGTATATTTAAGAAATAAATACACTGCGCATCGGCGTGGTTTGCATAATTTGACCATAAAGAAACTGATTGTAGGACGACGCGAAGCGGAATCCTACAATCAATTTCTGTGGTCAAATTCTACCATACACGCCGATGCGCTTCTGTGTCATAAAGTCTGTCGGAACTTAAATACGTTTCCCGGTTTCGAACTGGTGGGACATGATGGCTGTATACGGGCGTATCCAGAGTAGAGATTCGTGGCATGGCCGAATGACAAACAAGGATCCACCCTTTCTGTCTGATGTAGGTTTAGGCAAGGTCGTATTACAAAACGGTATATCAGGGAGTTCCTAATATACCGTTTTGTAATACGACCTTGCCTAAACCTACATTCAAGTATCAGTTCCTTGTCAAGATATTTCACAAAGTATAGGTGTCGGTCCCAGCTCGAGAATATTTGATTCAGGCGATGTTTTTGAGCCGATTTCACGATAATCATGAATTGATTACGCGGGGGGGGGGGGATTATGACTTCAAAGGTCGCATCCATGTGGACCTGATTATGCATTGTGTCCTTCTAGTACGCCTCTGTATTATGTGACGACTTGAAACACAAACATTGGCCGTTGATCATGGAATACATTTTGAATGGAGCACGGTGTCATTGACAACGGGCATGACTCCAAGGAATATACCCGCAGATTTGATCACCTAAAACAGGATATCTCACTTCATAATACGTGATGTCGATAAAAAGTGCTCTTCGTTCAATTTCTTCTGATTTGTTTTGTTGGTGGATTGAATTGCAATGGAGATAAACGGGCCTTGTTTCGTTTGATATTCGGTGATTCGAGCCGACTCGTTCACAAACTGTTTTCATGCTCGCTCCTTCCGACATTTGAGTCTTGAGTGGTATTTTGTCTTGAGTGGTTAGGATCAAGTGGTTGCTTCGTGTGCGGTTTCTGTTTACGGTACGGAAATGAAAATTGTTAGACGAATGAGATTCCATATATATGATGCAAGGGAATTAACTCCAAAATGATTGTCCGTTGTCCAAGACCACTAACTTTGAACTGTCCAGACATAAGCGCTATTGTTCAAGATGTTACTAAATGACTTTACGTCTTTCTGAACATACAGACAGTGTCCAAATTAAGCGGTAACCACTTAATGACTGGTTTATCATACAAACTACCACTTAATATACCCAACGTGTGTGCGAATACCACAATATCAACTCAATAGATTACGTTTATCTCCTAAATTATCTGAATATAACTTCATTGAAAGGTAGTTTGAAAAAAGTACCATGCACGACTCGAATGTCTCATCTACGACAAAAGAACACATTTCCTGCATGGTATGTGACACATCGGTGTTGTTGGTGATATGTTTGATGAACGCATGCAATAAAAACAATCGTCCGAGTTTTCGTCGATTTCCACGAAGATGTTTGGGCGAGTGATGCCATGCAGAGCGACGATTCCATTCATTATGCTGTGCTACGCTGGAATCAGTATACCGGCGTTGTATTGCCTAGGCAGTTATCTGGCGTGAATGCCTATCCGAGTAGGAGAAAAGATCTATGCTGTGACGATTTATTTTTCTTATAATTTGCAAGATTGCATCACAAATTATTCACACAATTGATAAAAAGTTGAAACTATATACTTAAAATATGAGGGTGCTTGCTGGTGTCAATGTTGTTAAAAACAATTAGGGATTTTCTTTTTGTTCGGTAAAAGTCAAAATTATCGTTAGTTTCATTCAGAATATCAGATATTTTTATTAAGCCTTTTTGTGTAAGCTTCATTTGTTCGACACGCCCAATGTGGGTTTTGTCATATTCCTCAATAACTTTGTTTTATTTGCAGTTGATAATATGCTATTTTTAGATTACGCCGCGGTCACCAAATCATTCCATTTATTTTTGCCTTGTCCTGCCCAAGGTAATTTGCTAATTCCAGTCAAACGCAATGGATGAAATCAGTCCAGGGACAGATAATATACATATCAACTCCGTATATAGTTGTTGTATAGTTGCTGTTTATCATATATCACAATGCTTATCAACTCAGCGTATCCTCGCTGGTCACCTGTATGCCAAACATATGACGAACATGTGGTTAATAATGGATGATAAATGGGATGTAGACATATTGAGCAATCGCGCGAAATGCTTCAATGTTTAAAAAAAAATGAGGGATGAATCTTATACAGAGATTCCAATTTCTCCATGTTCATGATGTTTGATTATAAGGGTTCACGCCATCGGTTGCCAAATTGGCCAATAGCCATATTTTTTTGAAAATTATCAAAGAAAGTCACATTTGGTCCTTGGCCTAAAACAGTTTCAAGTCTATATACGCCAGCAAATTGCAGCAATTACATCTCAAAATATCACAAGAGCTCACTAAATTCCGTATGTTACTGACCAGTTGACAAGTGCCTGTTTTTCGCCACTGTGTATCTGGATAAATATTTCCTGAAATCACCCATGCTTACCTATCACTACAACGATTACATGCTTTTACGGCATTCTTTCTTCGTCAATTGACAATACTTTACTGCTTTAAGGTTTTACTGTTACATATAAATGGCAAACAATAAGCAATTCAGTACATATTTATGTTGGTTTTGTAATAAAAAAAAATATTTTGGTTTTCTCCACGATCCTATATATTGGTTTTTAAATTTGGCTAAAGTTTATGAAAAATTGCCCCCAAAAAAAATCAGAAATGGCAAAATTTTTGCCAAAATATTTTTTTTCAGCAGCGTGAACCCGGCTGATTGGGTTGGGAATGACAGAACATGAAATGAAATGATGACACTATATTAACAATAAATAGTTTGTATGAATCATCCACAATCGTATAAGGGGAGGTTAAGTGGCCAATTTTTAGTGGGGATTCCGATGCAAGTCTCCGCGGCAAAGGCTACACATGAACCTGTTTCCTGGGAACTGAAGCAGCCATTTCATTAAACAGATATAACATTTAACCGGCGGTTGGGCTAGGTAAATTGTCAATTTTGTAATAAATTATTTTTTTCTGGAATTATATCACTTGACCTACTTTTTAAAAGTCAATTTAAATTTCTAAATAAATACACCAACCTTCTAATAGACCAAATTTCAAGCCGACCCGCCAGATAAATATGTATTGTTTTCAATACTGCACAAAGTCAACCCTAGAAATATTTGCAACTCTGTAAATTTTGCTGTGGAGATTTTCATGGAAGTTCCCATTCAAATTGGCCACTTGAGTCCTCCTTAAGGAACATCATTCGTCACATTCCACAGAAGAGACTTTTATATAGCCCAGATGGTGTAAACCGGCTGAGACTCACCAGCTGTTCTGTTTTAAGTTAACACAGAAGCGCTAAACCCAACCGTTCAGCTGGGCGATTTGATACTAGGAAGGAATAGATCCAACAACTGCTAACTTCGCCCGTCATGCGTAAGACTACAATTATCCTTGCCCGAGGCGGGGAAATAGTATGAAGTAGTACGACAGCTATGTTCTATTTCCAAACGAAGTCCGTGCAACATAACAGTGATTCCGTTAATTGTCAATCAGACATGAAAAGTGCCATGCTGACGCCAACATTAAATAAGGTTGACACTCCTGCATAACAATCCACACAGTGTGCTATCAAGAGGTTATCAACATACTATAGGTAATCTACCATTATGGTACGTTCATACACTGGCAAGTTTGCACGGCATTTTTTGCAGGCATTTTTCACATAGAAACCCCTATGATGCGAGAATATCAAAGGCAACATGCATATAAAATGCATATTTATCTAAGCTAACGACGTCAGAAGTAAACTTTCGATAGCTCCACATGTAACGGTGCTACTAACTTGTATGATTGGTTCCTGCGAGATAATTGCATGCTATTTACAGGCAAATGTCCATAGTATTTTTGCATTCGGTTCCCGACATAGTGAAGCTTTATATACCGAAATGCCTGCAAAAGAATGCCTGGCAAATTTGCGAGTGTGTGAACGTATCCTTAAGCACATCTCACGTCACACCATGTTGATTAGTATATAGTCTGATATTACTTGACGGGCGAAGTTGGGTGTTTTCAACCTAAACCTACCCAATACCAGCCGCCTAGTGTCAACACGAAGTGCGAGAACCACATAAACCGTGGTCGCTATTTCCCTTTGAAATAAATACATCTGCTGGTTTATAAAATAGTCCAACTGCGCAAATACGACTGTCAGTATCAGGTCCATGTGTGGAGTCATTGATGTGAAGATGTCAGCAATCTCCATGCAACAGGGACGTGGCTAGAGGGTCTCCAACGGATCCTATAAATTCAGGTCAAAGCGTCATTCGAAAGAGTTTCGATAGCTCTTTCGGGGATGAGAAACCGATTTGCCGGCAAAAGACGCCTTCTGGGTTTTTTTCGAATCCGAAAATCACGAAAATCGGGGAATTCTGTTTTTAGGATCCTAAAATCCGATCCGCCGGTTAAAAAAAAATAAAAAAATTTGTTTAAAACGCGTTTCGAGACCTTACGATGTCATTCCTGCAAAAATTATTAGGACCCGAAATGGGGAAAAAATTGAGAACTCAAAAATTGCGGGTTCAAAATTATTCCCCAATCCCCGGAGCGAGCGACGATGATCCGGCCTGATCCGGGCTTTTTCGAGCGGGATTTCTTGGATCGGTCGATTACATAAGGTGCACGGTGGCCATATGAACGTCCACTCATAATTTGGTGTCGCAATGTCCAAAGAATTCGCAGTGACAGCGTTTTACGTAAAATCGCGATCGGTTTTGCTGAATCCTGGCTCGCATATATGGTAGCCAGGTTAGAAATGATTGAACTGTAGTGCCCTCTGTGCGCCCTTAATGGGACAAATCCCCAATTAAAATTATCAATAACTGCAAAAGCAAGGCTGCACAATACAATAGCGTCCATTTAACTTAATAATTGTCCACAATAGAGGGCGCACCAATCAATTCCCCATTGAAACGAAACCCGACAATTTCCCCAATATCGGATAAGACTCCTATATATGGTAGCTACCTAGGGTTTAGTTTTGGTGGGGAATTGAAATAATAACTCACATATTAGCGCTAATCGTGAGGTTATTTTGCCATATCGCATCGGTGAACATATGTGCGGAAGCATCGGTGATATTTATGATCGCCCCGTGTGACTATAGATGGGTTCTATAATATGGGATGCATTTATTGTCACATTGGGGATTTTCTCGAATTTAGTATTCGTGGGAAATCGAAATAACACGTCCTTTTTGAACGGCTTTTCTCGGATCGGTGATTTGACGACGAGTGTGGGTGGCCGCCTCCAATACCCATAGATACATTCCACCCTCACAGAAATGGGGGGGGGGGGTGGCACCCAATTGATAACTCTCTATATCATAATAATAGCGATGATATCTGGCCTAATCCGGGTTCTTCCGAACGAAATTTCTTGGATCGGTCGATTACATAAGGTGGACGGTGGCCATATAAACGTCCACTCATAATTTGGTGTCGCAATGTCCAAAGAATTCGCAGTGACAGCGTTTTATGTACAATCCCGATCGGTTTTGTTGAATGCTGGCTCGCATATATGGTAGCCAGGTTAGAAATAATTGAACTGTAATGTTCTCTGTGCGCCCATAATGGGACAAAACCCCACTTAAAATTAATAATAACTGCAAAAGTAAGGCTGCACAATACAATAGCGTCCATTTAACTTAATAATTGTCCACAATAGAGGACACACCAATCGATTCCCCATTGAAACGAAACCCGACAAATTCCCCAATATCGCATAAGATTGACTCCTATATATGGTAGCTACCTAGGGTTTAGTTTTGGTGGGGAATTGAAATAATAACTCACATATTAGCGCTAATCGTGAGGTTATTTGGCCATATCGTATTTGTGAACATATGTGCGGAAGTATCGGTGACATTTGTGATCGCCCCGTGTGACTATGGGTGGGTTTTATAAATATGGGATGCATTTTTTGTCACATTGGGGATTTTCTCGAATTTAGTATTCGTGGGGAATCGGAATAATAGGTCCTTTTTGAACGGGTTTTTTTTCGGATCGGTGATTTGACGGCGAGGGTGGGTGGCCGCCTCAAATACACATAATTACATCCCACCATCCCCGAAATGGGGGGGGGGGGTTGTCACCCAATTGATTACTCTCTATATCATAATAATAGCGATGATATCCGGCCTAATCCGGGTTCTTCCGAACGAAATTTCTTGGATCGGTCGATTACATAAGGTGGCCGGTGGCCATATGAACGTCCATTCATAATTTGGTGTCGCAATGTCCAAAGAATTCGCATTGATAGCGTTTTACGTAAAATCGCGATCGGTTTTTCTGAATCCTGGCTCGCATATAAGGTAGCCAGATTATAAATGATTGAACTGTACTGCTCTCTGTGTGCCCATAATGGGACAAAATCCCACTTAAAATTATCAATAACTGTAAAAGCAAGGCTGCACAATACAATAGCGTCCATTTAACTTAATGATTGTCCACAATAGAGGGCACACCATTCTATTCCCCATTGAAACGAAACCCGACAATTTCCCCAATATCGCGTAAGATTGACTCCTATATATGGTAGCTACCTAGGATTTAGTTTTGGTGGGGAATTGAAATAATAACTCACATATTAGCGTTAATCGTGAGGTTATTTGGCCATATCGTATTTGTGAACATATGTGCGGAAGTATCGGTGACATTTGTGATCACCCCGTGTGACTATATATGGGTTCTATAAATATGGGATGCATTTTTTGTCACATTGGGTATTTTCTCGGATTAGTATTCGTGGGGAATCGGAATAATAGGTCCTTTCAATAACTGCAAAACCAATGCTGCACAATACAATAGCGTCAATTTAACTTAACAATTGTCCACAATAGAGGGCACACCATTCGATTCCCCATTGAAACGAAACCCGACAAATTCCCCAATATCGCGTAAGATTGGCTCCTATATATGGTAGCCAGTTTAGAAATGATTGAACTGTACTGCTCTCTGTGCGCCCATAATGGGACAAAACCCCACTTAAAATTATCAATAACTGCAAAAGCAAGGCTGCACAATACAATAGCGTCCATTTAACTTAATAATTGTCCACAATAGAGGGCACACCAATCGATTTCCCATTGAAACGAAACCCGACAAATTCCCCAATATCGCGTAAGATTGACTCCTATATATGGTAGCTACCTAGGGTTTAGTTTTGGTGGGGAATTGAAATAATAACTCACATATTAGCGCTAATCGTGAGGTTATTTGGCCATATCGTATTTGTGAACATATGTGCGGAAGTATCGGCGACATTTGTGATCGCCCCGTGTGACTATATAGATTGGTTCTATAAATATGGGTTGCATTTTTGTCACATTGGGGATTTTCTCGAATTTAATATTCGTGGGGAATCGGAATAATAGGTCCTTTTTGAACGGGTTTTTTCGGATCGGTGATTTGACGGCGAGGATGGGTGGCCGCCTCAAATACACATAATTACATCCCACCATCCCCGAAATGGGGGGGGGGGGGTGGTTGTCACCCAATTGATTACTCTCTATATCATAATAATAGCGATGATATCCGGCCTAATCCGGGTTCTTCCGAACGAGATTTCTTGGATCGTCCGATTACATAAGGTGACCGGTGGCCATATGAACGTTCACTCATAAAATGGTGTCGCAATGTCCAAATAATTCGCAGGGACGGCGTTTTACGTCGTAAAATCGGGATCGGATTTGCTGAATCCTAGCTCGCATATATTTGGTAGCCAGATTAGAAGTGAATGAACCGCAGTGCTCTCTGTGTGCCCATAATGGGACAAAACCCCACTCAAAATTATCAATAACTGCAAAAGCACGGCTGCTAAACACAATAGCGTATATTTAACTTAATAATTGTCCACAATAGAGGGCACACCAATCGATTCCCCATTGAAACGAAACCCGACAAATTCCCCAATATCGCGTCAGGTTGACTCCTATATATGGTAGCTATACCTAGGATTTAGTTTTGGTGGGGAATTGAAATAATAACTCACATATTAGCGCTAATCGTGAGGAAGTATCGGTGACATTTGTGATCGCCCCGTGTGACTATAGATGGGTTCTATAAATCTGGTCCATACCACATTTTCACCCCCGCAAGTGGTACTCCCGTGGTGATGGGTGGGGATCGGGGTATTTCTTGGGTGTATTTGGGGCGGGACACCGTGGTGAAGGATGGGGTCTGGGTGTTTCTATGGTGTATTTGGGGCGGGTCACCGACCCATGCTGTCAAATCCGTCGAAATCTTTTCCCTTGTGGAAAATATTCCATATCCTATTTTCACCCCCCTGGGGCGGGTACCACCGGGGTGATTGGTGGGGTCGGGGGTTTCCTATGGTGTATTTGTGGCTGGCCACCGACCCATGCCGTCAAATCGGTTGAAATCCTTACCGTTTTCGAAAATGTTTCATACCCCATTTTCACACCCTCGGGCTGGTACCTCCGGGCTGATTGGTGGGGTCGAGGTGTTTCTATGGTGTATTTGGGGTGGGCCACCCACCCATGCCATCAAATCGGTTGAAGTCCTTAGCTTTCTCGAAAATGGTCCATACCCCATTTTCACACCCTCGGGGTGGCCACCGATCCATGCCGTCAAATCGGTCGAAATCCTTACAATTCTCGAAAATGGTCCATACCCAATTTTTACCCCCCTCGGGCTGGTACCTCCGGTTGTGGTTGGTGGCGTCGGGGTGTTTCGATGGTGTGGTTTTGCCGGGCCACCCTCCCATCTAGTCAAATCGGTCGAAATCCTTTCCTTTTCGAAAATGGTCGATACCTCATTTTCACCCCCTTGCGTGGTACCCCCAGCTGACAGGTTGGTGTGGTTTTTCTGTGATGTATTTCATGCAGGCCACCCACCCGAATTGCCGTCAAATTGGTCGAAATACTTACCGTTCTCGAAAATGGTCCATACCCAATGTTCACCCCCTTGGATTGTTACCCCCCCCCCCCGGGTGATGGGTGGAGTTCGGGTGTTTCTAGTTTGTATTTTGGGCGGGCCACCCACCCATGACGACAAATCGGTCGAAATCCTTACCGTTCTCGAAAATGGTCCATACCCCATTTTCACCCATCGGGTGGTACCCCCCGGTTGTGGGGTGTTTCTATTGTGTATTTGGGGTGTGCCACCCGCCCATAACGTCAAATCGGTTGAAATACTTACGGTTCTCGAATATTTCCATACTCCAGTTTTACCCCCTCGGGGTGGTACCCCAGGGGATGATGGTTGGGGTAGGTGTGTTTCTCGTGTGTATTTGTGGCTGGCCACCCACCCACGCCGTCAAATCAGTTGAAATCCTTACCGTTCTCAAAAATGGTCCATACCCCATATTTACCCCCTTGGGTGGTAGCCTACCTCCCACGGGTGATGATGAGGGTTGGGTATGTGTAGGGTGTGTTTGCGGCAGGCCACCCACTCATACCGCCAAATCGGTCGAAATCCGTAACGTTCTCGAAAATGGTCCATACCACATGCTCATCACCTTGGGGTGTACCCCCGTGGTGAACGATGGGGGGGGGCCTGGGTGCTTCTAGGGTGTATTTGGGGCGGGTCACCGACCCATGTCGTAAAATCGGTCGAAATCTTTTCCGTTATCGAAAATATTCCATAACCCATTTTCATCCCCCCCCCTCGGACGGGTACCACCGGGGTGATTGGTGGGGTCGGGGGTTTCCTATGGTGTATTTGTGGCTGGCCACCGACCCATGCCGTCAAATCGATCGAAATCCTTACCGTTCTCGAAAATGTTCAGTACCCCATTTTCACCCCATCGGTGATATTTGTGATCGCCCCGTGTGACTATAGTGGGGGTTCTATAATATGGGATGCATTTATTGTCACATTGGGGATTTTCTCGAATTTAGTATTCGTGGGAAATCGGAATAACACGTCCTTTTTGAACGGCTTTTCTCGGATCGGTGATTTGACGACGAGTGTGGGTGGCCGCCTCAAATACCCGTAGATACATTCCACCCTCACAGAAATGGGGGGGGGGGGGGTGGCACCCAATTGATAACTCTCTATATCATAATAATAGCGATGATATCTGGCCTAATCCGGGTTCTTCCGAACGAAATTTCTTAGATCGGTCGATTACATAAGGTGGACGGTGGCCATATAAACGTCCACTCATAATTTGGTGTCGCAATGTCCAAAGAATTCGCAGTGACAGCGTTTTATGTACAATCCCGATCGGTTTTGTTGAATGCTGGCTCGCATATATGGTAGCCAGGTTAGAAATAATTGAACTGTAATGTTCTCTGTGCGCCCATAATGGGACAAAACCCCACTTAAAATTAATAATAACTGCAAAAGTAAGGCTGCACAATACAATAGCGTCCATTTAACTTAATAATTGTCCACAATAGAGGACACACCAATCGATTCCCCATTGAAACGAAACCCGACAAATTCCCCAATATCGCATAAGATTGACTCCTATATATGGTAACTACCTAGGGTTTAGTTTTGGTGGGGAATTGAAATAATAACTCACATATTAGCGCTAATCGTGAGGTTATTTGGCCATATCGTATTTGTGAACATATGTGCGGAAGTATCGGTGACATTTGTGATCGCCCCGTGTGACTATGGGTGGGTTTTATAAATATGGGATGCATTTTTTGTCACATTGGGGATTTTCTCGAATTTAGTATTCGTGGGGAATCGGAATAATAGGTCCTTTTTGAACGGGTTTTTTTCGGATCGGTGATTTGACGGCGAGGGTGGGTGGCCGCCTCAAATACACATAATTACATCCCACCATCCCCGAAATGGGGGGGGGTGGGGTTGTCACCCAATTGATTACTCTCTATATCATAATAATAGCGATGATATCCGGCCTAATCCGGGTTCTTCCGAACGAAATTTCTTGGATCGGTCGATTACATAAGGTGGCCGGTGGCCATATGAACGTCCATTCATAATTTGGTGTCGCAATGTCCAAAGAATTCGCATTGATAGCGTTTTACGTAAAATCGCGATCGGTTTTTCTGAATCCTGGCTCGCATATAAGGTAGCCAGATTATAAATGATTGAACTGTACTGCTCTCTGTGAGCCCATAATGGGACAAAATCCCACTTAAAATTATCAATAACTGTAAAAGCAAGGCTGCACAATACAATAGCGTCCATTTAACTTAATGATTGTCCACAATAAAGGGCACACCATTCTATTCCCCATTGAAACGAAACCCGACAATTTCCCCAATATCGCGTAAGATTGACTCCTATATATGGTAGCTACCTAGGATTTAGTTTTGGTGGGGAATTGAAATAATAACTCACATATTAGCGCTAATCGTGAGGTTATTTGGCCATATCGTATTTGTGAACATATGTGCGGAAGTATCGGTGACATTTGTGATCACCCCGTGTGACTATATATGGGTTCTATAAATATGGGATGCATTTTTTGTCACATTGGGTATTTTCTCGGATTAGTATTCGTGGGGAATCGGAATAATAGGTCCTTTCAATAACTGCAAAAGCAATGCTGCACAATACAATAGCGTCAATTTAACTTAACAATTGTCCACAATAGAGGGCACACCATTCGATTCCCCATTGAAACGAAACCCGACAAATTCCCCAATATCGCGTAAGATTGGCTCCTATATATGGTAGCCAGTTTAGAAATGATTGAACTGTACTGCTCTCTGTGCGCCCATAATGGGACAAAACCCCACTTAAAATTATCAATAACTGCAAAAGCAAGGCTGCACAATACAATAGCGTCCATTTAACTTAATAATTGTCCAGAATAGAGGGCACACCAATCGATTTCCCATTGAAACGAAACCCGACAAATTCCCCAATATCGCGTAAGATTGACTCCTATATATGGTAGCTATACCTAGGGTTTAGTTTTGGTGGGGAATTGAAATAATAACTCACATATTAGCGCTAATCGTGAGGTTATTTGGCCATATCGTATTTGTGAACATATGTGCGGAAGTATCGGTGACATTTGTGATCGCCCCGTGTTCTATAAATATGGGATGCATTTTTGTCACATTGGGGATTTTCTCGAATTTAATATTCGTGGGGAATCGGAATAATAGGTCATTCCATATCCAATTTTCACCCCCCCTGGGGCGGGTACCACCGGGGTGATTGGTGGGGTCGGGGGTTTCCTATGGTGTATTTGTGGCTGGCCACCGATCCATGCCGTCAAATCGGTTGAAATCCTTACCATTTTCGAAAATGTTTCATACCCCATTTTCACCCCATCGGGCTGGTACATCCGGGATGATTGGTGGGGTCGGGGTGTTTCTATGATGTATTTGGGTGGGCCACCCACCCATGCCATCAAATCGGTTGAAGTCCTTAGCTTTCTCGAAAATGGTCCATACCCCATTTTCATCTCGGGGTGGCCACCGATCCATGCCGTCAAATCGGTCGAAATCCTTACAATTCTCGAAAATGGTCCATACCCCATTTTTACCCCCTCGGGCTGGTACCTCCGGTGGCGATTGGTGGTGTCGGGGTGTTTCGAGGGTGTGGTTTTGGCGGGCTACCCTCCCATCTAGTTAAATCTGTCGAAATCCTTTCCTTTTCGAAAATGGTCGATACCTCATTTTCACCCCCTTGCGTGGTACCCCCCAGCTGACAGGTTGGTGTGGTTTTTCTGTGAAGTATTTCATGCAGGCCACCCACCCGAAATGCCGTCAAATTGGTCGAAATACTTACCGTTCTCGAAAATGGTCCATACCCATGTTCACCCATTTGGAGTGTTACCCCCCCCCCCGGGTGATGGTGAGATTCGGGTGTTTCTAGGTTGTATTTTGGGCGGGCCACCCACCCATGACGTCAAATCGGTCGAAATCCTTACCGTTCTCGAAAATGGTCCAAACCCCATTTTCACCCCTCGGGTGGTACTCCCCGGTTGTGGGGTGTTTCTATTGTGTATTTGGGGTGGGCCAACCGCCCATAACGTCAAATCGGTTGAAATCCTTACCGTTCTCGATTATTGTCCATACTCCATTTTTACCCCGTCGTGGTGTTACCACAGGAGATGATGGTTGGGGTAGGTGTGTTTCTAGTGTATATTTGTGGCTGGCCGCCCTCCCACGCCGTCAAATCAGTTGAAATCCTTACCGTTCTCGAAAATGGCCCATACCCCATGTTCACCCCTCGGGTGGTACCCACGGTGGTGATGGGTGTGCGATCGTGTGTTTCTATGGTGTATTTGGGTAAGCCACCCACCCGTGCCGTCAAATCGGTTGAAGTCCTTACCTTTCTCGAAAATGGTCCATACCCCATTTTCATCTCCTCGGGGTGGTAGCATACCTCCCGTGGGTGATGATGGGGGTCGGACGTTTGTAGGGCGTGTTAGTAGGGCAACCCATTCATACCGTCAAATCGGTGGATATCCTTACCGTACTCGAAAATGGTCCATACCCCATGTTCACCCCTCGGGGTGGTACCCCCGTGGTGATGGATGGGGGAATGGGTGTTTCTAGGGTGTATTTGGAGCGGGCCACCCACCCATGCCGTCAAATCGGTCGAAACCCTTACCGTTCTCGAAAATGGTCCATACCCCATTTTCACACCTCAGGGTGGTACCTCCGGGTGAGTGGAGGGGTCGGAGTGTTTCTAGGGTGGTGTTATGGTGGGCCACACTGCCATGTAGTCAAATCGGTCGAAATTCTTACCTTCTCGAAAATGGTCGATACATGTACCTCATTTTCACCCCCTTGGGAGGTACCCCCAGCTGACAGGTGGGATGGGGTTTTTCTATGGTGTATAGAGGCGGGCCACCCACCCAAATGCCATCAATCGGTCGAAATCTGTACCGTTCTCGAAAATGGTCCATATCCAATGTTTACCCCTCGGAGTGTTACCCCCCCCCCCCCCCCGTGATGGGTGGGGTTCGGGAGTTTCTATGGTTTATTTGGGGCGAGTCACCCACCCATACCGTCAAATGGGTCGATGTCCTTACCGTTCACGAAAATGGTCCGTTCCCATTTTCACCCCATCGGGTTGTACCCCCGGGAGTGATGTTGAGGGCGAGGGGTGTTTATATTGTGTATTTGGGTGTGCCACGCGCCCATAACATCAAATCGGTCGAAATCCTTACCGTTTGCGAAAATGGTCCATACCCAATTTTCACCCCCTCGGGCGGGTACCACCGGGGTGATTGGTGGGGTCGGGCGTTTCCTATGGTGTATTTGTGGCTGGCCTCGAAAATGATCCATACCCCATTTTCACCCCTCGGGTGGTACTCACCGGTTGTGGAGTGTTTCTATTGTGTATTGGGGTGTGTCACCCGCCCATAACGTCAAATCGGTTGAAATCCTTACCGACCTCGAATATTGTCCATACTCCATTTTTACCCCCTCGGGGTGGTACCCCAGGGGATGATGGTTGGGGTAGGTGTGTTTCTAGTTTGTATTTGTGGCTGGCCACCCACCCACGCCGTAAAATCAGTTGAAATCCTTACCGTTCTCGAAAATGGTCCATACCCCATGTTCACCCCTCGGGTGGTACCCACGGTGGTGATGGGTGTGCGATCGTGTGTTTCTATGGTGTATTTGGGTAAGCCATCCACCCGTGCCGTCAAATCGGTTAATGTCCTTACCTTTCTCGAAAATGGTCCATACCCCATTTTCATCTCCGCTGGGTGGTACCGCCGGGGTGATGGGTGGGGGTCGGGGTGTTTCCAGGGTCTATTTTGGGCGGGTCACCCACACATGCCGTCAAACTGGTTGAAATATTTACCGTTCTCGAAAATGGTCCATACCCCATTTTACCCCCCTCGGGTGGTAGCCTACCTCCCGTTGGTGATGATGGGCGTCGGGACGTTTGTAGAGCTTGTTTTTGGCGGGCAACCCATTCATACCGTCAAATCGGTCGAAATCCTTACCGTTCTCGAAAATGGTCCATACCCCATGTTCACCCCCTCGGGGTGGTACCCCCGTGGTGATGGATGGGGTATGGGTTTTTCTATGGAGTATAGAGGCGGGCCACCCACCCAAATGGCATCAATCGGTCGAAATCCGTACCGTTCTCGAAAATGGTCCATACCCAATGTTTACCCCTCGGAGTGTTACCCCCCCCCCCCCCCCCCCCGGTGATGGGTGGGGTTCGGGTGTTTCTATGGTTTATTCGGGGCGGGTCACCCACCTATGCCGTCAAATCGGTCGATGTCTTTACCGTTCTCGAAAATGGTCCGTTCCCATTTTCACCCCATCAGGTTGTACCCCCGGGAGTGATGTTGAGGGGCGAGGGGTGTTTATATTGTGCATTTGGTGTGCCACGCGCCCATAACATCAAATCGGTCGAAATCCTTATCGTTTGCGAAAATGGTCCATACCCCATTTCCACCTTCTCGGTTGGTACCCCCGGGGTGATGGGTGGGGATCGGGATGTTTCTATGAAGTATTTGGTGAAGTATTTTCACCCCCTTGCGTGGTACCCCCCCCAGCTGACAGGTTGTTGTGGTTTTTCTGTGATGTATTTCATGCGGCCACCCACCCAAAATGCCGTCAAATTGGTCGAAATACTTACCGTTCTCGAAAATGGTCCATACCCAATGTTCACCCCCTTGGATTGTTACCCCCCCCCGGGTAATGGTGGGGTTCGGGTGTTTCTAGGTTGCAGTTTGGGCGGTCCACCCACCCATGACGTCAAATCGGTTGAAATCTTTACCGTTCTCGAAAATTGTCCATATTCCATTTTTACCCCCTCGGGGTGGTACCACAGGGGATGATGGTTGGGGTAGGTGTGTTTCTAGTGTGTATTTGTGGCTGGCCACCCACCCACGCCGTCAAATCAGTTGAAATCCTTACCGTTCTCAAAAATGGTCCATACCCCATATTTACCCCTTGGGTGGTAGCCTACCTCCCACGGTGATGATGGGGGTTGGGTGTGTGTAGGGTGTGTTTGTGGCAGGCCACCCATTCATACCGCCAAATCGGTCGAAATCCGTAACGTTCTCGAAAATGTTCCATACCATAATCATGCTCATCACCCGTTGTGAAGGATGGGGTCTGGGTGTTTCTAGGGTGTATTTGGGGCTGGCCACAGACCCATGCCGTCAAATCGGTCGAAATCTTTTCCGTTGTCGAAAATATTCCATACCCAATTTTCACCCCCTCGGGCGGGTACCACCGGGCTGATTGGTATGGTCGGGGTGTTTCTATGGTCTATTTGGGTGGGCCACCGATCCATGCCGTCAAATCGGTCGAAATCCTTACAATTCTCGAAAATGGTCCATACCCCATTTTCACCCCCTCGGGCTGGTACCTCCGGTGGTGATTGGTGGTGTCGGGCTGTTTCGAGGGTGTGGTTTTGGCGGACCACCCTCCCATCTAGTCAAATCGGTCGAAATCCTTTGGTGTGGTTTTTCTGTGATGTATTTGATTCGGGCCACCCACCCAAAATGCCGTCAAATCGGTCGAAATACTTACCGTTCTCGAAAATGGTCCATACCCAATGTTCACCCCTTTGGAGTGTTACCCCCCCCCCCTCCCACCGGTGATGGGTGGGGTTCGGGTGTTTCTAGGTTGTATTTTGGGCGGGCCACCCACCCATGACGTCAAATCGGTCGAAATCCTTACCGTTCTCGAATATTGTCCATACTCCATTTTTACCCCCTCGGGGTGGTACCCCAGGGGATGATGGTTGGGGTAGGTGTGTTTCTAGTTTGTATTTGTGGCTGGCCACCCACGCACGCCGTCAAATCAGTTGAAATCCTTACCGTTTTCGAAAATGGTCCATACCCAATGTTCACCCCTCGGGTGGTACCCACGGTGGTGATGGGTGTGCGATCGTGTGTTTCTATGGTGTATTTGGGTAAGCCATCCACCCGTGCCGTCAAATCGGTTGAAGTCCTATCCTTTCTCGAAAATGGTCCATACCCCATTTTCATCTCCTCGGGGTGGTACCGCCGGGGTGATGGGTGGGGATCGGGGTGTTTCCATGGTCTATTTTGGGCGGGTCACCCACACATGCCGTCAAACTGGTTGAAATCTTTACCGTTCTCGAAAATGGTCCATACCCCATTTTACCCCCCTCGGGTGGTAGCCTACCTCCCGTGGATGATGATGGGGGTCGGGACGTTTGTATGGCGTGTTTTGGGCGGGCAACCCATTCATACCGTCAAATCGGTCGAAATCCTTACCGTTCTCGAAAATGGTCCATACCCCATGTTCACCCCCTCGGGGTGGTACCCCCGTGGTGATGGATGGGGGTATGGGTGTTTCTATGGTGTATTTGGAGCGGGCCACCACCCATGCCGTCAAATCGGTCGAAACCCTTACCGTTCTCTAAAATGGTCCATACCCCATTTTCACACCTCGGGGTGGTACCTCCGGGTGATTGGAGGGGTCGGAGTGTTTCTAGGGTGGTGTTTTGGCGGGCCACTCTGCCATGTAGTCAAATCGGTCGAAATTCTTACCTTCTCGAAAATGGTCGATACATGTACCTCATTTTCACCCCCTTGGGAGGTACCCCCAGCTGACAGGTGGTGGGGTGTTTCTATGGTGTATAGAGGCGGGCCACCCACCCAAATGCCATCAAATCGGTCGAAATCCGTACCGTTCTCGAAAATGGTCCATACCCAATGTTTACCCCTCGGAGTGTTAACCCCCCCCCCCCCCCGGGTGATGGGTGGGGTTCGGGTGTTTATATGGTTTATTTGGGGTGGGTCACCCACTCATTCCGTTAAATTGGTCGAAATCCTTACCTTTCTCGAATATTTTCCATACCCCATTTCACCCCCTCGTGTGGTACCCCCCCCCCCCCCCACCGAGGATGATGGTTGTGGGTAAGTGTGTTTCTAGGGTGTATTTGTGGCTGGCCACCCACCCATCCCGTGAAATCGGTTGTAATCCTCACCGTTCTCGAAAATAGTCCTTACCCCATTTTCACCCCCTCGTTGTGGTACCCCCGGTGTGATGGGTGGGGATCGGTGTGTTTACAAATGGCATTTTACAATCAAATTATAACATAATAATATAGCATGTAAAGCATATAAAAATAGCCGAAATCAGAACTGATCAAACAGCTGAGTATAACTCATTCACTATTATCCTAGATGTGGAAATGTTCGGACCAATTGTCATAACATGATTACTGTAAACATTACAATTCTGTGATTTGAATCGCAAATACTGTTCAAATCTATGAAAATATATTCTTTTTGTTTCAACAATGAGAACTGTATAGTTAGGTCTTGGCTTTTTCCAGTTAGTATTGGGAATGGACACTGCATCACACCCCTCCAATCGCGCAACCATTGCAGGTCATGTCCCTGCTACAGCGTACCATTTGGCTATTAACTATAGACCACAATTTCCGAAACATCCCTCCGTGTTCGTAAGATGTTATTCATTTAAATTTATTTATAATAACATACACGAACCAGATCCCATCTATATGTCCGACAAAAGGAGGACCATAACTTATGTCTTAATTTTAGGATTTTTCTTAAGAACCTCACGTTAGACTAAAGTTAAGACCAAAATTAAGACTATATTAAGTAAGACACTGTTCGTGAAACGCACTTACGACTGAAGTTTGAACTTAAGACCATCTTACGTCCCAACTATGTCAGTTGCTTTTATGAAACTGGGCCTAGCCATAATCAAGTATGACAAGGAGTATGATTGATGGGCAGTCTCCAATAATAATTATTGGGCTATTACAGTCTATTACCTGGTTAGTTTGATATCGACTGCGATATGAGCCCGAGGTAACGACCGTAACGTCGTATCGGTGTGAAGTATGGCACTGACGAGCAATAGCACTGTCAGAAATTGCAACGCATTCCAGATCATATATTATATACCCATGATTGCAATTATGGAATATAACATATTTTGGTTTCACGAATGACCAACTCATAATTCCGTTAAAACAACTAATCCTTCAAATTATGACAACTATATAAGGCTTATCACTGAAGGTTTCTCATGCATATCACCATAATTCCCAACCACATCTTTTACCGGACTCGGCCTCCGGGTCGCAGTTCGACTTCTTTTCCTCTCAAAAAATTCACGTTTCTATAAATAAAACGACCATGTCCCACTGTATACCAAGAAATGCGGCACATTATACGCGGAGCGCGAAATAAGGTTCTTATGAGTATTCCTAGGTCCGATATATTTTGGTCGATAACATACTGACCAAGTAGTATAATAATATTAACAATATGTCACTATTAGCCAGTCAAAATCATATACTAATAGTTCGAATGTGACATTCCGGTAGTTTTTTCGGATTAGACTGGCAAGGTAGTGTCATCTTTTGTTTGTACATGTATATCGGTGATTGATATTTATATATTATGACGAATGGAATAACAGTAGGATGATGTAATAAAATTATACATTTTATGGTATTTTATTTTATTCGGATATCAATATTTTGTATATACACCAAATAAACTATATAACAAGTGTGTGAGATGTGTGTGTGTGTGTGTGTGTGTGTGTGTGTGAGGGTGTGTGTGAGGGTGTGTGTGTGTGTGTGTGAGGCTCTATGTGTGGGGCGTGAGATAGCGAGATTGTGTGTGTGTTTATCTGTCACGATTTTGGAGCGTTTAAAATTATCGCTCGCTCATGTCCGATTTCACACAAATTTTCACTAACCATGCTCTTAAATATTCGTTAATGGGCAACTAAACCACAAACACTGTATACCATAAGTGTTTATTGGAGTGCCAGTCAACAATGTCGGATGGGGCACACTTAAGCATGTGGTCGAATCGTTGAATTATGCAATCTTATCAGCAACGATATTATATATTGGCTCACGTTACCACATCTGTTGATAGATCTAGAGTTGGGATTCTTTTCTCGATCTAGCAAGACAGTGCCTATATCTGTGGGAGAGTTAGATTCTTTTCTCGATCTGGAGAGATCTAGCTCCATCTCTTGTAACAATAGTTTCCCGTTTTATTTGTAAAGCACATCCATTGTCAAGAGTGTTCAATGTCGTACAGCGCACGGGTTGTGTTTCTTAGTCAACACACGCCCAACTGGATTTTCCAGTTAACCCATTGGATGTGGTGCTCTAAGTTGGTCAGAGCATTGGAATATAGTTATTTACCAGAATACAAAAACGTTATCTGGAGCATAGCTCAATTCAGAAAAAAAATTAATTCCAATTTTTGTTTTAATCTAAAGCCATATGGCAGTTTGCACCTCAAAATACATGTTTCCCTTTTTAAGTTTTCCCGGTATCGAAATAGGTCTTTACATGATTGAACTACATTTCTGTAGGCATTGCCTGTGCCTGCATGTCGCATTGGAGTAAACAAAACACAATTTTAACACGGCATTTGGTTCCCAAACAACAGCCATATGCACGGCATGGAACAGAAAAGAGCGTTGCGTGTTAGTCTATTCCTGATTGGTAATAATAAAGAGCGTTTTGTTTCACTTTTGTGCGATAAGTTGAAAACGACTGCGAAATGGCGGTGACAATGAACATGATTTTTTTCTGAGCATATAAAGCTAGCATAATATTAATTCGTGCTCGCCAATTTACCCTTTTGACGATTTAATAAAGTATGTATAGTTACAACTAATCGCCCGATTCCGGACATTCTTACTAATAAGTGGGTTTCATAATACTCGGGTACACGGGCGCTGGTGAAATTTCACAAAAAGGCAGTATTATGTGTTAAAGTATTGGTCCCATGTTACATTTCCGAGTTCTAATTACAATAAAGTTGCCTTGTCCGATTTGACACTATACAGCCGTCATGGCTATATCCTACATTGACCAGAAAATAATTAGATTGGGCATATGGACTCATTAGTGAGAGGTTGTCGTGCATGGCCAGATGTGGACTTTCGAAAGAAGTTTAACACGCTTTGATTTTTTTCAGCCTAGAATATATAACGGTATGTTATAATCTGTGTTATTTTCGGTTAGAAAACAATAAGTGTTATCGTGCATGCAGCTAATCTATGTGTAGAGAGTGTCTTTCTCATATCCCAAATGAACTATATAAATATGTAATGTGGATTGCCAAGCTGCACATTTTTACTTATTTCAGCCAACATGACTATCTCAAATGGGTCACTAATTACATTTTCACTAATCATGCTCTTAAATATTCATTAATGTGCAACTAAACCACAGACACTGTATACCATACGTGTTTATTGGAGTGCCAGTCAACAATGTCGGATGGGGCACACTTAAGCATGTGGTCGAATCGTTGAATTATGCAATCTTATCAGCAACGAGATTATATATTGTCTCACGTTACCACATCTGTTGATAGAGTTGGGATTCTTTTCTCGATCTAGCAAGACAGCGCCTATATCTGTTGGGAGAGTCAGATTCTTTTCTCGATCTGGAGAGATCTAGCTCCATCTCTTGTAACAATAGTTTCCCGTTTTATTGTTTTATTTGTAAATCACATCCATTGTCAAGAGTGTTCAATGTCGTACAGCGCACGGGTTGTGTTTTTTGGTCAACACACGCCCAACTGGATTTTCCAGTTAACCCATTGGATGTGGTGCTCTAAGTTGGCCAGAGCATTGGAATATAGTTATTTACCAGAATAAAAAAACGTTATCTGGAGCATAGCTCAATCCAGAAAAAAAATTAATTCCAATTTTTGTTTTAATCTAAAACCATATGGCAGTTTGCACCTCAAAATACATGTTTCCCTTTTTAAGTTTTCCCGGTATCGAAATAGGTCTTTACATGATTGAACTACATTTCTGTAGGCATTGCCTGTGTCTGCATGTCGCATTGGAGTAAACAAAACACAATTTTAACACGGCATTTGGTTCCCAAACAACAGCCATATGCACGGCATGGAACAGAAAAGAGCGTTGCGTGTTAGTCTATTCCTGATTGGTAATAATAAAGAGCGTTTTGTTTCACTTTTGTGCGATAAGTTGAAAACGACTGCGAAATGGCGGTGACAATGAACATGATTTTTTTCTGAGCATATAAAGCTAGCATAATATTAATTCGTGCTCGCCAATTTACCCTTTTGACGATATAATAAAGTATGTATAGTTACAACTAATCGCCCGATTCCGGACATTCTTACTAATAAGTGGGTTTCATAATACTCGGGTACACAGGCGCTGGTGAAATTTCACAAAAAGGCAGTATTATGTGTTAAAGTATTCGTCCCATGTTACATTTCCGAGTTCTAATTACAATAAAGTTGCCTTGTCCGATTTGACACTATACAGCCGTCATGGCTATATCCTACATTGACCAGAAAATAATTAGATTGGGCATATGGACTCATTAGTGAGAGGTTGTCGTGCATGGCCAGATGTGGACTTTCGAAAGAAGTTTAACACGCTTTGATTTTTTTCAGCCTAGAATATATAACGGTATGTTATAATCTGTGTTATTTTCGGTTAGAAAACAATAAGTGTTATCGTGCATGCAGCTAATCTATGTGTAGAGAGTGTCTTTCTCATATCCCAAATGAACTATATAAATATGTAATGTGGATTGCCAAGCTGCACATTTTTACTTATTTCAGCCAACATGACTATCTCAAATGGGTCACTAATTACATTTTCACTAATCATGCTCTTAAATATTCATTAATTTGCAACTAAACCACAGACACTGTATACCATACGTGTTTATTGGAGTGCCAGTCAACAATGTCGGATGGGGCACACTTAAGCATGTGGTCGAATCGTTGAATTATGCAATCTTATCAGCAACGATATTATATATTGTCTCACGTTACCACATCTGTTGATAGAGTTGGGATTCTTTTCTCGATCTAGCAAGACAGCGCCTATATCTGATGGGAGAGTCAGATTCTTTTCTCGATCTGGAGAGATCTAGCTCCATCTCTTGTAACAATAGTTTCCCGTTTTATTTGTAAATCACATCCATTGTCAAGAGTGTTCAATGTCGTACAGCGCACGGGTTGTGTTTCTTGGTCAACACACGCCCAACTGGATTTTCCAGTTAACCCATTGGATGTGGTGCTCTAAGTTGGCCAGAGCATTGGAATATAGTTATTTACCAGAATAAAAAAACGTTATCTGGAGCATAGCTCAATCCAGAAAAAAAATTAATTCCAATTTTTGTTTTAATCTAAAGCCATATGGCAGTTTGCACCTCAAAATACATGTTTCCCTTTTTAAGTTTTCCCGGTATCGAAATAGGTCTTTACATGATTGAACTACATTTCTGTAGGCATTGCCTGTGTCTGTATGTCGCATTGGAGTAAACAAAACACAATTTTAACACGGCATTTGGTTCCCAAACAACAGCCATATGCACGGCATGGAACAGAAAAGAGCGTTCCGTGTTAGTCTATTCCTGATTGGTAATAATAAAGAGCGTTTTGTTTCACTTTTGTGCGATAAGTTGAAAACGACTGCGAAATGGCGGTGACAATGAACATGATTTTTTTCTGAGCATATAAAGCCAGCATAATATTAATTCGTGCTCGCCAATTTACCCTTTTGACGATTTAATAAAGTATGTATAGTTACAACTAATCGCCCGATTCCGGACATTCTTACTAATAAGTGGGTTTCATAATACTCGGGTACACAGGCGCTGGTGAAATTTCACAAAAAGGCAGTATTATGTGTTAAAGTATTGGTCCCATGTTACATTTCCGAGTTCTAATTACAATAAAGTTGCCGTGTCCCATTTTACACTATACAGCCGTCATGGCTATATCCTACATTGACCAGAAAATAATTAGATTGGGCATATGGACTCATTAGTGAGAGGTTGTCGTGCATGGCCAGATGTGGACTTTCGAAAGAAGTTTAACACGCTTTGATTTTTTTCAGCCTAGAATATATAACGGTATGTTATAATCTGTGTTATTTTCGGTTAGAAAACAATAAGTGTTATCGTGCATGCAGCTAATCTATGTGCAGAGAGTGTCTTTCTCATATCCAAAATGAACTATATAAATATGTAATGTGGATTGCCAAGCTGCACATTTTTACTTATTTCAGCCAACATGACTATCTCAAATGGGTCACTAATTACATTTTAACTAATCATGCTCTTAAATATTCATTAATGTGCAACTAAACCACAGACACTGTATACCATAAGTGTTTATTGGAGTGCCAGTCAACAATATCGGATGGGGCACACTTAAGCATGTGGTCGAATCGTTGAATTATGCAATCTTATCAGCAACGAGATTATATATTGGCTCACGTTACCACATCTGTTGATATAGTTGGGATTCTTTTCTCGATCTAGCAAGACAGCGCCTATATATGTTAGGAGAGTTAGATTCTTTTCTCGATCTGGAGAGATCTAGCTCCATCTCTTGTAACAATAGTTTCCCGTTTTATTTGTAAAGCACATCCAGTGTCAAGAGTGTTTAATGTCGTACAGCGCACGGGTTGTGTTTCTTGGTCAACACACGCCCAACTGGATTTTCCAGTTAACCCATTGGATGTGGTGCTCTAAGTTGGTCAGAGCATTGGAATATAGTTATTTACCAGAATAAAAAAACGTTATCTGGAGCATAGCACAATCCAGAAAAAATATTAATTCCAATTTTTGTTTTAATCTAAAGCCATATGGCAGTTTGCACCTCAAAATACATGTTTCCCTTTTTAAGTTTTCCCGGTATCGAAATAGGTCTTTACATGATTGAACTACATTTATGTAGGCATTGCCTGTGGCTGCATGTCGCATTGGAGTAAACAAAACACAATTTTAACACGGCATTTGGTTCCCAAACAACAGCCATATGCACGGCATGGGACAGAAAAGAGCGTTCCGTGTTAGTCTATTCCTGATTGGTAATAATAAAGAGCGTTTTGTTTCACTTTTGTGCGATAAGTTGAAAACGACTGAGAAATGGCGGTGATAATGAACATGATTTTTTCTGAGCATATGAAGCCAGCATAACATTAATTCGTGCTCGCCAATTTACCCTTTTGACGATTTAATAAAGTATGTATAGTTACAACTAATCGCCCAATTCCGGACATTCTTACTAATAAGTGGGTTTCATAATACTCGGGTACACAGGCGCTGGTGAAATTTCACAAAAAGGCAGTATTATGTGTTAAAGTATTGGTCCCATGTTACATTTCCGAGTTCTAATTACAATAAAGTTGCCTTGTCCGATTTGACACTATACAACCGTCATGGCTATATCCTACATTGACCAGAAAATAATTAGATTGGGCATATGGACTCATTAGTGAGAGGTTGTCGTGCATGGCCAGATGTGGACTTTCGAAAGAAGTTTAACACGCTTTGATTTTTTTCAGCCTAGAATATATAACGGTATGTTATAATCTGTGTTATTTTCGGTTAGAAAACAATAAGTGTTATCGTGCATGCAGCTAATCTATGTGTAGAGAGTGTCTTTATCATATCCCAAATTAACTATATAAATATGTAATGTGGATTGCCAAGCTGCACAGTTTGACATATTTTAGCCAACATTAGTGTCCCAAATGCATTGATAACACTTGGTGTGACGGAGTTACCTCAAACGGACATAGCTCATTCAAGCTTTCAAATATTGCCCACACAGTTTGAAATGAGGTATATATATATATGATAAATTGATAAAACACGAAATGTTGATATACCGGCTTCATACGCTCTGAAACAAAATACTTGCCAATGTGACACCCATTTTTCATTTTTTTCGCCCAGAAGTGAAAACAAACACTCTTTATTTATACCATGCATATCTGCATGGCATAGGCTATATACCGGCTAACACATAACGTTATTTTATGTTCCGTGTCGTGCACTGTCATTTATGTTGTCTATTTGGGACCCAAAGACCGTGTTGACATGTAGTTGTATTTTTGTGACTTCATATTCCCCGTATATATAAATGTATGGTGCAAGTATTTATCGACATATTGCGATACTGGGAAAAATTCGAAAGTATTGGTATATAATATATTCATGTATTATACTCACGAATATCTTGAATGTGTCGAACACCAATTTTATCCTAATTGTATTTGGAGGTATACCTCCTGAATTATTTCCCGCATGTCTATTTCGCGACATATAGGCACAACAGTTCATAACTTCGATGTTAACCAATTGTGGCCATGTGTGGCTTCTATACTTATGACTATATGTCTATATTGCATATGATATCGGAAATCAGTCCGGTCCAAATTTTATTTCAGGAGTTATGACTTCTAGAGTCTGTTTGGGCGTTGTTTCACAATTTGCACACTCGTAGATGGCATGCCTTAAACGGACATGGATCATTCCAGCTTCCAACTTTTGTCTACATAATTTGGAAGTATGTATATATAAGACAGGTTGACAAATACACAAAATACTGATATCCCGGCTTCATATTTTTATTGAAAATAATTTCCATGGCTATAGCTATATATCTCGAGCTGGTTCAAATGTTTCCACATATATAGGTTAAACAGACACTCTTTATGTTTACGGCATCAGGAACAGCCCGCGGAATAATATTTCGAGTAGTTTATTGACCTATTTCGATACCGAGAAAAATTAAAATGCAAACATCTTGAGGTAAATGTGCGGGACAAACGGCCATGTGACTTTAACTCGAAACCCAGTTCTGCCAAACCTGTACATCGAGAGTCATTACTCTTCTTGACTCGCGCACAATGGGAACATTGAATATGCAAACAAAAACACAGCCAGACTCGACCCATCTTATGACAAATTCCCCCT
Source organism: Siphonodentalium dalli (assembly GCA_032622095.1). NCBI lineage: Eukaryota > Metazoa > Mollusca > Scaphopoda > Gadilida > Siphonodentaliidae > Siphonodentalium > Siphonodentalium dalli. The sequence continues at coordinate 102,100,153 of CP136062.1, read as the reverse complement.
GTACTCGCATCGATGCAAATTTAAAGGTGGACTACATGTATTAAAATTGTATTTAGGGGATTTGGTCTGATGTAATAACAAAAACTTTACCACTATACCAACGTGAGTACAAGCGCATGCGTCATAATGCGGACCGTATATATATAAATCGATATGTGGATTTAAGGATAGCCATAACACTATACGAAAACAAATTACACCATGCAGACCGAGTTCATATTCATATGCGGACAGGCTCTCGTCAATGGCATATAGCAAGCATAGTGTGTCAAGTTTTAAAGATCAAACTTAGACACAATTCAGTACATGCATGTTTCCGATCATTATATCTAAGTTGAACAATGAGGATAGCTTTACTGAACAAAATCCAACAAAGCTCGCATTTGCATGTGTATAAGTTACCATAGTGGTAAATATATGTACTAATGTTCAAAACAATTGACCAGTAATTGGTAGAGGCTTGGTACATATAACATTTTGGTACATATAACATTTAGGAAGAATGCATCATATGGTGGTCAAGAAATACACACAAAAAACATCCAAATGTTAATCGTTTCAAGCAAGTCATATGCACACATTTTACTATTTGTATTAAAGTGATGTAAAACACTCCGGTATGGTGATAACATAGAAATGGAGAATAATCTGTTCAATGTAGTATTTTTTTTTACAAATAGTGTAGCAAACGTCACAGCACACACCGTCATTCTTATATATTAATTAAATGCAGTGACTCTCGATGGCGAAATTGTTTTCGTTAGTTTATCGCCTATAGATTCGTCCCGAATCGATTAGTAAATATTTACAATTGAGCGTAGTTATGACGATGTTTTCTATGGAGTGCTACGGCCAATTTGGTTCAAATTTTTGGCGATGTTAGTAGAATGTAATGTTCCTTTAGTTGGCATAGCGCCTGCATACTAACTTATCAATTTAACACACCCGAACAAGTACATAATATGTCTTGAATTGACCCTTTGAATAGATCAACGCACAAAAGCCTCGTTTACCACGTTAGTGCCAGTGCTCAGTCATTGACCATTAAAATTCAATTGAAATTGTCTGCTATAAACCCGATATACCATCAGATTACAAGATTTGCCCATATGACGTTGTATACAAATGGGAGACGAAAACACTTCCAAAGATATACAATATTAATTGTTCCATATTCGCTGGTGAATATATATACATGTATAAACGGACATGGATCGCCCGAGCTTCCAAGTGTTGTTTACGCAATTTAGATCACTCTATCAATCAAGTTTATTAGTACGTTACACCATGTATGGTCAAATGTACATTAACATATATATAGAATAACAGGACAAGAACATCGAATATGCATGGAACAAAATAAGTAGCAACAAATACATAATAATGTTATTCTATGTTAATGTACATTTGACTGATAGGGCAGTGTTCCTTTTTTGTTGTACTCGATTAACCAGTTCGTCACTTGATCGCCAAACACGTTTCTTTTTCAGTCCACAGTGGACGAAATATGCCAGTGCCTGTAGAGTTGTTGGGTCTGTGCTTGTTAATATTTTATTGAATAACCTCTCGTTAGGGGTGGTTAGGTGATCAGGTATTAGTTTCTCGTGAAATATGGCGCGCTCGTCGGACAGTGAGGTACAATGGAGGAGAAAGTGCTCCTCATTATCAATTTGGTTGCAGGTTTCACATTTACGGTCTGCTTCATCGAAATCGAAATAGCGTCCGCGCCCAATGCCCAGTGTGTGACAACTAATTCTGAATTTCGTGAGGATTCTCGTTGTTTGGGGGTGGAAATGATGTCAAGATATTCCTCCAAACAAGTGATTGTTTTGAACGTTCTGTATGTTCTAAGCTTGTTGCGTGGGGGATCACGTCTGTTGCTATTTCTGGGGAGTTTGCTGCGAGTATTATCGTTAAATAGTTATGTCTTTATTGAGTTATCAAAGAAGTCGTTGATGTTGTGATGTGGTGACAGAGATGTGATTAACTGTTGACAAGAAGGAGTATAAAATAGGTTGACAAATACACGAAATGTTTATATATCAGATTCATATTCTCTGAAAAATACTTGGCATGGTCACAGCAGTTTTACCTCTGTTTTCAGCGTTTTGCATATGAGTAAAATAAATGTGCATATGTATGTTGTTTGTATTGGGACCCAAACACCGTGTTCAAAGTTGATTTTTTTTGTTACTCCAGTGCGCCTTTCTGTGGCATAAAATGCCCGTAGAACAGTATTTCGAGTTTTTATCAACCTATATCGATACCGGCAAAACATTCAAAAGCGAATATTATTACATGCATTTTAAAGCGCGAACTATACCATATGGCTTTAATTAATGTTATATAATACCCTAGATAGAAACTTTTGATAATCTACGGGGGGTATCGACTGCGATTAACTTATTACCCGACACTCAATTATATAGCACTCTAGTCGGAATATTCGATAATGACATCACACCGCGGGTAATTAGATATATCCATCTCACTCATGAAAACGGCGCCGATTCACGGGTGCAACAACCTGATGATTTGGCACAGAGCGCAGCGGGTGTCAAATATTTATTTCCTATATTCTGCCGATTTCTAGGTTTAGCTTTGTATGTGTTATACAAACTACATTTATCTATGTGTATTTCCTGTTTATATGTTTATATGTTCATATGTTTAATTCACATATCATGTTTAGGTAATGTACTATATATGCGCTCATGTGTTATGTGACAATGTGGTCACGGATGACATATTATCATTAAAGAATCGGATGATGACACCACACAGTGGGGGATGCCGTTTATCCATCGTTCGCAGGAAAAAGACTTCGCTACAACATACGGACACGTGCTTGCCATTAATGAATGGGTTCCAGATTCTTTCCGGCAATTACTATTTGGCATATTTCAACATACTAAGCGGACGGTACTTTGACCTCGACTTTTTTGATACACTGTATTTCTCTGTCAGACGAGCGCGCCCTATTTTACGAGAACATATCATGTGAAACATCCCCAATGAGAGATTATTTAAACAAATAATGACCATGACAGACTCAAAAACTATACGCCTCGGCGTAATTTGGAATGAGGTATACGATATATTGACAAATAAAACGAACCATTGACATACCGGCTTCATATGCTAGCTCTGAAAAATAATATCCATGGTCACAGCCATTTGATAAACGTTTTCATTTTAATAAACGCTCTTTCTTATGAACAAACACCGCGTGTTAAACGTTAAATTTTGTATGAATTAAATGCTTCTTCCCGACACATATAATGCCCGCAGAAAGGTTGTTCGTGTAAGTACAAACCAGTTCGTTGTCGGTAACAATTAAAAAGTGATTATTTATTAGATGTATTTATGAGTGCAAACCGCCATGTGTCTTGAGATAAAAAAAATATGTATATTTTATTTAAAACACTTTTGTTTTTTTTAAATTGAGCTCTGCTCCATTCACTTATTATTGATTTTATAATTTGTTAATTAAATCTAACACCGTGATAACATCCGCTAGGGTACCCCGAGTCATCACACCAAATGCAATTGAAATCGGTATAGGGAGAAAATCCGGGCAGATAGACAGATAGATAGACAAACTTTCACACTGAATTTATACTCTTATATATATCTAGACCAAGTGAGATTCATTACAATGTGTATATTATGTATTTAGTCTGGCCATCGTTTTTATGGTGTGCTGATATGCCAGCTTCGTGATCTATGGCAATACATGCCATGGCTACAGCAGTTTTACAGCTATGTTCTACTTTTCACATACATACACGTGAAGAAAAAACGCTCTTCATGTCTGCGATATCTAGAATAGACTAATACTGAACGCTCTTTTCTAAACCACCTCGTGGAATTTTCTGTTTTTGTTTGGGACCCAAAACACCGTGTTTAAAGTTGTATTTTACATTACATCAATATGTTTTTTTGGGGAACTCGGCATGCTCATTTAACGGCAGAGTGTACATGTATGTATCGACCTATTTCGATACCGGTAAAATTTCGAAAGTGAACATTATTAGCTGTATTTTGAATCACAAACCGCCATGTGCCAAGTAACATCAATTATCTAATCAAAGCACGTACCAAAATGTCATATGCTGACCTAACAGAACTGACAAATTACTTTGAATTACGATTGGGGCCGCCATGTGGTTTTGATGGTAATTGATTTGATGTTACACAACCAAGAGCCGTTCGTTGGTTATGGATACGTCCATTTTAAAGTTTGTTAGATAACTCACGCTGATGTTCAACTCCGATACACGGAGTATCTTAGACACATTTTATTGCTGTATACACACGAGTACATGCATATACCAATTTGGATGTCGACAGCACTTACGCTATGCGGATATTGTTTGTCCCTGGTACATTGTGCCTGCTTTCAGTCAAAGAAAGGTAAACTTATTGGACATGTAAACTTATTGGTTGCTTATCGGTACTTGTCCCCATTATTGGAATCTAAGTTGGTCGATTTATGGTCGCTGGTCTGGATCTGGTTTCACGCGTTTATCTGACTTTAAGGAGGAGTAAATTTCTAATCTGCTCTAACGTTTTGTAGTTTGCAGGGTCCGCGCTGGACCAAAATTTACTTTGCCATATAATTCGCTAAAAGAAATTTTTGTTTGCCAAATTATTTCAAAATTTGCGAAATACTATCCTTGTAAGTATCATTTTCTGCAACTTTGAGTCTTATGTTCTGACACTCGCGGTTTGAACAACTTTTGATATCGATAGAAAAGCGAGAAGTTAATAATTATATTCGCATCTCTAGTTTATCACCACATAATACACCAATAATCAAACAATAACACGATAGAAGGGTTGCCTTATCAGAAGGGCGCATCACAAGAGGATTTGCTATGTTTGTTTGTTTGTTTGTTAGTGTTTATAGTCGTTCTAGCCACTAGGCCACAAACGACGTTGTCAATTTTACGGGTGGAGGAAAGACCACACAGAGGCTTAATTTCACCGGGAAATCGTTCCACTGTGTGTATAAACCACAGACCCCGGAAAGCAACTGACAACCTTGCCCAGGTACACGATTCCGATCACCCTCTATATGACGGGGTTAGAACCAGCTTCGTCGGCGCTGGACGGTCTGTGGCGGCGTAATGCAGCTGGAACTCTACCGACTGGACCACCGGGGCCCCGGTTTGCTATGTAAACACCTCCACACTAAATCCCACCACCAATCGATATTAATGCTATTAGTTTAACTTCATCTTAAGGGCGCGTACACATGAAGCTGCAATAAAATATCTGCAAGAAAATATCAGGTAAAATTGCACACTGATATTTTCTTGCTGTAAAGATTACGCCCGTGAGAACGCGGCGGTTTAGACGGCGTTTATTGAGCTCAATCAGAACAGTGTTAGTCATGCTGGTTCAAGTGAATTGCATCCGGTAAATAACCTATAGTCCATTTTGGCAATTCATATATAGCTTTGGGAAATTTCCAACTGTTGACATGTATTACCGAAATCGGTGGGATTAGACACCCACCTACCTGTAGCAACGTTGCTGATCTCATGCATAAAGACTTTCTGCATAATGAGAAAGTGGTCACGTTATTTGGAAATTTGGAAATGTTATAATGTCATAGTGCATGTATATGTGGGTGGCAAAATGTTATTATGGTTCGTGGCAAATCGGATGACCCCACCCCCATTGAGACCCCATATGAAGTTTTCAGGAGATTGTTGCTTGGTTCGTGGGGCTGTGGTGTATATTACGTTACCGAACTTACATGGGTACATGCGGGGACATGAGACCCCCGCCAACTATGGGCAAAGTTTTTACCAGTTGGAAACAATATTAGTTGGAAATTTCACACCAACAATGGTTTGAAATTGTTCTTGTAGTCTGATTTTTCAACCATTAATGTATGTGGAGTTAGTGGTTTTAGACCAACATTTGCATTTTTCCTACTTTGGTCAAATTATTTGTTTGGAATTTCTTCTAGGCCCCTCCCTCCCCGGTGTCCAGTCAAAATTCAAGGTATGTGATGTACCATATAGGAAATTCAAAGACGATGGGAGGTGTGCAAATTCAATTATGTGATCTTGGGTCTTTGGCCCGATTCAAGAAGGGTGCAGTTGGAAATCCATGGACATCCTCCGTCAGCGGAAACCCTCAAAAGATATATGTCCCCACACATATCCATATAGTAGCTCAGCGATTATGTCAAACAATCCAAAATGGAATTACGAAGTCAATTGTTGAAACAGGCGATAACATTGATGGATCATAACTCGAGTGCGTGAACGGTTACCAGCGTGTCCGTTATAGAGATTAGTTAACGGATACCGATGGCCACCAATCAAGGTGAACACATATCACCAACTGGCGATAAAATATCAGCGCTCTGCCTTCGTCGGATATTTTCCGGTATTATTTATTTGATTGGTCAAGTAAGTCACATGGGGCATACCTGATGTTGTCTTGCCCGCCATGTGTACGCGCCCTAATAGAGGTGTTCACTTTTCGTAAACCATATACAACACCACTAATATAATTATATTGTACGTTTCCTGAAATGAATGGTGTTGATTGACCAATATTGTTTTCAATTTTTCTAGAGGAATTAAAAAGTGATTTGCCAAATGAAATTATTTTTTGCCAAATTTGAATTATTTTTGCCATTAGCAAATTTGGCAAGTGGCAGCGCGAACACTAGTAGTATGGTATGGGTTAATAAAGTTCAAGAATATATGTTTTTGAATATTTCAACTAGACACTGGCCTTGCAGATTAATCAAGCATCGCAAAAATCATAAGGGTACTTGTTCGTGTAAGGGATAACAGCACCATGTTCCGTGTGGTTATTTCTACGCACTATATAAGTTATCGATGGACGTGGTCGACAAGAATAAATATGGTAATATGACCATGCGTTAGCGTAATTAAATAACAAAGCTAAACCACTCACATTGGGGTAACTGGCTTTTGTTTTTTAAATCAAAATTGGTTTATATATTACCTGGTATTCCCGCCAAATAGGGACGTTCCAAAGGGATCCAACCGTGGGTGAGACCATACAATTTCCAACTATATATACATGTACACAGAATTTGGTCTAATAACATTTCCAAATATATAGGATTTTTGTCTAATCAAATATCCAACTATATAGCATTTGGTTTTGAGTAATGCAATATTTCAATATTGGCTTCATAATTTGGGTTTCCATACATTCTGTTTAAGAGCATGGACTGTGTAAATAAAGACACAAATGACAATCATGACATAGCATTGATCCATATGTTATGTCTCGAGTATACTGCGTCACAGTCTGCGTGCAGAACATGCACATTATACATGCTATTAATCAGAATATGGCTGATGAGCGAATACGAGTTACACGTATTCAAATTCAAAGAAGTAATAATATATGATGGTAACAATTATGCATGCTGAATGTTATATCGTTAAAGCTGTTATCAGAAAGATATGGAGGTTTGGCATTACTAATAGACTAGTGACCATGACGCAATGTTCGGTAAAGCATACAAGTCTGAACTTGAAGTCGGAAATTGAAACACTTAGATCATTCGATTCACTTTTACTTTTAATTTCCAACTATTGAAATTTGAGTCATGAAATTTCTAACTATGCAAATTATGGTCCTCGTTCGGAGTGTGACAACCCACACCCTGTCGGTACGTGCCTAAGACCAAATCGGATTCACATAACCTATATTGATTATCAATAATTACACTTCGTCCACAACGGTTCATCGAAAGAATGGATCCCAATTATAATTTAGATCATAAATTAGACCAAACGTGTTTCCGAGTAGTCTTTATTGTCTGCTACACGTAGTATAAACTATACCAACACCAAAGTGAAAATAATTATACCGTGCATGCCGAGTGGGGAACATTTTTACGGAATTTAACCAATATATTTGTTGACGCTTGGTGAGCGATGCGACTGATATACTATATATGGAGAAGACATGTCAATTCCATAATGTTCATTACATTCGTATGATTTCAACGAATATTGATGAACAACGTCATGGTGTAACTTTTCCGGGTGCAGGACATTTCGGCACATGGACGTTTCGGCACCAAGTTTTCAGGATGTTTCGGCACCTGGGGTTTCGGCAATTGTTATTTCGGACCAAGCATTTGGATGTTTCGGAACGTCGTCGAAGACGTTTCGGCACATGATTTAATTACTATATTTAATATGATTAGTATGAAGTTGAGCATTTCGCAATGTTTTCTCGCATTGTGTTTTGAAAAATGCGGCTAATTTCACTACATTTGGCTTTTACATATGGCTCAAGATAATTTGTTCTTAGTACCAAGATTGTTTACAGAATAAACGATATAGGTAAAAAATTGATACTTTTGTTATTGTAATAATGATTTATAAGACTATAATCCGAATACTTGTGTTTGCCACGTGTATACTATATCAATACAGTTGATATTTATGGCTGGTATAAAAGTTTAATCCAGCTGTGTATTTAACGGCCTGTTATATCATCAGATGTCAGAACATAGTGACCAAACTCGATTATACATACATGCATTGAGAGACACACGTCAACAGTCACTTTAATCACGTTTGAACCGTCTTGATAAATCAATTAACGCGAACTCACCCCATGCATCCGGATATGCTCGTAGCGGAAGACATGCTCGTAGCGGAATAACCACATGGCCAGCGATTTGCACATCGTCCTTAGTTGTCGTAAGTTATTTCATAAAAACACGGTTTACTTTACCTTGATTTTTTTAAAACGTTTAACAGCGATAATCGGTCTACATAAATGAGCGGTTGTGGTTTCCGCAATTTGCATATTACTGTTTGATAATCGGGTTTTATACGAAAATTATGACCTGAAATACTTACTCGATATAAGTTTTATCAAATTTTAATGAATCCTTGCATTGGCACATTATATAACATACAGTCTCTCAAAGTATGATATCTTAGATTCAAAATGAACTGGACATGTTTGCGATGTCAATCATATTAGTGCCCGAAAAATTAGTTTCCATGGATGCACTCACTTGATTTTGGGGCATGTCTATATCAAATGTAAAAACACTGCTATAGACATGCCATATTTTCTTGCTATGACCTGCATATATGGTATTTTTTTTACTATGAAAAATGTAGAAACATGACTGAAAATGTTGTCTATTATATTAAGGGAATATCCGCGGAAATAGCAATGTATGCAAAGACTATGTTGTCTGGGCTGTTACCACAGAAATCGTAATTTTATGTAAGAAATGAAAAGTTTGCCACAATGTTTGGCCTAACTTCGCTATAAAATAGTGTTAAACTGCGTCCATGTTTAAAGAAGTTTGATGTACAGTTGGGTACATTATAGCCACAAATAGTACCACCACCGTCAACCACTGGTATGTGTTGGTTTCGGTGCAAAATGTGTTTAACCGTGAATGGCGTGCAAATCGCGGGCCATGTGGTTCTTCCGCTACGGGCATGTCTTCCGCTACGAGCATGTCCGGATGTATGGGGTGGAACTGGCGTGCGTAATTATTAGTCATTAACGACAAAGAACCATCAACGCATGACCGAATCGATCCGCGGTGGAAATTTAGGAACACACCCTAGTCAAGTTGTCCTGCTAATGTGATATGGTGCTGATGGATAATGATTAACTGCTATGCGAGGTTACGGCAAACTGATGCTGTTAAGAAAAGATACCGTTAATCAGTTTTAAAGTTGTCATTATAGCGGTGTTCGGATAATCTGAACATATGCAAGAAACGGTATAATGTGTATGAAACATTCAGAAGCACAATACAAATAAGTTAATACTGTTTGTATTAGCTGTTGCAAATCGACTATCAACAATTTAGCTATTAATGTTATTTAGCAAATACCAGCGCAGCCATTACTAGTTTAAAAATATATATATATATATATATACGTTATTGAATGTTTCATACATACACTGTTATTTATAAAAACCCTCGGCTTAGCCAAACACCGCGAAAATGACACTTAAAAGAACAAAAACAGTACTTTTCGTAACGACGTCAGTTTGTCCTACCAACAGCATAACAATTTCACAAGACCTACTAACGTCATAGCAGAATAGACGGATAGGACCAGTGGAACACAGTTACTAGCCGCGCAGTCACTGCATACCTGTTTCATGATATATGTTGAGTAATTGGACACAGAAAGTACAAACTTATAGTTTATTATACAGACTTGACATGACTATGAAGGATTTATTTAATTTTGGCAGCATATTTTATTTCCCATGATAAGATAGTACATAGGCGATGGCACACTATGCCAATATCTCATTTTAAATCACACATCGCATCGCATCAAAGGCAATTATTCAGATACAAGAAAGAGACCAAAATCATGCACTATGTTACACCACACTGAAGGTTGATGGTTAATACATATCAATTTTATATATGACAAAACACTCTTTATTGATAACTCTTTTTGTTGTGCTAACACTACTAGTAACAGAGATAATAAGATATACTGCAACTGATAAGAGAAGCCTGATTGCCTTATGCATTGTTATATCGGACTGAAACCAATGTTGGTTATTTCGAAAAAAATATCACACAACGCTCTTTATGGTCTTTATCCGTGTGGCGAAACGCTCTCGATTTAGGTATATTTCTTGACATAGAAAATAAAGCGCAGAGTTACATTAGTAAACCCTGATTGCCTTGAATTGGATTATAGCCATATCAGACATGTGTATGTAGAGTGATGATCAAGTCGGAAGAATTTAAAAATTCTAATGAATTCCAATTCCAGTCACTTCCGTGTCTCTTCAAGTGTACCATGCATGTGCATATACATATCGTATTTTATAGCTGGTATATAACTAATCACGCTAAGTACGTATTTGCCTTGTTGCATCCTCTGGTGTAAGAACGTATCCTCTGATGTAAGAAAGTTGCGACCTACCTCGATGTAAACGTATATGTATACAACTAAGAGCTCATTCCATCAATGTATCACATTATTATAATCAATAAATTTGAAAAATGATCAAGGAAATATGGGTTGATACAAACATCGGACTTGGCACTGAAAGGGTGAAAGTAGCGACCTACCTCGATGTAAACGTATACGTATACAACTAAGAGCTCATTCCATCAATGTATCACATTATTATAATCAGTAAATTTGAAAAATGATCAAGGAAATATGGGTTGATACAAACATCGGACTTGGCACTGAAAGGGTTAAAGCTACATTTAGTTTCGATAATTCAATCAAATCGAACGCGCGGACGTATTTAGTAGAAGCAACGGACGACGAACGAAGGCCCGAAGACCGCTCCGCGGATCGGCGCGATGATAATCAGCGAAAGGCGCCGCGCGCCTTCGCTCGAGGCGCGGTGCACCTACTGAGAGGCGGCGCGCGCCTAGCTGGCTACCATATATGCGAGTAGAGGATCTCCGTTTGGGTTACACACCTTGAAATTTCAACTCCACCCGTGATGATACCAATTCATTTGCACCACCCCCTTTGGTTACAACAATTACCATTTCCATCCTGACCCTCCCATAAGGTTGGAAAATTTCAGACCAAACTGTTTTCCAAAATTAGAAAAATATGCTACTGTTCGCATAAAAGGAACAAATTCCAAACTAATTACTGGTTGGAAAGTCGAACAATTTAAATATGCGTTGTAAATTTCCAACTAATGTTGTATCAGGCATGACATTTCCAATTCTTTAACATATTGATTTTTTTAGGGGGGGGGGGGGGTAGACACGTCCCTGTGTGAAGATGTCAGCAGTCTCCAGGCAGCAATCTGAACCTACATCTCCGCACAAAACCTGTTGCCAAGCAACACCAGCAGACCAACCAGGATTGTATCCACAGCATGAGAGCTCTTTGATCCTGTCATAAAAGAACAACGTCTACGGTCCTCATATTGAATGATAACATGAGATTAACTGGCCATTAGTCTCATTTTATTATTCACTATGGCTATGTGACTCAGAAAAAATATTATTGGTGACATGGAAGCATGTATTTTCTGTAAAAGAGGCATTACAGTTCCGAATGTATTTTGTTAAAAACTAACCAGTTTATCCCCCTCCCTGAGTATATATATTTACGCTCGTTATAATGTGATTAGATTGACTAATTTGGTGTCAATTATTTTAAAGACATATTATGGACTTGTTCGTGTGCTTGAAACTTATAAGTTAGTGTTCATGCATTCTGTCAACTGGGGGGAATGTATCATTCTACTAACATCGCCGAAAATCTCAAGCAAATCGACCGTACCACTCCATAGAAAACTTCGTCCAAACTACGCTCAATTGTAAATATTTACTTCTCAATTCGGGAATCAACTATTGGCGATAAGCTAACGAAAATGATTTCGCCACGTGAATCGCTGCATTTATTGAATATATAAAAATGACGGTGTGTGCTGTCAATTTGGATATAACATTTGCAAAAATAACTACCTTGAGCAACAATATTTTCCACATCCATTTGACCATACCGGAGTGTTTCACATCACTTTAATTTCAATGTGTTTATTCTCTTCACTCAAGATACAACATGAGGATTGAATCAATTTAAGAAATCAGCAGAACATTTATACCATTCTTATCTCATAGTAATCTAAGATAGACTGAGAATAATAACATACACATCTGGACCCATTGACCCCATGGATCATATATAGGTTAACACACCGATAAACGTACCAAAATCACACAACGCAGTATGTTTATTCCCATTCTAATTCACACTGACCGAAAAATCCTGCTGTGGCCACGACTTCTACCAAAGAGTCGCTGAACTGGACACGGTGAAAATTCATATCACTGCCTACTAGAGATATTGTTACATATTTCGAATATAAATAAACCAAGCCATCCAAAGGATTACGCGGCATTTATCAACTTGAATTCCACATCACGTTTTTTTTATGTCGGATATGCATAAATTATATTAAAGATGCATAATCCGATTAAGCGCCCCTCAATTACTATTTATTTGGATTCTGGGGTAAAAAATATCTGATTCGAGTCGATGAACCCAAAGCTCAGAGTTATTTGATATCGATTTTTTAAATCTATTATTTTCACCATCGAGACTTGCAGATGAAGATGGATAACTCTAAAATCAAGAGGCTTTGTGTTGATAATAAAGCTAAATTCAACGAACAAATATGTTGATAAATAACACGTTTCGGACAATCTTATACTATAGTTGACAGTTGTTAGCATTATATTTGGGCAATTAGTCGATTCTGATAAATGAAGCGCATTTCTAAAAAAGTTGTGGTTGTTGAAATCTGATTGAGTACCTTCAAAGGCCCACTTAATTTTCGAGTCGCCAATTATTTTTTTATAGTGACTTGATATATGGTTTTAATAACAATCTATGCCATAAAATATGATTAAAATGCTATAATTCATCAATATTTGAAACATCTGTGGCTCAGAAGATGCCCACAGATAAAAGAAGACTTCCCCCCTCTGTCACCCAGAATGCAACAGAATTCAAACATTTTCAATGGAAAGAGAAGAACTCTATCTTTAATATATAGAGTTATTCCCCCCTGTATTGAAAATAATACTGATTTTACTTCATTCTTGATGACAAAACGCGTTGGCAACTCAACAAAAACAACATTTCCACATTTTATTACACTGGATAAGTTGATAATACAATGTTTTTGGAGCTTCCTCTTTCAAATGGTATATAATATGGTATATCTAATATATATTTGAGGAAAGTTAGGGTGTGTGTGTGGGGGGGGGGGGGGTACGGGCACGTAGTATCACCCGGGAACCAACATAGGCCCACCCATTTGTCCGTGCGGCGTGACCTTGACATTCGAGTGACCTTGAACGCATATCTCGCGATCCGCTGAGCCGATTTCCACCGAATTTGGTGAAAACGGATAGTTTGAGGCGCTGATCAATTTCGTCACACCCGGATGCCCGTGCGACGTCACCTTGACCTTTAAAATGACATTGAACCCGTATCTCGGTATCCGCTGGGCCGATTTCCACCATGTTTGGGGTGTTGGTGTAGATGGGGATACCAATGAAATAAAAAACAACACAACGACTCTCACCTTGACCTTCGAGTGACCTTGAACTTATATCTCGGGATCAACTGAGCCGATTTCCACCGAGTTTTGTGTGTGGGGGTAGTTTGAGGCGCCGAGCAATTTCGTCACACCCGGATGCCCGTGCGGCGTGACCTTGACCTTTCAAATGACCTTCAATCCGTATCTCGGTGTCCGCTGGGCCGATTTCCACCAAATTTGGTGTGTGGGGTAGTTTGAGGCGCTGAGCAATTTCGTCACATCCGGATGCCCGTGCGGCGTGACCTTGACCTTTCAAATGACATTGAGCCTGTATCTCGGGATCCGCTGGGCCGATTTCCACCATTTTTGGGGTGTTGGTGTAGATGGGGATGCCAATAAAAAAAACAACACAACGACTCTCCCCGTCTGGACGGGTACCCAGCTAGTATTTTATATAATGTAATCTGGGGGTTTAAAATATTCCGTGGCCATGTTACTCCAATGTATTGTGCAGGTCATTGGATTGCACACAACCCCATGGTATCGCGAATAACAGTTCGCGCAGGCTGCAAAACAGTTCAATACCCTTGCTTCGCTTTGCCTGACCGTGGCCGACATGTGTATTCTCTTAATTAAAGCTAACATTTTTATGGAAGTGTTTTGTCAGTTACAATTCATTCTGGCTTGATCTAGACAATTTAAAAATGAATATGGACAGTTCAGTTTCTCAGAATAATGCAGAATGAATTGTAACCTACAGGTGTGATTTCCTCTCATTGTGTGTATAGGTACCTCCATATATTATAATGGGGAATAAAGCAGTCACACTGTCACAGTTATTCCAGCCCAATTAAAACAAATGTTGATATGCAGTGTGGTCCACTCAAGAAGAGAGTAATCAACTTGAATTAGGCCAACTGTTAAGTGTTAAGATATATGGTGGTCAACACTGTTAAGAGATATGGTGGTCAGCACTGTTAAGAGATATGGTGGTCAACACTGTTAATAGATATGATGGTCAACACTGTAAAGAGATATGGTGGTCAGCACTGTTAAGGGATATGGTGGTCAGCACTGTTAAGAGATATGGTGATCAGCACTGTTAAGAGATATGATGGTCAACATGACCCACAAGTCATCTCTGCTCAATTGTTCATTGATCAACAGGCATGAGATGAAAATTCTAAAATATAGAAAATTATAGAACTGCACTTTGAAGAAAAAAAAAATTGACAGAAGTTCTTGGTACCTGAAAACAGTGAAATTTTAAATAATTTTCATGCCATAAAAGTAAAGTATATAAATGCGGTTATCATGTCCAATGGGTCAATGTTTCTTAAATATTGGGCAACAATAATCGTTTGTACCAAATTTTACAAATAATTCCTGGCAGAATTTGAGAAAATCCATTTTGAAATACCAGGAAATTTTGGAAAAACGTGCGTCCGACCCCTAAGCCTCATATATATATCTACGGCGCCGTAAATGGAAATACGACTTTTTAAAGGCTAGCTATACGAGTCATACGACAGTGATCCGGGCTTTCTAAAATAAGACCATCAGAATTTAATACTGAAGCTACTACTAATATTTACACTATTGTATATAACCGATAAACAATGCTCACCTGACGTTCGACATATGGCACGCCCATTTCCATTACACTCATAACAGAGGTTCCCTTCAGCACAGTCACTGCTGGTAGAGCAGTATTCTCCATTTTTCACCGTTCCCGGAGCTGCAAAGAAAGAAGCAACATATATATATACATGCTAGGCTTAACCCTTCCATGACTGGAGCTTCCTGAAATTTTACGAAATGTCAATGCCAATGCATTCTCTTATACATCACACCGCGTAATCGAATGGCCTGGTCTGCAATTAAAACTCTAATATGCGTGCAGGAACTGCTGCTCTGTGTGCTAAATATAGATTTTTGTTGTTGACGACGTCACTTTTCAAGTGCCACGCCAATAAGTATTTGTTTTTATTTTCTTAGTGTGTGCGCTTAGTTTGAGTCATATTAACGTATTTTTTGTGCAATAGCGTGTGATTGTGCGATATTTGGAAGTGTGTGAAATGTGTCACACAAAATAACAACAAACCTGTAATTTCGTCATTGTTCATGCCATGACACTCTCATTTTCGTTGATTTCGAAGAAATTTATAGATATTAAAATAATTTCAAAACGAATACCTCTTTCTGAATAGTTTGTACACATCCTGTGTCAATATCAGTAAAAGTAACATCGAATCACTTTCGGCGGCGTTTTCGGCGGTGTTTTTTCTGACACATGTGTGTGCATATTTGACTACGTCTTATCTGCGATGTTGACAACTCCTTATCTGATATTAAAGAAATTGGCATGTTCGTGACTTTACGTGTGCAAATTGATCTCAGGGTAATTTGTTTCACAATTTCATTCGGAATGCACACTAGTGTGGAGATCGGGGTGGGAGGTGTTATCATTATAAAGTTTACCACAGTTTATCATTCACTTCCATGACATTGATGTCCATTTAATAGGACCACCATAGTTTAAAGATGGTCTATCTCTTTGTAAACATTTGCTATATTGTTACCTAGGTAAAACATATTAGATATGAATCAAAGACCCCTGTCCGGAAACGGGTCTATCGATTAATATTGATTATATATCGAATATGTTATGGTATACATGCACTATTGTCATTGGTTAGCTAACGAACACTAGTTGTTACTGTTAACAGAAACCAGAAATGTTAGTGGGTAATTTTGTCACAAATAAACGTTAATGAGACTCATTATCTCTTATAACGATGGACTAAGACAATACAAACTATCAATATGGGACATTTGACGTTCGAGTGTAGCAATTGGATCACTCTAATAATCTCTATCGCTAAATGATATCGTCTGAATCGTCTGTTCTAAAAATAGAACAGTTAATTGTTCATTTTAATCATCTCATTTTATAATAAATATTAGAAATAAAATCAATACTAATTGATAAAGGCTTTTCCGGACAGGCGTCTTCAAATCATATTTATTAATTTATACCCATGAAGCTATATCCAATTTGTTACATGCAGCGATAATACATATTTAATATGATATCAAGGCCGACAATAAGCATGCACAAATCGTAACTGACTGTGCTTTCTGTATATTGTTTTTTTTTACTTTTGGACTTAAATGGAAATCAGTTGAACATTCCAATAATTTAAGGTGCATTTATACTTTATTCTGCTTTGAATGAATGCTGTTGGAAAGTCGAACTTGGGGTCCCTGGTGAAAGTTAAAACTTAACCCTTTGAGTGCCAGTGGCCGATCTCATCGGCCCTAAACCTACAAAATAAGTCTGTTAAAGAATATAAGAATAAATTATAAAAATTGTAAAAAATTGTAAAAACAAAAATTGTTAGGCCAATGCATTCTCTTATATATGCGAGACGACCTGTGGTCGACTCGCATATATAAGAGAATGCATTGGCACAGGGTATATGGGTTGATACAAAAATCGACCTGGCACTCAAAGGGTTAAAATTGTTTTCAGAAAATCATAGCTGATCGTGACAAACATTTAATGTGTTGTTCTGCTTGCCATGGATCAGATTTGTTAGTTAGTTAATTAATTGGAAATTGATACTAGTTTATTTTTATTTTTATTACGAAGTCTCGACATTGGTTATCATATATAGCATGGTTTTTTTTTAAAGTTCCTGGCTTTTAAATTATTATGGAATAAACCTTCTCAACTATATAATCAATTAACACATCCATTCTTCCATTTCAGAATAGGCTTGCACAGAGACAATGCGCAATCTTTGGGTCACTCCCTTTTCCGGATCAGGAGTTTCGTTAGAAGCAATTGGAATTGAGAGAAGTTCGTTAGATATATCAATTTCAAGGGAGGAAGATTTGACCCCAGTTGAAACATCAGAACCCAAAATATAAGTGGACACGACGCCAAAGCGAAATTTCAGATATATATTTCAGAGATATTGCGCGTTTCCCAAACGTTATCAAGACGATATTTTTACTGACATGTGACGAATGTGGTTACAGTGGTGTCCGTGCCAAAGCTAAATTCCGGACAAACTCCGTGCACTGTTTGTCAGCTTTCTTTAATCATTATCAGAGGTGGCGCTATTTTCTTGCAATCATGTTTGTCACCCGTCATGTTTGACCTCAGACGACTTAAAGGGGCATAACTGAGCAATACAGAGCGTTCTTTAAAAGAAGATATGTAGGGAAATTGGTACACATATGCTCACATGACCAGGAGAATATCATGGCCAGGGCAATATCATGGGATAGGCACATTTGACCTCAGTCAACTACTTAAAAGGGTACAAATAAATTGAATGATTTTTAGAAATGCCACTTCAGTTATCAGAATCGATTAATTGCTAAAAAAAAATGCTCTCCACTGTCAACTATAGTATAACATTTCCCGAAAGGTTTATTGTCAACATGTTGTTCGACGAAATTTGGCCTTATTATAAACAGAAAGCCTCTTCAATTTAGAGTCATCCGCAATTTGGTCCGAGAGCGTCGGCTTGTCGACTTTACTGGGCCACTAATAATTCTCGATGGTGAAAAATAATAGATTTCAAAAACGATATCTAATAACTCTGAGCTTTGATAAGTGGGTTCCTCGACTCGAATCAAATATTAATTTTACCCCCGAATCCAAATAAATATTAATTGAGGGGCGCTTAATCGGATTATGCTTCTTTAATGTATTGTAAACAGCTCGGTGATAGCAGCAATCACACACATCCGCTGTCGTGGATTGATCACTGCTGACGCTGGTGTGTCGATCTATAGCTGCTGGCAGAAATTAATCCGTGTTGGCAAGTTTGCAGTGAAATATTGCAAGTGTATGAACGCACCCAATTCAATTCAATTCAATATGTTTATTTCTCATTAAACTGTAAAAACAGTGTTTGAGAATATAATACATAATATAACAGGCGGGGTATACATTGACATAGATAATATATACATAATTGTTACGAGGTTACAAAACAATCGTTTATTGAACTTATTATCTATTGGATAACTACTCATCAATGATGCGTTATAGTATAGAGAGGGTTGACATGAAATCCAAGTCAAAGTTTCCTTCGACGTAAACCAGATAGTGAAATCGATTGGGATACTGCTGTTTTTCGTCGAAGTCCCGTTTATATATCTTTCTGCAGCAGATTTTACGCCCAGACCCAGTTGCTGCATTTTACATCGATTTTACCCTACAACTCAAAATATGATACTCTATATATATCGGAAAGAGTGACATCTTACGTTCATAATAATATATTATAATCTGACTCTGATGTTAAATTGCGCATCGAATACGCTACATACAAGATGTAACTTCAGTTTGTTACATGTCATACACACTGTCACTTGGCAATGTCAAATGAATTCGTATTCTTGTAAAATGTATTTTACACAAAACGTTATTACTTTCAGTTGACAACTCTTGTGGAATTCAGAACTAATATAATAGCTTCTATGGAATAAACCGGTTTGATGTCACAACTGTGACATCTTATTACAGTTATTATGGGTTTTAGGTGCGCGGATCAACAGCTCTAAACCCCAGACATAGAAAGATATCTACACGGGACTTCGACGTAAAAAAAAAACCATAAAGCATTATTCCAACCAATTTCACTCACAGACGCCTGGGGAAAATTACTAAAATACCAATATATACTATACCAGTGTACACTGGTATAGTCTATATTGGTATTTTAGTAATTTTCCCCAGGTGACTGGTATAGACTTTATTAGTAATTTTCCCCATGCGCCTGTGATTTCACTAGCTGGTCTACGTGGAAGGAAACTTGGACTAATGACTAATCCTTGTATCAAAATGTAACTGGTGCGCTCTGAACGAGACTAAGGTAGACGTTGTTGGTCTGATATACTATATAGCGTGTAGCATACCCCACACAACGCGGTTGCCACCATACACATTATAACACGATTTAATTTCCATGCTAAATGGATTATCACATTCAGTTATTAAACTATACATTGGAATTATCTATCACACATCTAGCGGGATGTTCAGGGAAAATAAGCAGACGACAGTTACTAACATTGCAGAAGGAGTCCTACCTATTGGAGGGAAATGATCAGATAATAAGTTCAACAAACGACCTATGTTGAATTTAGTATGTGAACATTGCCGAACGGATAACTACCCGTCATTCAATTTTGTTCAAACATACATAGCTTCAACTAATCGCTTTTATCTCAGCGACTTTAGGCCGCTATACTATCATATTGACGATCTTATAGTAAAACAAACGTCATCAGATAAGCACTCTCAGAAACCGCGATGGACCTAGTCACACAAAATATCACCCTATATACATCTAGTATACCAGAATACAGCGTACCATTCTATATTACTTTCTCTCCTTGTCAATCATACATTATACAATTTAGTGTTCGGTATTCGACGGATTTCGGTATTCGAATATTCGGTTCGAATAACGAGCGAATATTCGAATAGTATTCGAATATTTAGACAAATTATAAAATTATATAGATAACATATTTTGGAACCAATTTATTATTTAACGAAATAGCATATTTATCCATGCACATGCTATACGCAAAAAAAAAGAGAAAAAAAAGTCTTCTGGCTTAATAGCAAGAGTTTATCAGTTTATGAAGTTCAAGTAGTCAATGTCCCATGCATGTTTCCACAAGTTGGTCGGAGTGTCACACTAACTAAGAACATGATATGGATTGAGCTTGCAGGTTGCCTTTTTAGTTTTGGCATCCAACGTGAAGTGAGTCAATATATCTGATTTCTTCGAATTTGACGCCATATTATACACACAAGTGACAACGCGCAAACAAAACAAAATGATGCATTATATGTCCGCTTCCTATGACCACATGCAACCACGGTCTGGTTTACACCTAGCCAATAAAATTATGTCGACGTCATGACGCCAATCAAATCAGAACGTTACAGTTACGTCATATTAATTCGTTTATGGTCAGTGGAAAATAGACTATACTTTTAAATATATCTGATTTCTTCGAATTTAAATATATCTGATTCCTTCCAATTTGACGCCATATTATACACACAAGTGACAACGCGCAAACAAAACAAAATGATGCCTTATAGGTCCGCTTCCTATGACCACATGCAAGCACGGTCTGGTTTACACCTAGCCAATAAAATTATGTCGACGTCATGACGCCAATCAAATCAGAACGTTACAGTTACGTCATATTAATTCGTTTATGGTCAGTGAAAATTAGACTATACTTTTAACAGACCCTCAGACTAATAACAAACCAGGAAACAATTACCCGGAGATTATTCTCGAATATTCGAATAGTCAAATAATTATTCGAATATTCGAATATTTATTTTTACGAGCGAATATTCGAATATTCGAATATTCGGACCGAACACTAATACAATTACAATTGTATATTTATGTGAATGAACATTATGTTCTTTAATGTTATTGTCGGGAGCTAGTCCGAGATAAGTTTAGTAACATGTGCCTCAGCCCCATGCATTTAAACTTGTAAAGGTACTCAATCCGATCAGACGCTCCTAAATTACTATTTCTTTGGCTTCGGGGGTAAAATATATTTGATTCGAGTCGAGGAACCCGCCCATCAAAGCTCAGAGTGATTAGATATCGATGTTTGAACTTTGCGGTTTCTATTGTTTGTGGACCACAAACTGATTGAAGCACGAGGGTCAAACGGACGGTCTTGCATATAAAGATGGATAACTCTAACATCAAGTGGTAATAATAACCACTTCATTTTAGAGTTATCCATCTTTATCTGCAAGACCGTCCATTTGACCTCGTGTTTCTGATAATCAAACAATTGAAATCGCAAACTTCAAAAATCTATATCTGATCAATCTGAGCTTTGACGGGTGGGTTCCTCGACTCGAATCAAATATTTTTTACCCCCGAAGCCAAAGAAATAGTAATTTATGAGCGTCTGATCGGATTGAGTACCTTTAATTGAATGCAAATCAAGTATGTTTATATGTACATCGACAATCAGTCTTTGTAAACATACACTCAAGATTCGCTGAAAGTGTAGTTTTCGTTGGTTTTTCAAGAGCTATCTATCCTGGAAATGCACTAACTTATAAGCATCAGCGCCTCTCCAGGCGCGTTTCGTTTAACTGTAAATATGTTTATTCATTGCAGTCATATTTCATCGTTAATATGTGTGTGTATGCATTAGCCGGCTAAGTTCCTATCTGATTTAAACTTTAGCGATACAGTAGAGTGTTTAAACTTAGATGGGTAAGAAGTACAGCTATCCGGGGAAGCAGCTATCCGGTTTTCGTATTTTGGATTAAATTATTCAATACAAGCAACTTGTTGTCATATATATTCTAATTCGTTCTGCAATAAAGTTAGAAATCTATCTAGTGTCATGCCGTCATGAATTGCCTTTCAACAATTAACTCGAGCAATATTATTTTGTAAGCACTTGTAGAAAAGTCCGCGTTTCACCTGTGTATATGGGTCAGTGTGTCAGTTTGATTGGCTCTAATTAGTTGTCCATCGGTGGTCACGCACCTTGAGTATAAGCTATATTATTAGACATACTGACTGAGGGTGGTGTGCAACACAACCAAATGAGGGTTATTATCAGGTGTCATGCAAACACACTTACCATGCACGTGCATGGTACATTTGTTGTACATTTGTTGTGCATGTGTGTTCATATATATGAAAGAAATCGGATGCCACGTTTCAATGGATTCAAACGTAATGGACAATTAGTTCAATAATCTAACTTCGAAGATAAAAAGTCCACGCTGAGTGCGTCGTGGGCATATTCATACAGGGGCAGGATGGGGTGTGACACCATCGTTGGAATTTCCAACATAACTCACAAGTTCACGTAATTCCATTTACACACCCCTTGGGATTAAATCTAACTTTCCACTCAAATACCTGGATGGTAGCCTTGTATACTCTAATCCTCCAGGCGGCCCCATATTGAGCGACTTTCTTTAATTACCCAATAGTAGCATGTATAGTGGTCTAACGTCAAACAATTTGAACCCCGATTGAAGCTTTCCAATTGTTGGGTGTTTTTCAATCTTGACACCCATCTAAGGTTGGAACATTTCCAACTGATGGCCATTTCAGTCCATCAATTTGGCCCAAAGTAGGAAAATAACCAAATGTTGGTCTAAAAGAAATTCCCACTAATAAATTGTTGGAATTCAAATTACGAGAACAGTTTCAACCTATTGTTGATGTCAAATTTCCAACTAATGTCGTGTCGGGTATGAAATTTCCAGCTATTGAATATTTTGACCAAGTTGCGATGAGACACCCCCGTCACTACGGCGCTGTATACATGGGAATGGTGAACGCCCAAAATAAATTTAAAACATCTGTTATTGTATAATGTGGAAACGGAAAATCTGAGTCGCGATGTTGAAACTTATATATATACTAGAAGGTGACCCGACTTTGTCCGGGCTTTGACCTTGAATTGTCTATTTTGAAGGACAAGGTCAAGTGGGGTCACGATTTGACCCGTCCAAAACACTGCCCGAACAAAAGTACCCGACAAAAGTACCCGTCTAAATCCATCCGGTTTCACCCGATTTGACCTTGAATTGATCATTTTGAAGGTCAAGGTCAGGTCGGGGTCACAACTCGACCCATCCAAAACACCCAGTGGACAAAAGTAACCCCACGTATCAAATTTCGTCGAAATCCCATCAAAATTGGCGATTTGACCTTGAATTGACCCGATTTCAAGGTCACGTCGCACGGGCAAATGAATATGCTTATGAGACTCCCCATACGAAAGTACCTCCACATACCAAGTTTCATCGAAATCCCGTGATATTCGGGCGTTAAACCTTGAAATGACCCGATTTCAAGGTAAAGGTCACGTCGCACGGGCAAATTAATATGCTTATGAGACTCCCCATACGAAAGTATCCCCACATACCAAGTTTCATCGAAATCCCGTGATATTCGGGCGTTTGACCTTGAAATGACCCGATTTCAAGGTCAAGGTCACGTCGCACGGACAAATTAATAGGCCTATGTCACTACTCGGCCGAAAATACCCCCACATACCAAGTTTCATCGAAATCGGCTGGGCCGTTTTCGAGTCCATCGATTACATACAGACACACACACACACAGACACACACAGGTCTTCCAAAATATATAATAGACTAGAAGGTGCCCCGACTTCGTCCGGGCTTTGACCATGAATTGACCATTTTGAAGGTCAAGGTCAGGTGGGGTCAAACACCAACACCCCAAATATGGTGGAAATAGGCCCAGCGGATACCGGGAAATCGGCCCAGCGGATACCGAGATACCCTATGCATCAAATTTCGTCCGTAAAAATCCGCCAGTTTAACCCGATTTGATTTCCACTCAAGTATATAACGTGCCTCATATACACACGCTCATAAATTATCAAGTTTCAACGTAAAGATAAATTACCATCGGTGCCAGAGATATCGCCAAGACGTCTGAAACAGTCAAATGCATCGGCCGGTTAAGCGTTAACGTGATCTAACGTTATGACCTCTAACGACGTCATAGAATATACGCATTGTTTTTTATCCTGATGGAAGATAGTACCACTTCTGCTTGATAATTGAGGCAGATAACTAAAACGGATACATACGCATTATATATCGTTGGAAAGAGGAAACACGAAAGATTCTCACAGTGTCATTATTATGACTGGCATTTTATTATTCGCGCTGTGTCGAATCGATTTGTAAGCACCGAACTCAAATGAAAGTCCAGTAACACAGCGTAAAAACAGATTTTACCTCGGCACGTGAAAAGTTTACCTCGGATCTGAAAATTAATAGGCCTATGTTACTCCTGGCCCGAAAATACCCCCACATACCAAGTATCATCGAAATCGGTTTGGCCGTTTTCGAGTCCATCGATTACAGACAGATACACACACACACACAGACCACACACACACACACACACACACACACACACACACACACAGATCTTCCAAAATATATAATACTAGAAGATGACCCGACTTCGTCCGGGCTTTGACCTTGAATTGTCCATTTTGAAGGTCAAGGTCAAGTGGGGTCATGATTTGACCAGTCCAAAACACTGCCCAGACAAAAGTACCCGACAAACGTGCCCGTCGAAATCCATCCGGTTTTACCCGATTTGACCTTGAATTGATCATTTTGAAGGTCAAGGTCAGGTCGGGGTCACGATTTGACCCGTCCAAAACACTCAGTGGACAAAAGTAACCCCATGTATAAAATTTCGTCGAAATCCCATCAAAATTGGCGATTTGACCTTGAATTGACCCGATTTCAAGGTCAAAGTCACGTCGCACGGGCAAATGAATATGCTTATGAGACTCCCCATACGAAATCACCCCCACATACCAAGTTTCATCGAAATCCCGTGATATTCGGGCGTTTGACCTTCAAATGACCCGATTTTCAAGGTCAAGGTCACGTCACACGGGCAAATTAATAGGTTTATGCCACTCCCCGGCCGAAGATACCACCACATACCAAGTTTCATCGAAATCCCGTGATATTCAGGCGTTTGACCTTGAAATGACCCGGTTTAAAGATCAAGGTCACGTCGCACGGGCAAATTAATAGACCTATGTCACTCCCCGGCCGAAAACACCCCCACATACCAAGTTTCATCGAAATCGGCTCGGCCGTTTTCGAGTCCATCGATTACAGACAGACAGACACACACACACACAGATCTTCCAAAATATATAATAGACTAGCAGGTTAGCCCGCCACCGGCGGCTTGTCCGAAACATGACATTTTTTTAATATTTGTTTTTAATTTTTAGCTCCACGCGTTTCAATAAGAAAAATTTGTACCCGGTAGCTCCACCCGTTTCCGAGATCTGGTCTGCGCATGCGCGAAGCTGGCGTCACACGGACTCGGCGACCCGATAAAATTTGTACCCGGCGCAAGATACATTCACATAGCAAATTTCAAGTCGATAGCTCTACCCGTTTCCGAGATCTCGTCTGCGCATGCGCTGCACGGGCGTCGCATGGACTCGGCGACCCGATAAAATTTGTACCCGGTGCAAGATACATTCACATAGCAAATTTCAGGTCGATAGCTCCACCCGTTTCCGAGATCTGCCTTTCTGCATAATATTTCGAGCGATAACATTGCATTGAAATGTCAGACTCCCATCGTGAACCTCAACACGAAGTAAACACGTGTTTCGAGCGATAACATTGCATTGAAATGACTCCCATCGTGAACCTCAAGACGACGTAAAACACGTGTTGCGTTCTAGGAAATGCACTCAATGCAGATGCTAATAACGTTGACTTCGTATATATATATATAATGACGTTATTAACCCCGGCCGTGCCGTTTGAGCTGATTTTTATGACTGGGAGTGGAGTACGGGTGCTCGGAGCTTCTGGAAAACGCGTGGACGACATCGTACGTGGTATTTTACCTTTAGATAGGAAGTTTGAGCTCAATCTGTCCAGCCGTTCCCGTCCTAATGTACTATTTCGAGCGATAACAATTGTCAGACTCCCATCGTGAACCTCAACACGAAGTAAACACGAGTTTCGAGCGATAACATTGCATTGAAGTCAGACTCCCATCGTGGACCCCCAAGACGACGTAAACACGTGTTTGTTCCGGTATAACTTTGGAGACTCTGACTTCATATATATATATAATGACGTTATTAACCCCGGCCGTGCCGTTTGAGCTGATTTCGATGACTGGGAGTGGATAAAGGGTGCTCAGAGCTTCTCGAAAACACATCTACGGCGGTGTCGGTGGGATTTTACACTTACATACGAATTTTGATCTCAATCTGTACACGCGTTTTGGATTCTATGAAGTACACACACACATATATATATACGAAGTCTCAAAATATATAGTACTAGCAGGTTAGCCCGCCACCGGCGGCTTGTCCGAAACATGACATTTTTTTAATATTTGTTTTTAATTTTTAGCTCCACGCGTTTCAATAAGAAAAATTTGTACCCGGTAGCTCCACCCGTTTCCGAGATCTGGTCTGCGCATGCGCGAAGCTGGCGTCGCACGGACTCGGCGACCCGATAAAATTTGTACCCGGCGCAAGATACATTCACATAGCAAATTTCAAGTCGATAGCTCCACCCGTTTCCGAGATCTCGTCTGCGCATGCGCTGCACGGGCGTCGCATGGACTCGGCGACCCGATAAAATTTGTACCCGGTGCAAGATACATTCACATAGCAAATTTCAGGTCGATAGCTCCACCCGTTTCCGAGATCTGCCTTTCTGCATAATATTTCGAGCGATAACATTGCATTGAAATGTCAGACTCCCATCGTGAACCTCAACACGAAGTAAACACGTGTTTCGAGCGATAACATTGCATTGAAATGACTCCCATCGTGAACCTCAAGACGACGTAAAACACGTGTTGCGTTCTAGGAAATGCACTCAATGCAGATGCTAATAACGTTGACTTCGTATATATATATATAATGACGTTATTAACCCCGGCCGTGCCGTTTGAGCTGATTTTTATGACTGGGAGTGGAGTACGGGTGCTCGGAGCTTCTGGAAAACGCGTGGACGACATCGTACGTGATATTTTACCTTTAGATAGGAAGTTTGAGCTCAATCTGTCCAGCCGTTCCCGTCCTAATGTACTATTTCGAGCGATAACAATTGTCAGACTCCCATCGTGAACCTCAACACGAAGTAAACACGTGTTTCGAGCGATAACATTGCATTGAAGTCAGACTCCCATCGTGGACCCCCAAGACGACGTAAACACGTGTTTGTTCCGGTATAACTTTGGAGACTCTGACTTCATATATATATATAATGACGTTATTAACCCCGGCCGTGCCGTTTGAGCTGATTTCGATGACTGGGAGTGGATAAAGGGTGCTCAGAGCTTCTCGAAAACACATCTACGGCGGTGTCGGTGTGATTTTACACTTACATACGAAATTTGATCTCAATCTGTACACGCGTTTTGGATTCTATGAAGTACACACACACACACACACACATACACACATATATACGAAGTCTCAAAATATATAGTATAGACTAGAAGGTGACCCGACTTCGTCCGGGCTATTAAAAAAACAAATTTCAAGTCGATTGCTCCACCCGTTTCCTAGATCTGGTCTGCGCATGCGCGAAGCTGGTGTCGCACGTGCTCGGCGACCCGATAAAATTCGTATCCGGGGCAAGATACATTCACATACCAAATTTAAAGTCAATATCTCAACCCGTTTCCGAGATCTCGTCTGCGCATGCGCGAAGCTGGCGTCGCACGTGCTCGGCGACCCGATAAAATTCGTATCCGGGGCAAGATACATTCACATACCAAATTTCAAGTCGATAGCTACACCCGTTTCCGAGATATATAGCCCAATGTCATTTGCGGATACCTCGGCCGGTGATGAGTTAACGCGACACAGTCAAATGCATCGGCAGGGTGAGAGTTAACGTAATCTAACTTTATGACCTCTGACGACGTCATAGAAATTACGCATTGATTTTATCCTGATAAAAGCATCGTACCACTTGTACCTAATAATTGAGGCAGATAACTAAAACGGATACATACATATTATATATCGTTGGAAAGATGAAGCCACACAGATTCTAACCGTGCAAATTATATGACTGGCAATTTATTATTCGCGCTATATCGAATCGATTTGTGAGCACCGAACTGAAATATATTAGCGCAAAAACGGCGTAAAAATAGATTTGACCTCCGCACGTGAAAAGTTGACCTCGCACGGACAAATAAATATGCCTATGTTCGTCTCCGGCCGAAAATACCCTAAAATACCAAATTTCATCGAAATTGGCTTAGTCGTTTTGGAGTCCATCGATTTCAAACAAACAAACACATACACACACACACACACACAGAGATCTTTCAAAATATATAATAGATAGATAATAGATATATATATATAATATATATATATATATATATTTGCAAATGTGTGATTTCCGAGATCTGCCTTTCTGCATAATATTTCGAGCGATAACATTGCATTGAAATGTCAGACTCCCATCGTGAACCTCAACACGAAGTAAACACGTGTTTCGAGCGATAACATTGCATTGAAATGACTCCCATCGTGAACCTCAAGACGACGTAAAACACGTGTTGCGTTCTAGGAAATGCACTCAATGCAGATGCTAATAACGTTGACTTCGTATATATATATATAATGACGTTATTAACCCCGGCCGTGCCGTTTGAGCTGATTTTTATGACTGGGAGTGGAGTACGGGTGCTCGGAGCTTCTGGAAAACGCGTGGACGACATCGTACGTGATATTTTACCTTTAGATAGGAAGTTTGAGCTCAATCTGTCCAGCCGTTCCCGTCCTAATGTACTATTTCGAGCGATAACAATTGTCAGACTCCCATCGTGAACCTCAACACGAAGTAAACACGTGTTTCGAGCGATAACATTGCATTGAAGTCAGACTCCCATCGTGGACCCCCAAGACGACGTAAACACGTGTTTGTTCCGGTATAACTTTGGAGACTCTGACTTCATATATATATATAATGACGTTATTAACCCCGGCCGTGCCGTTTGAGCTGATTTCGATGACTGGGAGTGGATAAAGGGTGCTCAGAGCTTCTCGAAAACACATCTACGGCGGTGTCGGTGTGATTTTACACTTACATACGAAATTTGATCTCAATCTGTACACGCGTTTTGGATTCTATGAAGTACACACACACACACACACACATACACACATATATACGAAGTCTCAAAATATATAGTATAGACTAGAAGGTGACCCGACTTCGTCCGGGCTATTAAAAAAACAAATTTCAAGTCGATTGCTCCACCCGTTTCCTAGATCTGGTCTGCGCATGCGCGAAGCTGGTGTCGCACGTGCTCGGCGACCCGATAAAATTCGTATCCGGGGCAAGATACATTCACATACCAAATTTAAAGTCAATATCTCAACCCGTTTCCGAGATCTCGTCTGCGCATGCGCGAAGCTGGCGTCGCACGTGCTCGGCGACCCGATAAAATTCGTATCCGGGGCAAGATACATTCACATACCAAATTTCAAGTCGATAGCTACACCCGTTTCCGAGATATATAGCCCAATGTCATTTGCGGATACCTCGGCCGGTGATGAGTTAACGCGACACAGTCAAATGCATCGGCAGGGTGAGAGTTAACGTAATCTAACTTTATGACCTCTGACGACGTCATAGAAATTACGCATTGATTTTATCCTGATAAAAGCATCGTACCACTTGTACCTAATAATTGAGGCAGATAACTAAAACGGATACATACATATTATATATCGTTGGAAAGATGAAGCCACACAGATTCTAACCGTGCAAATTATATGACTGGCAATTTATTATTCGCGCTATATCGAATCGATTTGTGAGCACCGAACTGAAATATATTAGCGCAAAAACGGCGTAAAAATAGATTTGACCTCCGCACGTGAAAAGTTGACCTCGCACGGACAAATAAATATGCCTATGTTCGTCTCCGGCCGAAAATACCCTAAAATACCAAATTTCATCGAAATTGGCTTAGTCGTTTTGGAGTCCATCGATTTCAAACAAACAAACACATACACACACACACACACACAGAGATCTTTCAAAATATATAATAGATAGATAATAGATATATATATATAATATATATATATATATATATTTGCAAATGTGTGATTTCCGAGATCTGCCTTTCTGCATAATATTTCGAGCGATAACATTGCATTGAAATGTCAGACTCCCATCGTGAACCTCAACACGAAGTAAACACGTGTTTCGAGCGATAACATTGCATTGAAATGACTCCCATCGTGAACCTCAAGACGACGTAAAACACGTGTTGCGTTCTAGGAAATGCACTCAATGCAGATGCTAATAACGTTGACTTCGTATATATATATATAATGACGTTATTAACCCCGGCCGTGCCGTTTGAGCTGATTTTTATGACTGGGAGTGGAGTACGGGTGCTCGGAGCTTCTGGAAAACGCGTGGACGACATCGTACGTGATATTTTACCTTTAGATAGGAAGTTTGAGCTCAATCTGTCCAGCCGTTCCCGTCCTAATGTACTATTTCGAGCGATAACAATTGTCAGACTCCCATCGTGAACCTCAACACGAAGTAAACACGTGTTTCGAGCGATAACATTGCATTGAAGTCAGACTCCCATCGTGGACCCCCAAGACGACGTAAACACGTGTTTGTTCCGGTATAACTTTGGAGACTCTGACTTCATATATATATATAATGACGTTATTAACCCCGGCCGTGCCGTTTGAGCTGATTTCGATGACTGGGAGTGGATAAAGGGTGCTCAGAGCTTCTCGAAAACACATCTACGGCGGTGTCGGTGTGATTTTACACTTACATACGAAATTTGATCTCAATCTGTACACGCGTTTTGGATTCTATGAAGTACACACACACACACACACACATACACACATATATACGAAGTCTCAAAATATATAGTATAGACTAGAAGGTGACCCGACTTCGTCCGGGCTATTAAAAAAACAAATTTCAAGTCGATTGCTCCACCCGTTTCCTAGATCTGGTCTGCGCATGCGCGAAGCTGGTGTCGCACGTGCTCGGCGACCCGATAAAATTCGTATCCGGGGCAAGATACATTCACATACCAAATTTAAAGTCAATATCTCAACCCGTTTCCGAGATCTCGTCTGCGCATGCGCGAAGCTGGCGTCGCACGTGCTCGGCGACCCGATAAAATTCGTATCCGGGGCAAGATACATTCACATACCAAATTTCAAGTCGATAGCTACACCCGTTTCCGAGATATATAGCCCAATGTCATTTGCGGATACCTCGGCCGGTGATGAGTTAACGCGACACAGTCAAATGCATCGGCAGGGTGAGAGTTAACGTAATCTAACTTTATGACCTCTGACGACGTCATAGAAATTACGCATTGATTTTATCCTGATAAAAGCATCGTACCACTTGTACCTAATAATTGAGGCAGATAACTAAAACGGATACATACATATTATATATCGTTGGAAAGATGAAGCCACACAGATTCTAACCGTGCAAATTATATGACTGGCAATTTATTATTCGCGCTATATCGAATCGATTTGTGAGCACCGAACTGAAATATATTAGCGCAAAAACGGCGTAAAAATAGATTTGACCTCCGCACGTGAAAAGTTGACCTCGCACGGACAAATAAATATGCCTATGTTCGTCTCCGGCCGAAAATACCCTAAAATACCAAATTTCATCGAAATTGGCTTAGTCGTTTTGGAGTCCATCGATTTCAAACAAACAAACACATACACACACACACACACACAGAGATCTTTCAAAATATATAATAGATAGATAATAGATATATATATATAATATATATATATATATATATTTGCAAATGTCTGTCTGTCTGTCTGTCTTCTATAGAAATTCACAGGGGACCATCTAGATAACAACAGAGGGTCTATTTGGGGTTCTTTTTTACGAGAAAGATAATGGTGCGGGATATAATTTTCTAAAGTGACGTTGTTGTTGTTGTTGTTGTTGTCAGGGGCACAAAAGGGGAGGGGCAGAAGAAAAAATTGTCGCCGATTTCCACCAAACTTATAAATAATCATCTCCGTGATATGAGGAATCTAATGGTGTGGTTTATAGACGTCAAAAGTGGCGCCATTTGAGTCAGGGGTGCACGGAAGGGGAGAGGGGCACACAAATTGATAAACCTGTTTACCGCAGATTTCCACAAAATTGATGTTATACATTTATCGTATAGAAGAGTCATTGGCGAAGACATGGGGACCATAATATACATTCATTGTGGGATATATTTGTCCGTTATCACGTTTTCCCAAATGCCGGTATAATAGGTCAAAGCCGAATCAACGCTAATAACGTGATGTAATGTTTCGAATCAATGAATGTTATTGCTATCATACCAACACCCATGCATATATATATATATATATATATATATATATGTACAGGAGACAATCGAACTAGGATTCCTCTTATACCTGAGTTGAGAAATATTCACCCTAATCCAAGATGGCGGCCAAAATGGCCACCAGAAATAAAAAATCGCCGAAAATCGCTTATTTTAACATCAGTGAGCATTATTGTCATGATAAATCCACACCTACTTACTATTGTGAGTTGGGAACACTTAGGCGAAGAACTTTCCTTGTACCATATCCAAATAAAAGTCCCCCAAATCCAAAATAGCGCCCACAATGGCGGACAGATTTTGAAAAATCACCGAAATTCCCTCATATTCACACCATTGGGCATTATTGTAGAGACAACTCCACCCATGCTTACAGTTGAGTTGTAAATACTGAGGTGAAGTAATTACCTTACATCTCATGCAAGAAATGGTTTTCCAAATCGAAGATGGCTGCCAAAATTTGAAAACACGCCTGCATTCCTTTACTTTCTTACGATGGGCATTATTGTTTCGCGATTTCTACCCACCATTGCATGTTGATGTGGAATATTGATATGAAGTATTCATTAGGGTTTGGCAATTGATACTCACAGTCAAGATGGTGGCCAAACTGGCGGCCAGAAATTGAAAAGAAGTCGATATTATCACATGCTAATTTCAACTTTTTGTCATAATATCGGTATGTATGGACGAAACTGTACATATACCATCTATTAGTTCAACTTAAACGTATCAAAACGCATGACATAGCTCGTATCCTTCTGGAAAGATGAAAACCCACAATTAATGTCGCGATGTGGCATTTCGAAATCCATTCTCCACTCACCGCCGATAATGGCCGTAACCGTAGGTGTGCCGAATAGTCATATCAGAACAATTACCTGATAACAGATTCTGATTTGCCACGTCACGTCCATAATTATCTGGACCAGCTTCCATTTCTTTGTCTGATAAATCTAGGTCGCTCACACCGACAAAGTATTCACCACTTCCTGGGAGAAGGGTCCCTCTAATCATAACGTTCAAACAGCTCATTTTCCGGTGTCTAGCTTACGATTTTAAATATTTGCTAAATATGGGATTTGTGCGTCATCTTGAACTAGGAAGGTATATGGTCGATGAGTATACAAGCTTACAGAAGGTC
This sequence comes from Siphonodentalium dalli, assembly GCA_032622095.1. Lineage (NCBI taxonomy): Eukaryota > Metazoa > Mollusca > Scaphopoda > Gadilida > Siphonodentaliidae > Siphonodentalium > Siphonodentalium dalli. The sequence continues at coordinate 102,065,941 of CP136062.1, read as the reverse complement.
ATCTCTATGTATGTGTCTCTTACCCCATGGGGATAACGCCATGTACAACTGGCGAACCAGGTAGCTAGTCACTTCTATAGAAGATGGTTCGTCAAATCACAAACTCAGCGAACTCAAACTCAGTGGACAACTTTGCCAGTGTTTCGAAGGTTGCTAGCTGTCGATTTCCCTTTGACAGATGTCTATCTGCTAAGGAGAAAACCATAATGTACCGACTACCCACACTTCTTGACCATGATCCGAAGCAAACTGTGTGATGTCCAGCAGTTGTCTCCCAGCAGACAAGAACAATACTCGCGGTGCTAGTTTGTGGACATGCGCCATGATAGTGGGAATGAAATGGGCAACGGTATACACAACCCCTATACCTGGTGCATGGTTAAGATATAGAATGTAATGCGTGCCTTTTATTTTGGTGTGGTAAGATTGTATTTCCACATCCGTTTCGAAGCCGTTCTGATTCAACTTGACCAGACGAACAATTTTATCTGGATAATACTATTTGCTAGCCTCCCCCAAAACAGTCGGATGGACTAAAGGATAATGTCTTTATGGCATGAAGGTATGCGTTTTTTGTTATCCTCTCGCAGGGTTAGTGTCAGCATGTGGGCTGTATTATTCAAGAAAATGTCAGGAACTGTGGTGCATTTATTTCACTATGTATTTAAAGCACAATTTATAGTCTCGATGGCAATGGCTGTGGACGTTGGGGAACGCGATCTTTATGATCATATAGCTTTATATATATATATATATATATATATATATATATATATATATATATAACTTTAGAATATAGTAGTTAATGTCTCATGTAGGACAATGGTCGCAATGGTGATGTTACTAAGAAATCACTTGGTGTGCCCAACGTATGTTGAACTGAATGCCAGAGCTCATCAACGTAACATTCCTCTGGATGTTCTTCGCGTTGAACATTTAAGCCTTGTGTCGATGGCATTTGTACTTTCTTGAAACATACCGACCACCACCCAGCGTGAGTATGACATATCAGCCAACTATCAAAGGCATCGCCTTTAAGACTACACCCCAGTCTGGGTGGGGCTTATACAGTAGTAGCCAATGGTACACGCCTGGTCCAGTTGATTAAGAACGGCTTCCAAACGGATGGGAACATACAATCTTAGCATACAAGGAAAGCAAAGCCACACATGAGATCATGTCTGAATCTAAAACATACCAAAATAAGGGGCGGTGCAGTCATGGTCCAATTTCATTTCCACTATCATGACACATTCCCGCAAACTAGCACCGTGTGTATTGTTATCATCTGCTTGGATCTGTTCGGTGAAACGATTGCTGGACGCCAACAAGATTGTTTTTATGATCATGTTCAAGAAGTGTGGGCATATTATGTATTATGGTCTCATGTGCCTTAGCAGAAAGGCATCCGTCAAATCTCAGGCTTTCAACATTCGAAGCCATATACAGAAGTTGTCCGGGTACGTCAGTGCATTAGATGAGTATGTGAATTGATGAACCATATATTGAGAAGTGGCTGTTTGCGAAGATCACCAGGTGTACATGTTGTTATCCCCATTAGCTCACCAAAGCTGAAAATACGCAGATAGATAGGTCCTTCTGAAAGCTAGTATACGCATCGACCGAATACATGTGTAGTTTATCGCACAATATGACGCACATACCCCATATGTAGCATCTGAATTATACCATAAGCTATACCACGAATGAAGCTCGCCAAGAATAAGGATAAGAATTCAAAGCTTTCGAAACAAACACGTGAGCTGGACACCGGCATATATATTGTTTGAAACATTCCGATTAGTGGGACCCTTCTACAAAGAAGTGTAGAAAACTGTGTTGTTGTGAGCGAGATAGATTAATCTGACGAAGAGACGGAAACTGGTCCAGATAATGCTGAATGTGGCAAATCAAAATAAGCTCAGGTACTGTTGTTTTGATTCTTGGAAGTCATAATTTGACTATTCGGCGCACCTATATACGGTTACGACCAGTATGGGCCCTTTAAATTCAAGAATGGATTTTGAAGTTTCACATCGCGATTGTGGGTTTTCATCCTTCCAAAAGGCTACGACTTATATTGGAACTAATAGATGGCTTATATTATGTACCGTTTTGTCTATACAGATCGATATTATGACAAAAAGTTGAAATTAGTATGTGATAATATCGACTTCTTTTCAATTTCTGGCCACCAGTTTGGCCGCCATCTTGACTGTGAGTATCAATTGCCAAACCCTAATGAATACTTAATATCAATATTCCACATCAACATGTAATGGTGGGTAGAAATCGCGAAACAATAACGCCCATCGTAAGAAAGTAAAGAAATGTAGACGTGTTTTCAAATTTCGGTCGCCATTTTGGCCGCCATCTTCGATTTGGAAGACCATTTCTTGCATGAGATGTAAGGTAATTACTTCACTTCAGTATTCCAATTAAACTGTAAGCATGGGTGGAGTTGTCTCGACAATAATGCCCAAAAATGTGAATATGAGGGAATTTCGGTGATTTTTAAAAATCTGTCCGCCATTGTGGGCGCCATTTTGAATTTGGGGGACTTTTATTTGGATATGGTACAAGGAAAGTTCTTCGCCTAAATGTTCCCAACTTATAATAGTAAGCAGGTGTGGAGTTGTCATGACAATAATGCTCACTGATGTTAAAATCATTGATTTTCGGCATTTTTATATTTCTGGTGGCCATTTTGGCCGCCATCTTGGATTTGGGTGAATATTCCTCAACTCAGGTATAAGAGGAATCCTAGCTCGAGTATATCCTGCATATATATATATGTATGGGTGTTGTTATGATAGCAGTAATATTCATTGATTCGAAACATTACATCGCTTTATTAACGTCGATTCGGCTTTGACCTATTATACCGGCATTTGGGAAAACGTGATATCGGACAAATATATCCCACAATGAATGTATATTATGGTCCCCATGTCTTCGCCAATGACTCTTCTATACGATAAATGTATAACATCACGCCAAAATTCCAATATTTTGCCACAGAGACAAACGAAAGGTGGTGAAATGTCAGAAAAATATCATATTTTCACATTTCGGCGGCCATCTTGGCCGCCATATTGGATTCTGGTGTCGGAGTTTTGGCTAATTTGTAAGGGTTGTATATTACCATAACGAATCGAAGGGAAAGCAAGATCGCATGTGATATCATCTTTACTATAACGGCGATCAAAGAGACATGGTGCATATAAAAAAATGGCCGCCATGATGGACGCCATCTTGTCTGGAGTCTCTGCGGCCACTTTTTGTTCTTGTTAACAAGTGAAAAAAATTAGAGGAGCCATTAAGAAAGAAAATTAGTAGGGTGAAGTTGAGTCCTGGGAGGGGGGGGGGGGGCGGGTGCAGAGGTTGACCAATATCTCCTGGACTAAATGATCCTGTGCGTTTTTGGTAAATGAGTTTTTCCCAAATCATTAGTAACAGGAATTGTGAACCATCTGCATTACTTTTGAAAGATATAGTAATGAATTACTTCTCATTTTAAAAGTGATTGTAATGGTAATTGTAATGCAAAAAAATGCAAGTAATGGTAATGATGATGCATTACTTCTCATTTTAAAAGTAACGGTAATTGTAATGCAAGTAATGGTAATAGTAGAGGATTACATGAAAAGTAATGGCCCCACTCCTGCTCACATTAGTTTCGATCTTATATGTACTTACTTCTGCAAATTCCAAGGGTAGATGACTCGACATAATCGGTGTATGGTGCCAGGCAGGTGCAGACAAAGGCACTGCAGTTCAAAAGTCCACCATCATAATTGCAGAGTCCGCCTGTCCAAGAAACATATCCATTGACATCGGTTTGTCCGGAACAGCTCTCTCCCTTCTTCACTGAGGATATTGAAATTAATATTAACCCCATTTAGAGTACTAGAAGAATTTAACGAGCTGACATTGGCATCACATGGATAATTGAAGGTCAAAATCAATGAAAACTGACGAGAACTGATGGAATAGTTTTTTTCAGTGCATTCTAATCTTCGTCGGAAGCCGGACTCACCCATGATATTTTGTTATAAAAGAACAAATATTGGGTAAATATTGAAACTGGGAGCTCCCTTCTCTTGATGAATGATCTATTTTGGTTCAGTTGATAAACCTGAACATTTATTATCATTTCAGCATTTTAGTAGTAATAGTTTGTCCTTAAAATTTCCAAGCATTCGGAAATTCAAACAGTCGGACAGATTCGATTCGATGAATTGTCATTATCGCTAGACCATTCAAACAATTTTAAATGGATCCAACACAATAAAATACAATGAACATGTTAAAATATTTAAACAGGTTCAGAAATGTATTTAGAGACATAAATCAATTCTCAACAACAAATTTGAGCGAGTATTAAACATGCCAATTAATGGAAATGACATTGCATGGAAGACGCGGCCTCTCTATTAACACTCATATTGTGAATTTGTAGCACATGCTGCACTTGTTTAAATGTCTATTACCGTGTTTGTATGTACACTTATGCACACAGAAGTATTTTTTTATTTTATTTTTTTTTATTTACACAGACGTATTGATCCATATATATGGCATTAAACGTAACAGGTCACCATTAAGTATACAAATACAACAATGTATACTCCTATGACATAGCAACTTAAATGACCCGGGAGATGACCCATAGAATAAGCATTTGTATAATGCTTTATGCCAGATCCCTATAAATTATATCACATGAAACCCCTATTATATCATTAAACAGGCAATTACATATTTCCTTATATCTCACCAGTTATGAATAGGCGCGTGATTCCCTGGATCACTTGGCCCATCACGAGAACAAAACTGACTGCGCGTCTTTACATTGATTCAGGCGGATTAATACCATTTCGAAAAGTAGCAGATGACACCAACACCAGACAATGCAAAATGATTGCTTTGTTCCTTAAAGTTAAATTATTTTTCTAACTTCGTTGCACTAACGAAAATAGACACATAAACAAAGAGGAAAATTGGGGGTGACTAACTTTTCCGTTGCCAGTCAGAGCATGACTGTCGTATACGGTTGTGAAGCGTCTCAGCCAACGCTGTAAATATATGCATTCTGGTGCATTTTGCAGTTTCTTTTGAGGATTTTGATTTGTTAAAAAGGCATAAAGCTCTAGTTTTTTCATGTGATATACACGATCTTCAGCTCGTTATGTTGGGATGTAAGATTTTATGAAACTTGTTTCATAAATTTGATTCACAACTCGTCTACAGCTCGTTGCGAATCAAATTTATCAAACTCGTTTCATAAAATATTATATCCCAACATAACTCGTTGTAGATCCTCTATATATCCTCGATCAAATATATCTAGCATCTTTATTATTATTTCTGTATGCACCATTGTATATACATGTATATATATCTTGGATAAATATGTATTTTTACACTAATTGTAACTGCCAAGTTGGATACTCCACAGATTATCGGATCTCAATGTTCCCCACTATGAGGATATTCAGAAGAGTGTTTGATCGATTTTTCCGTTCTATACTTGTAGAGTTATTCGCCTTTGTTTATCTGGAATTTGTTTTGTCCGTACGCCTGAGTGTCTCAGTCATGGGTGATGGGATCTGGATTAAATTTAGGATGGATGTTCATCATCATATATAAGCGCTTTCTACGAAGTGTCAAACGGTATTAATTGTTCGCGTTCTCCATTCGGAAGTTATTCATCTTTGTCTATCTGGAAATATTGATCTTGTTTTTGCTACCTTTGTCGACTTTAATTTTTTTATTTTTCAAATGTATCGCAAGTTATGTTGTCTTCGGCGAGTTTATATTCCTTCAATTCCTGGTCAATTATTCTGAAACTTGATAGAGACATTTACATCAACGGGAACTTGCTATTAATAGGTCGTTCTGGCTTACTTTCGATGCGTTTTCCTAGTTTTCGACTTAAACATTGATTTCGACTCACAATTTTACCCAAGCTTCTATTTATTCATTTCTTGGTTAATTGTTATGAAACTTAATACATATACTTAAAGGGACATGGCTCGTTCGAACCCAAAAACTATGTATACAAAATGTACATACACGGAAGAATTACTAACAATTTCGTCATCGCTCTGAATCATTTATGGTACTTAATAATTTTAAAGGCCCAATTAATTTGAGTCGCCAATTATTATTTTTTATAGTGACTTGATATATGGTTTTAATTACAATCTATGCCATAAAATATGATTAAAATGCTATAATTCTCCACTATTTGAAAAAACTTTGTCTCAGAAGATGCCCACAGATAAATAGAAGACTTCCCCCCTCTGTCACCCAGAATGCAACATAATTCAAACTTTCAATGGAAGGGGAAGAACTCTATCTTTAATATATAGAGTTATTCCCCCTGTATTGAAAATAATACTGATTTTTACTTCATTCTTGATGACAAAACGCGTTGGCAACTCAACAAAAACAACATGTCCACAGTTTATTACACGGGATAAGTTGATAATACAATGTTTTGGAGCTTCCTCTTTCAAATGGTATATAATATGGCATATTTTTTATATAATGTAATCTGGGGGTTCGAAAATTAAGTGGGCCTTTAAAGATTAAAACGAAGATAAATCAGTTCGTCATGAAATTTTAATAGTTCCATGCTAAGATAACGCAATATACCTTTTCCGGACATTTCGCTTCAGATTCCAGAATTCGAGCAATACAAATGACACCGCGTATTTACACGGGGCGCATACATTATGTTCCAAGTGTACCAATGCGCGTTCCTGTGACATTATACTGCTCATAGAAAGGTATATCGTGTATTCATCGACTTGAGATACGCGAACAATTCAAAGCGAATATTATTAAGTGTATTTTGGAGCGCAAACTGCCATGGGGCTTTATTACCATGGGAGCCTTCGCGCCTGCAATTTAGAGATTATTCTGAGAATGATTCGAATGCAAATAATGTGAAATATGTTAATATGGTTATCCTCATACATGTAGGCCAATATAACTGCGAAAGTATCCTTATTTCCCTCAGGGACAGTACCAACTCTAGTTGATGCAGGGACGTGACTGGAGATCCTACGTTAGGGTGGTATCCACATTGATTCCCCGAACACGCTTGTATTGTATAGGAAACCGACATTTCCAACTCAGGGAAATTATTTGCACCCCTCTTGACAACTGTTGGGAATTCTAACATTATTTAGCTCTATGGTTAGAAAAGTTTCAACCAATGGCCATTTCATTTCAGTCCAAAAAATTACCGAAAGTAGCAGTGAAAGTAGGACAATATTCGACTTGTGATGTAAATAAAACAAATTTCACACCAAATACTGGTGCGGTAATACAAACATAACAACTGAAAAATATTTGTTGTCTGAAAGTTCCAACTGATTGTGTGTCAGGCACGAAATTTCCAACCGTTGAAAATGTTGACTGGCAAAACCTCTCAGTTTACGAGTTCATCGTATCGTCAGTTTACGAGTTCATCGTATCGAGACCGAACACCATTCGTATAATTATACTTACTGACTATTCTGGAATAACAATATTCATCAGACGCCTTGAACATGTCTGGGCATTCACATTTCATGGTGTTACTAGTGCAAGTCACCATTGGAGCCAATCCACCCATAACTGGAAAACAATCAGAACCACATCGTTATATAGGGTACCGGTATATTAAGAACAAAATATTTAGTTTTTTGTTGTTACAACGGATTCAGGCGAGAGATACCGTCGAAAACTAAATCACGGTTAATCCCTGGTGATCCACATTGGGCTTAGTGATCCACATTGGGCTTACACATCGATTATTTGTTACATGCTTTATGAATCTTCATAATATATAATGGAGGAAATAAAGATATAATACTAATAGCTTGCAAATGATGTGCGATATTAAGCAAAACAATCAACACTAGCTGTATGGACCCCATACAGTGTTGAGTGTTTTGCTTAATATCGCACATCATTTGCACGCTATTGGTATTATATCTTTATTTCCTCCATTCTATGAAGATTCATAAAGCATGTAACAAATAATCGATATGTACAGTAATATGAATCAATAATGCTGAATTATAGTAATTTATGTCAATATCCGACACTAGATATATATACATACTAGAAGGTGACCCGACTTCGTCCGGGCTATTAAAAAACCAAATTTCAAGTCGATTGCTCCACCCGTTTCCTAGATCTGGTCTGCGCATGCGCGAAGCTGGTGTCGCACGTGCTCGGCGACCCGATAAAATTCGTATCCGGGGCAAGATACATTCACATACCAAATTTAAAGTCAATATCTCAACCCGTTTCCGAGATCTCGTCTGCGCATGCGCGAAGCTGGCGTCGCACGTGCTCGGCGACCCGATAAAATTCGTATCCGGGGCAAGATACATTCACATACCAAATTTCAAGTCGATAGCTACACCCATTTCCGAGATATATAGCCCAATGTCATTTGCGGATACCTCGGCCGGTGATGAGTTAACGCGACACAGTCAAATGCATCGGCAGGGTGAGAGTTAACGTAATCTAACTTTATGACCTCTGACGACGTCATAGAAATTACGCATTGATTTTATCCTGATAAAAGCATCGTACCACTTGTACCTAATAATTGAGGCAGATAACTAAAACGGATACATACATATTATATATCGTTGGAAAGATGAAGCCACACAGATTCTAACCGTGCAAATTATATGACTGGCAATTTATTATTCGCGCTATATCGAATCGATTTGTGAGCACCGAACTGAAATATATTAGCGCAAAAACGGCGTAAAAATAGATTTGACCTCCGCACGTGAAAAGTTGACCTCGCACGGACAAATAAATATGCCTATGTTCGTCTCCGGCCGAAAACACATCCAAATACCAAATTTCATCGAAATTGGCTTAGTCGTTTTCGAGTCCATCGATTTCAAACACACACACACACACACACACACACACACACACACAAACAAACACATACATACACACACAGATCTTTCAAAATATATAATAGATATGTACACATGATGAATACAATGAGGTTGGTGGTGATGGCGATGGGGATGAGTTTGATGATACTGATGCTGATGATGTGTGTGTTATTAACGGTGACGATGTTGTTAATGGTAGTCATGATGCCGATGAGGATTATTATTATGATTATGATGATAGTGATGGTGTGACAATGCTGACACCGATGGTGGTGTCGATTGCGATGACTATGATGCTGATAATGACGATATAAATGACGATGACGGTGATGATCACGATGATGGCGGTGATCATGATGATGATCATGATGATGATCCACCCATAAAACAATCAGAACAACATCGTTATATAGGGTATATTAAGAACAAAATATTTAGTTTTTTGTTGTTACAACGGATTCACGAGAGAGATACCGTCGAAAACGAAATCACTGTTAATCCCTGGTGATCCACAGTGGGCTTAGTGGGGTCCATACAGTGTTGAGTATTTTGCTTAATATCGCACATCATTTGTACACTGCATGTGTCTGTATAGTATAGAGAGCATATGGGGGTGAATTCACATATATAGAGAGTGGGGTACGTGTATACTTACAGACACAAGAGTTTAGAATCTGACCACACGTTTGTCCAGGTCGATGTTTGTCCGAGTCACCACTGCACAGTCCATCTACCCACCCGTTCGTCAGATCTGAACATTCGCAAGTCTTCATTGTACTGTTGCAAGTTAGACCAGTACCCACGTCGCAGTCACTATCACTAACACAAGCGCCTCCTTGTGACACGTTGGTTACTACAAAGCAAACAAAAGGTATGAATGCGTTTTCATTGGGTTTGCCTTTTTGTATAAACTCGAGATTATAACATAATACATTTGGGGCCTCATCTTAAAATAAAATATGTGCAACACCGAATGTTGTCTTGTGTGTTATGGACATCAACATGTACACGAGTAAGGTATTAAAAAACTCGTATTTAAATTCGCGCAGTACTATATTTCGAACTGAGGGATAAATAGTACGACTCCCAAGTTTAATCTGAACCACAGTCCATATGAAACACAAGAGTGATATGTTGCTGAGTTTACATGTATTATGAAGGGTTGAAAGGAAATTACGCCTATACATTTGCATTCGGCCAACCTCTATCAAGACCACTGTTCACAATGCCAAGCCACAAATCATGGTAACAAATACATTGTTGAAATGCTTGTAAAAGAAATATTAATATTCCAGGTCGCCACAAAATTATGATGTATGTAGTTACTAGTTTATTGTCTACACGATGTAAATCCACCGCGATAGTATTTAATATACACATATACTATCTTCAGCAAAGACTGGACCGAAACTGTCATCAGCTCAACGATAAACGAAAATATCACAGAAATAGTACGAAAATATTTTTGTCAGTTTTGAATTCGCGCAGCGCGAATTTAAATACGAGTAATGTATATATTATTAGCTGTTGTTGGAAGGGGTTCCAGGAAGAGATCGTGCATCTTTAACTGTGATGTTTATCAATGTCCATGGTGCAGCAGAAGGATGTAGTACAATAACCCCCTAAAATGGTGAAAATGGCCAGAAACCGTGTATTGCTACCTTCAATAATCATGTCATATATTTATTTTTTGTCAATTCATCTTCCCTTTTTCGTGTCAACACTTGATACATTTTATATTCTTTCCAAATCACTGTTTTATCTTTCTCAGACATCACATTCATCTCCAAGCATCAAATATGAATCCAAAATATGTGTAAACAGGTGTATGGTACTATAGTGCACCATTCCACCTGCATAAATCTGTTATTAGTTTGAACGTTGGCAAAACAGGGACCGACACTATAGCCATGGTGACAATATAGTGTACATGGGAAACTAGCCATTGCTACCATCAAAATAATATATAGTATATACAAAATGCTATTTAAGGCCAGAATTATGTGAATTAAATGATAAACAATACAGAGGATAGTGGATATGGGGAGATGTGGTGCAGCCAGAGATTATAGACATACATGGAAGTGGGGGAGTTTTGAGCTTGGCATCGATTTTTGTCTATTTAGTAATCCAGAAACTTCATAAAAGTAACATCGATGTAATCAATTACCATACTCAAATGTAATGTCTTTGATTTTGCAAAAGCATCTCCCTAATATGTATATTTTTCTCATGGCACATGTAATTTGCCACAGATTTTGCAAACTGTTCCGAATGAGAGACAGCTGGTGTCATTACAGCATTGAAGTCAGCGTCACCGCAGTATTAGTTTGTTGGGGTGATGCAATTATATATGAATCAGTAACAATTTGTTTGGAGTTTTGCGTTGTTGTGCGACTATATAAAAATGACTTTCATTTAACGAAACATGTTGCTACGCAAACTTTTCAAATAAAGAACTCCTGGATGCCTGGTAATATTGCTTATTCGGTCTTGACTGTGCTTCAGAATGACCGAGTAATGTTAAAACATATATCGGAGAGGGGAAGTCGGCGACTGAATAATCACGAATAGCGCGTGTGCACCAGCACAATTAAATAAATGTGTGATGTGATCTGATTAGAACGCCTTTTCACTTGGATGAGATTGAGTTTTACGGTGGCTGGGCGTGAAATGATATTTATAATTATCGTGTTTTTTTTTCGTTTTTTTCCTATAACCAATCAGTTGGGGGAATTTTTTTATTTTATTGAAACCACAGTACATATATCGACCTGATTTCCCATTCGCATATGATTGAAGGAACACTATATGTGTTATATATCAAAAGTTATCGGTGTATGTCAGAGACTTAACTGGACATTGGCGCGTTAAATGAGGTTAACTTAGTTTTTCCTTTGAGGTAGCAATACACGATTTCATATGGGTTTGTAGGAGGGCTGCAAAATAGGATTGTAAGAATATGGGGGTATAACTGTTATTATGGCCTATGTTATTCATGGGAGTATTGTTTGATGGTTTAATTATTATATAAAGGTACCCCCAGCAGAGAGCTATATTTTCAATAGTTGGACATTCCTAATTTCAGGTAAAAACAATTTATTGGGGGGAATTTATTGTTTTTCGACCAATATTTGCATATGTTCCTATTTTTGGTCAAGTATTTTTTACAGAAATGGTCATCAGTTGGAAATTTTCCAACCTTAAGGAGGTGACAGATTGGAAATTTCCAACACTTGGAAAGCTTGTGTCCTGGTCCCTCCCCCGTGGCCAGTCAAAAACTTCTAGTTAATTTAAGAAAACAATATTGTCATACAATTGGTCAACATTGTCATTGGAATTGTCATCAGTTGGAAATTTTCCAACCTAAGTGGGGGTGTAGGGTTTGAAATTTCCAACAGTAGGAATGCTTGAGGCTAGTCTAGATGTTAGGATTTTGCGATTTTCTTGTTCAGATTTCAAAATTTTCGCACACCGGGCCGAACCATGGTCGGCCCGGTGTGTCATTGCCCCATCCACATGGCCAATACAAAACTGCCAATTAGTTTAGCAAAACAATATTTTACTACATTTGGTCAAACTTGTAGACATAAATGGTCATCAGTTGAAGAATTTTCCAACCTGAGGGGGAGCATGAGGTTTGAAATTTCCAACAATAGGAAAGCTTCAGTTGAGGCCAGTCTAGATGCTAGGATTTGCGATTTTCTTGTATAGTTTTCAAAATTTTCTCACACCGGGCCGAACAACATGGTCGGCCCGGTGTTTCCTGGTCTGTTGTCGGTAGCTCTGTGCATTTGTCTGGAATTAGATCACTAGTTGTTTTTTTTTTGGGCAATTTTCACGTTAAAATATCTTAAAGTTCTCATACTGGGAAAATAGAAGCATGGCTTATGAATATATAGGAAATTAGGCCTGAGCATGAGGTACAAGGGGGGGGGGGGGGTGCAAATGGAATTATGCAAAAAGTTGTGTTGGTGTGATTCCGACTCAATGGGGGGTGCAGTTGGAAATTCCAAAGGTGGAGACAACCCCCCCCCCCCCCCCAGCGGAGACCTCTAGCCACATCCCTGACTAGACTATAGACGCTAGTTGCCCTCACTACGCTAACGCGTAAAGTTCTGGAATAGACTGTGCCAGTAACGGGAATAGTGGACCAACTCTATGTGGTACTCCACCGAAAAAGAGTGATTTTTTCCCTTGAAAATAGTCTTCTGCACTTCCAAGAAAAAAACTCAAATATACGATATGATCAATTTTCTTTATTTTGTTATACCTTGCATATCTATCTAGGTTCTATCCGCTCATAATGTGATTATAGACTGTTATTCGCTCTGGCATTGTTAGCTATGGAGCTGAAGACGCCAAATTCGGCAAAACAAATTTAAAGTGAGGATTATGGATAGTCATTCCAAGGGAAGTAATTAAAATATGTTGTTAGAAATAGGATAGGATATGATATTTTATTTCCAATACACATATCTATTACATAATAATGATGAACATTATGGATAATTATGTCGTATAGCGAGTCTTATGGTGAAATCAACGTGGTGTTAGCCGTTTTATCGAAGCCTCACTGTACATACGATCATGGATCACCGCGACGCACCATGAATGATAGCGACACACCATGGGTCATCGCGACGCACCGTGTGTAACCGCGGCACACCACGGGTCACCGCGACGCACCATGAATCATCGCCAAGCACCACGAATCACCACGACGCACCATGTATCACCGCGACGCACCATTTATCACCGCGACGCACAATTGGTCACCGACAAGCACCATGGATCACCGCGACACACCATGGGTCACCATGACGTAGCGCGAATCACCGCAACGCACCATGAATCACCGCGACACACCATGGGTCACCGCGACGCACCACGGATCACCACGACGCGCCATGTATCACCGCGACGCACCATTTATCACCGCGATGGGTCACCGACAAGCACCATGGATCACCGCGACACACCATGGGTCACGGCGACGCACAATGGATCAACACGACGCGCCATGAATCACTGCGATGCATCATGAATCGCCGCGACGCACCATGAATCACTGCGATGCACCATGAATCGTCGCGACGTACCATGTGTCACTGTACCGCACCATGAATCACCACGATGCACCATGAATCACTGCGATGCACCATGAATCACCGCGACGCACCATGAATCACTGCGATGCACCATGAATCGCCGCGACGTACCATGTGTCACTGTACCGCACCATGGGTCACCACGATGCACCATGAATCACTGCGATGCACCATGAATCGCCGCGACGTACCATGTGTCACTGTACCGCACCATGGGTCACCACGATGCACCATGAATCACTGCGATGCACCATGAATCGCCGCAAGTACCATGTGTCACAGCGACGCACCATGGATCACCGTGAATCACCGGGACGCACCACGGTTACCGCGACGCACCATGGGCCACCGCGACGCACCATGAATCACAGCGATGCACCATTGGTCACCCGACGCACCATGTGTCACCGCGACGCACCGTGGGTCACCGCGATACATCACGAATCACTGCGACGCACCATGAGTCACCACGACGCACCATGGGTTGTCACGAAGCACCACGAGTCACCGCGAGGAACCTTGGACCGCGGCGACGAACCATGAATCACCGCGACGCACCGTGGGTCACCGCGACGCACCACTGATTACCACAACGCACCATGGATAACCGTGAATCGTTATGGATCACCACGACACACAATGGGTCACCGCGACGCACCATGAATCACCGCGACACACCATGAATCACCGTGATGCATCATTGTTCACCGCGACGCACCATGAATCACCGCGACGCACGATGGGTCACCGCGACGCCACACCATGTGTCACCGCGATGGATCATGGTTCACATCGACGGCTGCGACGCACCGTGTGTCACCGCGACGCACCAGGAATCACCACGACGCACCATTAATCGCCGCGACGCACAATGAATCATCGCGATGCAACATGAATCACTGCGGCGACCCACCATCGGTTACCGCGACGCACCTTGTGTCACTGCGGCGCACCATGAATCACAGCGACGCGCCATGTGTCACCGCGACGCACCATGGGTCAACGCGAACATTCTATATAAGCAACGGGAATTGCACAGCATACACTTTTAAGAAAATAGCTCCCAATGTAGTTCCCCGTGGAACGAAATACCATTATAGAATCAAACAGTTTGGTTCCTAAGTTTGGTTCATCAAAGAACCCAACGAATTCAAGGTTTGTGTGGGAACAGCCCTAGCCTAAATGTCCTATAGTCTATAATTTAACAATATGTCGAACTTTTAGAAATAATGACACCCCAAACGTGCTTATAACCAACACATAGTGTCACGGGGCACTGTACCCACAAGCACTCATCATTGTTAGGCAGTTAATGAACCAAATGGGGAACACAAAGGAACTATTTGGTTCCGTGTCCTGGTTGATCTATCCTGGGAACCAGAAGATAACCAAAATAGGTCACATTGGTTCACCCCTCATGACAAAAATTAGAAACAAGTTTGGTTCCTTGTTGAAGCAGAATGTCTTGTTTCTACTTGAGTTTTGTTCTTTGATTTGTGGTTCTTTATTTTGGTTTTACGTGAAGAACCAAAACATCTGTGTTTGGTTCATTATTTTGGTTCTTAGTTTGCATTACAGTAGTGTGAGTATTTTTCGGCATTTAACAGCTATCTCAGTATTTCACGGTGATTCTTGGATAGGATAGGATAGGATATGATAGGATAGCATAGGATAATTTAATTTACAATATACACGCATGGAAAGTACAATTACACATAAATATAATATTAATAGACTATACATGTATATTGTTAGGGGTGATATAGTCATGGCTGGCTGTTTTCCTATCACCCCTGGTCGATCTTTATAGGTTTTCTGGTGATTCATATTAATCAGCTCCACTAAAGTGCACCGCGATCACCACAAAAAAATCCCTGTGTATTCTAGTCATCTATACAGTGGGCTTATTTGGGTATACGGTGTTGAATGTTGTGCTTATCGCACAATCTACATATTTATGTACTGTATAACTTACGGCGGCACGATCCACTGGCTGTATTCCAGTGTCTTACATTGTCGGATTGTCCATGGCATCTACATATCCCGACGGAACATCCCGGCGACATGCTCTCGAACATGCAGTATAGTCCCTCCGTCTGTTTACACATCGCATCGGATGAACACTTTCCGCCATATGTTTGATGACTCGACACTGAAAACCGAAATAACAAGAACATAATTAAAGGTGCATGTACCCAAGGCACCAGCAGTTGTTAACAAAAATACATAGGTCTGTAAAAACATCACCATTAAAACATCACCACTGGAACATCACCGCTATATATAAGAAGAAGATGGAGAAATAGATACACGTTGTTCCTATATTCATTGTTGATAGTTATGCAATAAGGAAATTTCGCGTGTTGAAATCATTATGTAAACAAAACTATTATTGCGATTTGCCAACAAATGTCGCTAAACGTGTAGTAAGTTCAAATATGTTTGTCTGAATATGATTTTCAAAATATTTTTCAGTGCTTTGACATTTTCCAATGTTGTACTTATATTTTGGTATCAATCTGGTGAGTATGATGCATATGCACGTTGGTCAGCTGCGTTGGTCGATATGTTTTTGTTTCATGAATGTGATCGATGAAAGCCGCGCAAGATATTGATTTGATCTCCGACCGTCAACTTAAACCACAGGTGTTGGAAGTTTTTATCAAAATCCGCTGATAAATACACATACCTTTACTTTGGTAATAATATATAGTATTATTGAAGTGACGGTTCAATCATGTAGGTGTATTTATCGTTAGATTTTGATAATAATTTCCAACAACGTTTCTGTGACATAAACCTATAATAATTGTTCCCCGTTGCGTTGCTCCTATACGTCGAAGAATACATGAGATATTAATTTAAAGGGGTACAGTACACAATTTTCAATAAATTTAGGGTAATAACAACGATATAATATCGATAATATATAGAAAACTAAGTAATTTGAGTCGAATATGTATTCTGTAAACGTTCAGGTTTATAGGTTATCTTAAAATCAAAGTTAATAATTTGATATAAATTTAATTTATGGCTGGAGCAGGGGGGGGGGGGGGGGGGGGGGTCTGCAATTTTTTTCCGAACACTAGGCGGGGTGGGTGGGTGGTTCAGCAGCCCGGCTTACACATTTTTTCCTAGCCCTGTAAAAGTTTTCCTCTAGTCATTTTTCTTCAAAATAATGGGACAAAAGGTTTTAAGAATGCTTCTATTTAATAAATAGAGCATGGCTTGGAGTGAAAAACGCCGATATAGTGCATAGTGAGGTTGTGTAGTTCACGACGCGAAGCGTAGTGAACTACACAACCGCACTATGCACTATATCGGCGTATTTCACGACAAGTCATGCTCTAATTATTATATTGTATCGAACAAATGCAGAAATTAAAGGCAAACCAGTGGGCAAACACCATTTTTTTTTAAAGAAAAAAAATAATATGTAAAAATAAAAAAATAAAATTGTAAATTCCTCTTTGTTCAGGTTTGTTTGTTTGTTTGTTTTTTAATTAATTCTTTGTAAAAAAAAAAAATTTCAATGTTTGTTTTCCTGTTTTTTTTAAAAACGTTGGCTGCCTGTTTGTTGTTTTTTTTTAAATTATTTTTATTTGTTGTAAATGTTTATTTATTGTTTGTTTATTTTTCATGTTTGTTTTCCTGTCTAAAAAAAAACTTGTTTTTTTTAAATTCCCCTTTGTTCAGGTTTGTTTGTTTTTTAAAATTAATTTTGTTGTTGTACCTGTGGTGACCAGTGACCAAACTCAAGAACATTTAGACCAATGTCAACACATTTCAACCACTTACCCACTCTTAATTGGTGCCCGGACGAACGAAGAATGTATTAAATTTGGTCATTTATTAGTATAAGTCGCTCTTGTACACGGAACTATCAGAATAATTGAGCCGCGAAATTATTGATTATTTTCGAACCGAGCGGTCACGTGACTCTGATCGGAAGCAAAGAATTTACGGCTACAAAAAAAAGTGTACCCAACTCCGGAAACGTGAACGTATGATTGGTGTTATTGGGCCATGAAAATCTGCAGTAGCGTGTTTTTTCAACGCTTAGTATACAGCATAGGGGTATTATTTATTTACAAGAGACAGCTAAAACAAGCTGTAATCGGCAAATTGTATTCTCGGTTCATTTTATTAGTTGTTCGGGTACGGCAACCGATCACACGTTTTAGTGTTACCGGTATAGGAATGGGGTATCGCGAACTTAGGAAACGCAACGGGACTCCAGAGAAAACCTTTGTAATTTTGATTTAGCAGTAGGAAACTACTATTTTCAACTTTTACTAAGTTCAGAAAATTGATGTTCGCCTTACTGAAGCTTTAATTTGGATCAGCGGCGAAATAACAAGTAGTTTCAGAACAAAGTTTGATGTAGTGTTCGTTAATATTTTTAGTAGTCAAAACTACATATGCATAGTGCACGATGGGAGAGACTTGAAGGCGTAGTATACAACTACGACTAATAGAGTCGAGTAGCCAACCAATCGGAAAGCTTGATTTCAATAACAAAGTCACGTGAGATACAATATTAAGTTATAGGTATGCACTTAACTCTTGGTAGGAGGTTTGAGTTCACCATCAGTTAATAATGATGGATGACACCAAGGGGTAATAAAAAGGTCAGCTTGCTAAATGTTTTCATCAAGGATCTATCAATGCACATTGACATGGAAAGGCTCAGATTTAAATAGTTCTATTAAAAATCATTTATTTAACTTGATATAAATGAAAACATAACACAATAATAGATTCTTCAAATAAATGTAAACTCTTCACTGAACTCTTCAAATAAAAATAGACTATTCAAAAAATCATAATAAAATAAAACAAAGGTGTTAAAACAAACTTTGACCGATTTCAACGATATTCGGTATATGGGTCTAGGATCACCTCTAGATGGGAGCTGTCAAATTTGAATGATTTTTTTATGAAAAATATGGCCACTGGCAGCCATTTTGGATTTTAATCTTTGCATCACTAAATCCTAAATACACACTGCAGAGCTTATCACTCATCCGATCATCAGCAACCTCCATATGGATCTTCGGTGTGACCTCTTGATGGGTGCCTACCATATTTTCCCGAATTTTGTAAAAAAAAATTTAAAAAAAAAAAAAAAAGGCTGCCAGTGGCCATCTTGGATTTTACTCTTTGTATGACAAAATCCTTCAGCAGACCTTACAGGTCACTTTTCTCATCCAATCGTCACCAAACTTCATATGGATCTTTGAAGTGATCTCCAGATAGGAGCCTCCATTTTTTCCCCAATTTGTTTTTAAAACAAACATGGCCACCAGCGGCCATCTTGGATTTCAAATGTCAATCCATCAGCATACCCTAGAGCCCACATTTATTTGAGAATTGTTTTGAAACTTAACAGTTGGTAAATAAAAAGTAGGAATGCTTCTATAATCATGATATGGAACATTCATCGGATAAGATCAGAAAAACTGAGTAAAATAGTCATTTGAAGCAGTTTGGAGGGGGTGGGTCCCTATCCTAGAATCGTAAACAATAAAAATTAGGGGGGGTGGGTACCCAGAGGGCGGCGGACAAAATAAAAAAGCGCCTAGTGTCCGGAAATTTTTTCCTGACCCCCCTGGCTGGAGTCATAAATTAAATTACGAATTTCCGTGTACAAGACGTAATCAAAATAATTCACGGATAGTGGAATTGGCAACGCGTGGCACACATGATGGTGTAAAAAAGTATGTTGATACGAGGCGTAAACTCAAGCCACTCACTGACTAGTGACTATACAATGACTTAAACGAGTATTTGAGACTAGTATGCATATAATACAACATTTATTTGATACATCTGCTTGAAAACTGAACAAAAATTACTCAACAACGACAATTTGTATTTTTGCATTCCGGCTAATCTGCCATCCATGACATTACTTCGTACTCAACAGACATTCAAATAATGGAATCTGGTTATCTTATTCTACGACTCAGAGACTATGGAAACCAACAACAACATTTGAGTACAGTGTCTATTTAAGTTAGCTGGCACAATATGAACATGTCAGTTGGCATGATGGTCTGCGTTTAGAAAATAATAACGTCCAATCATATATATTAGGTATGATACCAATTTATTGTTTTATTCATCGTCGTATATTGTCAAACAGAGTAATATAATTAATACAAATAATAATACAAATAATCTAAATTATTGCATGGCACATTTGTGGTGTACATTTATAGATCTAGGTATAGCGTCTTTGACAAGATATATATACATGTATGCTGTGTATATA
The DNA here is from genome assembly GCA_032622095.1 of Siphonodentalium dalli. NCBI lineage: Eukaryota > Metazoa > Mollusca > Scaphopoda > Gadilida > Siphonodentaliidae > Siphonodentalium > Siphonodentalium dalli. The sequence continues at coordinate 102,045,626 of CP136062.1, read as the reverse complement.
TAATAACTAGAAGGTGACCCGACTTCGTCAGGTCAGGTGAGGTAACGATTTGACCCGTCAAAAACACTGATCGGACAAAAGTACCCGTCGAAATCCATCCGGATTTACCCGATTTGACCTCGAATTGATCATTTTGAAGGTCAAGGTCAGGTCGGGGTCACGATTCGACCCGTCCAATACCTTCAGTGGACAAAAGTAACCCTACGTATCAAATTTCGCCGAAATCCCATCAAAATTCGCGATTTGACCATGAATTGACCCGATTTCAAGGTAAAGGTCACGTCGCACGGGCAAATGAATAGGCTTATTAGACTCCCCATACGAAAGTACCCCCACATACCAAGTTTCATCAAAATCCCGTGATATTCGGGCGTTTTACCTTGAAATGACCCGATTTCAAGGCCAAGGTCACGTCGCACGGGCAAATTAATAGGCCTATGGCACTGCCCGGCCGAAAATACCCCCACATACCAAGTTTCATCGAAATCCCGTGATATTCATGCGTTTGTCCTTGAAATGACCCGATTTCAAGGTCAAGGTCACGTCGCACGGGCAAATTAGTAGGCCCATGTCTCTCCCCGGCCGAAAATACCCCCAGATACCAAGTTTCATCGAAATCGGCTAGGCCGTTTTCGAGTCCATTGGAAACAGACTTACACACGCACACATAGACAGATCTTCCAAAATATATAATAGACTAGCCGATGCGCCCGACGTTGTCGATAGCTCCACCCGTTTCCGAGAGCCGATGAGCCCGACGTTGTCCGGGCTATTCAAAAACCAAATTTCAAGTCGATAGCTCCACCCGTTTCCGATATCTCGTCTGCGAATGCGCGAAGCTGGCGTCGCACGGGCTCGGCGACCCGATAAAATTCGTATCCGGGGCAAGATACATTCACATAGCAAATTTCAAGTCGATAGCTCCACCCGTTTCCGAGATCTCGTCTGCGCATGCGCGAAGCGGGCGCCGCACGGGCTCGCCAATACGACAACGACGACCGCCTGGTCAAACTAGACACACGTACCAAGTTTCGTCCCGATCGGTCGAGAATGATAGATTTGTATTAATGACAGACATACAGACATACAGACAGACAAACAGAGGTCTTCAAAATATATATGACTAGCCGATGAGCCCGACGTTGTCCGGGCTATTCAAAAACCAAATTTCAAGTCGATAGCTCCACCCGTTTCCGAGATCTCGTCTGCGCATGCGCGAAGCTGCCGTCGCACGGGCTCGGCGACCCGATAAAATTCGTATCCGGGGCAAGATACATTCACATACCAAATTTCAAGTCGATAGCTCCACCCGTTTCCGAGATCTCGTCTGCGCATGCGCGAAGCTGGCGTCGCACGGGCTCGGCGACCCGATAAAATTCGTATCCGGGGCAAGATACATTCACATAGCAAATTTCAAGTCGATAGCTCCACCTGTTTCCGATATCTCGTCTGCTCATGCGCGAAGCGGCGGCGCACGGGCTCGCCAATACGACAACGTCGACCGCCTGGTCAAACTACACACACGTACCAAATTTCGTCCCGATCGGTCGAGAATCGTAGATTTGTATAAATGACAGACAAACAGACAAACAGACAGACAAACAGACAGAGGTCTTCAAAATATATATGAGATTTATATTTGGCCTATGACAAATTCCTGTTTCGTCATTTCAGCTTATACTTACAATATTTATCAAAATGGCTGGTTTTGGAAAATTTATATATGCATGCTTCCGGGTTTTCATTCCGCTTCTAATGATCTATAATATAGATATTCTATACTTATACCATTGAGTGTGTTTTTGAATCGCAATTCGCTGTAAAAATCCGACTCTTTGACCCAGATAAGCGGACACCATTTCGAACAAGTGGAAAATCAGCCGTTTTGCGTCAGCACTATGCTCATAACCGGAGTTATGATAAACCCATTTTTACACGGGATACATCAATTGAAGAGTAAAACATATCTTTCTACCTATATATGAGGCATTTATGTAACACAATTTATTCTTGTGTATTTTGAACCAGTTTGTGTAAAAAAAATAGGACCGACCAAGTAGAGAGATGATTTACAACGAGTCCCCAGTTTATAGAGAAATTTACAAAACAAGTCTATAGTAAATTAGCCATGGGCAGAGTCTTTGCCGAGGTCCAGACCCAATTTACTGTAACGCTTTTTAAATTTCGCTATCAACTGGGGACGAATTGTAGATTATATTTGTTACTTGATCAGAAACCTCCATAAAACATACCTAAATCAATAAATGCGGCGTAAACTAACAGTGGCGTACGTATATACCGTAGGGAATGTAAACAGACGACAAGCGGGAAGTCAAAGGATGCGTTTGCGCAACAATAATATATATATATATATATATATATATATATATCTTTTGTGTACACCTGGCAGTATTTCCTGTTGTACAATGACCGATGTATGTCATTATTATAGACCATGTGCAAAATACACAGGCTATCGGCATCTGCATGGCCGTTGGTGTAATGTAACTTACCGGAGCCGACGAGCGCTGTGAGCAACAAGATAATCTGACAGATCTGAAAAGGTACAATATTGACTTGAAACATATTATATTTACATAAGACATAAAAGTGATTGTTGCACAAGTTAACTTCTTATGAAGTCCTTCTCTGGTACAATATAATGTAATACGAGCATGTTATAACAAGGCATCAATATATACGTTACAACTTACAAGCCTATTTACAACTTACGCTTGGACATGTCTTGATATTTGTAATTTATAGTGTATTCCGGGGGTTATCTGTCGTTAAAACCAACCCATTTGTCCCACCTAGACCTTCTATCTTACGAATGGGCACGTTATACCTTGCTTTATACCACAAGTCGACATTCGTAATCTAGATTGGCCATATATCCTAGTTTATACGCAACGAGCTCACATGAGGACCTCTATTAGAGAAATACATCGCGTCTTACACCCCTCAAACAATAACAAACATCTGGATATAGTGCTTATGAACCGCACGTAACCCATTTCCTAGTCGGTAGAGGCATGCTGTTCATTAGCATACCAGGAGGTATCTATCACATTGAAGCATTCGACAATCTGTTAATATATAGAATTACTCTTCTTCTGGAAACATTGGTATTGAGTCAAATAGATCCTAAATTGTAAACTTACCCAAAATACAGGTACATGTAATTGCGTTGACATTCGATATAGTATATATTACATATACATAATATATTATTTTTGAAAACTATTGTACCTGAAAATATGCGTACAATTGTATTCAAGTCTACGCGCAAACACCGCTAACACGACCCGTGTCAAGGAGCCTCGTTTTGTTGTCATACTAAGGACTATTTTTATTCACAAAAACTGTACAATCTGTATAAAAGTATAAAAGTAATTTCTCATTGTATATTATAAAACTGTGTTTAAGTCGGTTAACCCTTTACCCAACAGAACGGCCCTGTGCCAATGCATTCTATTATAGGTCGCCTCGCATATATAAGAGAATGCATTGGCTTAACACATTAAAAATTATAAAATTGTTAAAGAATGTAAGAAAAAATGGTAAAAAGTGTTAAAAAAAGATTTTTTTTAAGCCAATGCATTCTCTTATATATGCTAGGCGACCTATGGTCGACTCGCATATATAAGAGAATGCATTGGCACAGGGCATAACTGTAACTATCACAATGTGGCCGGTTTTGGCCGGTTTGTTGGGTAAAGGGTTAATGCAATCGCGACTGGACATTCGAAAACTAAATGACCTGGCTCTTCGAGTTCGAGCATCTAGTTTCCTAATGTCCGGTCGCTCGTCCATTAACCCTGACTGGATTTACTGAGAATGGTTTATACTCGTTGCCCTCGATATTCGCGGCTCGCTTGCGTTCGAGTTAGAACTCAGAGATTGCAAGGTCGCGACAACAACATTTGAGGTAAACCAAGGAGTCGAAATTATGTCGTCTATACAGGGACATAATAAATTTATTTGTTTTGAAGAATATTCTCAAGTTCGTGGGTTTTACATATTATTTACTTTACAGATAAACTGAACCAAGCACGAATAACTCTTTACTACTAAATACTCATTGATGAGTAGTTCCCTTAGGAAATGTTACGATATAGAGGATCTCAAACGAGTTACTATTTTATACGGAATTTATCAACATAGTTCACTAAATTCGATTTGAGCCGAGGTTTACCGAGGCTCAAATAGAATTTAGTGGACGAGGTTGATAAATTACGTATAAAATAGAACGAGTTTGAGATACTTTTTATCACATGATCATATAATCACTAAACTTTTATCGAAAAGAACAATAATTAACAGCCAGCGAACTTTGTCACAAAGAGCAGCGTGACGTCATTGCACGCGACGATATTACACGTGTCTATTACGCTCGAATATTACATTGGAAAATAGTGCTAATCATATGATAAAATAAGTTAGGTCGTTTGTTGAACGTATTATCTGAACATTTCCCAGCAATAATTATGAATCATTCAGCATGTTTATTATCTGTCTGACTGTAACAGTTATCTGCTAATTTATCATGAAACTAATAGACCAATCCAATTGATACATTTTTAACTGAAAGGGATAAACCATTTAAAATAGAAATGGTAAATTTATTTCCCATATCAATGAAAGAGCTAATTGCTCTCCTGTGTAATTATTATCTGTGTAATTTTTATCTCATCTTGATCGTCTGAGGTTGCGAGCAATGATATGTTTTGAATCTATGTTTATGCATATTTATATATAGTCTTCAAACCATGTATTTGGTGGAAGAATTACAATGAATCTGAATCTATTAAAGTGCAGAAGTTTCATAGTACAGAGCTCTGGTTCCAAATTAGGACTTGAATCACTTGATATATATGCGTATATATGCTCCAGTGGAGGGGTGTAGTGAATTGTGGGTTTCACATTACTATACTATCGAGTCAGTGAGTGAGTGATTGATTGATTGATTGATTGATAGATTGATTGATTAAGGTTTAATGTCGCTTTCAGCAACTAAGGCCATATCACGACATTGCCAGTTTTAGTGGTGGAGGAAATCCGCACACTTACGGCTAATCCAACAGTGATTTAAATGGCTGATACACTGGTCGACCACGTGCCGTAAACCACCGGCCATCGGCGAGTAACTGACAATTCCACCAGATAACGATTTGGAGTTATAAAGTCCACAATGGAAGCATGTGGATTTTAACCCTCATCGCCAGCGTTGGAGGGCGAGGCGGCTTGAAGTTGTACCCTTAACCGACTGATCCACCGAGACCCCTACACTATCGAGTGCCTCTATAATATAACTGTCAAAGGATGCATATTTTGTCTTTGTATTGGCTCTAGCTGAAGGCAAACATTAAATTCCGGAATGCGTACTCCAAGTTGTTTGCTAACCGTAAAACTAACCGTAGCTCATGGTGGTTTTGTATGCACTTGTATTTCCAGAGCAAAACTCTTCATGAATCCACTAATTGAACGTACACGAACAATATTTGGTTGGTGACACATTTCCCATTGAGGGCGAAATGGGTCAAATGGCCACGCCCCTTTTTGCGCGAAGTACTACCAACCGCCGTGACTATATCTCCAGAACCGTTGGACATAGGGGGTCGAGTGACCACTCAAAATGTGCGGAATGGCCACATTATGGGGAGTCAGTAATACATTTTCATATCCAAAAGTCAATGGTTTTTAAGATAATTGCCAAAAACCAAAAACAATCCATTTTTAAGGGCCCAATTTTGGGGTTCAGCACTTTTATCTCAAAGCTGCCCCCAATTCGAATTTTATTGATCTATATCCATCGGTACCACATATAGGTATAATTTCTGTACCATTATCGGATGGGATTGACCTTCAAGGAGCTCTTGACCCTGAAAATCCATATTATGGGGGGTCAGTAATACATTTTCATGTCCAAAAGTCAATGGTTTTTAAGATAATTGCCAAAAACCGATTGGTGGTATACAATACCACCAAGGCCATAGCATATGTATGACACTTTTTAAAGAACTATCCGAATTCTCTGATCGACTTAAGAGCACAATTGACCACACACAATGGGATTAGCTGGAAATTGCTGCTGAGGATGTGTTGACCCCGACACACAACATGAGCTCTTCACGACTGAACATGCCTTGGAAACTGGTGTGCTTTACCAAAAATCAGGTAACAATTGTGCTCTAATCAACGGAAATGTACAGATTGAACAAAACAGGTTTTCAAAATTTGTTATCAACATTTAACAGCTGATCTTATTTAAGTGACCAAGCTATGAAACATGCTTAAACACTTTTACTAAATGGAATGACCAGCTGTTTGTTTCATGCAGGAGCCACATGTTGCGATCCTAAAATGGGTATTGCATCTGGGCATAGTAAAACATGTTGTAATCAGATGAGAGATGACCATATATACCAGTATATATTTCAGAAGTAATCAATTCTTCCAAAAGGACACCTCATCTCACAATTTTTTTTAGGAAATGATGGAATTAGTTTTGATTGGCCATGATAGTTGCAGCACTAGCAGGTTGGAGAATATGAGGGTCTATAATTTCACTAACATAATTCTTCATAATAGGTAATAGCCCTCATAACTTACCATTTTAAAGATATTTTCATTTTCAATACCACCCCAGGTTACGTGGTCCTGTTAATTTTATATTATGCTGATGGGTACTACTGGATTGCTATGGTGTTTGTAGGTCAAAGCGATTCTGTTAAGTACCATCATTTTACCTAAAGTTGGTTATTTTGCATTGTTTGGCTAATCCGAGCAATTTGTGCAAAAGTCAGTGTCTGTATGAAACATTCAAGAACATATATACTTCAAAATATTTAATGTGTACGCTGATGTTTGGTAAACAACAGGAATAGTCATCTCAATTATGGCCAGTTTGTAAAAACCAGCACCCATTATTGAAATATTTCACAATATACATGTTTTTTAATGTTTTCTACACATAGTGGCTTATCCTCGATTTGTTCAGATCGCTTTGCTCTACCTGAATATCATACCAAATTTATTAGCATCACCACTAAACTTGGGATGAATACTGCCAAATGAATATATTGTGATATATAGGGCAGTGGAAAAATTCAGATTTCAAAACGTATCTTAGAATAATTGACCCCGTCACTAGACCCCCGAGGTATTTCTACACGGGACGCAGGCAATGTAACGTACTTCACGCAAAATTACGGAACTATTGCAGTGATCTAAAGTCTGATAAATTCCAAAACTACATATCTGACAGCCCACGTTGCGCATGCGGCAACCAATGCGAAGATGCATATCATTACCTTTTCATGTGTTCCCTGTACCAATCAGAACGATTAGAAATGTATCATTCGCTACACATATGAATGATTTACTTTCTGGCATCCAAAACATAGATATAAAACAAAATGTGAAATTGTTCAAAATAGTACAACATTTTATTACGGAAACTAAACGTTTCTGACAAATGATATTAACTTAATTAATAAGTAGGACATAAATATGTTTATTGTTGTTTATTGCTTTTTTCGACCTGGTACTTGCTCGGCCATAACAATGTTTTAAATAAACACAATCGACGTTGGCACCCCCACCACCTTACATCATCCTTTCCTAACGATCCGCAAGATCATCATTCACCAGTAACCATTCTCTCACATTCCACACAGCTGTAAATAAGTTACTTATTGTGCCACTTTGTCAATTATGTAATTTTGTAACAATGTATACTGGAGAGGGGCTCATTAAGTTATGTAACTTGTGCCCCAATCCACTTTATATTATTACAAATAAAATATGTTTAAAGAAAAGTGGAAAAATAATGGTTGAGTCTTTTCTAAATATAATTCTAGTAAAACCTACACAATACCGTCTTGCTCTGATAAGACTCAGAGTCATGTTTATTTAGGAGTATAGACATGAAGTCCACCAGTCTCATGAAAATTAAATGGGCTCTGCACTAGTAACATTTGGGCTCCTGGGACCCATTAATATTGAAAAATGCAACACAAATGAAATATACATAGTAACTTTCCTCAAACATAGATTATAACCTGACAATGATTGTGTTAGAATCAGTGTACATACGTATACGTAGGCATGGCCATAGCATGTTTTTGAAATACTGCAGAGTGCAGACCATAAATTTCACTAGAATATACATGTAGTTACTGTATGTACATCACACACATAAGGCGACTGACACATACACGTACCTGCATGGTTCACAATATTTGACATGTAAAGTATATATATATATATATATATATATATATATATAGCTATATATATATATATATATATATATATATATATATATATATATATATATATATATAGCTATATATATATATATATATATATATCCTGTGCCTATAACATCAAACCAAACGGTTTACAGTACTTTTACTGACATTTTTGGAGTGGCACATATACATACATAAAAAATAAAAGTCAATTTAAAGGGACGAAATGAAAAATAAAGTTGTGCAACTATAATGGAGATCTATATTGCATAACAACATCCAGAAATCTACAAAATCTACAACATCCACAAATCTACAAAATCTACAAAAACATCTGACTATCATAGTCATTGGTAATGTGATAATTTTTCCTTGATAAGTTGAAACATGAGGGAGGATTACATAGCATGGCTACCTGCAGAATGTAGATTTGTATGTATTTATATCTGCATATCAACTGATGCTTGTATTTTTCTTCTAACTCTCTCTGAGCTCACAACACAACAGGATTGCATTCGGAATTTCAAGCCCATAAAGCTAGACACTTTAGAATCAAGCTTGTCAAATAAATGTCCATGCACCTCACATGAACTCACTCAGTTGAACACAAGGAACGATTGTCAAGTTGGAAAATATTCTGTATTTATGGAAGCCCTATATTTTTTTAATGTGTGGATTTATTATAACTGGACATGTATTTGTTAGTTTTGAAAGGACAATATATTTTAATATTACTGCAACTGCATCTTTCTTATGACTTATTTTCTTACAAACTCCCAAATTTGAACCAGAAACAATTTAGGGCAAATATACATCTACGTGTACGTATACATATATCAGGATATAAATATAGGCAATCATGCCAGGCTAGCCATTATTTGTTCTAAAATAATGTACGTGTTAAGATGCAGCCAATCAAAATTGATGTGGGACTGATAAAGACACAACCTGCTCGACTACCGAATCATACTGATTGATCAAATTGTAGTAACTCAACATTTAGTAAACCTACTTGTGGGCTGAGTATAATTCAATTAAACATTAGAATACCATAAAAAAATCCCTGTTCTCCCATAAGTTTAAAGGAAATAACACATTGAACTCATTTACAAGTATATTGCTAATGTGATATATGTCATTCCATTTATAACCATTTTGGCAGCCATCTCACATCAAAGGCCATGAAATCTAGATAACAAAAAATGAACTACATTCAAATTATATCACCAGGTAACCTTTTTGTAGGAGTTTTAGGTTACTGATCAAATACCCCATAATTGATGATTTCCTCAACATCTTTGTTATTGGGAAAATGTCTGTTTTTCATTCTACGACCAATATATTCCATCCAAAAACCTTATTTTTCAGGATCAAGAGCTCCTTGAAGGTCAATCCCATCCGATAATGGTACAGAAAATATCAGAAATGATACCTGTATGTTGCACCGATGGATATATGTCAATAAAATTCTAATTGGGGGCTCAGCTTTGAGATAAAAGTGCTGAACCCCAAAATTGGGCCCTTAAAAATGGATTGTTTTTGGCAATTATCTTCAAAACCATTGACTTTTGGATATGAAAATGTATTACTGACCCCCCATAATATGGCCATTCCGCACATTTTGAGTGGTCACTCGACCCCCTATGTCCAACAGTTCTGGAGATATAGTCACGGCGGATGGTTGTACTTCGCTCAAAAAGGGGCGTGGCCATTTGACCCATTTCGCCCTCAATGGGAAATGTGTCACCAACCAAATATTGTTCGTGTACGTTCAATTAGTGGATTCATGAAGAGTTTTGCTCTGGACATACAAGTGCATACAAAACCACCATGAGCTACTAGAGTATGACGTAAAATAATTTTTAGGGTGAGAAGAATATGACGATTCACGCAAAGCGTTGTCTTTCGTTTCTTATAAAATCAGAAGAAAGACGGTTATGCCCAATTATATTATACCATGGGAAACTACTGCCAATTAGATACGTTCTAATATATCTAATATATCGCTGTTGGTCACACTATTTTTTATCAAAGGAAGAAAAATCAACCCTCCCCCTAAAGCCGAGAATCGTCAGGCTGTGGTGTAAGGCACACATAACGCACGATTATGTGCCAAATTAACACAACTGCCGTTGCTGGACTGCTAAGGTATTGTCTAATATATATGTTTCGATCGAGCATTAAAGTAACAATATTACATAATGTACCTGCTGACTCAATTTTTTCTCCAAAAAGATAATCTAAAATGTATTTTGTCTTCTTCCGGGAGGCAAAAATGAAAAAAATGTATTAAGGGTGGAGATAGTTAGTGTATACGGTAATTTCGTCCCGTCTTGGTTTAAAAACTGGCCTAATAACCCAAGATGGCTGCCAATATGGTGGCCGGTAGATAGGTGGTAATTGTTAAATTTGTAAGAACGCACGATTACTTGCCAATATGGCTTAACTAACACAACAGCCGTTGATAAACTGCTACAGTTTTATGTAATATATATATCCTGATCCATCGACTAGAACAATTAATTGAAACCGGTACACAAAGTACCTCCTGGTCCTAATTTTTTATTAAATATTTAATTAGTTTAGTCGAAACCAATCGAAAACCTATTTTTGTCATGTTCTCGAAATGCATAAAGACAATAATGTAGCGTGGGTGGATATAATTTGTATGTACGAAAATGTCATGCCGTCGGCGATTATTACATGACATATTAACCCCAAGATGGCTGCCAATACGGCGGCCGGTATATGGATGGAAATTGTAAAATATGTCATGTACCAATTAACACCACCATCGGAATGCAATGTCTTACAAACCAATAGTCCTATTATATTCATATCATTTTACAATGACGTAACAGTGGCCAGTTCTATTAAAATGACAACCAGATTAGTACCCACGAGTGAGAGGATCGACAAATTTTGCATTCATTCGCGCTCAAGTAAGATTTGTTCTTCGAAATCGGTGGCATGTGCAAATTATTAAACAATAAACATGATTGATTTAAGGCAAATGGTTGTCTGACTATCTTTGCGAAAAGAATAAAGGAATTATGTAGGTTATATTAAATCTAACACGACATTTAAGCTTACTTGGCACTCTCTAAGGCTATTTGTAACAAAATTCGACCGCGAATAACATAATTAACCATATATCTCATCAAATAACTCATGTTGATACGAATCGTTAGTTATCCTCTATCAAGGAGGCGTGATTACAAGAACGGAGCTACTGATACATTGGATCTCGTGTATACCGTTCTAAAGGTAAGTATAAATAGATCTCATTGACCAATAGCAATTGCTGCCCAGTCCGCAAGAGGACATATCCAGCAAATTATCAAACCGTCACATCATACAGGTTCGTTCAGTTTCATCATTACGCAATAGACTCGTTGAATTTTGTATTCTAACATTTACCGGATTATTTTCCATGACACATATTTCGCACACAATAGGAGATGGAAACCTGGTTGATTTTCATCTTGTAGTTTGTCAGCTGCTTAACGACTGGGATGTATTTGCTTGTACTAGCAGTAGATAAGTTGCAAAGCAAAGTCAAGGCTCTTAGCGACATTTCCAACAACGAAAATACCAGCGATGTGGTAAATCACATAAAACTGTCAAGCTATGTTCCTATATATTTCGATTGTATGTTTCCAAATATGGACAGTTATCCCATGCTAGATGAACAGTCATATTACCCATATCTTTCTATGCTGATGACTAGGTCTGATTACTTCTGGAAGGCTGTACAGTGTACATTCAGAAAACAGCATACAGAGTATTGGCATGGCGTTTTATCACGTAGACTGATACATTTTGGAGTTTTGGTATCCCAGTGTAAGTTTTAGCTCATTATGACAACAAAATGAAAAGGACGACAATTGTAATTATTGTTATACGTGCCATACACAGGTTGATACCAGGAAGCGTATAATGACTTTCTAGATAAGTCCAAAAATAATGCGGTTAGGGTAAAACAAAATGGGATCACGAGTCTTGGTGTAATTTGTCGCTGCATCTCAGAAATTACATATAGCAACAACTTCTGTGCAGACCAGAATCTGGTCTATGATAACTCATCCATAACAACTCCGAATGTGCTGAGCGAAATCAGTAACTGGACACGATAGCCGTAGTTTAGTATTTACTGAACAGCGTGTGGGGAATACATCCATATGTCTTTGTACAATCAGGATATGGGGACGAGGAATTATTCGCCATATTGTTTTCCGCCGGTGTTGCCTGCAAATAGGAATATTGAATACATTCCGATTGATACATTAATGACATGGGTTTTACGTTTCAAACACCAATGGTACCTGCAACAGCAGCAGGTCTCCTAGTCTGGATATGACCCGTTGAGATGTAACATAACGTAGACAAATTTACTTTTGCACCAAGTTGGAAACAACATGTGATATTTCTGAAGGTTATCGCGTTCATATATTGCAAATAAAGCGGTCCTTCGTGGCGATCTTGTTCAACAGAAACTGCATAATTAAGTTAGACACACAGGAGGGATTCTCATTCTGGACATGACTACTCTTATGTTTATCACTGATCAGATGATTTTTCGGAAGATGCAAAATCTATCTTTTTCTTAATCTCATCTTCTTTGCGTTATTGGACACTAGTCAATGAAAGCGGCGATGGTGATTTAGGTTATGGAAAAATTCACTCTGTGTTATCAGGGCCGTCTTCTGTGGGCCGAAGCTACTGTACAGCAATAGTACATTGTATATATAACAGATTAATGGAGGCACTGACTAAGATTCAAAATCATTGCTTCAAATGTGGTTGCTTCAGTGAGTGTGAACAAATTATCATTTCTTATCGAATTGGTCATGTATTTATCGGATGGCACAATGAGATGTTCCTTATCTCACACCTAGCTTCAAAATCGGCCCCAATTTTCGCCCAATGAAGTCGGGGTGTGAAACCGCATCAACCTCACTTAGCTCAGACTTCGATAATGGTATCCACTCATATGTACCATAATATCTGGTAGCACTTGGAATAATATTCATTGAGAAAGATTTACGTACTATTGTCGGGTTTAAGTAATTTCATATTGATTATGTCAAAGGTAACTGGCATAAATAACAATCAGGCATTCAATGTATTACTGTTACTCGGTTCTTCCTTTTAAACAATCCTGTTCATCTGTAAATACTTCGCTCAAATTGCCACATATTTCAAGGGACAAGGATTACTTGAGCACGAATGCTCACGAATGCAAGATTCGTCAATAATTGGCACCATTCTGGTAGCAATTTTAAATAGAATTGCGCATTATGATGTCCCGGAGTAACATGATACAATGAATATAATACTTTGGGTTGTGTGAGACATTAGATGGCGGCAATGACGGCGATAAAAGTGAAACATGACATATTTCACCATTTATACTGACCACCGTATTGGCAGCCATCTTGGGGTTAGTAAGCCATTTTGTAATCCTAAAACGACATTGAATTATCGATCACACCAACCATATCCGCCATGCTACATTCTGCGCGTTATGGCTTCCGATAAGAAGACAAAAATGGCTTTAAGTTATTTTTGGAGAAAAATACCTAAATTTTATAAAAACAAATTGTGCCAGGAGGTGCATTGTGTAATATATTCACGTTATTGTTCGAGTTTGTAGATCGGCATATATACCTTAAACTAAGTTTAGTAGTTCATCAACGACCACTTTGTTAGTTAAGCCATTTAAGCAAGTAATTGTGCGTTCCTACATATTTCCCAATTACACCTATATTGCAGCTGCCATATTGGCAGCCATTTTGGGTTAGTATGTCATTTTTTAATCCAAGGCGGAATGAAATTGCCGTATACACCAAATATCTCCACCCTTTCTAATTCTTTTCTTTTTTTGCCTTCCAGAACATAAAAAAATGCGTTTTATATCATGTTTTAGGAAAAATTCTGTAATTTATAAAAATTTCGGGTCTGGGGTAGTACATTATATCTTGTTTCTACTTTAATGTTCGAGTTTGTAGACAGAAACTTATATATTATTACATTCTTTAGCAGACTTTCAACGGCCGTTGTGTTAATTAAGCCTATTGGCGTGTAGCCATGAGTTATGTGTGCCTTATACAACAGCATGGCGCATCTTAATGTTAGGGGAGGGTTGATTTTTCTGCCTCTGATACAAAAAAAATGCGGCCTGCAGCGATAAGTTATATATCAAAATATAGCCAATTGGCAGTAGTTTCCCATGGTATAAAACAAATTGGCCATAACCATCTTACTTTATAATTTAGAAGAAACGAAAGACAACGCTTTGTGTGAATCGTCATATTTGTCTCACCCAAAATATTATTTGACGTCACATGACGTCATGACTGCAATTCCGAGATTCAATGGTTACATGTATTACCCTACTCTGGTTATCAACCCACTCTCAGGTATCAATATTGGACAAATATTTCTTCTCAAAATGTGTGAAAATACTCTGTCAAAAAAAAATGTCGACTTTATTTTTAAAATGACCGATTTTTTCATCCGGTGCCTCAAGAAAACCACGCGGGGAGAAAAAAAAGTCCTCCTATATGACAAATCCAACATACGGATTCCGGAAGTTTAGTATTTACGCTAACCAAAAATGTAGGTCTCATAAATTCCCTCTCGGGGGCGACACCTATGTCCATATTTGCCTGGCCTAATAGTTTAGACGTCGTGTTTAACGAAACGACACAGACGATAATGTTGAAAATGTTTACCCATTCTACTCCGGGCCCACATGGTGAAACCCCTTGCAGTGTGGCTTTGTGCGCATTCTACTCCGGGCCCACATGGTGAACATGGCTCATCTCGCAGTGTGGCTTTGTGCGAATTCTCAGTCGGGTCCACGTGGTGAAACTCCTCCTATAGTTCCAAACCGAGCCCTTGTACATGGTGAACCCCTCGCAGTGTGGCTTTGTGCTCATTCTAAGTCGGGCCCAGAGCGTGGGACCCTTCGCAGTGGGGTATTGGGCGCATTCTACCCCGGGCCCATATGCAGGGTGGCTGTGTTCGAATTCTACCGCGGGCCCACAGGGCGAGACCCCTCGCAGTATACATGGGGATTTGGAAATATTCTACATCCGGGTCCACATGGGGGTAGGGCAGGGGCTATCAATCACAATTGGCAAGAAGAACACGCTGGACAATATCTCCACCATCATTCCACTTGTATTAAAGCCACATGGCTTATTGTGCTCCAACCAGCCAATGAGCCAAGGATTATAATAGACAAGTCTGGTCGGACCCTTAGTAGAATGGGAGACATAAAATCCAGCGAGGGAGACCTGGGAGTGGTGGTAGGTTCTCTTAATCAATGCAGTCGTTGGTCAGATACACTTCATATGGAAGACCCAAACTGGGCTTGCAATCTTTTCCGCCAACATTTTAATCCATAATATTGTCTGAGTATAATCACACCCTTACGGTAGTAAACTATATATATATATATTTAGATCGTTAATTCCACCATTTCATTGACTATCAATCTAATTGTATGCCATTAAATTCATTTGACCATGTTTTTCATAGCACATGTGCATGGGCTATTAGTAAAGTGTATACAATACTGACGATTGTTCAAAGACATTTGGAACTAAAATTTGATATCGTATTTTGTTACACTTAGTCTAAAAGCAGATATTTGGTGCCTCCGATAGTTTCTATTTTACAATACCACAATGATCGCTTATTATGTGATACCAGGGCGTTCTGCAAAAGTCTTAGTGTCTCTTCGCCGTTACACAAATTATGATAATCGAGGTCAAGAGACACAGGTGCCGTCTCAATTAACACGTACATGTATGTAATATATGTACATATTTCGTCTAAATTTATATGATAGCCATTCCCATGTCATTCATGTGATATATGTATATGCTAGCACTATCTAGACGCTCTTTTTGGTTGACAAAAGTGTCTCTCGCATATACACATATTTTATATAATGCTACGAGCATGTCACCCGATGCTACGAGCACGTCATAGCAAGTTTTACGTTTGCTATAGACATACCCCAAAGTCGAGTGAGTGGCTCCATGGAAACTAATTTTTCGGGCACTAATATGATTGACATCGCAAACATGTCAAGTTCATTTTGAAGCTAAGATATCATACTTTGAGAGACTGTATGTTATATAATGTGTCAATGCAAAGATTCATAAAAAAAATGATAAAACTTATATCGAATAAGTATTTCAGGTCATAATTTTCGTATAAAACCCGATTATCGAACAGTAATATATATATGCAAATTGCGGAAACCACGAACGCTCATTTCTGTTGACCGATTATCGCTGTTAACGTTAATAAAAATCAAGGTAAAATAAACCGTGTTTTTATGAAATAACTTACGACAACTAAAGACGGTGTGCAAATCGCGGGCCATGTGGTTATTCCGCTACGAGCATGTCTTCCGCTACGATCATATCAGGATGCATGGGGTGGATTAGGCGCCAGACTTTCGGGAACACAGTTGAAGTAACAGCGTCAACGCTGTCTGCAAACCCTTCAGCACTAATTGTCTTGTTTAGGTGAGAGTGACACCTTCAGCCATATCCTAGGCTGGCACATAGTAATATTTGGAGAATCGACCATCTCCAAAATGAAGTTCATATATATACAATATATAGTGTGTATAATATATATTAATTATAAATTATGTGTTAAGCTGTTTTTAGAGGAACGGGTCATTAAGCAAACTTTCTTCTGTCGCGCAATGGCCTTACCATCATAGCCTCGTTTCAATTAACCGATGAGAATCTAATGGGGTAAAAAAATATTTACCCCACTTAGCGAGACCGGTGAAAAATCTTATAACTTTGAAAAAACTGGGATATATTGCTGATATTTTGCTTAACAAAATGACATGTGTGTATTGATTTCAGTTACACACATATTCCCTGTGCTATTTTGGTAACTGAATAATTAGTGTTCATTATCTATACTATATCTGGGTTTTTTTGGGTATATTTTTAAGCAATAGGACGACCGATGGTCGCACTATGTCGGTAGATATACATATATATGAGGTCACTCAATGTTGAAATTTATGCGATATAAAAAGCGCGACCAGTTCAGATATGTATATCTTGTAAACAGAAAAAATGAGAATGGCATGCACCTTGATATGTCGTTTAAGCGCATAACTTATATTTTAAGAATGCCGGCTGATACGGACCCTGGCTCTTACGGACCCTGGCTGATACGGATACTGGCTCATACGGACCTCAATTCAAATTATGGTGGGACAAGTATGTTGGGGGCAGGGGGTCTGGTCCGTTTGGGGGGGGGGGGGGGGTGCAGGAAAGGGAAATTTAACGAGTCTGAGTGATTTCATTAAAGATTTCATAACTTTAAGTTCATTACTCTACAGATGTTATAATGACTTAAATATTTTCAATTTTTGTTAAATATGTTTTTTTTTTAAATAATTATTTGAGCAACGAGATAAATCTCAATTTAAAAAAAATTAATAATATTCAAATTGTTATTTTTTTTTGTTAAATTGAGCAAGGAGTTCTATCTAAAAAAAAACAATGTTTTTTTAAATAGTTATGTCCCTGGGTTCAAAACTATTTGACCTGGTGACCACATTTGAACAAATATGAATGTGAGTCATCGGGGGAACATCCACACCAATTATGAACCCATTCAGTCTTATTTTTCTGGAGAAGATACGTCTTGACTGACGGACGGATATACGGATGGACGACGGACGAGGAGTGATGACTATAAATCCACCGGAGATTTCCTCTCAGGTGAGCTAAAAATAACGCTAGCTGTATGAACTAACACGCACAATCAATAAATGAACTCAAGTCATTTCGTGTTATCAGCCATTCATTCATTTAATTATATGTAGGAGATGGCACAAATACGCTTTTACCTTACTGCCAAATCATATTCTCATGCATTCATGATTACTATTTACTGGATGTACATAATTGATTGAAGTTAAATACCTTTAAACTAATTCAATACACGACATATGTGATGAATCTATTTTATCGTAACATTCCCAATGGGAACTACTCATCAATGAGTATTTAGTATAGGAATCAGGGAGCTAAATGTGTTCTAGAGTCGGGGAGCGAGTACACCATGGAACCCTAAAGGTGAAGGTAACTGAAGAATGACCTTCACCTGATACATGCGACACGTTGTTAAAGGATGACATCGCGTTTATTTGATTTGTACATAATATCTAAATAATATAAACTGGTGAATGAATGGGGGAATGGATTTTCGTGAGCGGGAAATTTATTTAACTAGCTGCTGTAGTTCTGGATTTTTCCAGAACAAATTTGGCTGTGGGATAACCCCGTCGTACACTTGGGGATTTATTTTTAAAAGTAAACACATGACCTATGATTTTTCTTGCATTTTCGTGATCAGCTGGTGTCAATCTAGCTGGGTAAACATCACTGGTATGGCCTGCAGGCTTCAATTCAGTGAATTTGGCGGAAACGTTAACACTGTCGCCTATGGGAAACCATTTAGTTCAGTGATTCCTATAGGAAAAATATGAATTTTACGAAATTTCACGTCTCGCCATGATAAGTTGTTAATTCCATATTTTCTTATTTTCAAATGATAATGACCACATTTTGGACAGATTTAAAGAAGAAACGCATGGATTCGCCTGTAGATAGTAAAGAAAGTGATAAATCTGGGTATTTTGCATGGACATCAGGTACCATTAGGGGGTCAGGGGGGCTAAAGCCCCCCTCCCCCAAAATTTAAGTAGTGTTAGCCCCCCCCCCCCATTGGGAAAAGGTGGCAGTTAACCCAATTAAGATTTCCCGGCACCCAGTAGCCTTATCGGGGACCGTAGTCCCACCCAAGTCGGGGGGGGGGGTGATGGCATCGCCAGTAGTGTTAATGTCGTGCAAAACTGTCATGGCAGGTTTGTTAAACAGACATTATGCCCTGCCATCTGGTCAAATTTCATGCCTGAGATTGTGGCTGATGTTGTATGATTATGTTTAGATATTTAAATTGACTTATAGTTGCTTTATTATGCTATTAAAGTATTTTTTATTTAAATTTTCTGTTAATTTTTGTAAATGTTTATTATAAATTGACAAATTTTGCATGAAAAGGGTTTAAAATTGGACAAGTTATCCCACTCAAAATGTATATTAACATATCCTCTTCAATTTAGTAATAGTATGGTATATAAGGGTATTCTTCAGTTATACGAGATGCATCAGCTAGTAAAATTGAAAAAAAAATCTAAATTTTTTGGCTTTATTTTGAGGATTGACACTAATTTTCAGGATGCCTCATATTGGAAAAATAAACAACTACTGTTCGATATAATCCATTTTTTATTTCAGTAAGGTCTATATTTTGATAAAATACTATAAGAAACGCTGTGTTTCACACATATACATATATATAGGAATCGGGGAGCTAAATGTGTTCTAGAGTCGGGGAGCGAGTACACCATGGAACCCTAAAGGTGAAGGTAACTGAAGAATGACCTTCACCTGATACATGCGACACGTTGTTAAAGGATGACATCGCGTTTATTTGATTTGTACATAATATCTAAATAATTTAAACTGGTGAATGAATGGGGGAATGGATTTTTGTGAGCGGGAAATTTATTTAACTAGCTGCTGTAGTTCTGGATTTTTCCAGAACAAATTTGGCTGTGGGATAACCCCGTCGTACACTTGGGGATTTATTTTTAAAAGTAAACACATGACCTATGATTTTTCTTGCATTTTCGTGATCAGCTGGTGTCAATCTAGCTGGGTAAACATCACTGGTATGGCCTGCAGGCTTCAATTCAGTGAATTTGGCGGAAACGTTAACACTGTCGCCTATGGGAAACCATTTAGTTCAGTGATTCCTATAGAAAGGGTAAACAGTAATTATTTACATTCACGTTTTTCATTCATTACAGAATGTGGGCATATCTCCATTAAAACGGGGTGTGGCTCAGTTGTTAATGTATATCGCATAATCCCAACATAAGACGCCCAGAGATGGCTGAGCTGGTTTATGCAATCCAATGTCCTGTCCTATCTTTATCCATCATATCTCACCTTCTTACTATATATGCATGCCTTTGTAATTTTCCTTTAAACTTTTGTATTATAATTAAGGTATGAGAAATTTGGGAAGAATAAACAGTTTGTACAGTTACGCACGAATTTGTTATCCACGCGAATGCATGTTAACAATGTATATACAATGTTTGTGTCATATATAATATGTTACATAAATTAGACAAATAAATATGTTTAAACTAACATTAATCGTGTATTTGGGCGATATTTTCAGTTTATTTACGGTCATGGGTCATTCAAACTTCCATATTCTGTCTATGTAATTTGGAAGTTGTATACAATAAATTGGAAAATACAAGAAATATTGATATACCAGCAGTGTATGCTCTGAAATACTTGCCATGGTCTCAGCTGTTTTAAATTTCTCACACAGAAGTGAAAAAAACGCTCTTTATCTCTACCATATCAGGAATATAGACTATTGGAAAGATATAGTGTGGTGTGTGAAGCGTGTGTACACATGCATGCCCTGCACGTTTTAATAACTCCATTATAAAGTGACAACAATGCCACGCCCATTTCAATAACACTGCACGGCGTAATTGCCGCAAACACGAGAAACTGTTTACCTTTAACGCGTGGGACCACTAGGTGACCGGAAATCCATAATAATAGTTATAATAATATATTACTGCAGTTCTTAAAATAAAAGTATGAACTACTCAGTATATACATGTATATTTGGAAATAGTCACACACAGGGTGACGTTGGATATGGATACTAACCCGCCAAAGGATTAACCCTTCCATGACTGGAGCTTCCTGAAATTTTCCGAAAACCCTGTGCAAATGCATTATCTTATATATGCGTGTCTCCCACAATGGAACCTCGCATATATAAGAGAATACATTAGACTAACACTAGTTACCGTAACATTGCAATGCAGTGTATTATATTATATATGCGAGGCTCCCTGTACATATATAAGAGAATGCATTGACACACGGTATGTAATGCTGCACCAGCGCAGCTCTCATCATGAAAGGGTTAAACATAACCAACCTTCCACTAAAAGCTACCGCACATCTCCATATATCAGAAAGTATGGTTGATTTACCCCCCCCCCAATTGTATTAATTTGAGCATCAACAATCCATCGTATAATGCTAATGGTCGTCTCTGATAAAGTGTGTCCCAAAAGCGCTAGATAATAAAGAGCGTTAACCAAGTGACCCTGTATCATCCGCCAGGGTATTCATTTC
The DNA here is from genome assembly GCA_032622095.1 of Siphonodentalium dalli. NCBI lineage: Eukaryota > Metazoa > Mollusca > Scaphopoda > Gadilida > Siphonodentaliidae > Siphonodentalium > Siphonodentalium dalli. The sequence continues at coordinate 102,024,067 of CP136062.1, read as the reverse complement.
AGTGAATTGTTAGTTGCAAGGGAGCTTCATGTTTTATTTGCATAGCTGTCAGAACTATTGTTATTGATTGAATAGGTTCTTTACACAGGGATACTGTAGATACACCAGGTAACATATACCTGTAGATAATCATGTGGAATAACCTACCGTGTTAAGGGCTTTGTTCTACCCATTTACTCCAAAATTTTATGGAAATTCTCAAAAATATATTTATTGCAAAATTTTATACTTTATCAAGCGGACCCGCCAGATAAATACCTGTTGTTTCCAATACCACATCAAGTCACACTCAGAAGTATGTGCAACTCTGTAACTTTTGCTCCGCAGATTTGCATGCAAATCCCAATTCAAAGTTGTAATATGGCCGACAAAAATTCTAAATTTGGTAACACTATACTATATATCATGTTGCAATCAAAACTCCAGCGAGTAATAGGTGTGTTATTATTTATGGATAAAATTCCAATGAACAGAAATTTTCCACTTGAACTTAGAGACAAAATTCGGGTACGCCATTCCATTCATTTATGTTCCGGATCGGAAGCGGAACGAAATGCGCAACAGTTCGAAAAACTTATACTGCGTTATCTTAACTAGAAACTATATCGATATGACTTCAATGTCACTTCATGTGCCGGTTTCCCATAAAAATTATGTGGTGGAACTCAAGCTACAGAGCGTTGACAGCTCTGAATGTTCTGCAGGTGCAATTATCACTCGGAAGGTTCCAAAAGTTGAACCACCGTGCACAAACGAAACTAAACAAGTTTTATAAATATGATACTAATTGTCCATTCCAACTAGAATCCAAAGACGTCAGGTAAATAGTGTAAAACATGACCGTTAGGTGAACATATAATGAAATATGTGAACATTGTTTTATCATATAAAATGTGTTATCATGCCCTATATATCTATCGAAGAGTTCGTTAGTAAATCTTCCAAATATATATACGTATCTTTTGAGATAGCTTTTAATAAATTACGTGTACATATTTTGTGGATTCGAATGAGCCATGTCAGTTTAAATAATGTACTTACCCCCATGACGATCGCTAGAGTTCAACAAGATCGGACAATATTCACCCCAACAAATGGCTGTCAAGTCAACCCTTGGTCCGTTATATGGACACTTAACTGTTTGTTTACAGAAGCCATGGAGACGAAGCAACATTCAGTGCAGACACAATAGATATCGTTTGAAGAGATGATGTTGAAAGTGTGCCGAATATTTACTGCGAGCAAATCATATTTCCTTATAACTATAGTTACCATTGATTCGTTAAATCACGAATACAGGGTAAATATATATATATATGTATACGGGTAGAAAAACGTTTAAGACCTCGCGCAATCGCGCTGCATTAGTGATATGGGACCTTACAGTTGTGTCTGTAGTTGTCATGTGGAAATCATCTGATGCACCGATATCGACTAGAACTAGTCAATTGTTTAATCAATAACAACACTTCCTCTTTTTTTTTAAATCAGCATTTGATCTCTGCATAATAGCAGCCTTGTTTTCCTGAATAATTCCGGTTAAAAGTGTTCCGTCCCGTTGATGCGCCAATATCGGATCATATCGACCAGATCTACCCATCCTCTGTTTACAAAGATTCGGCATTTGACTTCTGCCCAATGACAGCCTTGTTTTTCTGACTCATCCCTGGATAAGTGGTCCTGCTAATTTGCTATGCTGCTGGTGGGGTTTACTGGATTGACTGCGTGTATAGGGCAAATAGATGCTGTTACGAAAAAGTACAGTTATTTTTTTCTAATGTTGTCATTTGTGAGGTGTTTGGCTAATCCGAGCGATATGAAACATTCAAGATCATGAATATTTTTTAAATAGTTCAATAATGGTGTGTGTGCTGGTGTTTTAAAACTTGAAAACGACAGTAATATTCATCTCAATTATCGCTGTCTTCAAACAACCAACACAGCCATTATTAAAATATTTCACAATATACAGCATCGCTTTGTCCTACCAGCATTATAGCAATTCAGCACTACACATATAGTCCAGGAGATATTGGTCGACCTCTTCACCCCCCCCCCCCAGGACTTAACTTCACCCCACTAATTTTCTTCCTTAAGGTCTCCTCTAATTTTTTTCACTTGTTAACAAGAAAAAAAAGTGGCCGCAGAGACTCCAGACAAGATGGCGTCCATCATGGCGGCCATTTTTTTTTAATGCACCAGGTATCTTTGATCGCCATTATAGTAAAGATGATAGCACATGCGGTCTTGTTTTCCGCTCGATTCGTTATGCTAATATACAACCCTTACAAATTAGCCAAAACTCCGACCCCAGAATCCAATATGGCGGCCAAGATGGCCTCCGAAATGTGAAAATATGCTATTTTTCTGACATGTTACCACCTTTCGTTTGTCTCTGTGGGAAAATGTTAGAATTTTTGCGTCATGTTATACATTTATCATATAGAGGAGTCATTGGCGAATACATGGGGACCATAATATGCATTCATTGCGGGATATTTTTGTCCGATATCATGTTTTCCCAAATGCCGGTATCATAGGTCAAAGCCGAATCTCCGTTAATAACGCGATGTTATGTTTCGAATCAATGAATGTTATTGCTATTATAACAACACCCATGCATATATATTTGCAGGAGATACTCGAGCTAGGATTCCTCTTATACCTGAGTTGAGGAATATTTACCCAAATCCAAGATGGCGGCCAAAATGGCCACCAGAAATAAAAAATCGCCGAAAATCGCTGATTTTAACATCAGTGAGCATTATTGTCATGACAACTCCACACTTGCTTACTATTGTAAGTTGGGAACACTTAGGCGAAGAACTTTCCTTGTACCATATCCAAATAAAAGTCCCCCAAATCCAAAATGGCGCCCACAATGGCGGACAGATTTTGAAAAATCACCGAAATTCCCTCATATTCACATCATTGGGCATTATTGTCGAGACAACTCCATCCATGCGTACAGTTGAGTTGGAAATACTGAGGTGAAGTAATTACCTTACATCTCATGCAAGAAATGGTTTTCCAAATCGAAGATGGCGGCCAAAATGGCGACCGAAATTTGAAAATAAGTCTACATTACTTTACTTTCTTAGGATGGGCGTTATTGTTTCGCGATTTCTACCCACCATTACATGTTGATATGTATTAATTATTCATTAGGGTTTGGCAAGTGATACTCACAGTCAATATGGCGGCCAACTGGCGGGCAGAAATTGAAAATAAGCCGATATTATCACATACTAATTTCAACTTTTTGTCATAATATTGATTTGTATAAACGAAACGGTACATAATATAAGCCATATATTAGTTCCAATGTAAGTCGTAGCCTTTTGGAAGGATGAAAACCCACAATCGCAATGTGGCATTTCAAAATCCATTCTCCGCTAAGGGCTCATACTGGCCGTAACCGTATATAGGTGCGCCGAATAGTCATATTATGACTTCCAAGAATCAAAACAACAGTACCTGAGCTTATTCTGAATTGCCACATTCAGCATTATCTAGACTCGTTTCCGTCTCTTCGTCAGATTAATCTATCTCACTCACAACAACAGTTCAGTACTCTTCTTTGTAGGAGTGTGCCACTAATCGGAACGTTTCAAACAATACATATGCCGGTGTCCAGCTCACGTGTTGGTTTCGAAAGCTTGGAATTCTTAGCGAGCTTCATTCGTGGTATAGCTTATGGTATAATTCAGATGCTACATATGGGGTATATGCGTCATCTTTTGCGATACACTATACAGGTATTCGGTGACCTAATGGGGTTAACAACGTGTACAGCTGGTGATCTTCCAAAAGAGTCACTTCTCAATATATGGTTCATCAATTCACATACTCATCTAATGCACTGACGTACCCGGACAACTTCTGTATATGGCTTCGAATGTTGAAAGCCCGATATTTGACGGATGCATTTCTGCTAAGGCGTAGAAGACCATAATGCATAATATATCCAAACTCCTTGAACATGATCATAAGAACAAGCTTGTTGGCGTCCAGCAATCGTCTCACCGAACAGATCCAAGCAGATGATAACAATACACACGGTGCTAGTTTGTGGGTATGTGTCATGATAGTGGAAATGAAATTGGACCATGACTGCACCGCCCCTTATTTTGTTATGTTTTAGATTCAGACATGATCTCATGTGTGGCTTTGCTTTCCTTGTATGCTAAGATTGTATGTCCCCATCCGTTTGTAAGCCGTTCCTAAACAACTGGACCAGGAGTATGCCATTGGCTACTGCTGTATACGCCCCACCAAGACTGGGGTGTAGTCTTAAAGGCGATACCTTTGATAGTTGGTTGATATGTCATACTCACGCTGGGTGGTATGGTTCAAGAAAGTACAAATGCCATCAACAAAAGGGTGAAATGTTCAACGCGAAGAACATCCAGAGGAATGTTACGTTGATGAGCACTTGCATTCAGTTCAACAAACGTTGGTACACCAAGTGATTTCATGGTAACATCACCAATGCGACCATTTTCCTGCATGAGACATTAACTACTATATTCTAAAGTTATATATATATAAAGCTATATGATCATAAAGGTCGCGTTCCCCAACGGCCACAGCCATTGCCATCGAGACTGTAAATTGTTCTTTAAATACATAGTGAAATAAATGCACCACAGTTACTGACATTTTCTTGAATAATACCGCCCACATACTGACACTAACCCCGAGAAAGGATAACAAAACACGCATACATTCATGCTATAAAGACGTTATCCTTTAGTCCATCCGACTGTTTTGAGGGAGGCTAGCATATTATTATCCAGACAAAAGTGTACGTAGTTGAATCAGAAAGGCTTCGAAACGGATGTGGAAATACAATCTTACCACACCAAATAAAACCGACACGCACGACATTCGATATCTTAAACATGCACCAGGTGTAGGGGTGGTGTATACAGTGGCCCATTTCATTCCCACTATCATGGCGCATGTCCACAAACTATCACCGCGAGCATTGTTCTTCTCTGCTGGGAGATATTCGACGAGACAACTGCGGGGCGTCACACAGTTTGCTTCGGATAATGGTCAAGAAGTGTGGGTAGTCTGTACACTCGGGTCTTCTCCTTAGCAGATAGACATCTGTCCAAGGGAATGAGACAGCTAGCAACCTTCGAAACACTGTCGAAGTTGTCCACATATGCCAATGCGTTCGCTGAGTTTGTGAGTTGACGAACCATCTATTGAGAAGTGACTAGTTAACTGGTTCGCCAGGTGTACATGTCGTTATCCCATGGGGTATGAGACACATACATAGAGATGACCTTCTGTAAGCTAGACACCGGAAAATGAATTGTTTGAAACGTTAAGATTAGAGGGACCCTACTCCCAGGAAGTGGTGAATACTTTGTCGGTGTGCGCGACCTAGATTTTTCAGACAAAGAAATGGAAGCTGGTCCAGATAATTATGGACGTGACGTGGCATATCAGAATCTGTTATCATGTAATTGTTCTGATATAACTATTCGCGCACCTACGCTTACGGCCATTATCGGCGCTAAGTGGAGACTAGATTTCGAAATGCCACATCGCGATATTAATTGTGGTGTTTCATATTTCCAGAAGGATACGAGCTATGTTATGCGTTTTGATACCTTTAAGTTAAATAGTAGATGGTTTATGTACAGTTTCGTCCATACATACCGATATTATGACAAAAAGTTGAAATTAATATGTGAAAATATCGATTTCTTTTCAATTTCTAGCCGCCAATTTAGCAGCGATATTGGCTGTGAGTATCAATTGCCAAACCCTAATAAATACTTCATGTCACTATTCCATATCAACATGTAATGGTGGATAGAAATCGCGAAACAATAACGCCCATCGTAAGAAAGTAAAGTAATGTAGACTTGTTTTCAAATTTCGGTCGCCATTTTGGCCGCCATCGTCGATTTGGAAAACAATTTCTTGCATGAGATGTAATGTAATTACTTCACCTCAGTATTTACAACTCAATTGTAAGCATGGGTGGATTTGTCTCGACAATAATGCCCAATGATGTGAATATGAGGGAATTTCGGTAATTTTTCAAAATCTGTCCGCCATTGTGGGCGCCATTTTGGATTTGGGGGACTTTTATTTGGATATGGTACAAGGAAAGTTCTTTGCCTAAGTGTTCCCAACTTACAATAGTAAGCAGATGTGGAGTTGTCATGACAATAATGCTCACTGGTGTTAAAGTCAGCGATTTTCGGCGATTTTTTATTTCTGGTGGCCATTTTGGCCGCCATCTTGGATTTGGGTAAATATTCCTCAACTCAGGTATAAGAGGAATCCTAGCTCGAGTATCTCCTGCAAATATATATGCATGGGTGTTGTTATAATAGCAATAATATTCATTGATTCGAAACATAACATCGCGTTATTAACGGAGATTCGGCTTTGGCCTATGATACCGGCATTTGGGAAAACGTGATATCGGACAAAAATATCCCGCAATGAATGCATATTATGGTCCCCATATGTTCGCCAATGACTCCTCTATATGACAAATGTATAACATGACGCACAAATTCTAACATTTTCCCACAGAGACAAACGAAAGGTGGTAACATGTCAGAAAAATAGCATATTTTCACATTTCGGCGGCCATCTTTGCCGCCATATTGGATTCTGGTGTCGGATTTTTGGCTAATTTGTAAGGATTATATATAACCATAACGAATCGAGCGGAAAACAAGACCGCATGTGCTATCATCTTTACTATAATGGCGATCAAAGAGACCTGGTGCATTTAAAAAAAATGGCCGCCATGATGGACGCCATCTTGTCTGGAGTCTCTGCGGCCACTTTTTGTTCTTGTTAACAAGTGAAAAAAATTAGAAGAGACCTTAAGGAAGAAAATTAGTGGGGTGAAGTTAAGTCCTGGGGGGGGGGGGGGGGGTGCAGAGGTCGACCAATATCTCCTGGACTAATAAACATCATTTAAAACCCACTTGCACGTCTACCTATTGTTGTCGCCTGAGTATTATCTCGACGAAATGTCTTTCCCAGAAGACGCAGAGGTGTTTGCTCGCCGAGGTGGTATTTATTTTGCTAGTCGTTATTAGGTCAACTGTGTATAATCTAAATAATGATGAATACGAAAAATAATGACCACCTCGGAAAGAGGAATGACTCCTGGTTAAGTGGCCCTGCTTTTATGCTGGTGGGTCCCGGTGAATTACTATGATGTTGGTAGAGCTGATGCTGTTTTGAAAATGTACAGTAATGGCATAAATAATCGACTCCTTAACCACAGCAGACTGAGAGCTTTCCTATGACTGGCAACAAGCCATATTTCCGACTAAATCCTGAAAAATTACCCATAATTCTGCTATGGTTAAGGAGTTGATTATTTAGGGCATTACTGTACCGTTAAATTGTCATATTCAGGACATGTGGCTAATCTGAACGAATGGAGAAAAGCAATTATGTTTATAACACATTGAAAAACATATATGTTGTAAAATATTTCAAGGAACTTGGTGGCTTGAATATGGAAATTAGTCTCGTTTTAAAACATGGCTATGACGTCACTCCTTTGTTCAACGAGTCCAGTTTATAGGATAATGAATGTTATTGTCGAGATCGTACATGATTTTACAAACAACGATCCATTATTTTAATAATGGACGCTCAATATCCAACTTAATGAACTGTTTATTTTACTGTAAACGATTTCATTTTATATGACTTGCATGTATATATGATACCATAATGTATGCACGTGGCTATCTGTAGACAATTGTTTTCAAGTATAATAATTATGGCTCTTATTGATTGCTAGAATATGACAGAATTAGGGATAGACCTATATATATATATAGAGCCCCGTCACTCGGATTGGAGTGAGGGGAGTGTGTATAACATCAAATTCCAGGCATGTCGTTTCACGAATTTTCAGCTGTTAAAATTTCTCGAATCTAATTCCGTTCGCGGGTGGCATTTTGTAGCACCCCTCACGATAAATCCTAAACTATGATATTGTAATTTACATGTAAATGTAGTTACTTCGATCTTTAATTAGTATCACCCGCGATCTGAAACTACAAGATCGCCAAATCTCCGATTATGCATACCGCTCGCAACAATTTGCCATTCAATGGAAATTCTCCGCAAAATCCGAAATATGCCGCATAAATAATTGAATACAAATGCCGAAATGTTAGGGCAAAAATCCCAACGATATTCGTAAATCTATGGCAGAAGGAGCTCATTGTCGGTATATATATAGGTCGTGTCCATTCAACGGTCGGAAACGCAATGGGGTACTGCCTGTCCATTAAGTTGACAATGGGTTAAGATGTCACACCATCCATGCAGCCAATGAGCGATTGGATTGGGCCCAACATGGTATAACGCAGGTGTCTTGACCAAATTTCAGTTTGATCCATTCTGATAAGCGGTGACGCATCAAACAAATGGACTCGGCCATGTTTAAGTAAGATAATAGCTGAAAACTGTACATTATTTCAGCGAATGGAACGATATCGGCCTACAGCCTCGATCGATCCATTCCCTGAAATAATGTACAGTTTTTAGCCATTATCCTATACTTATTAGATCGCGGTCCGGCTCCAGAGATCAACATAGGTCGATATATACGCTAATATTCTTATGCTTCCTGCCAAGCCACATAAAGACTAATTCAAGTGATCGAATGCAGAAAGTTCTGGGCAGCATGGAACATTAAAGAACGTTCCTTGCAGTAGTCTTTTCCTGGAGTGCTATAAGTAAAGAGTTTCGTTTCACTTCGGACAGATTCATGGACAGATTTCAACAGAATTTGGCGTTGCGACTCGGGGTATACCGTCGGATGTTATAACGGCGTTAGTTTATCAAAATATTGCTTAAAACAGAATAAAAAAAACCAGTTTAATTTTGTTTTAATCAAACACACAGAGGGGCCGCTGCAATGTCTATGATCTAAATGTGCGTGAAGCTATATATATATACACGTATAGGAAAATGCTGGTGTGAAATTCATATGGTCATATCTTTGGTTAAAAGGGAAACCACTTCACTTTAAACTAAAATAATTTGCTCTGGTTTTTAAGAACTGTTTTTTTCCGCGATTTTTGGGAGCTGTTCCCGTTATCGTAAAGAATGGCTCTAACGGCGTAAGTCTTTTATATTTCGTTTAAAAGATTTTGTTAGTTTGTTCTTAAAATTTGTTTGTTTGTTAAATTTAGCAAGGAGGTTTTTTTTAATCAAAATGTTTAAAAGACCAAATTGCGCTCGAAGCGCACAAAGGGGCCTGCATGGTGCACATTTTGGTCCCCATCCATTTGGCACAATTGGGCTGCAGGCACATACGCCGCTGAATAAAGGCTCCATTCGGGAACCTGTTTCAGCTGCGCCGAGCGTAATGTAACTGTGCGCTGTCCTGCAACGAGTTCGATAAAAAAAATCTTTGATACTATTGCTACCTTTGTTGTCATTTTGAGTCTTATCGAACAACCAGTATTGATCGGAGCATCAGCCGATGCGGATCGTTGACATATTGTTATCAACAAAAATAGTTCCGGCTTGTATTCCACTACTAGTAGAGGTATACAATAAAATGTATTCAATGGCTGGGGTTCCGATAAATTGAATACATTCGCCTCGCGTCAACTTAAAGGGAGTGGAATAATAAAGTTTATTATATCCAGATGTTAAAAATCACTGTCATGATTATATAAGAGGTTATTCAATTAATAATGCCCACTTCCAACATAGTTAGCTATGATATTGGTTAGGGCCATGCAACTTATGGGCAAAATGAATGGGCGAAACCAAGTGTATTATTTTCATCATATTGTTTTTTGTTCACAATATATGTAAGAAGACATTCAGATGCAACATTTATATTATAGGAATAGCAAAACTTGAAAATAAATCAAGTTATTATTCAATATTGTGTACAGTATGTGTACGAGTCCAGGTTGTGGTGACAAGTCATATTGGATTAGTACAATAGAAACACATACTGTACACAACATTGTATAATGGCATTTTATTATCCATCTGTATGTTTATCCAAATGTTGGGAATACAACTTTTGTGTTTATTCTTGGTATTTGTCGGTATTTGATTCTCTATAAAAGCCTGTATTTTTGATCATAAGAAAGCATGATTTGGAACAGCAAACACGGAAGTGAAAACAGAAACTCAATGCGAAGTGAAACATCTGTTCAATCCACCAAAGTATTGCGCGCGCATCACAATTTCACCGATTCATTTGGCAGTGGAGTTACTTCGTGACGTCACGGATTCCCGATAAATACATGTTATCGCTGCAGTGAATTGATCTGGGCGAAGTATCACGTCGAGTTGAAGAGGTCAGATCGCTTGATCAAACGAGCCGCTGCATGACGCGATGCAAACCCGAGATCAATTCATTGCACCGATAACAGGTTTATTGTATGACATGCTTTTTATTTAAAAAGCACAATTAATTATGAAATGAAACCACATGTAGGCCACTAGTAGCAAGAATAAAGAAGAAAATATTTTTGTACAATAAATCGTCCGGCTTTTTACGGACATGCGCAGTATGCGAGATAGAGAAGGGTGGTATGACATCGGATCAAACTGTAGCTGATCCGATGGTCGGGAAATGATCGCTTTACTCAAGTGGTATTGGGAAAGAAAAAAACGATAGTCAAATAAAAAAAAAAGTCATATTGGACTCGAGTCCAATATGACATTCGGGAGTCCAATATGATTTTTTCCCGGATTATGATGTGACGGTTTTTGCCCATCATAAATAGTGTGAGTTAAGGGATGAACAATAAAATATGTTTTTGCACACCCATTGGTTTATGTTTTGCGAAATACAGAAATTTCAAAACGTTCAAAAATGATTGTATTGTCCTTCAACAATAGAAATATTTACGTTGAGTACCCAGTATGGAGTAAACTACATACCCACAAATACAATAGTATCCGTATGAACCTGAGTGTATGTTTACGACGACTGGTTCAGAACGTCATTGGCGACGTTAACTTTAACAGAAAATATCTCAATTATTATAGGAGTCTACACAAACCACACGTTTGAAAAATATCGACATAAAAGTTAGTATATTACAAGCTACGATGTTCATAGTGTGCAATACACATTGAACAACACATATTTGTGAACATTTCGCTCGTAAGTCGTGCCGCGAGGTAAAACTCGAACCTCTGGGTTGTCACAAACAAACTCGTTCAATAACGTTAACCAGTTCACATACGTGTGTCGTTCTATATATCTATTTCTAGGTCCATAACATGGTAATAAATTAATATAGTATCCCCTGCCAATTGCACACACCATATTTCAATATACATTTTTATTGTATATACATCCACACTAAGCCAAGTCAACATGATTATCAGCATAAGTATTATTGACTTTAACATTTACATAAGAGTCCGAATTTAGATCAATTCGCAAAGTTAAAAGCGAACTATTTATCGCTCCTGTCGCGTTCTGAATTGAAATCCATTTATTTCTCTAATCATCCAAATGTAGATATTACAGAGCAAATAATGTGATTACCAATTAAATAATACAGTTCAGAACGGGTTGTAAGGTGCGTGACATTAATTGGATATGTGTTTGCGGTAGTACCATAAAATGGCAATATACAGTGTATTAATGTTGGGGTCATTCATACCCATTCTATATAGAGCTTAGGTAAACTGGTGGAACATGATATCTACGGGCGTATCCAGAGTAGAGATTCATGGCATTGCCGAATAACAAACAAGGATCCACCCTTCCTGATATACCGATACATGTGTAGTAGTATATTTAAGAAATAAATACACTGCGCATCGGCGTGGTTTGCATAATTTGACCACAAAGAAACTGATTGAAAGGACGACGGGAAGCGGAATCCTACAATCAGTTTCTGTGGTCAAATTCTACCATACACACCGATGCGCTTCTGGGTCATAAAGTCTGTCGGAACTTAAATACGTTTCCAGGTTTCGAACTGGTGGAACATGATCTCTACGGGCGTGTCCAGAGTAGAGGTCCCTGGCATGGCCGAATGACAAACAAGGATTCACCCTTCCTGATATACCGTTTTGTAATACGACCTTGCCTAAACCTACATACAAGTATCAGTTTCTTGTCAAGATATTTCACAAAGTATAGGTGTCGGTCCCAGCTCGAGAATATTTGATTCAGGCGATGTTTTTGAGCCGATTTCACGATAATCATGAATTGATTACGCGGGGGGGGGGGATTATGACTTCAAAGGTCGCATCCATGTGGACCTGATTATGCATTGTGTCCTTCTAGTACGCCTCTGTATTATGTGACGACTTGAAACACAAACACCGATTAAACGTGCATCTTAACCGAGACGTTCCCCTTAATAGAAGAAACAGGTTCCCGAGAACAATGTTAACAACAAACTCACTTCTTCGCTTCCAAACTTGTCGTTTCACTTAAAAATACGGATGGCCGTCGAGATGGGTATTGCTGTTAAAATATTCACAACCGTTAAAATCTATATAAATTACAGAGAAGAATATTAAAATATAGAAATATTTTGTTCTTATACCAATCATAAATATCGCGAAAATAGCATGTTATTGTCACGATCGTCTGCCGTGTTATCACGGGCGAAACCCAACTAAAAAACCTTGGTTAAAACTGCCACCGTGTTGTTTACAACATACCGGTATAGCGCTCACTAAGCCTCGCCACTTAAAATGTTAGTGTTGAATCAGAGTCCCCTGGGGAAAATTACTAAAATACCAATATAGACTATACCAGTGAAAAGGTTCTAAACATCGATTTTGGCTAAAACCATCTATCAAACCCTACTAAATTCTAGAAATCGATAATTGCAGCCAAATATATCCTCATGTGTGTCTTATTGGCAATAAAAGTCCCTTTAATTTGACATATAACTCGGCGAAATTGAACGAATCGAAGTCGAGATGTCCTATATCGGAAACTAGCGAAATCTACGGAATTAATCGGGTCATAAATCTCCCTGTCCGCTCAGGGGCCATTGACCTAGTTATAAAATCAATATTTTTGAGCAATAATTTATCGCGAACGTGTACTTAAACCCGATGGCATAACCTATAAATGCTCATATATGTTCCGCAAGTCATTCAGAAGCCATCCATACCTTTTTTATTTCATCCGATGTGCTTGTGCTCAATTTTTCAACTTTATTCATTAAACGAATTCCAGAAACAAGACGAGTCTGCGACTTCCAGTAAATTTTGAAAGCGAAAGTATATCAAGAATGTGGAGGGTCATGGTCACGCTATTTTCGCAGAATTTTATATTGTATCAAAAGAAATTCCAATTATTTAACGATACTTTCAAGTTCACTTCTGTTTTAAAATCAGATAAACTTCTTGGTACAAAGAAAATTAATAATTCAAGTGTTTCACCAATACTCTATCAGATGTCTATGCATATTGATTTTATAAAGCCATCATTTGTGAACTTTGCTCTCGATTATTATTAATCAAACAGCAACCCGTCAAAATTTTCTGCGAACAATTTTTTTTTCATGCTAAATGTAACTATCTTTGGTATGGAAGGTGTTTATTGTTTTGATATATCTTAAATGTGTCGCACTAAGGTGCTTAGTGACCAAATTACTCAAGGTGGCTTCCGAAAATGGCAACTAAATAGTGTAAAAAGTTGATTTTTCACATATATCCAGAACATAATTATCAGCTGTTCCGAAAGGAAGCAAAGTGTGGCTCACTTGGTTATTAGACATGTCAGTTAATCGACTGACAACTAAATATTCTATTCTGTTTGTCGTTGTCACAGTACCGTATGAGGCATGACAAATTTATTTTGAAGTATGCAGTGTGGAATTGTGCCGAAAACGTCTTTTGGGATTGTGGCCATGGTTTTGAAAGGAAATTGGCAGAACTTTGAAACGGAACTGAGAGGGACCATAATATGTCCAAATCCAAATAAATAGTCTCTACTTTCAGATTGTGAACACATCCGAGCCCAGTTAATGTCAATATAAGCTGCAAACATAACGGTCTTTCCGTTGCAATGATAGTGGGATTTCCGACAGATCCTGTATATGTGTTAAAATTACCTTTGAAGAGGGCGTTTTTTACGAGAAAATTATTTTCTGAAGTGATGAAAGGTCGTTTTTATCTACAAAAAGAGTCGGTCGCTCAAATGCAGCCCGCTTGCGATCGGCAAATGTGTATGTATACTTTGTTTACTTACGTTTACAGTTGTTGGTAATCCGTCTATTCAGTTACAAAACTTGTTTTATGTTGTTATTCTGCAATATTTTGATATAAAATAGAATTGTTTCGCCTCGGCGACAGCAATATCCGATCAGTTGTTTGAACGGTTTATACATTGTGAGTTGCTATTGTTTCTGGAGCAGCAGATGGAATTATTACATGACTGGACATATATGCCTTTGCTGACCGCTCTGGACATTGGCCGTTGTATCGTTATGATGTCGTATTACAGCCGTTAAATTCTGGACTGTTTATATATAGACGGTATCTCTTAGAAACGTTTGACTCATGGAGTGAGAAGGGGTGTCCGTTTGTAGGTCTCTTAAACACATTCGCCTCCCAAATATACATAGCATGGGCAATTGTATCGTTTATCAATCTCGGTATCTTTTGTATAGCAAAATTGTGCTATGGTGCCACAATTGATTCATCAAGCAAACCCAACACCACCACCACCACCACCACCACAAATGGGTGCTCAGTTTAATGTTTGACAGGACAAATCAGCGTCTACACCCTGTGTGTGCCGATCGGTGTATTGCTGTGGGTCAATGTAGAGCTGTTAACCGCGGGAATTCCGGTACGAGGGGTAGATTGGAAAACGTGGTTTGTCAAAGCACAGAATGAAATTTGTTCTTAACTGTTTTTTTGCTTTAATCATCGAACAGAGGACCCAACAAACAGTAAGTATGATTGCCTAGTTAATAATATCGCATAATAGCGTCCCTTCAATACTTTATCACAGCTTTTGCCTCGAAAAAGGTCAAACTCATGTTTAAATCTCCACAACTTTTGCAAACCAAGACCTTTACTCCGGGAAACCAATTGAAATTATAGGCAAATATATTGAGAATCGATTTGGGTGTGTAAACCCAACTATCAAAGCTATAATTCTTGGTGAAAATTTAGTTTGACGGAGGGCACTACCGAGAAAAAATGGCACGAATATAGCACGAGAAGATCATCTGATAGTTACGATTTTACCGCAAATGTTCGGGAAATAGCAAATTATTTACATTCCAGTTTCATTGAGATTTTAATGGAATTCGAACTAAATGCAGCTGTTTCCTTATTCCATGATCTGTTGGAATATGCAATTGATCTAATATCGATATGGCATGTCTGTAATAACCTACAACATTGTATTTATTACCTATCTAGTATATATGTGTGATTTATACAGATTTCCCAGTTAATTATCAGGTAGGCCTATATATGTATATTGTCACTGCCGAAATTGACGTCATTTCCCTTTTGACGTTTAATTTCTTTTTGTGAAATTTCGTGCATAAATTGTCTTTTAAAAGTAGTTCCCAACAATTTAAACCACACATCAAGCTGCCAAATTTCTAGCTGGGATATGTAATAAACAGAATAATCAACAGGCTGCGATGATTACGTGATATAACGCACTCAGTAGCTGTACTAACTTGTAAACTCCTTCATTCGGGTTTCTGTCAGGTCCATCCACTTTGTGACGTATATCACGTAATCATTGAATCCAATTGATTGATCTCAATATAAGTAAGTTCCATAGTATTCATCCACATGGTGTTTTCTCCCATCGTTTCATGGATGGTGCAGGCGTTTAAATGTTTTCACTGTGGATCAAAGTGGACGAACCTGAGTGATATTGTAGACCACAATGTCACAGATCACAGATCACGGACAATGTGAGTTGCGCTATATTTGGAAAAGTTTTTGGACCATGCAACAGGGACAGAGAAATACGCGCTGAAAGTTCATCGTAGTGTCATTCCAACAGACCTAGTCTCAGAGGGGAGAAGGGTCGATGCTAAGGACGAGTCAATATTCATTGTCAATGTGAAATCGAAAGTAAAAAGCCTCAACACACCTGTCAAGCGAAAACTAAACTATGAATCAGAACTAGTTGATGAACAAGAAGGCAGTTCAATGGATGATACCAGTGGCAGTAGTATCACAATAGACGAAACGGAATTTGAAGTTGAGATTGAGGAACTAACAGACCTGCTGCCAAAAGTGCTACAACAGTTAGAAGGCGAGGGGCATGTCGATCTATAAATGGAGATGAATCGACTGATCGCTCATGGCTCACTACCCTTGGACAATATATGTTATTTGTTATTCTTGGACTTAGTCCGGTTATTTTCTTTGCCAACTACATCGATGATGCGATTTCCAAGAGAAACCAAAACGTTCTGGTTAGCTGGATATCGGCTATTTCGAGGAATATTTCTTCGTTTCATGCGGGGTCCTCAACACATTGGCGACATAACTCAAGGATTAACAGAGAGAAACTACTATGACCCTCTAACAGCTAAGCTGAATTTTGCCGCACCTCATAGACTCAACCTTATGACAATTAAAGGACCAAGAATCTAAAAACGACCAAGAATCTAAGGGTTATCTTCCTGGTATTCGCCAAGACGTTATCCAGCAAGTAGCACATGGGTTTGGAAAAAAAAATAGTTAAGATAGCAGTCGACGGAAAAAATATATGCAGAGGAAAAGGCAACGTTCTTGGTGATGTTGATTGTTGGGGAAGAGAGACCGACCCAACGCTGGAAGACAGACGGAAAACGCTGGAGAAGGACAAAGAAGCAGTATCAAGATGTTTGGAAATTATAGAAGATTGTGAGGCCTGTCGAATCGATGACTTGGAGTCAGTCTTATCTTCTGCATCTTCGGAATCAGTCCCATATATGTTCGAAGAATGTCCAGAGAATAACACCGCCTAAACCTGTTAAAATACCAGCATATATGAAGGTTTAATTTCAGCTGTCATCCGGTCTTCGACAGCTTTTTCCCGATGATACCATGTTTTCTCATTGCTATATTCGTGCCATATTTTCTCGGTAGTGCCCTCCGTCAAACTAAATTTTCACCAAGAAAGATAGCTTTGATGTTGGGTTTACGCACCCAAATCGATTCTCAATATATTTGCCTATAATTTCAATTGCTTTCCCGAAGTAATGGTCTTGGTTTGTTAAAGTTATGGAAATTTAAACAGGAATTTTACCTTTTTCGAGGCAAAAGCTGTGATAATAGTATTGAAGGGACGCTATTATGCGATATTATTTACTAGGCAATCATACTTACTGTTTGTTGGGTCCTTTGTTCGATGATTAAAGCAAAAAAACAGTTGAGAAAATTTCATTCTTTGCTTTGACAAAGCACGTTTTCCAATCTACCCCTCGTACGGGAATTCCCGCGGTTAACAGCTCTACACCTACCCACAGCAATACACCGGCACACATAGGGTGGTCTAAGTTTTCGGCTACGATTTGAATCACAAGCCCAGAAATCACATTCATATCGCTATTTGGTGCCAAGAAAGCTGCCATTTTTGCAAGACCAAACGTGAATCTCATGTGTAAGTAACAACAAAGCCACTCAATTCTTTGGGGTTTCATACTACATGCATATCTGTCTATCTTATCGAAAGTGTTTTGGCGCCTCTGATGACCTAATTTGTCATGACTTTTGCGAATCAACAGAGTCGTAAAAGTTAATATACATGTACATGTATATTTGAATAGCCGAAACAGCATACATAATTCTTCATTCATAGTATTAATGACCGCTATATACATGTATACATAGTGTTACTGATAAAGCCCACACGATGTTAGCAATGTAAGTTATAATATACATGTCACCGAATTACGCTCTTTACTATGGGCTATAGCATGGTATAGGTATCAAATGTGGCTTCTTTAACCCACACGGCTTGATTCCTCATATCATTGGAGAAGAGAATATATGAATTTGGTGGAAATTGACGCTAAACATATTTTTATCTATTTTTGTGACCCTCGGGCCCTCCACTCCTTATTCCTGACTCAATTTGACATCATTATGAAGATGAATATATATCAAATTGTTGGTGGAAATCGGCGACTAAACAAATTCTTATCAAATTGAGTGCCCCGGACTTCCGGTTTACGTTTTGCCGCGAACGGACGCACTCAATTGGTGCTCAATGAAAAAATCCTATAATCAACGATATTCGGGCTAAATGAACAATTTCTGAGCAAAATAAAGAAAAAGCAGCATGTATTAACAAGAATGAGATACGATTTTGTGAGCATATTGGAAATTCGATGGAATTAGAAAGTTAATTCTACTTCGAAAGTTCCCGAGTGCGTGGCCGCCATATTGAATTCCTTGGATTACTGGATTAAAATTTCGGACTTAACACAATTTCAAGGTAAACGACACAAAATATTCACCAGCATAATGCCAGGAAATAAAAGAAAGAAATCTAAAGCCGCCAAAAAGCTAAACTTAGATAATTCAGATGATTCAGCAAATCAGGACTCAACATACAACGAAACAGACGAAAGCCAACATAGATCCCCAAAAAAACAGATAACAATGGATAGATTTGTCGGTTCAAATGGTCCTGAATCATCAACACCGTTAACAGCGCAATTGCGTGTCCAAGAACAAATACAAACTGTTATACATAAGCTGGACTCGCTTTCACAGGAAACAAAAGAAAACTTTGAAAAAATGTACAAAACGCAAGAAGAAAGGCTAAATGAAAAAATGAAGGATCTTAATAAAGAATTATCAGAAAAACTATCCAACACAGTAAGCACCACTGATAAAATTTCAGAAATACAGGGACAAGTTTTCTCTGAGAAATTCTCCGAGCTTGAAAAGGGCATCACAGATAAATTAAACTCCCGTGTAACATCGCTAGAGAATCGGATTGTGGAACTGGAAAATTCGAAGGCTGCTCTCGAAATAAAAAACAATGAATTATTCGAAAGAAACTCGAAACTTGAGTTCGATCTGTGTCGCCTTTGGTACGATCACAACGACCTAGAGCAATATACACGAAAAGACAGTATAAGACTAAGAGGAATTCCGGAATCACCAAACGAAACGCACGTAGAATCAGCCAAAAGAGTCGTGAGTGAGCTGAATGCGATTCTGAACACAAACCTTTCAACAGACGATATCTCAATTGCCCACCGTCTAGGTAAACCAGAGGACATGGGACCAGAACAGAAGAAGAGTCACACAGAAACAAAAACAGGACCCGTACCATCTCCGAAACAACTTAATCCGCGGACACTTATTGTGAAATTCGCCACACGAAATGCTAAACTAGAGGTCCTCAGTCGGAAAAAAATAAATAAGGATAAACTGAAATCAACAGGTGTGAAAACTATTATAACCGAAGATATAACGCAGTTCAACAAATACTTGTTAAATAAAGCCTACAACTCACAAGGAATCACCTCATCATGGATCTCTAATTCGAAACTTTTAGTGAGAGCATTCACTGGGGAAATAATCAAATTCCGAACAGAAGAACAGCTGGATGACATTGTTGCGTACCACTCAAACCTGTTGAGGGCCAACGAACATCCACCACATATTCACCGACGATAAGTCCTACACAAAACAATAGTGTGTGTAATCAGACCTGTTGATTGTTGTGTGTTGATTTTGCATTACTAGAATAAGAAATGTAAGCCAAAGCAAATGACACTGTTATCCATGCAATGATATAATTTCCTAATTAGGTGACCCAGTGTAACGCGTCAAGCTGTTAACAGGATTTCACTAATTTATTAATATCCCAACGCAGGTGAACTCGATTTCTATTCAATATAATAGCACAGCCTATTTCTGCACTTTGCCAAATCGACCACTCCAGTCAGCAATAAAGTGAGTGCTCGTCGCAATAAGAATAATACATAAGTACGTTTAATGTTCACGAAGGCGAGACAATGTGCTTACTCTTTATTGGGCCAAAAGGAAATTAGACAATTAGAAGATAACAGTGCGAAATTTGGCTTTGACTTATATATATATCTATACTCACACATGCTCTGAACAACCAATTGTCACTATATTGTAGAGGCTATTGCCTGTATGTATTATACTTATAATGCATGTAATTTTGTCGACTATATTGTCGACTATAATCTCAGTCAGTGACGAATTTATATCTGAACATCGAATCTCAATGAACCATAACAATAACCCAGCTCACATGCATTCAGAATTAATCTCGATTGAACAATTAAAATATATCATAAGCGTACGCATGTGACATGGAATCTCGTATCACAATATTTGACAAAATCATTGATAGGCGATAACTATATTCTCGACTCTTCGACTTTGAATGACCATAGTAATATATCAGCTCACATGCACGTGACATGGAGCTTCGTAGCACAGTCTAGATTCATATGCATACATGAAATGAACTGACAGACCTTTTGTATGTGAGATATGAACCCTTTATTAAGGGCGGCGATAATGTTATTGTTGACCCAACATTTTTGAATGGACCATAACAATATCTCAGCTCGCATGCATGCGACATGGAACCTTGTATCAAATGCAATCTATATTCTTATCTTCACATGTACATGCACACACATTATAATTAATATAACATTGGAAACAACAGGTTGCATGAATACCATCTATATTTGTGTGTATTTAATATACGTTACCGTCAGTGAGAACCTGCTTGAAGTTAACCGACAGTCCATTTGTATGTGAGATATGAACCATTTATTTTAAATATTGCTATATGATTGGATATGGATATAATGTTCATACTTTCACCATGATTTGAAATCAAGCCACTCATCCATTCGCCCTGTATTACTATTTTTCTTGTTTCTTCAACTTATGTTATAACCTGACATCAACATTAATCATTTCGATACATTGATTATATCCCGCTATAAAAATATATGAAAGTAGAATTTAAGAGCAAGGCCATACAGATGCGACATTAAAACAATCATAAAACTCGTAAATATATATATTTTTATCATCATATTAATACGCTCTTAGCCACTCATTTATATACTTTATACTACCCCAATTTGAAATTACCATTATTCATTGTAGATATTCCGCTATAGAAATTAAGCAGTAGATCATACAGTTGATACATAATAATTACCCATTAAATCCATGTTTGTCACCATAAAATGATGCTCTCAGCCAGAAACGACATCATTATTAATCTGTATTAAGCAGATCTGTTACTTATTTGAAGATAGGCCTGCCCACAACCCCCACCCTAAATTCAAAGAATGGCGGCCACGCAAACGGGAAACTCGGAACGACAGGACGACTAAACCGGAAAGCAGGTGTAAAATAGCTTTTAAATTTTCAGATTCCCCCACAGATGTGAGAATGGTGTGCGACATGTATGGATGTAAATTGTTAAATTTGTATTTGTCAATCCTCAATATACTCAATCGTCTTATGTGTTGCACTTATGTTTATGTTCATGTTTATTTCTGTCGTGAAACCATGTCGCTGATATATCTTTTTCAGTCTCACATGCATGAATATATGGAAATTGTGGTGGCTTCGCCTTGTCTAGGACGAGTTAGTGTCGACTATTTTAATGTCAACTCTTAATATTATCTCTGTCAACTGTCGAGGGCTAAACGAAAATAAGAAGCGACGCGACGTCCTCAACTATCTAAAATCCTTAGATGCTTCAATTTACTGTATTCAAGATACTCACTTTACCACAGATCTCCAAAATATTGTCAGATCTGAATGGGGGTTCGAATGTCGATTTGCCAGTTATAATTCACAATCTAGAGGTGTGGCGGTTCTGTTCCGAAATAATTTCCAGTTCAAGATAAATGAGACGTTTTCGGATAAAACTGGTAATTTTTTAATACTTGACATTACAATTGAGGATTTTCGGCTCACATTGGTTGTTATATATGGACCCAATAAAGACGAACCAAAATTTTACAAAGAGCTAAACGACAAAATATTCGAGATTGGCAATACTCAAATTTTAATATGTGGTGACTGGAATTTAGTCCAGGACAACTCGATCGATACAAAAAATTACGTTAACGTCAACAATCCTAAAGCGAAAGCCGAAATTGAAAACTTAAAGAGTAGACACGATTTAGTAGATCCATGGCGATTGACCCACCCCTCCACCAGACGGTACACATGGCGAAGAACCTCTCCTCTTAAGATGGCTCGACTTGATTACTTCCTTATATCGTCTGATCTTATGAGTCTTATATCAGATAATCCTGATATTCTTCCTGGCTATCGTACCGACCACTCAATCATCAAACTGAATCTCCAATTTAATAAAATCAAACATGGTCGTGGGTTGTGGAAATTTAATAATTCGCTTCTTTTGAAAAAGGAATATCAGGAAATAGTCAAACAAACAATTAAAGAAAATGTGGAACGGTACAGTAAGAATAACACAGAAGACTCACTTACTGTGTCACCATCTTTGTTTCTCGATGCATTGTTGTTAGATATCAGAGGCAAAAGCATTCAGTTTTCCACCCGCGTTAAGAAGGACCAAATAAGTAATGAAAAACGGCTGATTCTAAATAAAACAGAAACCGAAAAACAACTGCGCGATTCAGATAGCACAGATCCGACCGATATATTGGGGAAAATTAGAGATATCGACACAGAACTGGAAAAAATTCGGAAAGATAAAATGAACGGCCTCCTTGTCCGAACGAGAATTAAATATATGGAGGAGGGGGAGAAACCAACAAAATATTTCCTTAACATGGAAAAACGAAATTTCATTTCAAAAACAATCAAAGAAGTTATAGACAATAGCGGTCAACACATTTCTGAACCCACCGGCATTATTGAATGTACCAAAAACTTTTACACAGAGTTGTACACCGAAAAGCCTTTGTCGGCCAATCACGATACACAAAAAATTCCACATAACATTAGAGTTACCCCGCTTACCCCAAACCAAACATCGTCTATTGAAGGAGAATTATCTCTCTCAGAACTAACAGAAGCTCTTAGAAACATGAAAAACGGAAAATCACCTGGTCCCGATGGGTTTACGGTCGAATTTTATAAACTATTTTGGCCAGAAATAGGTCCATACGTATTAGAATCATTGAATCATTGTTTTCAAAAAGGCGAACTGTCCATAATGCAAAAACAAGGAGTTATAACCATGATCCCCAAAAAAGACAAAGACAGGAAATACCTAAAGAACTGGCGCCCAATTACACTACTGAATGTTTCCTACAAACTGGCATCCGCTTGTATTGCTAACCGCATGAAGAAAACACTCCCTTTCATTATAAACGTAGATCAGTCAGGATTTATCCCGGGCCGTTTCATCGGTGACAGTACACGCATAATATATGATATGCTATATGAAACGGACAAACGGAACATGTCTGGTATGCTTTTACTTATTGATTTCGAGAAAGCATTTGATACGGTCTCCTGGTCTTTCATCGAACAATGCTTAGAAAAATTTAATTATGGAGAAACGATCAAAAGGTGGATCAAAACATTTTACAACGATATTCAATCAGCCGTCTTAGTTAATGGCAATTTGTCTTCATTTTTCAAGCCAGCCAGAGGCTGTAGGCAAGGCGACCCGTTATCACCGTATATTTTTCTCTTATGCGCCGAGATATTCGCTGAAATGATAAGAGGAAATAAGAAAATAATAGGTGTTACCCTCGACGAGACAGAGTACAAAATAAACCAATATGCAGATGACACTACACTTGTACTAGATGGGAGCGAAGCCAGCCTCAGAGAATCTCTATCCGTGCTTGAATCATTTGCTACTATGTCGGGCCTGAAGGCTAATCTAGACAAATGCCAAATAGTCTGGTTGGGCTCTCAGAAAATGAACACATCAGTTCCTTCAGAATTCAAAATTAAAGTTTCGAATACATTCACAGCCCTCGGAATTAAATACAGCACCAATATGTCCGAAATACCAGAAATTAATTTCAGAGACAAGATCGACAACATGAAAAAGATAATAGACAAATGGAAATATAGACATATCTCACCCATCGGTAGAATAACAATTATCAAGTCTATTCTCATTCCAAATATTGTACACCTTCTCCAATCCCTCCCAAATCCAAAGCAAGATATCCTTGACGAAATCAATAGAATTCTATTCAAATTTGTATGGAACAATAAACGCGACAGGGTCAGTCGTACACAACTTTGCAGGGGTTATGAATATGGCGGACTAAAAATGATTAATATAAAACATTTCAACGATGCTCTCAAAATAACCTGGATGCGCAGATGTATCACGAAGTCACCCCCATGGTTGAACATAACACCCCGAGAAATTTCAGATCCCTTACTAGCGACTTATGGCTCAAAATACATCAACACTGTTCTATCAAAAACTGGGAACCCTTTCTGGCGCGACGTTCTTATGGCTTGGAAGAGTTGCTTGAAAAATATGCCAAACGATAACTCACCCCTAGCGACTCAGACTGTTTGGAACCACGATGAACTCCGAATGAATAAAGACGCAATAAATAGTAGCGAGTGGAAGGAAAATGGCATCTTATTTATAAACGATCTTATCACACCAGGAAATAAACTGCACACACTTGAAAGTTTCACCGCCAAATTTGACATACCCACCACTTTCTTGACATTGCAAAGTGTCAACACGCAGTTCCGCATTTTATCAAAACAGACGAAAAAAGATCTCACTAGCACTGAGACCCCCTTTATTCCAAACAATATTCACCTGCTAACAAAAAGTAAACATGGATGTAAGGAATTTTACAACCTCCTTATCTCAGACAATGGTCAATTCCCACTGTGTGTATCAAAATGGAAAAGAGATATGGGACCTAATACAACCACAAGTTCATGGTCTCATATATTATCATCGCCATTCAATTGTCTGCGAGATTCTAGATTACAATGGTTTCAATATCGGATAAATACACGTATTTTGGGAACCAAAAGGTTGCTATTTCTTATGAAAATATCTGTAGACGATTACTGTAACCGGTGTAATTTACCTGAGAACATTACCCACATATTCTATGAATGCTCTGCCGTAAAACTATTCATAAATGACACACAAAAATGGCTGGATGAACACAAGCTGGACATCTCTATCACTCGTAGCAATATAATGTTCGGCCCTCCCCGCCAGCAAAATTTCAGTGTCAAAAATTTATTTCTGACATTGCTTAAATATTACATATACAAAACCAAATTTGACCCCGATACCTTATCCCTGAAATCATTTCTACGTGAACTTGATGAGAGATACCGGTTAGAGAAATATATAGCACTAAAGAGAGATATCCTCAACGACTTCGAATTTGAATGGTGTGAGATATACCTTGCCCTGTCAAGTACTTTGAGGACAAATAACTATTTGTGATTATGTTCGTTTTTTCACTTGTTGATGGTTGGTCGAATTAACGCTATATAAATACCGGGCACGGATAGAGGCATTTTTGTTTTATCATATCGGAGACTATAAATTACATGGATATTTAAAAGCATACAAAACGATTTCTGATGACATTCCAGTCATAAACATAGTCTGTGTAATCAAAAACACGCATGAGGTGTCTTCGAATTTGAACGTGTGTAAGGCGTGTGTGAGTTGCGAGCGAAAGTCCCCCCTCCCGAAAATACCAGGACATTATTTTTGTTATTGTCATTATGCTGTATTTTAAATATATGAATATGTCCATGTATATATTGTCAATAAAGAATAAAAAAAAATAAAAAAAATAAAAAATAAAAAACAAAAAAACAAAAAAAATTGAGTGCCCCCACCTTGAGTGCCCCTATCTCTCTCCCAAGCAGCACCAATGTGTCGTATTTTAACCATGCGATTACATTCCTCATATCACGGAGAAGAATATTTACCAATTTGGTGGAAATTGGCGCTAAAAATAGTTTTGTATCAATTCTGGTGACCCTCACCCCTCCATGCACCCCTGACTCGAACTTATGACATCTTTAAACGACACCATTATACCCATGGGGATGATTATGGATACATTTTGTGGTACTCGGCGACAAAAAAGTCTTATGAAATGTAATCCCCTCCCCATGCATCCAGGGTCGTGGCGCATGGGGTTTCAGGGGGGGGGGGGTCTCACCCACATCTTTGGACCAAATGTTAAATAGTTGGAAATATCATACTGACACAACAGTAGTTGGAAACTTCACACCAAAAATAGGTTGAAAGTGTTCTCGTAGTTTCATTTTCCAACGAATAATTAGTTGGGAATTTGTTGTTTTTATACAAACACTGATATATATTTTTTCATGGTTTTTGGTCAAAATCTAGGACTGAAATAACCATCAATTGGAAATTTTCCATCCTTAGTTAGGTCGGAAATTCCCGACACTTGGAGGGCTTGTTACCAGTCTAAATGCTAGGATTTTGCTGTTTCTGGTTCAGATTTCAAGATTTTCTCCCACTGGTTATGAGGGGTCCGATCACACCTCCGTGGCCAGTCAAAAAAAATCATTTTTTTAAATCGAGGCCTAACTTAGCCTGGAGTTATATCTCTAGATGGTAGGATTTTGCAGTTTTCATGTTCAGATTTCAAAATCACTGGGCTGAGGGGTCCTGGTTCTTCCCCGGTGACCAGTCAAAAACTGCTAATCAGTAAAACAAAATGGACGCCTGAATTTGCCTGGATACCATTAGATGCTAGGATTTTTGCAGTTTTCATATTTCAAATATTTCTCCTACTGGGCCGAATTATGGTCGACCCAGTGGGTCCTCTTCCCTTATCGGTAGTCAGTCGCAGATTAATATTCATCGACAATAAACCAAAATCCAGGCTGTGAAATGTCAGTTCGGAAATTTCAAACCAGGGGGGTGCAAATTGATATTACACGAACTTGGAGGTTCGGGGGGGGGGTGAAGTTGGAAATACCATGGTTGACACCGCCATCGACGACCCTCTAGTCCGTCCATGCATGCATCTCTCACCCAAACGGCACCAATTTGGCGTCTTTAAATCACATGATTAGATTCTTCGTATCGCGAAGAAGAGTGCATGTCTGTCAATTTGTTGGAAATCGGAGCTAAATATTTTTATTTTAAATGCCCCTCTCCCTTTCAGTTCAGCCCCCTCGAATGACGCCACTTTTGAGAGCTTTAAGCCACACCATTAGATTCCTGATATCATGGAGATGATTATGAATATGTTTGGTGGTAATCGGCGACTAAACAAATCAATGTTGGTGCCCCCCTCCCCTTCCGTGCGCCCCTCACTCGAACGGTGGCACGTCTGACATATTCAGACCAAACTATTAGATTCCTCATATCATGGAGATGGTTATGTATAAGTTTGGTGGAAAACGTAGACAAAATATTTTTCTACCCACGATAACAACATCATCGTCACTTTAGAAAATTCTAACCCGCACCATTATATTCCTCGTAAAAAGTTACACACGTTAGACCCCTTTGATACCATCAAAATATCCCCCGTGAATTTCTATAGAAGACAGACAGACAAACATTCGCAAATATAGATATAGATACAGAGGATTCTGAACCTGATTTAACAAGTTTAGTGAATGAACGTGTTGTTATTTTCTGAGATTTCTGGTGCTTTTCATTAAGCTTACCTGATTGGCATTTCACCGGATGGTTATTTAAAACAGATCACACCCGCTGTCAAGCTATGTTTTCATCAAACTTTGGGGTGGGTTCCCAATAGCCCTTGGAAAAAACGTGTGTTTGGGGGGGGGGTGAGTGTCCGAGATCTGAAAGGAAAAAACTTGCGTTCTTTGTATCCTGGAGTTTTATCCTGCAACACCCCCGGGCCTCCCCCTAAGTGACAAACGTCTGGATTTTTAAGATTATAATCTATGGTCAGATTGTGTTCCTTTAGCAAAATTACATTGGCTGCTCATGTGGTTGTGTTCCTGTCAATGGTACGTCACTCTACAAGCACGGTGTTCTTGTATTTGTTTTTATAAGGTTGCAATTTTCATATATGTTCTTTTATTTCAGTTGATGAGGCGGTGTGAAGGATGTCATGTATGCAGTAGAGTGCTTTGAATGCCTTAAGGTGACCCTAAGATTTTATTAAGAGGGCATTTGCATTGCTATACAAAGTGTTGTTACGATGTCTCTCTCCCGCCCCTGCATGGGTAGGTAATGGTATTTGTATGACAGACCATGATTGCGAACTTTTCAACATGCACGGTCGTAGGTTGTAGCATGTAATGTATTGACAAGTTATGTATATACAGTGTTTGGTAGACTTTCATAACTGAAATAAATGTGAATGGTGATATACAAGTGAGGGTATATATGCATACATTATACCGTTAATTGAATGTTTGTGTGGTTTTTTTTAAAAATAAGAGCATATATGTACAAATATTAACACTATACGTTCTTGATCACCCGTCATTCTACTCCCAGAGAAAAAGTCAGGATGAAAGAAGGCCTGACATATGTGGGTATATGCACGACCCAATTCAATCAGAGCTGATTGTGACTCACAGTGACTGACTATATATGCATTGGTCTGAAGTTCCTTTGCACGTAGGCTGACTTCCGGTTTCGGACCGCGTGCCAAAAATGAAAAAAAATTAATGTAATTAAATGCATAATTAGTTAATCAACATGTATAATAACAGAGACATTATCACAGTGGATAAACCGTACAAACATATAATCGGAAGTTGCTTTCGCCAAGACAAAAAATTCTATTTTTAGAACAAATACTAAAAGAAGGATCAAAACAACACCATAAAACAAGTTTTCATACCGGATAGACGATTTCCCCACAGCTATAAACGTAAGTATATATTGTTCATACACATTTGCCGATCGCAAGTGGGCCCCATTTGAGCGAAGGACTCTTTTTTTACAATAAAAACCGCATTTGATCACTTCAGAAAATTATATAATGCGCCCCATTTAGCATTATCGTCATACTGATCGCAGAAGCATTTACATCGTAGTTTCATCGCACATCCCCCTTATAGGAAACTTTAACTTAATCACTTGTGGTTTTATAAACTCTTTCATAAAAATATTCCCGTTATTCAGTGAAAGTACGTTCTATAGAGTTATCACCCTTTTGGATTAGCGTAGATATGCGAGTTTTTGTATATAATCGTACAAATTTGTCCCCTTGTTTGTGCCCGATTAGTAATTTAATTAATATTTATTCTGGGCCGGATTAGATATTGTTGGTGAGCTTGCAAAACGTCGTATCGACGTTTTTTACAATTTTACAGGAGAGACAAAAAATGAATAACATCACCCCACCATTGGCTGTTTTACATGCCACCAGATATACTGTATCTATATTGATGGTAGCGTATGACTCCTACTGCTAAATTCTGCATTAGAAACTAGGGATGATTAGAATTATGTGTGAACATTTGCTATGCATGCTATGTATGCAGGGAAACTCTATACATAATATCCCCTAATCCGTATACGAAAATAGACGATTATAACGGCGTAAATTTCAGTTTTATATTATCGCATGTATTTGTTTACAAAATTCAGGGGATCTCTAGCATTAATTCCAAAAAAAAATGTAGCAGTACCCATCATAATACTTTACCCTGACAGACAACTGTAGAAAAAAATAACGGTACTTTTTGTTAACAGCATCATTTTACCCCACCAGCATCATAGTAAATCAGCAGTACCCACCAGCATCATATCAAATTAGCAGGACCACTTAACCGGGGTGATATTGTTGTCTTGATGAAGACAACACACCGAACACTGTAACAATTGGATTCAATCTCTAGCTTGTTACGCGCGCCGCGTGTATACTAATGTACAAATTCCTGTTTCGCCTGGGCGCTGCCATAGCGCATGTGGTTCTATTTATAGAATGTTAATTATTGGGACACATTAAAAGTTGTAGTGCGGTGTGACCCCGAGGCCGAGCCCGGTAAAAGGTGTAGTTTAGAATTTCAATTTCGTTTATTGGCGTTTAATTACATTATGTCAATAATGTTGATTTTTGGTTTGTGATACGCTATGCCATTTACAAATAACAGAAATGAAAAAGATTCTATAATTACAATCATGGGTATATAATATATTATCTTGAGCGGGTTACCATTTCTGACTGTGGTTTTCTTGTCTGGTGATGCCAAACACTCCAGCAGGGTGATCAAATAGAAATGGAGAATAATCTTGCTCAAATTAGTTATTGTTACAAGTATTACATCCAAATTTACAACATACATTGTCATTCTTATACAATAATTGAATTCGGTGTCTCTCGATGGGGAAACCGTTTTCGTTAGGTTATCGCCGATAGTGGCGTCCCGAACCGAGAAGTAAATATTTACAATTTAGCATATTTCAGACAAAGTTTTCTATGGAGTGGTACAGTCGATTTGCTTGATATTTTCGACGACGTTGGCATAATGCTACATTCCTCCAGTAATTGATATAGCGCCTGTGTACTAACTTATCAGTTTCACGCACCCAAACAAGTCCATAATATATCTTTAATGCGCGAAACAATAACATGCAACTATATATATATAACTCCACGGTGGGGATCGCGTGGTTTCGAGTTGATGGGTATTTCGCACTCAAAATGGCCCAGAAATCGCAAAAGTGCCCAGAAACGAGGAAAAATGTAATAAACTATATGATACTAGCCGATGAGCCCGACGTTGTCCGGGCTATTCAAAAACCAAATTTCAAGTCGATAGCTCCACCTGTTTCCGATATCTGGTCTGCGCATGCGCGAAGCTGGCGTCGCACGGGCTCGGCGACCCGATAAAATTCGTATCCGGGGCAAGATACATTCACATACCAAATTTCAAGTCGATAGCTCCACCCGTTTCCGAGATCTCGTCTGCGCATGCGCGAAGCTGGCGTCGCACGGGCTCGGCGACCCGATAAAATTCGTATCCGGGGCAAGATGCATTCACATACCAAATTTCAAGTCGATAGCTCCACCCGTTTCCGAGATCTCGTCTGCGCATGCGCGAAACTGGCGTCGCACGGGCTCGGCGACCCGATAAAATTCGTATCCGGGGCAAGATACATTCACATACCAAATTTCAAGTCGATAGCTCCACCCGTTTCCGAGATCTCGTCTGCGCATGCGCGAAGCTGGCGTCGCACGGGCTCGGCGACCCGATAAAATTCGTATCCGGGGCAAGATACATTCACATAGCAAATTTCAAGTCGATAGCTCCACCCGTTTCCGAGATCTCGTCTGCGCATGCGCGAAGCGGGCGCCGCACGGGCTCGCCAATACGACAACGTCCACCGCCTGGTCAAACTACACACACGTACCAAGTTTCGTCCCGATCGGTCGAGAATCGTAGATTTGTATAAATGACAGACAGACAGACAGACAGACAGACAAACAAACAGAGGTCTTCAAAATATATATGAGATGACATATTACATAGTTTGGGGCAGCTACGGGCATATATGCTATATTATTTTTTTCGAACAAGCTAAACTCACATTTGATTGCTCTTCTGACATTCTGACCAAAGTTGTCGAAGGATTCTCCTAGATGTATGAACTGGTGTATTATATGAACCTCCGACTGGCAACTTTGGTCAGCATGTTATAGAAAACTACTGCACTATTTCGGAACAAATACGCTATCAACTTGTTTTAAAAATAAACTATAGAATATGCTCGCATTAGTCAAAATGCTATGTTTTGCGTCAGTTCCTCTCATATTATGTTTATGTGCGTTTGCGCTCTTCTCTGCCAATTTGAATTCGTGGTACTCACCAACCTCGAAACCACATGTTTCCTCACCGTGAGCTCGTATAAAACAATTGAACTCACTGTTGATGCGGTGCATCAGTACTGTTGTCTCCGTGAAATGGTTAATTCACATGTCAATGCAATATGAGATATAGTACTAGTACTATGGTAGACATGTAAATAGTCCCACTCAAATCTGGCAATTATTTGGGAATCTCATCATTTATGCACCGGGTTGAACACGATTCTGATATTATGTCATCAGTCTGTGTTGTAGCTGTCGAAAGCCTTGATATAAGTGCATTTCTCTGAATTTCCAAAAAATCATCTAATAATCGGTTATGTGACAGATGTGAATATTGGTAAGATAGACAATGCTGGTATATATATCCACACAGGTACCTGAAACAAATTGACCCTACACTCCAAAAAGTACATAACAGAGAGTTTATATTATCTACTTTTGTGAGTGGTGTCATTTTGTTCCAGGTACATGTGGGTATATATACTATATAGAGATTGCATTGGGCTATCGAGTTCCGCTCTATACCGTGTAGGGTGGCATTAGGCATGACGTCACGGGTGGTAATCAAGCTCTTAAGCTGTAAGCTCTGCATCGTATTATCGTGTAAATCACATTTCACGTATGTATTATTGATTTGTGGTTCATAATCCGACTCCGTTACGCCAAAAACGACGAATATGGAAAAAAATATATTAACATGAGGTCCCTAGTTATCCCTGATATCTGTTGATCCGTCAGTAATATCACACTGCACATCATCCAATAATTAGGAACACGCATCCAATATTGGCGATCATCCGCCATGACTACAGGGAACATCACCCCAACTGAACACAACCAGCAGCATGGACATACACCCAACATGCATGGTTGGTGGGCGCATCACTGATATGATAAATAAAAACTGCATTTGGTGACTTGCTGAAAAAAATACGAGGATATTCATCTCCTGTTTGAGACTGACATTGTTTTGAAAATCGAAGGTAAGCAAACAGCCTGTCGTGTCTACATGTACTCAAACATCCATCATGTATGAAAGCGGTGGATATCTTTGATATTTTCGACGACATTGGCAGAATGGAAAAGTTTCAGAGCCTGTTTCAGTTATTTAAAGTGATATGAAACACTCCGGTTGGGTGATCAAATAGAAATGGAGAATAATCTTGCTCAAAGTAGTTATTTTTATGAATATTAATTCAAATTTACAACACACACTGTCAGTCTTATATATTTATTAAATGCAATGAGTATCGATTGCGAAATCATTTGCGTCAGTTTATCGGCGATTGTTGCGTCCCGAATCGAGATGGAAATATTTACAATTGACCGTAGTTCAGATGGTGTTTTCTATGGTCGATTTCTTTGAGATTTTGGGCGATGTTAGTAGAATGCTACATTCTCCCAGTTGGCATAGCACCTGAATAATAACTTATCAGTTTCACGCACCCGAACAAGTCCGTAATATGTCTTTAAAGATACGGTAAACTTTCGCGGAGGGTATAGCTTTTAAAATAGTCACATCGGTTTAAACGCCATAAACAGAAATAATAATATATTAAGACAAACTTGTTTTTATACCAATCATAAATATCGTACAAATATAATGTTATTGTCCAGATCGTACGCAGTGTTAGAAAACGAAGGCCATGGTATGTTACAATACAGTGCGTAAAAGTGTGCGATAAGCAAAACACTGAAAACCGGGGAGATCCCACTACGTGAACTTTTGTAAAACTTTACCATGTGTTGTTTACAACATACCGTTATAGCGCTTGCTAATTATCGCCACTCAATATTTTGGCGTTGAATGGGTCACAGTGAATCAATCTCCCAAAACAATTACCACGGTGTTGAGTGTTTTGCTTATCGCACACTCTTTGTGTGCTTTATATAAACACACGAACGCTTGGGTAATATCGTATTCATAACTTTTATTTCTAAATTTCAACCTACAACCAACGTCATCAGTGCGTTAAAGCTTAATGGTCCGATTTGACACCAAATTAGTCAACATTTCCTAAATCAATTATTAGATTACCAAGTTAAAGAAATTTGAAAAAAGAATACTTGCAATCACCATCATTCGGCACAGGCATCGCGAAAATCAATTTTAACCCTTCCATGACTGCATGTATCTTCTTGAAATTTCGCGAAAACCGACCCTTTTCCAATGTATTCTCCTATATATGCGAGTCTCCCATAGGGAGCTTCGCATATATACGAGAATACATTGGCCTAACAATATTGCCTTGACCTTGTAAGCCAGTGCATTCTCATATATACCAGGTTATATATGTGAGACAGGGGGGTTTGGTGGGGGGGGGGGGTGTCTCACCCCCAACTTTGGTCAAAATTTTCAACAGTTGGAAATTTCATACCTAACACAACATTAGTTGGAGATTTCACACCAACAATAGGTTGAAAATGTTGTTGTATTTTGATTTTCAAACAATTTATTTGGGGGAATTTATTGTTTATGGACAATATTTGCATAGTTTCCTACTTTTTGTCAAAATTTTGGACTGAAATGGCCATCAGTTGGAAATTTTCCAACCTTAGGGGGGTGTCAG
The DNA here is from genome assembly GCA_032622095.1 of Siphonodentalium dalli. Lineage (NCBI taxonomy): Eukaryota > Metazoa > Mollusca > Scaphopoda > Gadilida > Siphonodentaliidae > Siphonodentalium > Siphonodentalium dalli. Next base: position 101,989,728 of record CP136062.1, on the reverse strand, counting down.
GTTGGAACCATGGTTGGCCCGGTGTGTGTAATGATCCCTCCCTTGTGGACAATAAAAAACTGCTAATTAGTTTAAGAAAACAATATTTTACTAAGTTTGGTCAAAATTGGGGACCGAAATGGTCATCAGCTGGAGAAATTTCCAACCTAAGAGTGAGTATGAGGTTTGAAATTTCCAACACTAAGGAAAGCGTTAGGCAAGTCTAGATGCCAGGATTTTGCGATTTGCTTGTTTAGTTTAAAAAAAATCTCATACCGGGCTGAACAACCAGGTGTGTCCTGGTCTGTTGTCCGTAGCCGTGTGCATTTGTCTGGAGTTGTACCACTAGATGTTAGGATTTATGCAATTTTCCGGTTCAAATATCTGAATGTTCTCATAATGGGTATATATAACCATGGCTTATGAATAGATAGGCTATTAAACCTGAACTGAGGTCCAAGGTAGGGGGTGCAAATGGAATTATGCAAAACTTGTATTTGGTCGGATTCAAGGTGAAAGGGGTGCAGTTGGAATTCCCCAAAGTGGACACCCCAACGGAGACCCTCTAGCCACGTCCCTGGGAGACTCGCATATATAAGAGAAAGCACCGGCACACGATATTTAATGCTGCACCAGTATAACTCCTGCAATGAAAGGGTTAAAACGAATATATAATAGTATCATTGAGGACGCTCATTATTATATATACCGCTTTTAGGAAATGAAACCATGGACGTTTTTTTTATCAGCGACGACAATTTTAATTTGTGCTCGTCTGACAAATATTCAAAACTTGTTAAAACGTTCTCGTTTGAAAGTCGACAATTACCATCAAATCTTCCTATTAATGGGCTCATGAGTAAGCTCTAATTATTTTTATCTGGTATAGAGTATGTAAATGGTAGCTTTATGGTATATCAAAACAACTTTATACTTCAACTAGCTTGATATTCCTCGTTTTAACCTAGACACTCAGTGGTCGCGAAACTATTCGAGGCTTCAAGGTCCGGATGGGTGGATTCTGTCTGAGCTTCAAATCCTAGATATGTCTAAATCCGCGCTTAACCCTTCAATGACTGGAGCTTCGCGAATTTTATGCGAAAACCATGCGCTAATGCGTTTTCTTATATATGCGAGTCTCACGTAGGGAGCCTCGCATATACAAGAGAATACATTGGCCTATCAATAATTAACTTGCACTTGTACCAGTGCATTTTACTCTTATATATGCAAGGCTCCCTATTAGAGACCCCCATATATAAGAGAATGCACTGGCACGGTCTTTATTGTTGCACCAACGCAGCTCCCGTAATGAAATGGTACAAAACAAATTATGACTATTAAAATGAAAATAGATGTTCTGGCCTATAGACTGGACCAAAATAGAGCCTTAATAAAGTGAATTGGGCCTCCAACTTTCAATATCCACTCAATATTTGTTCTTTTATAATACGATATCTTGGGTGGGTCGGGCTTCTGACGAGGAAAATATTGCACTGACAAAAAAGAATTTCCAACACACAGGTTTTTGTAAGAGCTTAGCACAATGATGTTGATGTCAATGGCGGAACTTTATTGTTATGTTAATATGAAAATAATTATGATATTCGAATTGTGTCGGTTTATTTACTGTCGACTTTGAGATAACATTGGTGATAAGGGTGGTTGAACAGTTGTGTCAACATGAAAAGGCACATTTAAAATGGAACCAATATTTTTTCTTGAAGTTATCTTTACTTCCTCTTTGTTGTGATAAGGAAATCAATATTAATAATGTTTAACCCCAGTCGTTTCGAGATCGTATTTCACTACTAAAATGTGATTATGTGATAAATACATATTATCACAACAGTGTGTTGATCCGTGTCGTAGTATCACGTCAAGTTGAGGTGGGCAGATTGCCGGATCAAACGAGTTGCCGCAGGCAGCGAGTTTGATCCGGCAATATGCCCACCTCAACGAGACGTGATGCGACGACACAGATCAACTCACTACTGTGATAAAAGGTTTATTATATGACGCCCAGTTTACGATAATAACCATTTTTAAATTACAGAGTTTTTTCACTTCAGCAGTTCAAATTTCTTACCATAGTCTATGTTTTTGTTACGGTTAAATAGTTCTTCGTCGTTAATTCGGCACATCTCGGCAATTTCCGTAGGAGTGTGATCTGATTTGATCGGGGGAAATCTCACTCAGTGTGATCCGACTATTTGGATTTGATCGTCAAAGAATAGTGGTATTTAGGGAAGAATAGTCATAGTCATATAATAAAAATGTATCTCAAATTCGTTGCAATTTTATACGAAATGTATTAATCTCGTCCACTAAATTCGATTCGAGCCCCGCTAAAGGTAGGATCGAATCGAATTTAATGCACTCGGTTAATAAGTTTCGTATAGAATTACGACTCATTAGAGATCCTCTATATCTGCAATAATAAAGAATACATATATTTTGTGTCGGTGTGTTATTCAATTGTTTACTTGTTGTTGGTTTCATATTGGATCAGACGGCAGATGGAAGATTATAATCAAAGGGGAACTGTACTCTAAATCCGGCCATTTAGGGAACCATCTTCTTTTATACTCAACAGCACATATACAACAAATGATTGAATTTGTGCCATGGATTAGTGCAAAATATACTCATGCGCTCAATGAACGATGCAAACAACATTGTAATTATAGTGAAAATAAATTTGTGACCGCAGTCATAAATTCATTTTCATTATAATTGTCATGTTGTTTGTATCGTTCATACGGTAAATTAGTGTATTTTGCACTCATCCATGGCTCAAATTTATTCATTTGTTGCATAATTACTGCTGAGTATAAAAGGAGATTGTCCCATAATGGCCGAATTTAGTGTACAGTGCCCCTTTAAAATTAGTCTGGGTTAGTGACCCCGTCAGAGAAAGCCATGTTGAGCATATAAGAAATGAACGTCGGTTTCAATGTGGTCATGGGATTTTGACCGCGAGAAAAATTCAGCAAACTGCATGAACCCCAAACTTTAAATGAGTGCATGGAGTTAAGTTCGGACAGTTTTTAGAAAACCAAACATTGTGAGAATCCATTGACGGAGAGCGACAAAACGCAATTTCACTGTCAAGTATACACATAATTATGACGAAATGTCTTGTTTTAGCTTGTAATGAATGTGGACGTGTTGATTTGTTTCGGCTCTGGATAAGAAATTGACAACACGCCGTTCTACCATAATGATATATTTGTGAGGTTGGGGGGGGGGGGGGGTATTTGTAGCGTCAAGGAAAAATGGTCAAACTCTACTGAGTAGCGCGGTAATTTGAACATCAATGCTTAGTAACACGAAACGTATTGTATGGTCGCTCGGTTGTGTATTTGTCAGCGGTATTTCAGTATTAGCTGCAGTGTAATGCTATTGTGCAAATATGTGGTCCACGGTGCTCACGTACGAAGACCCAATAGGAACCTTACACCATAAACGATTTTACGTTGGTATCAACACTATATATGCACAACGCAATTTCAATTGTAAATTAAAAACGATAATTATGCAAATGAGCAAACACCATTGTTCGCGATGTTTCGAAAGTTGTGTCGTGTTAAAATTATAATAAATGTGAGGTGAGATATCTTCGCACATTGTACTTCTCATGGCAACAATTGTCGAGATGTGGGTTGTGTGATCTGAATGATGTGTTATCAGAGGAGATGAGTTTCAAGTGAAGGGTGACAACACTGATTATAGACCAAAACAAATTTCTTGCCAAATCCGGACGTGCTGAATACTCAAGCAGTCGTAAATGTCCGACAATCCCCGGTGATTTCCGGGATCAATGTGTTCATAAACCTATGAACGACATTGAAAGTGACATCACGTTACGTTCATATGTTTATGAACGCATTGACTCAGGTGGCGTGTCTACCGTAACGCTATGGGGAAATCGGAAGCGATATTAGGTGTATGTAAATATATACATGTAAATCTTTGTCGCATATATACTGGTGACGCGGGAAACCTGTGGGTATGGATTTTGAATCTTTATTCAAAGCAATTTTCTGAGATTCCAGGGGTGATATTCACCGGCTGGGTTTATAATATAGTCCAGGTAGTTTTACGAGGCGACGCTCAATGCGAAGCTATCGGTGGACATATCGATGGGAAGACATCGGTATAGGATTATCCAATCAATGTGATTGGCGTCAATCATGGGTTGACCACCGGTCACATAAACATGCTGCGTGTAACAGTACACGTTTGTACACATTTCAACAATGAGCAGCCGAGAAAAAGGACGTGGGGCAAAATATACCACCGACGACATGAGGGGATCTACAAAAAAAATCCGTATATAGGGTCGGGGTGGGTGGGTGGTCCAGATGCCGAAACAATCGTGCTTGTAATTTTTTCTTCCAAAATGGGTTTTTTTCAAACAATTTACAAGTACTGACCATGTAATGTTGTTTGTAAGCATGTTAGTGTCATGTTTGTTGGCATATGGCTATATAGACAGCTATAGTGTCTATTTAGCCTCATATTTAGCAACATTCTGGATTTCACAGGATCCCGTCCCAATTCTCAGTGGAAAACCGTAATTTAGTTAAACAAATTAATGTATTACCCAGTTGTATTACCCGAATAAAAGTAATAAAATAAAAAAACTGTATCACAAATACTACATGAACATGGTGAATACTCAATGATGACTAGATATCATTGACCCGATTGTTGCATAATATGAAATTGAAAAGGGTATCTCATAAATTTCTAATGTCTGAAATACTGTCTTGTTCTGGCATGCTATCAAATTCATTCCTTCTGGTTACTTCTCATATTTTTAATGATTGCAAGTAATGTTAATTTGCAGCACTTATCGAAATAAAACTGAATTGGTTATGATGAATGGCCGTTACTGTTTATTGTTCAGACAATCCCAACTGAAGGTGACACTATTCTCCTTGAATTTACGAACTTCATCTTGAAGCTTAAATACTGCCCAACAAGACTAAACTACAATACTAATTGTGTACTGTTATCGCTTACAAATAGATGAACTGAAATAATGTGATGAATTCAGATGCTTTGAGAAATGACATTCTTCAATGTCTTCAAAGTTCAAACTAAAATCAAGAATATAATCTGACTGCAGACTCTAGTGCACAAATATACATACAAATGGTTGAGTTATAATAATGCAAAATGTGTTTACGGATGGAACCAAGTTGGTAGCTCTGGTATGCATCGACAGGCAAAGCCTGTGATATGCAGTAATATCTGCATACATCCTTCCCGTATCAATCAGGTCTATCACCATACCAAACCACTTCAAATTTCGACAACCGACACTTCAACTTATATGGCAAAAACTTTGTACGGATTGAATTTCATAAACAGGGCCCATGGATAACTCTGGTAGGCATTGGTATTCACAATCCGTGATATTATGCATAGTCGTTCCCCATTTCTGGTCCGTCACATGTCATAGAGCATCAAATATGACAACCGACTCTTGAGATATGATGCAAAATGTTTGTACGGACGGACGCACGGACGGCTCGAGACGTCAACTATATACCCGCCGACTAATATCGGGGGTATAATAACCATATATCTATGTGTATACATAACCAAAACAATTCCCCTCCTCACCCACCCCGGTGGATAAGACTAAAGAGTTCTTTGATCATGCACAACTAATTGTAGAACCCCTGACCTGTTTACCACTATTTACACTGGCCAGCGTTCTCTGTCAGACTAAACACGCTCGATATATTAAGGCTATAATGCGGTCTAGGGCAATTTGTGACATGCAGTGTACCTACACAATGCTTTATTATTGTTGTTAGATACTGGAAACACCAGGAAACACCTGGAAATACAGTTTATTTTTCGTTTTTCTGGCCTGCATGTGCTTTACCGATTAAGGATGTTATTGCTTGAGTCTTAATTTTACACACTTTGTTCCAAAAAAGGATAGTGGAATGGGATTGAAAGGCAGTTAACACAGTTATTGAAGAACGGCGTCCTCGGGGTCGGAACAAAACTTTTTGGGCCCTATATGTGCAATTGATTTCCAGCCCCCCCCCCCCCCCCCCCCCCCCCCCCCACCACTGCCGACCAGCGTAACACTTGTTTGGGCATTGTGTTGTGGAGAGAAGAATCAAAATATTAAAGAACAAAGAAACCGGCACCATTCACCAGCGCCGGAAAAATGATGCATGGAAAGAAATTTCTTTGGAAATAGCAGGGAAATATCCAAACAGAACCAAAACACAAACAAAATTCTTCTGAGACGTTATCTTCTTGGCTCTTCATTTTCACACTGTGCTAATTAAAAAACCTCATTAATATCATCATTCTGCAGATATATAAACGCTAGCATGAGTCTCCACACAATTATACCCAAAAATTATACCGCTATACATGCCGATTGTGGCCGGTGAGTGTTCATGAATTAGTCGTAAGACGGCGTCAATTGACAGGTGACAAATCTGATAGATTGGATCAATCACACCATCGACAGCGTGTGTCGTTTGCGCTAAAGCAAAGATACCTTTTAGTCGGGGAGCCAATAAGGTCCACCTGCACCCCCCCGATGATTACAAATAACCTTATTTTTATTGTTCCCTATGGTATCCAGATAAAGAATCCGGATTTCACCGAAAAATAAAGGTGGCCCTACTAGGTGCTAGAGCCATTTGAATCCAAGATGGCCGCCATTTCCTCTAATTCCGACCAGCTGTATTTAATCGTTGTAATAGATCGGTTGTTAGCAAAAGACACAGGCAAATTGTATGCCATTTTGTTGGTATGATGTCCTTCTTCAAAATGACGGCAAATAATTTCGAAAAAAAATCAAAATGGCCGCCGAAAAATGACGTCATATGCACGAAAATAGGAAATTTAATTAATATTTCACCATATCTTCCATTTTTCTTCACATTAATCATTAATAAATGGCAATGTTTTTGAGACAGTCATCAAGCATGATATTATAGCGTCATTTTAAGACATTTTCCATTGACGAGGGTTCCGTAATAGATACAGAAAGAGGATTTGAAAAAGAGGGGTGAAATTTTCGATTTTTTTTGCAAGACGATTTGATAGTCATTTTAACGACAAACAACACAGGCTGTTAATAGAATGTCAACAACTATGTGCTTTATTTTATTGGACGGATGTTTTACTTCAATGGGAATGAAATTGGTGTATAAAATTTCAAAAATGGCCGCCGAAAATATGAACAATGGTAAATATTGCCCCAGGGTGTCCTGCAATGGCTTACAAGTTGTGGTTGATATATAAAATTGGCTAATCTGTATTATATACATTGAATACTAACATGTCTGATGCACCATGGATAATTCTTACTATTGTCACAACTGACATCACCAGAAATATTGGATTTTTCTCTCACAAACTTGACATAAATATCGGCAAAAATTCACTTTTCAGGATTGGACAATGTTTTAAAGTAAAATGCAACTATCATTGGTATCAAAGGTATTTATTGTTTTGGTCTATCTTAAATGTGTCACACTACGGTGTTTATAGACCAAATTGCTCAAGATGGCTTCCAAAATGGCAACCAAATTTGTAAAAAGTTAATTTTTTACATATATCCCGAACATTATTATCTGCGTTATCCGACAAGGTAGCAAACTGTGACTCACTTGGTTAGTATACGTGTTAGTTAATTAACTGACAACTGCGTTCTATTCTGTTTGTCCCAGTTCCGTATGGGGCATGACAAATTCATTTTAAAGTTGCAGTATGGAATTTTGCGGAGAACCTCTTTTGTGATTCTGGCCATATTATTGAAAGGAAATGGGCAGAACTTTGAGACGGAACTGAGATGAACCATAATATGTGGCTATTCTGGCCTATTATGATAAAAAGTTATCAACTGGATAAAAGATGGATGCCAAGATGGCAGCCAGGGAGTTACTGTATGGTCATGAATGATGTGAATAGGTATACAAGGGGTGACTATATGGTTATGAGTGGGGTGTCCATGGTGAGATGCATAGGAATATAAGGAGTGGCTGTATGGGCATGTGTGAGGTGAATCGGTATACATGTAGTGACTGTACGGTGTATTGTTTTGTGTGGCCGATGTGACCGTATGGGCATTGCTGTGGTGTATAGATATAACGAGAGTAGCTACATGGTCATCCGTGTGTTGTTTATGGTGGGATGTATATGTGTACCGTGTGTGGCTGTATTGTGACATGTGGCTGTATATGTATATTTGTGCTGTCTGTGTGATCATGGATGGAGTGCGTAGATAAATAGGGAGTGATTTTATGGTTATGGGTAATGTGTATAGGTGCACATAGTATGCCTGTGCGGTCAAGATTGGAGTTATATGCATACCTGGAATTAGCTGGATGGTCATTGACTAGCGTGTGGCTATATAGGGAGTGCCCTTTTGGTAACGGGTGGGTCGTATATTTATATATGTTGTGGATGTATTATCATCGGTGGTGTATAATGTGTAGATGAATGATCATGGATGGCGTGTATGAGTATACAGTGAGTTGCTGAATTGTCATGTGTGAGGTGTATATGCAAGTATGAAACTTATGAGTGGTCGTGTGTGCGGGTATTGGTATATTTGGAAGGGCTCACCATTGGTGAGGTCTATATGCATATCTGGATTGACTCTATGGTCATGGGTATGGCGAATAGATATACATGTAGTGGCTGTATGGTCCATGGTGAGGTGAATAGGTATACAATGAGTGACTGTATGATCGTGAATGTGGTGAATATGTATACATAGAGTGACTATATGGTCATGTGTAGGAGTATGCCGGGTGTTCATGCATGGTGACTCATGGCTGTATCGTCATTTGTGGCATGTACTATTGTACCGGTATAACCAAATATGGCTGTATGGTCAGGTGTACGTGTATAGAGTGGGTGACTATATTGTCATTTGTGTGGTGTTTATGTACATATGAGGTCATGGGTGTGTTGTACATGTGTACTTTGGGTGTATATCGCTTTCCACAATAACTCAAGGATATGTTAATCAATAGAGAGGTCATGTCAAAGAGTTCGCCACCTTGATAGTGTTTGTGTACATGGGGGAACTTTAAACGTGAAAAGCGATAGCCACCCATTACCACACAGTCATTCCATATATACATAAACACCACAGACATAACAATATAGTGACCAACTGTATAAACGTACACCTGACCCATGACCACGGATGGCCATACAGCAATGAGTCACAATGCAGGCACATCGGGTATAATCCTAAACATGACCCATAACCATAGAGTCACTCCTTGTATACCCATTCACCTCACCATTGGCCATACGGTCATCCCATGTATACCTATTCTCCACACACACACGGTCAACTAGACATTCAATATATACATCAACACCACAACAATGACCATAGAGTCACCCCGGGTATACATATCCACCTCACCAATGGTCATATAGCCACTCGCTTCATACACATACCCTCACCCATGGCACCTGGTATACTCCTTCGTCTGACCTATGGCCATATAGTCAACCCGTGTGTACCTATTCAAAACATTCATACATGATCATGGTCAATCATTGTATACATATTCACCTCACCCTTGGCCATGTCACTCCCTGTATCCCTATTTGTCACACCATAGCAGAATGGCCACTCAAGATATACTAACACTCCCCAGCCATGTCAGTATATTCACTCCATGTATACATATGCACATCATCCATGGCCATATAGCCGCTCGCTATATACACATACCCCTCGCCCATGACCATATAGCAACACATGTGTATACAATGTACCCGTATAACCTACACATGACCATACCGCCACGAGTCACCAATCAGGAACACCGGGTATACTCATACACCTGACACATGACCATTTAGTCACTCCCTGTATAGCTATTCATTACATTTATGATCATACAGTCGCTCATTGTATACATACATGTACCCATCTCACCATTGACCATACAATAACTCCCTGTATACCTATTCACCTCACCTATGATCATATAGTAACTCCCTGGCTACCATCTTGGCATCCACCCTATATCCAGTTGATAAGTGTTATCATAATGGACCAGAATAGCCACATATTATGGTTCATCTCAGTTCCGTTTCAAAGTTCTGCCCATTTCCTTTCAATAATATGGCAAGAATCACAAAAGAGGTTCTCCGCAAAATTCCATACTGCAACTTTAAAATGAATTTGTCATGACCCATACGGAACTGGGACAAACATAATAGAACGTAGTTGTCAGTTAATTAACTAACACGTATAATAACCAAGTGAGTCACAATCTACTATCCTGGCGGATAACGCAGAGAATAATGTTCGGGATATATGTAAAAAATTAACTTTTTACAAATTTGGTTGCCATTTTGGAAGCCATCTTGAGCAATTTGGTCTATAAACACCGTAGTGTGACACATTTAAGATAGACCAAAACAATAAATACCTTTGATACCAATGATAGTTGCATTTTACTTAAAACAATTGTCCAACCCTGAAAAGTGAATGTTTGCCGATATTTATGTCAAGTTTGTGAGAGAAAAATCCAATATTTCTGGTGATGTCAGTGGTGACAATAGAAACAATGATCCATGGTGCATCAGACATGTTAGTATTCAATGTATATAATACAGATTAGCCAATTTTATATATCAACCACAACTTGTAAGTCATTGCAGGGCAGCCTGGAGCAATATTTACCATTTTTCATATTTTCGGCGGCCAGTTTGGAAATTTTATACACCAATTTCATTCCCATTGAAGTAAAACATCCGTCCAATAAAATAAAGCACATAGTTGTTGACATTCTATTAACAGCCTGTGTGGTCTGTCGTTAAAATGACTATCAAAATCGTCTTGCAAAAAAAATCGAAAATTTCACCCCTCTTTTTCAAATCCTCTTTCTGTATCTATTACGGAACCCTCGTCAATGGAAAATGTCTTAAAATTACGCTATAATATCATGCTTGATGACTGTCTCAAAAACATTGCCATTTACTAATGATTAATGTGAAGAAAAATGGAAGATATGGTGAAATATTAATTAAATTTCCTATTTTCGTGCATATGACGTCATTTTTCGGCGGCCATTTTGATTTTTTTTCGAAATTATTTGCCGTCATTTTGAAGAAGGACATCATACCAACAAAATGGCATACATTTTGTCTGTGTCTTTTGCTAAAAACCGATCTATTACAACGATTAAATACAGCTGGTCGGAATTAGAGGAAATGGCGGCCATCTTGGATTCAAATGACTCAAGCACCTAGTAGGGCCACCTTTATTTTTCGGTGAAATCCGGATTCTTTATCTGGATACCATAGGGAATAATAAAAATAAGGTTATTTGTAATCATCGGGGGGGGGGGGTGCAGGTGGACCTTATTGGCTCCCCGACTATTTGCGTTCAGCCGCTACCATATAAACTACCTGGTTTATAAAAAAGTCTCGCTTGGTGAATAGCACCCCTGTTGTCCTGTTGCTTTGCATTAGGCTGAAATAACTGGCATGATTATTTAGAACATTACACACGCTATGTCTGCCCTTTTCTGCAATTGTCATCGTTTTTTTTCTGGATTCCCGAGTGCCCATGAAAAAAAAACTTGCGTTGGAGGATCGGCGTCTGATATATGACAGGAAAAAACTAGCTTTCCTGTGGTGGTGCATGGGTTCCAATAAAAAAAAATTCAACATTGTATCCTGGAATGTTTTCTCCTTAACCCCCCCCCCCCCCCCCCCCGGCACTATTGAAATCTCACTGCGGAACATGTCAGTACGTATATATGTCCATGTAATTATGTAATTCGGAAGGGGGATATTTCGATAAATACAGAACATGTTAATCTAGAGGATTTATCTACTGTGCTTTATATTTTGAAGTCATTGTAATTTCCCAGTTGTTTTCAATATCTCACACAAAACGAATAGAAACGTTTATTATTTTAATTATATCAGAAATAATCCAACATGTTAGTTGCTGAATAAGCGAGATTACTGAGTTCGCTACCATATTGGATCCACACAGCCCCATTCCGCGGTTTAAGTGCTGCAGGTTAAATTTCTTGAGTAGCATTCCATATATGAGTTTTGAATATTCATGAATTCCATATATGGAAATCATGAATATTCAAAATCTCCATATATGGAATGCTACCACAGAACTTTGACCCGTAGCACTGGATGCGCGGAACGGGGCTGGATGGATCCAACATGCATGGTATAGCGACTCAATTATCTCGCTTATCATCTATGTCGTTCCCCGCCACCAAGTTCCATGCAGAATTCAGTCCCCTACCAGGACTTACCGCTGCCCGCACCAAAACACGTATAATGTGAAGAAATGTCGCATTTATTTATTTGAGACTTTTGTAGGTTACAATTCAATCTGCATTATTCTGAGAAACTAAACTGCCCATATTCATTTGAACATTGTCTTGATCAAGCCGTGCAGAATGAAATGTAACTGACTTCAATAAAAAAAATGTTAGATTTAATTAAGAAAATACACATGCCGGCATCGTTCAGACATCGCGTAGCGAGGGGACTTAACTCTGTTTTACATCCGCCACATGGCCTTATAGTAACAAAGTGAGACAAACGCTCTTTATTTTTACCATATCGGAACAAACTAACCAAACTGCCAGGTAGAGTTCAGTCCCCTGCTGCGTTGGTCTGAGCCATCACGTATACAGAATGTATGGAAATTACTAATATGTTTACTTAAAGGCCTACTTAATTTTCGAACCCCCAGATTACATTATATAAAATATATGCCATATTATATACCAATTGAAAGAGGAAGCTCCAAAACATTGTATTATCAACTTATCCGGTGTAATAAACTGTGGATATGTTGTAAAAATCAGTATTATTTTCAATACAGGGGGAATAACTCTATATATTACAGATAAAGTTCTTCCACTTCCATTGAACAAGTTTGAATTCTGTTGCATTTTGGGTGACAGATGGGGGGAAGTCTTCTATGTATATGTGGGCATCTTCTGAGACACAGTTTTTTCAAATAGTGGTGAATTATAGCATTTTAATCATATTTTATGGCATAGATTGTAATTAAAACCATATATCAAGTCACTATTAAAAAAATAATTGGCGACTCGAAAATTAAGTGGGCCTTTAAGACTTGTGTAGGTTACATATCATGTTTGCATTATTCTGATAAACCGAACAGTCAATATACATTTGGAAATTGGCTAGACAGAACCAGAATGAATGAACTAAACTCGTTAATAAAAATGTTAGATTTAAAGACATATTATGGACTTGTTCGGGTGCTTTGAACTGATAAGTTAGTACTAAGGTGCTGCGCCAACTGGGGGTGTAAAATTCTACTAACATCGGCGAAAATCTCAACGAAATCTACCACACCACTCCACATGCAGAAAACATCTCATGAACAACGCGCAATTTTAAATATTTACATCTCGATTCGGGACGCAACAAACGGCGATAAACGAACGCAAATGATTTCGCCACCGAGAGTCATTAAATTTAATTGATATATAAGAATGACGGTGTGTGTTGTAAATTTGAATCTATATTCGTAAAAATAACTACGTTGAGCAAGATTATTCTACATTCCGGGAGGTGACATGGTAAATATTTTTTACAATCCGTGCGCACGAATTAATAATCCATGCACACGTAATAACAATCCGTGCGCACGGATTGTTATTTCGTGCGTACGGATTACTATTCCGTGCGCACGGATTATTAATTCGTGCGCACGGATTATTAATTCGTGCGCACATATTATTTATTCGTGCGCACGGATTACTATTTCTTATTATAAAATACATTTAACATGTCACCTCCCGGGCTCCATACTTTCATGCATTAATTATGTGTGTTTTTAATCATATTTGGCGAACCAAATTGATGCAGAAGTGTAATAAATAGAGTAATCAATTAGTTCCGAGAATTACGTTCAATAATTCACTCGAGGCGAGAGACGTTTTGGGTAAGAAACTCGAGCGCTAACGCGCACTCGTTTCTTACCGACGTCTCTCACCTCTCGTGTATTATTTAACGCAATTCTCGAAACCAATTGATTACTCTCTATTTATTATCTAAACTTATCTAAATTCTAGGACAGACATAAATCTTCAATGGTAATTTGAACGTTATTATACACCACCACCACCACCACCACCACCACCACTACCGCCACTTTTCGAAGGAAGAATATATGGTATACTTGATATACTTTGTCCGTCTTTCGTCGTCATTTCATAGCAATACCTGAGTTTAGATAGCGTTAATTGGCTTTTTTGTGTGTAATTAATCCAAACAATGCAGCATTATATATGCTTTATATTATCCATTGGTTCATGTTCAATGGGTATTGAGGATTTCAGTCGAAATTTTGTTGGGAAATCATGATTTTCACATATAAAACCTGTGAACACAGGAATTTGAGTCCTGAAAAACATTTTGCAATTATACATCAAACTGTTGGATTAGTTGCGAGGAATGGAGGGACCACCTTTTTCGTAAATATAATCAGTGAAAACTTGAGCTTCCCTCTATCTGTATTTGGTGACTAACTAGTCAACAAAATATAGTATTTTCTACGTACTGTGTGGGTTTGGTGTGGTAATTAAAAGCTTCGGGTTCATTTAGTGAAAAATTAGAGAATTATGGAATCCACCAGAACATAATAAAAATGTTTTTTACATAAATGCCCAGGTTTACCCATTAATAATTTGAGTTTTACTCGAATTACAATTGATATAACAAGTTGTTTGGGATATTCTGAAGCCAGAAGCAAAAACATGGGGAAAACCACTCTTATCGCAAATACAATCAGTAAAATCTGGAATCCAGCATTCTGAATAACATTTCATCCTATTTGTGGTTGGGAACACACATGGACTAAAAACTCACACGCTGCAATAATTTTGTGGGGAAATTCGACGTTCTTGACGCCACTCTATGGTAATTCATATTACTTAAATGAGGGGATTTCTAGAATCAATAGGGAATTTAATAATTATACATCATTGAATGTATACGGGTGCGGTGACGAATGACTGTTTAGTATATATGCGATGGGGTGCTTTTGTCTATATTTCTGTATTTTTGTTCTCCAACATTTTTGGGTTATGGTATGTTCATCTTTTGCTTATATTTCCTTAATTTGTTTCAATGTTTACTTGTAATTATCTTCTATTAAGGAGGAATTAAAGATATATATTAATGCAAGTCCTTTTATAGAAATACCTGCTTTTTTATATAGGCATAATTCAAGGTTTCAGTGTAATTAATCCACGTTATGGTTTATCGTTAAATTGGAATGAGGATTTCAGGTGTAAATAATATTTTAATGGAAATCATATAAAACCAGTAAAAAATTTGATTCCCCGAAACAGTTTGCAATATTATCCAGTAAACTATCTATCTATCAACATCTGCGCCAAAGTTTCCTTTAACGGAAAAATTCTTATTTTCTCGGATGACACCATTAGTAAATGGTTGACTCGGTACGCACTAATAGAGGTAAGGGCGGGCACTCTGGTCCACCCCCTGGGCTAGTGGGCACTCTGGCCCATGTGCGAGAGTGCCCGTTCAGCAAGGGGTTGGGTCAGAGTGCCAGTCGATCAAGGGGCGGGCCAGAGTACCCGTCGGGACAGGGGTGGGTCAAAGTCAAAGAGGTTCACAAACCAGACGATATATTTTGACAGAAAAGTAACAGAGTTCGCGAACATTCCGAGTTCTCGGCTTCTAAAGACAGCGTGGTAGGCGAAGGGCGCCCCCTTCGCTGTACACACTGGATTTAGAAGAAAAACCGAGAAATCGGGGGCGTTCGCGATATGTGTTACTTTGCCAATGCATTTTAAAAACAAAAGCGAATGTCTTCGAATATATATATAGTCTTCAAAAATAAAGTTTTATTTGTACCGTACAAATAAAACTTTCCCGAATAAAATCGGTGTTTTATTTGCAGAAATGTGATGATTTATTGTCAAAAAAGAAACACAACTGAGTTGGCGTTCAGCGAATTTTTGGGGTGAGGCGCCGTTACGTCGTCAGCGACGCCCTCTCGTTTTATATATAAGTGATCTTCGGTGACGTTATTGTATTTACCTCTGGCGGAAGGTGGAGCGAACAAGTCAGATTTTATTTGGCTTAATTAGTTCCTTTTTGCCAGAGCGTCGGTACGAGTGAGTTGTGCGGTCTGTAACCTTTATTGGAAGCAACCGCCCTCGTGCTGATGCCGGCGAGTGAGACGGTTTTGGATTAGGCTTAGCGCGACGGACAATGGAGCTAATCCCTGACGCTGTGTTAGCTGCAATACAGAGATCTCAAATTGCGGACACTGTTAGCTGGAGTCTCCAGTCTAACAGGGGCTATTTGACTCTTTGTTTTGAATTCCGAACGGAGGATGCTGGTATCCAGAGATCTTCCACCCGGAGCAGGAACGCCAAGACCAGCCGTACCATGAAAGAGGAGCATCCTAAGAGAAAGACGCCAGCTCGAAGGAGAAGGGACGCAGCCAGACGGGCGAAATGGAAGAAAAAGAAGGGGGTGACTGTTGATCTGCCGGTCACCCCTCCCCGTGTGGTTCAGCCATCCAGTGTCACAGCCGGTATAGGCCGGAGTTGTCTGAGAGACGCCCAGACGACCCGGCCTGCATGGAGACAGGTGACATCAGACCAGCTAGCAGGGACTCCGTAGATCTGCCGGAGGTCCCTGCTGTCGGCACAGAGACGAGCGGAGACAGGGACGCGGATACCACCCCCGATGTTCCTGCCGCCAGTTTCGACGTGGAGATGGAAACACCACCCAGCCTTTCTCCACCAGGGGCGGATAGCACCATCTCCGTCCCTCCGACGCCGACGTATGAGGAGAAGCCGGCGTTACCAACAATAGAGGAAATAGAACAACATCGTCTCGCCCTCAAGTGGAAAATCACACGCGACCCACGCAGCGAGTATCCACTCACCATACAAGAGTTCTTCCGGCTGGGGCGCCGCCGGATTTACAGAGGATCAGATGGGCAGGACCTTTCACCCAGAACGGCCACTGTAATCAAAACAAACGAAGGACAACAGATAAACAGCATGCCACCTGAGTCCAGCAACCTCAGCACCGACTCAGATTCAGCCACAACAACAACAACAGCAACATCCAACCGAAGAAAAAAGACAGCGAAGAAATCAAAGAAAAAAAAATAATAATATGTCTAGATCATTTTCACTTTTTCATGTTCCATAGTTATGTTTACATAACTCCATCATATCACCTCCAAGTGGGTTGTATGAGAGGGGTTCCGCCCCTTTCAAATCTTCCCTGGGCTTATTCCCAAAACCCCTAATAAATAATAATTATTGTATTTACGTAACTGACTTGTCACATGGATCCTGTAACATAATTTTTCAAGACTATTGGTGTACAGTACGACACTCAAGCATCACAGCAACAACCGTCTTCACTGAATGCGGGGAATGTTGCACCACGGGGAGTACAGCAGCAGGCAGCAGGCAGCACCTACATATGCAGTACCGCGAATTGATCAGCAACCAATCTACAATACATCGATAAGAGCGCAACAACATGCGATTCAACCTGTTGAATACCAAGTTATCAAAATTTCATAATGGGAAGAACAGACATAACATTTACGGAATAAGAAATCAAGGAAATGAGAAAGCAGCTGGCACAAAGATCGGTCTAATGTAGTATCAATCTAAAACCTGAAAAAGATTGACATACCAATTCAAGTACATGATTTTCAGAAAGAATCAACGAAGCGACCGACATTTGGGTCGCAAGGAAAATATTTAACAGCGTTGAAGAAACAAGAGAAGTGATTTTTTAGATTTTTTTAAACGGCCCTTTTCAGGGCCATTTAATTTGTTTTCTCAAGATATAATGGGGAAAACACTTTGAACATTGTGTATGGATAGACAAATATACCATGGGAAGACAGTGCGTTATTTTGATCTTTGTTGAATGTAATGTTCGATTATTCTTTGTGTGGACTTTCGATTCAAGTTCAAGAGCATGAGCAAATCGTGTGTATTTTTCACTTTTCGAAGGCAGTGTTCGAGTATTCTTTTGGATATTTTTTGTGGCTCTGAAAAGGGCCTTTTTCTCAATCTCAAAAGAAGCCGCAAGATTTATTCGGGTTCGAATAAACCTGAATGTGATCCGCAGATCGATGCAACCAAATGGCACAACTGCTGGACTGTGTTAATTCAATACACCAGATTGGCATTAATTCCTAAGCCCTCTCGTCCGAGAATACTATGATGGGCCCCTGCAACATTGTGCTTGCCAGTCGTAGCATTAGTCGGGATCTTCAGTCCCAAACGCGGTCAAACTCAATGCTCGCCAGACCATTTGTAGCTCTTCGCCAAATACACCATTTGATAGTAAACCCTGTTCCATGAAACATCTGCAAAGACTTTCCTTATCCATTTTGGACTGAATGCCAATTGTTTATTAGGAATTTGGGACAGGACCCGGGAAGATTTGAAAGGGTAGTATGCCCCTCTCTTACAACCCACTTGAAATGATTTTGGGGTTTTAAGATGGTTCATATAACAATGAAGATGACAAAATTATCTAGATATGTTGGGGTTTTTTTCCGCCTCTTTTTCCTTCTTTGAGTTTCGTCTGATGATGATGTTGGTGTTGTTGTTATCGTCGTCTCCACTCCATGTTGTTTCAGTAATTTGTCCATGTTCTCGTTCGTTTGTTGGTAATTCCGACGATCAGTCTGCTCTCAGCTGATTTGCCTCTGCCACTGTCGCCATTGCGCTGTTTATGATGTCGACAATGGAGCCGCCGCTGGTGTTGCTCTCAGTGGTGGAGATGGAGGACACCGGGCTGTTGTGATACTCCGCGAAGACAACGGCAGGGACTTCCGGGGTGACATCGGCGTCCCTGTCTACGCTGGCCTCGATGACGACGGCATGAACATCCGGGGTGTCATCGGCGTCTCTGCATCTGGTGGTGATGTCATCGGTGTCGTCGGTGGATGCCAAGTGGGGGGAGCTGGGCGTCTCTCAACTCGCCCCTGTTTCCACTTGGCCCTCCTAGTCGTGTCCCTTCTTCTCGAGGGGGTCTTCTTCCACCACTTCTTTTGGTTGCCGAGATCTCCATACCAGAGAAATTTTGGGGTGAGGCGCCGTTACGTGTCAGCGACGCCCGCGCAATTCATATATGATCGATGAGGCGGGGTGTGATGTCGTTATTCTTCAATATATTTTCTGAACTGAAGAAGAAGTTTTTATTGAAGTTTTCTGTCGATGCTCGATTCAAGCGTTGTCAGGAAAATGTTCGGGACTCTGCCCAGTAGAAGAAAATGATCAAGACATGAGTGAAAGAATTCCTGCAACGACGGATGTATAGTCATCCACCATTGACTCCACTTCAATGTGAATCACGACTGGGGCAGCCGAGTACTACCGCAGCCACATTGGAAGCCGAAGATCAAAGAGGGAGGACTGTACCCGGATTTATCAGAATTTCTTTGACTCCACGTCAATAAACGGCCATTTTCAGTGGCACCAAAATATAGTTAGGATAGCTCTAGAGCATTAGCTCTTCGGAGTTACGAAAGAAAAAACGTAACATTCAAATAAAGATAAATAATTTATTCATCATGTTCAACTTTTTTGAATGATTTTCGTGATGTGCGCGATTTTCTCGTTCTGGCTGGTATTGTCTTTTGCGAATTTTCTGTACCGATATCGCCTTCAGCAACAGCGTTTATGACTTCCAGCTGCGAGTCACCTATGTTTAGAATGGTGATTTCAACATTTAACACTTCGGTTGATATGTCTTGATGGCCGTTCTCAGTTTTCACATCTGCGATAGGACAGTTGATGCTCCGGTTTTTATACATTGGTCAACATCGGTAGCATCATCTTCTTGCGTGAATTGATAATTGTTTTCCGATGTGTGTATCCAACTCGGATTCCCGGGATAAACTTCACCCATCATCATTGATGATTGTGCATCTGTTTCTTTTTCGAAGGAACATCACAATGAAAATCCCAATGTGAACTAGAGCTACATCTGAAGCAGTTACCATATGATGGTGTCCACATTCTTTAACACAGCTAATGCGATATTTCGCAATTGCTGTATGTTGTTACTCTGAAATCGTGGGTCCATCGTAAACGTCCGGTTGGTTTCTCAATCGTGAGTGAAATAACGGAATGATTTGTTTTTGTTTTTATTGGGATTTGGGATTAAACCCGGGAGATTTGACGGGGCTGCACCCCTTCCATACAACCCACCTTGAGATGATTTTGGGCGTTATAGATGGTGATATAACACTGAGACATGATTGGGGAAATGATCTAGATTATTTTGTTTTCTTTTTCTTTTTTTTGCATGTTTGAAGTTTCTGTTTCCTGTTGATGTTTTTGTAGACTCCATGGCCCGTTGTTGTTGTTCAGCGTCATCTAGCTGTTGAATGTGAACTTTGCTGACTTCGATTATATTCTTGGAATCGGCCATGGTAGTCCGTGCACTTATAATTTATTGTGCCTATTTTGATAGATGGCTGATGTCACTGTGTTCGCTGGTGGAGATGGAGGACACCGGGATGTTGTGGTATTCCGGTGTCCGAGGTCGTAGTGTATCCATCTCCACCACGAAGTCTGCGACAGGGACGTCCGGGTGGCATCGGCGTCCCTGTCTCCGCTGGCTTCAACGACGGCAGGGGTGATGTGCGTCTTTCCTGGTCCGCTGACTCTGACATCCGGACAGGAGGGGCCATATGGGCGTCTCTCAGATAGCTCCCGGCTGCCGGCAGCGTCGGTGGTGGTGGGCTGGTGACTGTCAGTCGTCGCGGAAGGGGCAGCCGGCCGACCAACAGCTGCCATCTTCTTTCTCCGCTCGGTCCTTCGTACTGCGTCCCTGCGTCGACGAGAAGGAGTCTTTGTCTTCTTCTTCCCTGCTCGGTACTGTAGTCCATGTAGTGGGCCCCTGGTGGTTTCCAGCTGCTACTGTCATGTACTCCACGGACAGATGCACAAAGCCTCCCTTAGCCTGGTGTAGAGTCTAGATAAGGGTATCCACAATGTGCAATCTGTCCAAGGCCGCGACCACGGCAGAGGGAATTAGCTCCATAATCCTCTGCCAGGTCCAGTAAACAACTCACTGGATTGCTCGGGTAGCTGTCCCGAAGGAGGGCGAAACAACTCACAAGCGATCCAGACCAGTCAACGGGAACAGCGATAAGACACAATGCGAGCAATGTGACTTACCCGCTCAACCGCTAGCTGGCGAATGATGGCTCAAATATGGAATAACGGAATGATGGAAAATCGCGTCGCTTTTATACTCCTGCTCTGCGATGACTGCGCATGTCCGTGCAGAAGCATAACAGCGAACCGATTTTCGCCAAACCCTCATTTGAGAATGAAGCGACTCGTACCATACTCCGATAGCGAAAGTGAACGAGAGAGCAGAACAAGATTAAGACTCGATGATGATAAATATTACAGCATCAAGAATTTGACAGATAAATATACGAGAAGATTCAAAACTGCGTCGACGAAATTTGGAGTTGCATTTGAAGAATTTAAACAACCAATTCAAGATTTTGACAGAATTTTCTGATGAACAGTTTGAAAGATTAACCCAGAGTTATAGATCTAGGAAGTCACGTTCCGTTTACAGAAGCAGATAATCTAACTGGCCAATTATTACCGGATCACATAGTTGCACGGTCAAATAAAAAATTCAAAATCCATGATGGACAGACGCCATTTGATATCACTGTTACGCATCATGCCTGTGGGGACAGCAAGACATACATTACATTATGGAGCTTTGGGTGATAAATAAAACAGCAAAGAAAAGCATTCTTCTGATTCTGATTGCAGAAGATAACATGTGTTTTGCGAGAGCTGTCCTCGTGTGTGCATGTGTGCAATGCGGACAAAAATGATACCATTGAATTTAAACAGCAATGGAAACGAATAAGAAGACAACGAAGATAGTCCAGGAGATATTGGTAGACCTCTGCACCCCCCCCCCCCCCAGGACTTAACTTCACCCCACTAATTTTCTTCCTTAAGGTCTCCTCTAATTTTTTTCACTTGTTAACAAGAAAAAAAAGTGGCCGCAGAGACTCCAGACAAGATGGCGTCCATCATGGCGGCCATTTTTTTTAAATGCACCAGGTCTCTTTGATCGCCATTATAGTAAAGATGATAGCACATGCGGTCTTGTTTTCCGCTTGATTCGTTATGCTAATATATAATCCTTACAAATTAGCCAAAAATCCGACACCAGTATCCAATATGGCGGCCAAGATGGCCGCCGAAATGTAAAAATATGCTATTTTTCTGACATGTTACCACCTTTCGTTTGTCTCTGTGGGAAAATGTTAGAATTTTTGCGTCATGTTATACATTTGTCATATAGAGGAGTCATTGGCGAACACATGGGGACCATAATATGCATTCATTGCGGAATATATTTATCCGATATCACGTTTTCCCAAATGCCGGTATCATAGGCCAAAGCCGAATCTCCGTTAATAACGCGATGTTATGTTTCGAATCAATGAATGTTATTGCTATTATAACAACACCCATGCATATATATTTGCAGGAGATACTCGAGCTAGGATTCCTCTTATACCTGAGTTGAGGAATATTTACCCAAATCCAAGATGGCGGCCAAAATGGCCACCAGAAATGAAAAATCGCCGAAAATCGCTGATTTTAACATCAGTGAGCATTATTGTCATGACAACTCCACACCTGCTTACTATTGTAAGTTGAGAACACTTAGGCGAAGAACTTTCCTTGTACCATATCCAAATAAAAGTCCCCCAAATCCAAAATGGCGCCCACAATGGCGGACAGATTTTGAAAAATCACCGAAATTCCCTCATATTCACATCATTGGGCATTATTGTCGAGACAACTCCACCCATGCTTACAATTGAGTTGTAAATACTGAGGTGAAGTAATTATATTACATCTCATGCAAGAAATTGTTTTCCAAATCGAAGATGGCGGCCAAAATGGCGACCGAAATTTGAAAACAAGTCTACATTACTTTACTGTCTTAGGATGGGCGTTATTGTTTCGCGATTTCTACCCACCATTACATGTTGATATGTATGAATTATTCATTAGGGTTTGGCAAGTGATACTCACAGTCAATATGGCGGCCAACTGGCGGGCAGAAATTGAAAAGAAACCGATATTATCACATACTAATTTCAACTTTTTGTCATAATATTGATTTGTATAAACGAAACGGTACATAATATAAGCCATATATTAGTTCCAATGTAAGTCGTAACCTTTTGGAAGGATGAAAACCCACAATCTGTACAAAACCATTTCTTGCATGAGATGTAAGGTAATTACTTCACCTCAGTATTTACAACTCAACTGTACGCATGGATGGAGTTGTCTCGACAATAATGCCCAATGATGTGAATATGAGGGATTTTCGGTGATTTTTCAAAATCTGTCTGCCATTGTGGGCGCCATTTTGGATTTGGGGGACTTTTATTTGGAGTTGGTACAAGGAAAGTTCTTCGCCTAAGTGTTCCCAACTTACAATAGTAAGCAGGTGTGGAGTTGTCATGCCAATAATGCTCACTGATGTTAAAATCAGCGATTTTCGGCGATTTTTTTTTTCTGGTGGCCATTTTGGCCGCCATCTTGGATTTGGGTAAATATTCCTCAACTCAGGTATAAGAGGAATCCTAGCTCGAGTATCTCCTGCAAATATATATGCATGGGTGTTGTTATAATAGCAATAACATTCATTGATTCGAAACATAACATCGCGTTATTAACGGAGATTCGGCTTTGACCTATGATACCGGCATTTGGGAAAACGTGATATCGGACAAATATATCCCGCAATGAATGCATATTGTGGTCCCCATGTATTCGCCAATGACTCCTCTATATGATAAATGTATAATATGACGCAAAAATTCTAACATTTTCCCACAGAGACAAACGAAAGGTGGTAACATGTCAGAAAAATAGCATATTTTCACATTTCGGCGGCCATCTTGGCCGCCATATTGGATTCTGGGATCGGATTTTTGGCTAATTTGTAAAGGTTTATATTAGCATAACGAATCGAGCGGAAAACAAGACCGCATGTGCTATCATCTTTTCTATAATGGCGATCAAAGAGACCTGGTGCATTTAAAAAAAATGGCCGCCATGATGGACGCCATCTTGTCTGGAGTCTCTGCGGCCACTTTTTTTTCTTGTTAACAAGTGAAAATAATTAGAGGAGACCTTAAGGAAGAAAATTAGTTGGGTGAAGTTAAGTCCTGGGGGGGGGGTGCAGAGGTCTACCAATATCTCCTGGACTAAAAGCTCCTCAGCGTGAAGCTGCACAAATATTGCTTGATAAAGCTGGTATTCCGCATGGAAGCAGTTGTGGATTGGAGGAATACAACATCATACAAGAGCAACTGTACCAGGACTATGTCATCAAAATACATAGTTAATTTTCTGATGAAGGCCTTATCCAACCACTATCTGTCAGAAAAGAGAGTAATGTTGTTAATTCATATTTTAATGATAACCACTGCACGATGTGGTCACAACTTTCACATGATTTTCTAGGATGTAGTTATTATTGTGAACACTGTGATGTCGGTTCGAATAGCAGAGGTGACCATCCATGCCCATACAAATGTATGTGTTTCGAGAGCCATTGTCCCATTGAACAGCAAATATATTGTGCAACGTGTAAAAAGACATTCAGAAGTCAACGATGCTTCGACAATCATTTGAAAATTTCAACGGGACAAAGCAAATCCGTTGTGGCATGATATACTTGTGTGAAAAGCGTGGGGTGGAAATCATCAGAAGAAAGGAAAAGAGACATAATTGCACGGGAAATAAGATGTGCATATACTGCAAGAAAATTGCTGAAACAGACCACAAATGCCACATTCAGCAATATGAAAAGTTATGAATCACAGAAAGAAGCGAAGGTATATATATGGTACCATTCATATTTTTCAGCAAGATACTGGTGTTCATGTATAAAACTGTTGTGTTGCACAAATTGATTGTGAAAAGTGTATATGTAAATCCATTGATGAAATATGCAATTCATGTGATTTTGTATATACCAATAGAGAACATGTGTTTAGATATGAAAACGTATTAGAACGATTTTGTAAATAGTTGTTTTACACAAATGACCATAAAGGTACATAATTATATTACTCACAACGCAAGAGGCTATGATAGTCAATTTATCTTACATTATTTGGTAAACAATGGAAATTCAAAGCCCAGTGTTATTATGAATGGTAACAAAATATTGAGCTTCCAATTTAATGGTGTTAGGGATATCGATGCATTTAGTTTCATTCCTATGGTACTATCTAAAGTCCTAAAACATTTCAACTTGAAGAAATGACAAAAGGTCATTTTCCTCATTGGGCAAATACACAAGATTTTCAGAACTGTGTAGGACCATATCTGGACATAAAGTACTATAAACCTGCATTAATGTCTGAGGAAAATAGGGAAGAATTTATAAAATGGTATGAAGCTAGTGGTGAGGACATTTTTCATTTCCAAAAAGAGATAGAAAGGTATTGACGTGGACATTTTAAGACGTGTTGTTGTAAATTCTGTTTATACTTAATGCAAACTGATCAAATAGATCCGTTCCGCGAAGCAACAACATTAGCTCAAACTGAAACCTAGCATGGAGAATTATCTAGGTATAATATTAGACGATGGATATTCACAAGCGCGTAAATTTTCAATGAAAGCAATTCGATGGATACAATACAATGCCACAAACCGAAATATAAACATAAAACATGCTTTAAATGGTGGTGAGGTTAAAATAGGCACACATTTTGTGTTGACGGTTACCATGCACAACCAAACACTGTCTACGAAATGAGTGGGTGCCTATTCCATGGCTGTCGTACTTGCTGGTCAGATAGAAACCACCAAAATTCATAAAGTAAAATACAAATGGGACATTTGTATGAAAAAACAATAAAAACGGACATCCATGGAATAGGCACCCATTCATTTCTCGTAGACAGTGTTTGATTGTGCATGGTAACCGTCAACAAAATGTGTGCCTATTTTAACCTCACCACCATTTAAAACATTTTGTTATGTTAATATTTTGTTTTGTGGCATTATATTGTATATAAGACATGTCTTTTTGTGGTGGGAGGTCTTCAAGCTTCATGCAGAGCAGTCACCTACGCAGGACATACAACCGCCCGCACCTACACGTAATGTGAAGAAATGTCAATTTATTTATTCAAGACTTTTGTATGTTACAATTCATTCTGCATTATTCGGAGAAACTGAACTGTCCGTATTCATTTGAACATTGTCTAGATCAAACCAGAATGAATTATAACTGACAAAACACTTCAATAACAATTGTTTGGCAGCTTGGGGGGTCTATTGTGGCAGCGACCTGTGACCACAACCACCAATTCGCACCATCTTATATTAATTTTGTTTGTCAAAGTGTGTGGGAGAAAGGCGTAATGTAATTTGACAAACTTATGTCTCAACCCCTTTGCTATGTTCATAATGCAATAAGATATGTTTACACTAACAATCGGTATTTATTTTGGTGAACAACAGTCTGTAGAAATAAGAACGTGCTCTGTTATACCGAGTGGTATGTTGCTGTGTAGCGTTGGGGAACATATAGGGTGAACCGCGTCGCAGCGTCCCCAATGGTCACAGCGCAATAACCTTAACAAAAAAAAAACACTGAAACTACATTAATTTCAAAATGTAATTCCAATGTTAGACTCGATTTTTCTTCCAGATTGAATCTTCCAGCTTCTTGCAAAACTGACGTATCGTATCAGGGGCAGATGCCAGTGTTATATTATCAGCAGAAATGGGGGACGATCTATCTTGGATAATCAAGGACACATACAACACAAGCACTTCTAGAACACATTTCAATGGTCCAACAAACGATGTTCGAATAATAACTATTATCTGCTTGATTGTCATCTCTATATCAGGCATAATTGGTAATGCTTTGGTGTTCCTGAGTGTATGGAGCGAACCGAAGCTTCGAATAGTCTCCAGTATATTCGTTATAAACATCAGTATAGTGGGCTTCCTATTTTCCACTCTGTCCATACCAGTGCAGATATTTCACATTGCCTTCAAAGAAAGCCATCTGGCTACCGAGGGCACGACGTGCATCATATTTGGGTACCTAGATTTCACGTTTCTCTTAGCGACGTTAGCCAATTCAATTGCGATTGCGGTTAATCGATATATAGTCGTCACGAAACCAAAGGCCACATACTTGAAACAGTATACGAACAGTCGCGTAGTTGCCTGGATATTGTTGTTATGGTTACTCCCAGCTGTTATGGCCGCGTTTGGGATTCCATACTACGGTTACCATGACAATGTTATGGCGTGCTCGCTAACAAGCGCTCGCGAGTTCTACTGGTATACCGTACCTTTGGTTGGTGGACCAACTGCCATTACATTCATTGTAATTCTGGCGCTTTACAACCGAATATTCAAAACTGTTCGACAAAGCAGACGAAGAATTCGAGGGTTAGTCGTCCCCAAACACAGTAAGTCTGGAGACAACAAAGACCACGGTTTGTCCGCTAACAGAAGGTCCAGCTTTGGGTTGTTCAACATAAGGTCAGGCTTAGATTTAACAGAACAACGAGAAAGCAAGCCGGATCCAACAAGGACATCTGCGGAGGCAGAGAAATTAAGCGCTGATTGCTATAAAAAGGACGGCGAAAGCTTCGGAGAGAGCAGCGATAAAAAACGTAAACCTATACCATCTGGATCAAGCCTCCATGATGACATCAAACATATGACCGCTGTTTCGAAGCAGAAACACAAGCACAATAAGACTGTGAACATACCAGGAAAGGTGATTTTTGAATACGATGACGAGGAACGGTGCGACGGGGTTCATGACGTCGACTTGCATCGGGTATCACCTTATAAGAACAAACTCCATTTCCCGATCCACGCCTATCACGTGCAACGTCATTCAAACACGACCACCAATATAACACTACAGGACGATCAGCTCGCAGACTCTATCAACCAGGTCCCAAACAAGGGCGGGCGAACGAAGAGGTCGCTCAGTATAACAAGAGATGACGACGAAGGGACGATAGAGATCGAGACAAAGATCCACAACAAGGATCAACGTAATGAAGACGTATGTATACCCGAAAAGAACATCGTCATCATCAACACGAAGAATACTGCCACAAATAACGAGATCAAACTAACATTCCACCTTTTCATTGTCTTTGCTGTATATTGCGTTTTATATCTGCCGATGAGTATTGCTTATCTTTTACATTACTGGTGGCCGGTACCACCAAACACATGGATGATTTTCAAACTGTTGGCTTCTTCCTATTTTGCACTTACGTGGGTTCTATATGGAATGTTCAATAGGGGTATTAGGAAAGCGTATATCAGTATTCTGAAATGTAAACGGCTCCGTGGAAGACTTATAGGGTGATCGCATGATGACCTGTCGTTCAGTAAAGAGGTATTGAACCTGTGCCCTATACTATAGAACACAATTCTTGTAATGTCCATATCATCGTTCCTTTGTATTTGCCAATTTTATAATACAAAGTTGGTGACTTGATTATAATACTTGACATTATAGTCAGCCTCCTTACGATAGTCACATCGAAGCTAGGCAAAATGGATTACCTCAGTAGAAAGGTGACGGACATTGATGATAAAATGTCTAGTATTCAGTTGACTCTTTAAAGATGCATAATCCGAACTAACGGTCCCAAATTACTATTTCTTTGGCTTCGGGGGTAAAAATTATTTGATTCGAGTCGACGAACCCATCAAAGCTCAGATTGATCAGATATCGATTTTTGAAATGTATCATTTCCCGAGATATTTAATGTTTGGCGCCCTGGCAAATATCCCTCAAGCCGACGGTCTCGGATAAATTGCGGATGAAGATGGATGACTCTAAAATCAAGTGGCCATGTGTGTTTGATATTGGACAATCCGGCCACATTTTGTTGAACAAAATATTGATAAATAATACGTTTTGTGCAATTTTGTACTATATTTGAATGTGGTTAGAATTATTTTTGGGCAATTAATCGATTATGATAACTGAAGTGGCATTTCAAAAAATTTTGCTGTTGTTGTTGTTGTTGTTGGAATTTGATGATATGGGGACCATCGAATCGGATTAAGTACCTTTAAGAGGTCGTATAGGATAGGATATTTTTTTCATTTACAATAAACATGTGAATAGTACAATGGAATTCATATAACAAGATAATAATGCAGTATAGTACTAGGGGTAGGCTTTCTTCCTGCTCCCCCAAAAATAAATATCACTATATAAATAATTTATCAGATGGCGGGAAAATTATTCATATTTATATCCACTTACACGGACAGATTAATCGTATATAAACAAAAACAATCTAGAAAAAAATGTTAAGGACATTTTACAAACACTTTTGATATGGTTGTCAGCCAATCCAGACGAGTGATCAATAAAGTCCTTTATATCTTCGTGGAAACGTTATGTACTGGACTGATATTCTAAAATATGAAAAATTTCAAACGATACAGTATTCAGTATATTGAGAAGATCTCATCGATGGAAAATGGAAGTGTTAAACCGAAACAAAACTATTACATGTCAATGCAATGCTAGACCATCGACCATCGAACTATATATGTCATTGAACACGTGACAAACTTACGAATGGAAATCGTGCAAAACAATTGGTATTTTCAGGCATAAATGTGTTCGAACATGAATTGTCAACACAAGTCCCAATCACATTTCCCATTCCGAAAAAGCAATACAAAAAAATCGCTGGAAAAAAACTGGGTTTATACATCCTGATGTATGGTGCTTGGTCTCGAAAACCCTGTGTGGGTCTCTCCTTTGGTCTGTCGAGGGTATGTTATATTAACATTTTTGTGCTCAGTTGGAACATTCCGGAGAAACCGCATCCCTGCCTAGAATTTTGGTAAATGTTCGATGTATGGAACCAATTTTCGCGGCATTGTGTTCGCCTTTGAATGAGTGCCTTTTGTTATTCATTAAGCTGTATCACCTAATCCATTAGCAGATGATCATAATTATTATAAACTTGATTCTACTGTCGCTCATGTTACAAAGTCCGTATTTTTGTCACATACCTTAAAGGTACACGTCACTTTTGTAAACTCTATAATCAGACAATACATTACACATAGGTTGAACACGTCCACCGTAGTAAGCTTATTTACTTCATAAATGGTTCCAATAGCATAGTATTGTACCCGTGGGGTCCCTTTGTATGTCGAGGGTATGTTATATTAACATTTTTGTGCTCAGTTGGAACATTCCGGAGAAACCCCAGCCCTGCCTAGAATTTTGGTAAATGTTCGATGTATGGAGCCAATTGTCGCGGCATTGTGTTCGCCTTTGACGCAGCTTGAAAATATAATAAACTTCGAGTAAATACAACGCAAAGTCTTCGCAATTTTTCGAATATCTCCGTCTTTTGATGATATAATTTGGCGACAAGTTCATCGTGTTCAAGTCCAAGAATTTGTCCATCAAATGACACACATACCGTGACGATTAGTTTAAAAGATACTGTACACAAATGTTGTTGTTGGTTTCTATAGGCTCTGCTTTGTGGAATAAGGTAACCAAATTTCCATTATTTGAAAGTCTGTTGAGTTTGGTAACGATCGGAGAAAAAACTAAATTTGGCCCCATTTTGACACCGGACCTTATTCGAGAATGACCAAAATTGTCCCAAATGTTCATACCATCATTTCCAATAAAACGACATATCAACGATTTACCTAGATTCATTAGTTTTGAAGGAGATAGGGCGATTTCAAGGGGTATCCATTACAAAAATGTATTTAAGAAATGAAAATAGTGGGTGTGGGTGTTATTGGTGGCACGGTGCTGTGGTCGTTGGGTCGCATTGTGTGAACCACGAAGCTGTTCGCACCAAATGTGCGCCAACAACTACAGCGCCATGACCCCTATAACACATCCACTACATTCATTATATGTATATAGCATTTTGATGATTTGTTCCCATAAAAAACTGAGTGTGATCACAAAATCGGCCGATAATTTGACACTAGTCAACGCAGTACATTACGTCAGCCCAATATAAGATTTTCAAGCACATAGCAACGATAGCGTGAACAATATAAATAACTGGCTTCAGATACACTTCGACTGATCATTGAAAAGCACGCCCAATTATTCCGGTGACAGCTTTTAGTGATTATAGGACATATTATATCAACAATTTGTGACGTCGTGTTCGTTTTACTGTCTGTATTATTGCGGTATGAAATGGGTGACCCATTAGCATTTGAACAATCACTGAACAGGATTTAGTGTAACACATACGGGCGATGTAAATATTTACTCATATATAATTATACCAACGATATTATTGGCCAACACACATGATGGTCTACACATTTCCCCAAATAATTTCTTTGTAGTTTGTACATGCTGGAAATTTAATGTGAACATTGACAACATTTGTCGTTTTTTTTTACATAACCCGAAAAGCAATCACCAATTACAAACTTTTACCTCCCACAAACGAGACTCTTTCGTAATGGAAAGAAATCTAAGATGCCATTCCGCGAATACGGCCATCCATAGCGCATTATACCCAACAAGCCCGTTACCATAAGCCCACTAAGCAAAGTTTCTAAGAGATCTACGAAAAATCTATTGTACCAATCATGATTTATGGAGCTGTTGTGAGGGCGTTTTGAAAACCGAACATGATTTGATAAACTTGAATTATGGTTCTTGAAATTCGCCCTTAAAGGTCCGCACCGTTTCATTTATTGGGGAACTAGTAACTTGTCCCATACTGGTGAAATTCAAAACCCGTTTCCTTTTGTACTAGACTAAGCTCATGTGTATGCCAACCAATATATTGCCTCTTATTTTATATTGTGTTATGTATTGTTTATATTATGATAATGTTTTATTAATTTAACTGGTTATTCGTAACACCCTTAATTGCATAGGTATGAGCGATGTTTGGACCAACCAACGCACGTTTTGCCAAAATGTCCTGGTGTCGCAAAACGAATTTTCTCAAAATCTGTCATGAATTCCTTTGTGAAATTTAGTACAAGCGATTATTTTAGCACAATATATTAGAACCATCAACCCATTGTGTATTATAACCTCATTTACATTACTTTCATGCATGAACAATACTTAAAATTTCACTGTTTTCAGGTACCAAGAACTTCTGTAAAATAGATTTGTAGTGTAGTTCATATATCTATGATATCATGTCTGAAGATTATGAGAGGAGACCTATATTTTATTGATTCGTGAAATGTAATGATTATTCCCAATTAGATTTTGTTTTTCAAAAGTGTAGTTCATATATCCATGATATCATATCTGAAGATTATGAGAGGAGACTTAATTTTTTCTTGATTCGAGAAATTTAATGATTATTCTCAATTATAAAGGTAACTACCCATAAATCATTTTCTTTATTTGAAAATGTTCATGTCATGCCTGTTTAATTAATGCAAAATTTGGCTAAGATGAGTTCTGGGTCAAGCGTTCATAATCAAGTTAAAGCAGACCACCATAAGTCTTAACACTGTAGCCTGATTCCCGTTGAATGTTCCCTGCTTGAGTGGACCACTCTGCATATAAAACTTTGTTTTCATTGGGCTGGAATATTTGTGGCTGCTTTATTCTTCATATTTAATTCTAGTGTCAACCTAGACAACATTTGGACACAGTTGTTTTTATTCCATTTTGAAGAAGAATATATACTCTATAACATATCAAAAATCCGCTAAAATCTGCTTTGAGCATTTTTTGGTATCGAAAAATTCAGAATGTCTGTGGTAGTGCACCAACTAATACCGCATTAGTAATAAAATAAAATACACAAAAACAACGCTTAGTCGTAAACCATATAATATCGGTAGAATGTCTGTCCCAAAATGGCCGCCAAAATAGACAAAATCGATTCAAATTTACAATTTGTGGAACATTGCATAGCTAGTCCTTTTAGGGTGAACAAACTCTCGACTTATTCGAGAAAGAATGAGTATAAGGGATACTTCTTATAAGAGATGTACGAATTCTGTTTGTTGTATCGCGCGAGAGAGCAAGGTTAAATTTGGACTTTATGTGCGCCCAAAAACAGAACATTAAAGCAGTTTTATCTGTACTGTTTATATTGAATCGTGTGATCTATGTGTAATTAAACAGTCAAATTTAATAAGGATGTATTGAATCTGTGACCTTTTCGAGAAGCATAAATAAATGTACTCAAAGCAGTCTCACGGATGTGACCGGCCATCATTTATTTTTACATCTACAACATCAACTCTGCTATAATTCTATATTATTCGAACAGTATATGACAATATTGCGGGAAATGTGTAGATCCTATTATCCGTGTCTTAAAATAGTAGTCATAGTTGCCCCCGGTCAAGTGATGAAACACGAATAAGTCGGGTGTATCACAACAATGCATGGTGGCGACTGAATTATGGAGAGTGTTGAAAATTCCGTATATGTTTCTGCGTTACATTCAATAATTAATCATCATTCCAAAATATTTACATACTAAGTGTGATCATCACTAAATCCAGCATTCCGATTGGTCGGCGCCCACGTGGCTAGTTGCAATTATTTCTCGGTGAACGCGCAACAGCTCATAACTGCAGCCTCATAATTACATCGACACGTCATCAGTTTCGGAAAGAAGAACGCGTAATGTTTTGGGCGCATTTGGACTCGCGCAGGATTGACTTAATACATCATCGGGTTTCAATATAAAGAAAAATTGTTCTTGTTAACTTTTGCCAACGGTGCTATGGGATATTTTGGGCTTGTTTTGTCACGATACACTTTTCGATTTAAATACATTTACAAAAGTGGCTTTTTCGCTAAATGTATATAAATATAAGGATTAACTGTCATGTGGACTGTTTTTATGGAGATGTAACCGTGAGGTAAGTGGTATGTAAAACTTGTATGTAAAACCCTTCGGTTATGACCACTTACCTCACGGTTACATCTCCATAAAAACAGTCCACATGGCAGTTAATCCTTATTTAAACTACCACGCACTGTGTGGCGAAACATTACTTCGTGTATTGCATGCCCGAAAGTATTTGTTTTTGCCCGAATGTTGGATGAATTCACAGCAGAAATCCCGAACTTTAAAGAGGTACATCATTCGCTTTAACTTGCGTTGCAGTGACCGATAAATCCTGCAATGGATCTGTTTAATAATAGTTGTATCATTAAAGATATTTAACAACATAGGTGTAAATTACCAATACGTATTTGCACTTATGTGGTTATCCAATATGTTGTATTCGTCGTCGCATGGCTTGAAGTTGCGGCCAAATTGACAGCCATTTCGTGGCCGCGATTGCATTCCTTCTGTCCTGGTCACTTTAATCACTCCCGTACTCCAATTTTACACAAACTGGTTATATCGGCTGGAGGAGTAAGGCATTCTGGTGTCACCAATAAGTGATATTGTCCAAAAACCTATACTTTCAAAGGCCGGAAAAAGGTCATTTTTAAAACCTCTGTAAAAACATTTTGCTCAAACATGACTTTAGAGCGGATTTGGAATACGTTATCAAATGATATTTTCCTCTTCAAAATGGAATAAAAACCAACTGTTTTGAGTCAAATAGGTCAAACCTTTTATCGACCAGACTATATGGGGGTGTGATGCTATATTGTGCAATTAAAATATAATTCAACATTATGGTACAAATGAAGCCGCCTCTCATAGAGCCAAGACAATAAGCTATTTGGTGATTGGAGAGGTGTGAAATTATTAAAATTATTTTAGAAGTTCTTTGTATCGAAAGGGACAAAAAAATAAATAATAATTTTAACCTCTCAAATGTATTAAAATCTATTGTTTTATCTCTTAATAATTGCTCGATTCTATATACAATGCAGATGTTAGGTGAAATTCAAGATTTTTCGCCAAATAGATCCAGAGAAATTCTTTGTTGAAATTCTCTTGCCATTTTGGGCTGGATTTATGCAAAATGTGCGTCTCCCCCTTAACCGCACAATTTACGGAAACTACGTGACATACAAGAATATTGGACAAACAGTGCAGTTTACTATAGTATGGCTTTCCGGACAAGAAACCACGGACTCCCCATAGAACACGGTGCTTGGTCAAATACAGATTATTCCGACCGAATTTTCACACTCTGTAATCTTGAAATCGGCAATGAATACCACATGGTTCTGAAATGTATCAAATTTTACGAACTTAGGTATAAAATAACTGAAACCCTACTACTACCAGATACCTAACACTTATGGCATGTTCACATGAAGCTGCAAGAAAATATGTGCAAGAAAATATCAGACACATTTTTACCCAGATATTTTAATGCAGCAAAGATTACACCCATGAGATCGCTATTGAATTGAATTGAGCCGACTTGTAACTGTGCAAGTTGATTGTGTGTTCAGCTCACCGAATCAGCCAGCCACTGATTGACCACATACGCCCACTTAGACATATGTTTGTCTGGACCGTCGAAATATGATTAAACCAGGTTTAAAGTTACACGGATGGCCGTCGCGATGAGTATTGCTGTTTTAAAAGTCTAATCAGTTAAACCGCCATAAACAGAAATAATATTAAAATATAGAGAGAGTCTGTTCTTACACCAATCATAAATATAGCATAAATACATGTTATTGTCAGGATCGTACGCCGTGTCAGTAAACAAAAGCATATTATGATACAGTACAGTTATAAAGAGTGTGCGATACGCAAAACACCTAACGGCGGGGAGAACCCACTATGTGTACTTTGGTTAAAAGAGTCGAAACGTCACGTGACATACGCTTAGTATGTTACACAGTCAGCAATCTGCAACTGAAGATGATGCTATCAAACCATTTTGACATCTTTTCAACTCATTTTCTAAATTCTATTTTTGGCATTAAATAAAATCTTTTTTAGGGGTACGTTCCAAAACTCTTTTCAAAATTCATTTAAACCGCTCCAGGATCCAGCTTCCATTCCAAAATTTATGTCACGAGAACAAGGAGCAATTTGTCTGCGATAAATTGGGACCTTGGTCATCATTAAACATAGCCTCTTCTTTAGCATGCCTATAGCAGACATCCTTCTTTTTCTCGTGTCACCCATACCTTTAGGTACTACATTCATTAATACAAACTGAAATATGGACGAACTGTTTTATTAATTAGCAACATATGCTTGATATATGATATACGTGCATATATATATGGATATATGTATTAATCTCTACCCATATACTATTTGTTGTGAGATATAATTCACACTTACATGTATCTTAAAGGGGTACTGTACACAAAGATAGACGATTTTTTTATTTACTCCCATTGAAATAACTTTCAAGTTAGATTGTGTTCGTGTTATATGAGTTTCGTATAAACCTAACTTAGCGAAGAAAATATTGATCTTGGAAACAAAAATATTACGATTTCAAACTACGCGCCATGTTTTAGACCTTCACCGGAGAAGACGCGGTCGCAGGAAGAACCGGAAGTTCATTGCTCACAGCTTCGATTGATGCATTCAATCTCTTCCATCGAACAATCTCACTCCCTATAAAATACTTGACGCTTTATGACTCTTTGTTTCTTTCTCCTTTTTTCCGAATCGGTTATAACGGGCCTTCTTTTGCAGGTAACATGTTTTGTTTGCAACTCAATAATGTTCGCGAACGGCCGTCGATAAAAGACACGCAACATATGCGATTTCAAGAACGGTAACTCGTAATGGCATAATTCTCCATTTTATGACTCCAGCCATAAATGAATTTATATTAAATAATTCAATTTAACTTTTACGATAGCCTGTTAACCGGAACGTTTTCAGTAGACATCGTCGACTCAAATTAGTTATTTTATAATATAATATTCATATTAGATCGCTATTGTCACCGGGAATTTATTGAAATTGGGGTACAGTACCCCTTTAAGTATAGAATCTACCCATTTATAATATGCTTCATAATTCTATGTTGATAATTTACTGGTGTTGGTAAGTACTTTACAGCATGCATACATCTCACATTAAGATGCATAGCCCATGTGACGCATCTAAATTCATAATTCGTTCTTGGTTAAGTGTTTAACCACTACCGATATATTACATAGGCATATGCTGAATACAATTCAGCTATTGAATGTACATGGTTGTAATATGTATAGATACTTCGAGTTGACATATATAATAGCTATATATAGCTAACTTGGCCACATAAAGAACGTTTAGCAATATAATATAGAGAGCGTTTAACTATAGTTATACCTACAGCGTAGGTTATAGTACAATGGTTTATACCACCTCCTATATATCACATAGTCATATACTGAATACGTTTCCACGATTAAATTTGCATGAGTGTAATATGTATAGATACTTCGCGTTGACATATATAATAGCTATATATAGCTTACTTAGTCACATAAAGAGCGTTAACAATAAAATATAGAGAGCGTTTAACTATAGTTATACCTATAGTCAGTGTAGATTTTAATACAATGGTTTAGACCAGCCATGCCGTATATGCACAATATACTTGTATAGCGCTGTGTACATGTATGTATGTTCCAAATACTAATCTAATAATCTACACTTCAAAGTTGGAAAGTACATTCCAACATGCATACGTCTTATTAAATTCGCGTTACCTATATGTAGCGTTTCCCGATTTGTAATTTGGAGATTGGTGGTGTGGGTTGACATCCACATCATATATTACTTAAATAACAACGTATGGTTGTATGAACACGTATACATATATATAGATACTGTACTTGTGCGCGTATATCAACCACATGAGATAACTAGGTGATATAAAGAGCGTTTTACTAATATGTATTACGGTTTATATGGAATAAGCTGTATAATCCTTTTCCGTGTCACATATATGTAATTGTTTCCAAACTTACGGGGGACTATAGACTACCAATTTATATAGACCGTACATATTGCACCGACTGGTATATATTGTGTGGAAAATTCTTATGACAAATGCGTTCCTAGCCATTTTACTTGTTTCCTTAGTTGACTTTCTGAAAGGCCTTTTGGTCAACCAGCCAGTGCATTACTCTGACTTTTCTCTGTCATTCTAGTGTGCTAGGTGTGGGGTCACTAACCTTGTCAGTTCTGCCACCTGGTCAGACACCCACTTACCTTATATGGTTACACATAAAAACATATATAATAGATACATGTGTACTTCTATTGACATATATTGTGTGTATATATACATATCTACATGTAATGTAATAATATCTTGAAGATCAGAATAAACTGAATTGAATTGAGCCGGCTTGTAACTGTGTAAGTTGATTGTATGTTCAGCTCACCGAATCAGCCAGCCACTGATTGACCACATACGCCCACTTAGACATGTTTGTCTGGACCGTCGAAATATGATTAAACCAGGTTTAAAGTTACACGGATGGCCGTCGCGATGAGTATTGCTGTTTTAAAAGTCTAATCCGTTAAACCGCCATAAACAGAAATAATATTAAAATATAGAGAGAGTCTGTTCTTACACCAATCATAAATATATCATAAATACATGTTATTGTCAGGATCGTACGCCGTGTCAGTAAACAAAAGCATATTATGATACAGTACAGTTATAAAGAGTGTGCGATACGCAAAACACCTAACGCCGGGGAGAACCCACTATGTGTACTTTGGTTAAAATTGACACCATTTTGCTTTTAACATACCTATAGAGCGCTCGTCAATCCTCGCCACTCAAGATTTCTATGTTGAATGGGTCACTATGAATAACTCTACCAAATATGCCATCACGGTGTTTGAGTGTTTTGCTTATCGCACACTCTTTACGTGATGTATATAAACAAAAGTTCGGTTCACACAAAGTGGGTTTTTTTGGGGTATTACCTCATTCATGCAATCACTACACTATACTATTAACATATTCTTGAGGAAATGCACAAATTTGGTAAATGTTATTTCTACATTATAACTTTATTAATTATGACTTTAAAGGTTACAAACAACTAATTATTTTCCATAGGCGACAATCTTAACTATAAGTTCCGCCGGCCATGGGTTAAGCCAATTTGAACTTCAAGTGATTAAAATTTCCCTTAGAACGCCATCCCAACACACCAATCTGTGACAACAAACACGCCCTTTTCGGTATATTTTTCAAACGATAATCTTGCATTCAACAACTACCCCATTTACTGCACAAAAATCAGCAGCAGAAAAATACCGAGACCACTTCCGTAACTTAGGAACCCCACCAGACTCTTCATGGCCACCTAAAATTCCCTCAATGATAATCAACCAATCAGCAGCCAGATTTTTGTGTGCTGACTCGAGTTTCCCCACACAAATTCAAGAAGCGTAACTCTATATAATTAGTTGTTTGTTACCTATACTCAGAAATTTAAACCTGGCGTACGAGTCATCTCCCCGTGTACGTCGTCGTTAAATCATTGACAATTAAACATGGTCTAACCTACCGAGAAAAGTTGTATATAGATTTGGAACTATACAATAATATATATATGAATCGATGACACCTGGCCGGAAATTTTCTACGAATTAATATAGATTTTATTTAGAATTTCTTATCACATACGCAGGATAGTGTTATGGGCTATTTTTAGAGAGAAAAATACGCTCGGAAACGCTCGGAGACCACCAAAAGCGTACTAATAAGGTTAGCGCCCTCAATCACGGCAAATTTCATTTTAACCACGACCTTTCGATCGAAATA
This sequence comes from Siphonodentalium dalli, assembly GCA_032622095.1. NCBI lineage: Eukaryota > Metazoa > Mollusca > Scaphopoda > Gadilida > Siphonodentaliidae > Siphonodentalium > Siphonodentalium dalli. Next base: position 101,949,916 of record CP136062.1, on the reverse strand, counting down.
AACCACTTATTATGCCTTTTATAAACAAATAATATACCCAGTGTTCAGTGTTATCTGCATTGTATTCAAAAATAGCTATTTGTAGTCGGGATTTATAAAAAAAATATGATGTTGTGATTGTGGCGTGGAAGGGACTGACCATCTTTAAAACGATATTAATAGGAATAGACAAATAATGAACGCTCTTTGTTGTTTCATTCTGCAGAAAATTCGGCATCGGATTTTTGTAAATTATTTTATTTCAACAACTGTTTCTTTACAGAGTCGGCATAATAGTATTTAACCTTCCCACGACTGGAGCGAAAACCCTGTGCCAAAGCATTCTCATGTATTCTCGCGTAGGGAGCTTCGCATACATAAGAGAATACATTGGCCAATCAATATTTACCTTGACCTTGTAAGCCGATGCATGCATTGTCGTATATATGCGAGGCTACCTTTGGGACACTCTCATTTATAAGATAATGCACTGGCACAGGATCTGAAATGCTGCACCAGCACTGCTCCCGTCATGAACCCCCGTCATGAAAAGGTTAATGTGTTTGGCGCATTTGTTTCGTCATTTTTCAGAAAGTTTTGGCCAAATTTCAAAACGAATATATAGGTACATTGAGACAACTGAAAGTAATATAAAGAAACACGCACAAAATAACTGAAAAAATGCTGGTTGGACAAAAGTGATAATGGAAATTTGCACGGATGTGAACTGCAAAAAACTGATATAGATATATAGCTGGCAACGTAGCTATAATAATAAAACTCAATTTTGTTTGTTTGTTTGTTTGTTTGTTTGTCTGTCTGTCTCTGTCGGGCTATGGGCGACCAAACGGTGGACCATCGAAGCTGGAAATTTGTACACATGGGTCAATTGGGAGTGTCGTGAGATAGACTTGGTTGACATAAGCTATTTTAAAAAGGGCACTAACTATATAAGCGGGTCATTCGGTGGGGTATGAGGAAGAGCCGTTACCTGTTTAAAGTTCCGAGCTTCTCAGAATGTTTTTGCGGTTTCGGTATATATAGCTGATATTAATGGGTAGTGTCATGGGATAGGTGCCGTTGACACCAGATGTCTTAAAAGGACACTAACTAAACAAGCTGGTCAATTGGTGTGGGTTATTAGAAGAGCCGGTACCCGTTCCATTCCCGAGCTTTTCAGAATATATTTTTTATATATAGCTGGTATATTAATGGTGAGTAACATGGGATGGGTCCAGCTGACATCATATTTCTTAAAAGGGCACTACTAATTACTTTAATTAAATAAAAATAGTTGGAATCTGGTCGTTGAAAATAGATTCACATGGGTGAATTGACCACATGATTGTCATGTGATAGGCACCGCTGACATCACGCGACTTAAAGGGGCACAAATACACTATTTTAATTAAATAATTAATAATAATAAATAATCATATGTCCAAAATGTTTGGATCCCTGGTCGCTGGAAATTTGTATGCAGGGGTAGACAATTTTTTTACTTTGGATTATATTTTATTGGATTATATCAACGCCACGTGAAAAGTAGGTAACACCGTTGATAAAATGGTGACTGCCTTAAAGGCATGGATGGCCTTCGCGGTGTGTATGCATGCTGTTAAAATAGTCACACCCGTTAAAACTGTCATAAACAGTACAAATATTAAAATATAGACATGTTTACTTCTTATACCAATCATAAATATCACGTAAATAGTATGTTATTGTCAAGTGTGTGTGCTGTGTTATGTAAACAAAAGCCAGGTTCTGCAACATTTTTGGCTTTTGTGTACAATAACAGCGTACGAACTGGACAATAACATACTATTTACGCAATATTTATGTTGGAATAAGAACTAGGTATGTCTATATTTCAATATTCTTTCTGTTTATGGATGTTTTAACGGATGTATATATTTTAACAGCAATGCCTATTCCGCGAAGACCATCCTTGCCTTTAATGTTAAATGGTAACTGTCTTAATTACAGCGATAATTACATGCCCCGATTCAACTCTTCAGAGAAGATAAATGACCGAACAGAGTTGAATATGTAACTACCCAACCCTTATCTCCAAACACACAGCACTGTCAGTGCATTATACTATCAGTGCAAATTTTATTTAACTCTTCCTATACTAAATACTCATTGACGAGTAGCTCCCTTAGGAAATATGTCGTTTGTTAAACTTATTTTATGAACATTTCCCTCCAACAAAATGAATCCTTCTGCACTTGTATTATCAATTCTTCTGTCTGTCGTCTGCTTTTATTACCCGAACATCAATCCAAATCAATAATAGACCATTCCAATGTATAAGTGCATAATTGATGGGGAAATCCATTTAGTATAGAACGGGTTAATATATACGCGTCATACAATGAGCGCAAAAGGGGCGTCTTATTTTGAGATTACAATTTTTTATTTGGAGATTATCTATCTACAAAGAATAATTATGATCTAAGACATATTCGGTCATTAGCATCCACGACCGTTCTGCTGGTGACAATAACGATAGATGACCCTGGGGCAATAAATTATGTTGATGATACGCAATTAAAAGTCCATTGCCTATATCAACAGAGTACTATTTGTGATAAAAGAAACTCCACCTAGTTTATAGAAAGTGTCCTGGAAAATAAGGGATGGACTGTCATCCGGTACATATAGGCCAGTACGACTCGGAGTTTTCGACCCTGCACTCCAGAGCCCCCGAGATTTCTTGCTATTTTCGTATTCATTGCCCCCTATAGGGCACACCTCATGGGTGTGCGATCTTTTATGCTGTATTGACACGGGCCTCTAAAATATTTTCTTTTTTTTTAAACGCGAATTTGACATAATTCGATAAATCGACCACAATTTTCAAAAATGCTGTTCCAGGAAGCCCACTATCGCGCCATTAGCACAGTGGTGCAAGATCGGTTGAGAAAACGGTGGAGAGTTTCAAGATGGCGACGGAAAAAAGTAGCGTAAGGTACGTGGTTCAACTCAATGAATGTTTTCTGTCATTTAAGTAATTAATTTCACTACGACAAAGTTGCACGGGCAGTCGAATTGTGTGTGGAATATATTCGACATGTTGTTCAATTGATATTAAGTATTTTAAGTGTGCTAGAAAGGTCAACATGTGGTGAAATGTTTTGTTTACCTTTTGAGGTGGCGAGATTCGTGCATTTGTGTGCATAAATTGTGAATCCGACGGCATTCAGACGAATCCTAAACGTTGTGTTTGCTAGAGGATATGAAATTACACGAGTAATGGAATTTATACTTAACATCACACTTACATGTAGGACTAATTAAATTGGTAAAAATGAAATTTTCCAAATTGTCAAAATGGCGGTGTAGATGAAGACAATTTACACAATAATGATGACGGTGTAGAGTACAATATTTATGATGGTGTAGATTATTTTCTAAATTCAAATACCTGGATGTAATTATAAGCAATCAACGTCGTCTGTGATGTCATTTCGGGCGTAGACCTAACTATGAATGTCAGGCATTATAGGTATATACGGTATAGGCTATTTTGTACGGCAATTTCGGCTTCTGATACCTACATTGGCCTATGCATAAATGACATGGCAAACGACGTTAATTCCATAATTATATTGTCTAGCGCACAGAACAAAAATATACCATCAATTTGCATTTATGCTCGGAAAAGTCTTTTTATTGGAACCTAATGAATTTTAAAATATTAAAGGGTCTAGATATGATCAGTTGGATTGTATCGGTGTCCGGTGATCATGGATGAAGATCATGAAGACCCTGCTTCTATAGTGGAATTTATAACTATAATAGCTATATGCCTTCTTAATAGAGATGACAAACATAAGAAATTATTTTTATTAAGAGTAATTTTGGGACCTTATTTGGACTCTTTCGCCACGTCCTGTATACATATATTGAACTTTGCTCTCCATAACCTCACTTGTGATTGTTTCGTTGTTTTTTTTTTATTTCAGAATTGAAGCAATGGAAGAATCCTCCAACGAAGAATCAGGCTCAACGTCTCAGACAACGAGTGGTCAATAATCGGACTCGGACAAGCGATTCAGACATGTGTGTGCATATTGTGCAAATTCCTTCAACATGAAAAAGCAGGAGAATACACACACACAAATTCACAACCACTCCCGTGTGGTGGTGGTGGCCAAAAGTTTAATGAGAAACATTTGTTGCTTGCACATCGTGCAAAGCACGGTGGTGGATCTAAATTTGGATGCGACAAATGGCCCAAGTTTTTTTCTCGCAAGTACGCCTTGAATCACCATATAGAGAGTCACCAAATTGGAAAGTGGCACACATGTGATAAATGCCGTTCTGTATTTACCAGGAAGGATACCTTAAGAAATCACACGAAAGCTGTACACGACAATTAAGGACGTCCTTCATCGATGCCGCAGCTGCGGGAAAGTATATATCTGGCGTGCAGCCCTGTTTACACACGTTGACAACTACCCTCGACTATACTGGGAAGTTTAGGGGTTAATAAACGGCACTTCCGTTTGACCTTGGCTAATCTCCGTGCGTATTTTGGTTTCATTAACACCCTCGCACAGATATGGATGCTAAAATCACATCTGGACGCAGCAGGGGCGGTCCGGGCTGTTAGCTTCATTTCGCGGCAAACATTTTCGCCGATGCCAGCATTTGGAGGGTTAATAGCGACCCTAAGTGGGTTTCCATGACACCCCTGCACTTATATTGCCCTTAAAATCACTCATATAGTCCATATGGGGGGTCCGGGCTAGTCCGGGCTGGTCCGGGCGGTGTTTAGTCACACCGCACACCGATGCATGCGCAGTGTTTTTATTTCTTAAACATTCAGATGTCAGTCCTAATTTTTGCTTTTCTGTCGAAAAGGAAGTTGGTTAGTCATGCCGACGCACTAAACTATGTTTTATTTGCTCTGTTCAAACTTTCGTTGTGGGTCAATGGGACCAGTCTGCTCTTGTTACATGTACTTTTTTGTATACTGTGATTTGTATATCTTTATATACAGTGGTTTATTTGTACATATATGTGTATAATTACTGGTGATATATTGGCGACAGCAACAACGAGATTAGCATTTACTATATGCTACCACTCATATCCATACAGATGGGCTTCATTTAATTATAAGTGCGAAAACTAGGAATTCTTGAAAATTATTTTCCCCAGCTAACCAGGGGGGGGTGAAAAAATTTCTTCCAGCACGTATGCCGGGGTGGGTGGGTGGTCAAAGCCACCAACAAGCAATTTTTTCCGCAACTAAAAAAAAAAATTCCTGCTTGTTTTTAGTGTTTTGGCAATGAGTTGGGCTTCAAAACCACTTTGAATCAGTTTGAATGAGAGAAATAATGTAATTCTAACTGGTAAACTGACTGCAGGCAGTTATCGTGTTGTATTTTGTTGCAAATTTTGAAATCCAAGATGGCCGCTGGCAGCCATGTTTTTTTGGCCGAATGACCTCAAAATTACTCATTCCTATTTACATGTCCATGTTAACATCCATGATAAATAGTATGCACAGAAATTCATATACAGCTGTTTACAGTGAATTTCCCCCCGCAAATCTCTGTTTTAGTGTTAAAAGTGGGGGTGGGTGTTCAAAAATGGTCGGAAAAAACTGCCGAAAACGGAAAAAAATTTGGCGGTGGGGGTGGGTGGGTACAAAAAATGATCGAAAGGGAAAAAATGCCATACGTGCCTGAATTTTTTTTCCGACCCCCCCCCCCCCTGAGCTAACAGCAGTTTACGGTACGTTGATGTTGTGTTTAAATTAGCCAAAAGTAATTGATGACCTGACAGTTATTTACTATTGTGGGCAAAACCAATGCAATTGACACTCTTTTGTCTAAACAATGATTCCTTGCACCGGCGATTTCGTGGAATGAGATCTTCAAAGTTTACACGAAATCGACCAAACTATCATCACAGTTTTAGAAAGTTTGGTTGGGTATGAATAGTGAGTTTGGAATACCGTTTGCTAAAAAGCCACCATAGACTTACACACATTGAGTTAGAAGTATAATGGTGGTTTGTGGGTCGATCAGTGTATACGTTGATTCACTTATCACATTCCTTCTCCCTCTCTTATAATCAATTCTAAGTCGATGACCGTGACCGTTTTCATATTTTGACGTTTACTGGGCCATGATGTCTAGTCCTCAATTCGGCATTGAACTCCATGACGGGTGGTATAATGGCGCTAGTTCTTCTAAATTTTTATATAGAACAATCTAATTAAAACAATAATAATAATTTTGTTAAAGCTAGTGAGCACTGAGTTGAGTCTAACAAAAACATTTGAATCAATTTTTAACTCTAAAGGTACACAATCCGATTCGATGGTCCCCGTATACATATCGTCAGATAGTTTAAACATATTTTATTTGCTCAATGCATGGTATTATCATACACACAGGCAAAAGGGATGGGATGACAAGTGCTGTCACTTACAGTAACATCCTCTCCCCATTGTCAAAACACTGAATATATACAAATTAAACACTGACAAGAGCCAGGAAATATGTTATAACACTATAGCTATATACAAGTAATGACAACTAACAGTAGAATGAATTAATGGATTGCTTCACATGTTATGTGTGAGAGATGGAAGAGTTATACCACAAACACGCGATAGAGATACTGAAATTAAGCAAACGGTAGGAAGGAAGGATGGAGAGAGAGACAGAGAGAGAGACAGAGATATCAAGGAATTGCATGTGCATGGTTTCGACAGCTTTACTGGGTTCGATAAATATTCAAGGGCGAAATATCGTCAATTATAGTTAATTCGCTTTTAATTTTTTTAATTTAAACATATTTTATTGTATATCAATTATATACATGGGGATTGGGACACAAGTTTTGTCAACTTAGTGACGCCCCTCTCCCGCACAAAAGGTATAACATAACATTTAAACAAGATGGCAGGATGAAATTGTGAATATTTAAGCAGGGAAACAGATGTGAATATTTGTACAGAGTGTGCTATGAGTGGAGTTTTATTGTGTCCAGTTTTACCCTCACGTTGTCATAAGTTGTGTCTAAAAAGGCCGGGCATTTAAATTTTTAATTGTTTTCAATGACAGGTTGACATAACAGAGAAAAATATATGATCGAAGTTACCCAAAACGTTTAGTTGCATTGATGTAGGACTGTGTAATATGAAATAGCAATATATTTCTTCTGTGGTCATTTTCAGAGATTCCACAGAGAAGATGCTTAATTTTTTCTATATGAAAGTTATTTGTTTCAAGTTTGTGGTAAAATATTCTTCTCTGATTGGTGAACAATGGACAGTGGAAGAAGAAATGACTAGCATCCTCCTTCGGAAAACCACATTGACAATTAGGACTATCAGCTATGTGATTATTTTGCATGTCACTCTTTAAGTCGCTACAATAGTTTCGGAGTTTACAATGGTTGACACTAACATTCCGATGACCTGTTCTATAAAGTGGATAGGGTTTTTGAGCAGGGGCGATCATGTTTAGGTGAGTTTTAATATCGGATATATTTTCAGAATCTATGACAAACGAAGGGAGCTTATTCCACTCATGAGTTGTGTTTAGGAAGAATGATTTCCTATAATGTGCTGTTGTCCAGCGGTACGAGTAGAAAAAACGCGGTTGTCTAAAGTTGTACCGGTTGTTTGATACATGTGCCGCCCGGGCTGGTAGAAGAAGGGTGAGATATTCTGGAGTTTCTTCGTTAGTTATTTTAAAAAGTGTTTGTAGGTGGTGTTTCTCCCTGCGCTCCCTAATGTTGGACCACCCCACTTCGAGTAAAACATTTGTATTGGAGACAGAGCGGGTTAACCCGGTCACTATTCTGGCGGCGTCGACGTGTATACGTTCAAGTTTGTCCATCCAGTATTGTGGTGCACAGTCCCAAACTACATCTGCATAATCCATTATTGGCTGAACGTAAGTTTTGTAAAAAATTTCTAACGTGTTTGCACTTAAGCTGTATTTGAATCTTCTTAGTTGTGAGATGCGGGACGAAACTCTCTTAATTATATTATTAATGTGATCGTTCCAGTCTAAATTTGATTGAATTTCAACACCAAGGTGTGTATGTGACGTTTCGAAAGAGATGTTTTGGTCTTGGAATACAAGTGTGGGGTTCGTTTGTTTGCCCGATAACGAGAAAGATATTGCTTTGGTTTCGATGGATTGAAATTTACCAGCCATTTGCGCGCCCAATTTGATATTGATTCTAGGTCTTGATGGTCAGGTCGTAATGAGATGCGATAATGCATGTGTCGTCGGCGTACATTCTAGTTGTTGAGATAAGGTTATCCGGGAGATCATTTATGTAGGATAGGAACAGAAGAGGTCCGAGTATTGACCCTTGAGGCACTCCAGCGGGGACCAATTCGAACTCGGAGTATGTATTATTCACCAAGACTCTTTGTTGTCTGTTAAAAAGATAGTCCTCCAACCAAATGGACAGCTGACCAGAAATTCCGTACTTGTCTAATTTATGTATCAAACCCTTATGCCAGACCCTCTCGAACGCCTTTGAGATATCACAAAAAAATAGCACAGGTGTGCAAGTTGTTGTCGAGGCTCTGACATAAGTTATGATACATATCCAGAAGTTGATATGCTGTATTATGTCCTTCAGTAAAGCCGGATTGGTGTCGATATAGGAGGCAGTTCTCGTCGAAGAATACATTAATATATTTGAGTACCGTTTTTTCGAAAACTTTTCCAAGGATAGGTAGAAGTGAAATTGGGCGATAATTTAAACAGTTCGCTTTCACGTTATTATGTTAGCTCTACACATCTCAGACGTCGAGATTGAAACGTTTTGTTTCTTTAATGAACCGATGCACGTAATCGTATCGTCACTTATATATGGGTTGCCGAACAACAACAACAACATGTCTTCAAAATACGCTTTAGTTATCAGAATCGATTAATGACCAAATATTAATGTCAACTCTAGTATATAGTTTCCAAAACGTGTGATATATCAACATTTTGTTCAACGCAATTTGGTATCGAGAGTATGTCGGTCGGCTCGTCGAATATTTGCTTGGCCGCCAAATATTCCAGGTGGTGAAAAATAACAGACTTCAAAAATCGATATATGATAACTCTCAGCTTTGGTGGGTGGGGTTTCTCGACTCGAATCAAATATTTGTTAACCGTAAATTAAAAAAAATAGTGATTTAGGAGCGTTAATTCGAATTATGTAGCTTTAATGTTTGGTCGCTATCAGGAAAAATCGGTGAGATGGCTACAGGCGCCAAAGTCCTCGACGGAGCGAATCTTCGCCAGTACAACCAAACTCGCGTAAGGAAACCCGTAGTGAATTTAAAATTTTAAAATGAGCTTTTCTTCAATTTTATGTTGTGCACAAACGAGCTAGCTAAATAATACGTAGAGCATTTAAATAGCAGTATACTATACGGGTTGTTGAAATTGGTTTTTCGTCCAATGTTAGATTGGTGCATCAAAGAAGTGCTTGCAAAAATAATCTAAATATTTTAAATAACACTATTATATGCATTGTGTGTTCAATTTTAAGACATAACTAAATGACGTGTCTTTGTCTAATTATAGGGTGGGTCGAAGCTTTGGTGTGAGAAATTTGCGGTAATGTCAACGATATTAAGCATCAACAATCATCAGCCACTTAGATACCTGTCTACGTCATCGTTAATTAAGCTCTATGACCAAAGTCATTCAGATCACCGAGGGCGCTAAATATATGAAAATAATCAAAGGTATTATTTACCAACCAATGCGCCGTGTTACACCATTTAGTTCATTCGTTGCATAGTGATTTGGGCGCAAAACGCCCAAAGGTGTTCGAAAAGACTGAGTCGAGATATTTTACACTTCCATCTAACGTGCTCCGATAATATCAATTGTATTATTGAGAATCCTGAATTGGTGGGGCTCATATTAACAGGAGACGACATGAGTATTAGTCCATGTCTATAAAAGAGTTAGCGGTTGATCATCGTGGATATATCGAACAATAAGTGGTAAGTTCAAAATAACACAGTTTTGAGTAGACAAATACAAAAAAAAATGAAAGCTATAAAACTCGAAGGACTTGTGACCAAATAATTTGTGGAATAACAAGAAAATAATAACTTGGATTTCTACACGAATTAAAGATACATAATCTGAATTAACGCTCGCAAATTTCTATTTCTTTGGCTTCATGGGTAAAAAAAATTGATTCGACTCGAGGAACCCACCCATCAAAGCTCAGAGTGATCAGATATCGATTTTTGAAATCTATTATTTTTCACCACCGATAATTGTTGTGGCCCATTAAAAAGTCGACAAGAAGACGATATCGGACCAAATTAAGGATGAAGATGGATAACTCTAAAATCAGGTGGCTTTTTGTGTCAGATATTTGACAAACCGGCAAAATTTCGTTGAACAAAATGTTGATAAATAACAGGTTTTGGGCAATTTTATACCATAGTTGACTGTGGTTAGCATTATTTTTGGGCAATTAATCGATTATGATAACTGAAGCGGCATTTCAAAAAATGTTGTTGTTGTTGTTGGAATTTGATGATATGGGGACAATCGAATCGGATTGAGTACCTTTAATTCAGTGTATAATACATGGAAATAATCGGAAATATTTCTTCCAAAGGAAATCCATCAGTGGAACTAACTACATTGTATATATGCACATGAAGACGCGCTTGATTATTTGTTTTATATATGCAATCGACGTATTTTTTGTTGCATTTATGGGCTAATAAAATTGTAAGTGGCCGAGCAACATACTGAATAAATTCGCGAAGCGAAATTATGCCAAGTATGTTGTTCGGTCACTCAAAATTTTATAAGTCCATATAATGCAACAACAAATACGTTGATTGCTTATAATTACGCCCCGGAACATTAATTTCAACATATTAGAAAGAATTACCTCAAATCTGTCTGTTGTAAAAAAAAATCTCAATTTCCGTTAGTGGAGTATCCACCCCTGGTCAAGTGGCCCTGCTAATGTGCTATGATGCTGTTGGGTCCTGCTGAATTGCTATGATGCTGTTAGGACAATATGATGCTGTTAACAAAAAGTAACGTTATATAGTGAGAGCTTTCCGATGAATGGCAACAAGCCATATTTCCGACTAAATCCTGAAAAATTACCATATATTTTATTAATTTGTCTTTTTCGCGGTGTTCCGATATTCTGAACAAATACAGGAAAAGCCATTATGCGTATCAAACATTCGAAAACATATTTATTGCGAAAAAATGTAATACCGGTTGTATTAGATGTTTAAAATCGACTATAATCAAGATGGTTATTAACGTCGTTTTAGAAACATTATAATATTTTTCAAAAATATATATGTTTTTAAATGTTTCATATACACACACTGGTGTTTTCTCAAATTGCTCGGATGAGCCAAACCCCGCTGAAATGACAACTTTAGAAAAATAACGGTATACTTTTTCGTAACGGCATCCGTTCGCCTACCCGCGTCACAGAAATTCAGCAGGACCACCAGCATCATATCATATTAGCAGGACCACTTGGCCAGGGGTGGTATGCAACGATTTGAGTTCGAACGATTGGACACAATTTATTGGCCGATATTGCCAATAAACAAAATGCGCGATAAAAGATGTTCAAGGCCGTTCAAGTCAAGATCGACTTGAATGTAAATTAAATGAAACTGACGCTGAAGAACAACTAACAATTGTGTCACTAAAAATAAATTTTCGAATTGGAAAATTCATTGCCATTCTGCAATTATATCAGGAATTCGAAAATAGAATTTGAAGTTTGCCGATTCGCAGTAGACTAGCTGCTAACCATCTAATTGTTACAGGTGAAGCCAGTTATCACCATGCACATCCATGTTATTTGGCAACAATTTGGAGATAAATTATTGTTTGGCGTCTTTTATTGTGAAAAAAAAATCAACAAAGCCATCATTTTTTTACTTTGAAGCAAGCGAAAACTTTCAAATCACCGATAAAGAATCAATAATCAAGGATACACAATATAAATACGATATACATGTAGGTAAATTCGCCCCGGGGACAATCGACTTGCGTGAATGTTAACGCTTCCCGATTCATACGCCGGTTACTCGGTCACATACATCTTTATCGAGAAATACAAGCAACAAGTAACTAAGGGGTTGTTAGTAGTTAGTAGTCCAATCATAATCGAGGGAAATTAAAGAGAAAAATAGAGGTGTAATTATATTTTAATATCTTATATGAAGAAAAATTTAACAGAGGAATTACTTATTCACATAAATATAACAGGAAGGGACTATACTCACACAAAAATTCATCCACACACCTTCCACATGCGATGTAGTGGTGTGTTGTAACATGTCTTCTGTTTGAGTCTGCAAACGAAGGGATATATGGATGATTCTGTGTACGGTTCGTATTTCGATAGTATATATTTTGGAAATAAATAATTTAATATTCAATTGATGATTTCGGGAATATAGCCAGCAGTTTGAAATTAGATTGGATGAATATTTATTACACATATATTGCTGACGAGGCCCACGAAGACTCCCGCTGCCTTCATATTCTGTATCTCTCATTTCCCCCAAGTCAGATATTTTTCGGCCAGAATCCCGAGCCACTTTTCGACCCACTTGTTCAACTTCGACCCAACCTTTGTCCAACAAGGAACAAAATTCACGTCGCTTGCTCTCGTCTAAGGCCCACTGGGACGATGCGGAATCTCAGAACCCCACAATCACGACCACAGGCCCCTGGGGAAAATTACTAAAATACCAATATAGACTATACCAGTGAGAAGGTTCAAATGATCGATATGGATAAAACCACAATTAACTATCAAAACCTTAATACATTCTAGACATCGATAATTGCAGCCAAAATATCATCAGGTGTGTCTTATTGGCAATAACATTCCCTTTAATTTGACATATTTATCTCGGCGAAATTGAACGAATCGAAGTCGAGATATCGTATCGGACACCAGCCAAATCTACCAAAGAAATCGAGTCGTCAACCTCCCTGTCCGCCCAGAGACCTTTGACCTAGTTTATAAAAAATATATTTTCGAGCAATAATTTGTCGCGAACGTGTGATATGTTCCCGTTTATAAGGACAGTAGAGAGATGATTTTATTCTAAAAGTCCGAAATCCATTGTTGTTATATTGTCTCCAAATTAAAAAAGTGAGAGATTTATTTATGAAATACCACGAGACTGAATCGAAAGCCTTTTCAAAGTATACTAAAAGGAGAGCTCTTTAATATTCTTGTTATGTTTCGTTAACCAGGGGCATATCCTGTAGAATATAATTTTTGAAATAGCAGGCCGCAAAGAACGTGTCGAGTACTATAAACCATTGTAATCTAATAGCGTAGGCGATTTCTTGTAAATCACAAAAGCAGGAAAACCGAGTACAATCGAACCGGTCATTATACACATACATCTAAAACATTTGTGATTTTGTTGATACAAGATACAAGATTTTATTGCAATAACACCTCAATGGGCAGTTTCAAACATATAATATAAAACATACATGTACAATAATAGCACGAATTAAATAAAACCCGACTCAGTCAAAATTTATATTCATGTGCCTATTTTCCATTATATAATTAAATTTATTGTCTTCTGTCATTCTGTGGAAATCGGTTATATACTCGCCTATTGCTGCGAAACAACTATAATGCGAATGTTTTCGTATGCCGGACAATTCATAACAAAGTGTGATTCGGTCTCAACCGAGTTTGTCCCACAGACCGGACATATTCTATCCTTTATTTCTGACGGGGGCTGTTTGTGTCTCCCCTTCTCAATCTCAAGTGATTACTTATGCGTAACCTTGTGAAGAGAATTCTCGCGTCATCAGATTTGGTATTGGTAATATACGGTTCCACCTCATATCTGCGTTTGAAAATGCGATACGTTTATTACCACCGATTGATCTCGTATCATCAAAAACGTCCTTCACAAAACAGTTAATGCGCTCTATTCAGGTTGATGTATATATAGGTACATTATGTGTGACTAGTTTCAGATAGTTGGGGTTATTTTGACCACAATTACGCACGGCGACAAATTTATTCCATCGGTAGCGCGTGATGTTGAGATGTTTTTTCTCACCTCGATTGAGTATTAAAGCGGATTATAGGGATTCCAATGTATGCGTGATACATGTGACACCTCACCCTAACCAATTCATAGTTGCACCCACATACCCCATGGCTGCCAGCTTGCTCCGCCTCTGTGTGATGGGGATACGATGGCAGACTCGAACTTGGTATTTTCGATCTGTTTCAAGGGTGGGCGTTATTTTCGAAATTTCAATGTGGACAGACACAACTTCGTCCAGCATCTCAGATGACATCCAACCTCGATTTTAAAATCGCACTATCTAATTTAAACTACACCTAATTCTCGGTTCTTTCCATACTATACCCAACTAAATTTAGGTAAACATATGCCATCTGGTTTAAAATTTGGTTTAAAACCAACACGCACTGCTACACTGTTAAGTTAAGGATCAGGGGACCCCGATTTTTTCTAAGAATTCACCCATGGAACATTTCGTCATAGTTTATAGCTATACTATTCCGAGTGGCACTATTGGCCAAATTAAATTGATTAGGCAGCAAGCACACACAAAAATCCATGCTGTCCAAACAAGTTACATGGTCAATATTTGGGTCCACTTAGCCTGAAATTATCAGTAACTGTTGTTGGGTCGGGGTCGATTCAGTATGTCAAATCTTTATTATCTTTATTAAATAATGTAGACATGTGACTTCCATTACATGGGGTTTGTGATACGTTGATTGAACTGTCTTTAAGTTTATTACTGTCACTTCTGGTGTCATGTTCGCCATGCCACATCTAGACAACGAAATAAACACTGGTAAACAATATCAATCACTAGCTGATTTGAATCGAGATTCGCAGAACCCTATCCAAAAAGAATTTGCACACATTGAAGTAGCGGTAGCAGCGAGGGACCTCGAGACCGACATCAAGTCGAAATACGCGAAAATAGACACAGACATTGAGGCGCTATGGAAGTCATACAAAGACGGTACCACGAACATGACATTTGGAACTTATTGCATATTCCTTATTTTTAAAAATGTCGCTTTCGACCGATTTGACGGCATGGGTGGGTGGCCAGCCCCAAATACCACCTAGAAACACCCGACCCCCATCCATCACCCCGGGGGGTGCCACACCGAGGGGGTGAAAATGGGGTATGGACCATTTTCGAGAACGGTAAGGATTTCGACCGATTTGACGGCATGTGTGCGTGGCCGGCCCCAAATACCACATAGAAACACCCCCCCCCCACCCATCACCCCCGGGGAGTGCCACCCCGCGGGATGAAAATGGGGTATGGATCATTTTCGAGAACGGTAAGGATTTCGACCGATTTGACGGCATGGATGGGTGGCCGGCCCCAATTACCACATAAAAACACCCCGACCCACCATAAGGAATAGGGAATAAGTACCAAAAGTCATGTTCGTGACGGTACCATCAAAATAACAGAATTTCTGAAGGATGTCAACACCATTTACAAGAACGGCCAATCAAAGAACTAAAGAAGACCAACAGAAGAAAAAAGAAGAAAAGAAGACCAACGTTTTTAATTTTAATAAATAAATAAATAATGTATTGATTCTTCCATGTTTTATCTTGTTTTTAATCAGTAAATAATCAGATGTTTTATCATGTAAAATGTATAGATTGACTGATTCTTCCATGTTTTAACTTGTTTTTAATCAATAAATATTCGGATGTTTTATCATGTAAAATGTATATATTCATGTCATTATTTGAATTTGTTTATGTCTGTAAATTACTATGTATATATATCCATTAATATTGTTGCCAATAAAACGTCAAGTACAAATATAATCTGCATTGTTATCAAAAGACCGGTCCCAAAAGGCAATTAACATAAAAGTCCGTCCAATTAACACCCACGCTACCTAATTACCCGAATTGAATAGGGGCCGAATGAGCCCGGCCGAACGAGCCCGGCCGAATGAGCTCTGGACCGAAAAGTCCAAGCCCGAATCGACCCTGGGCCGAAACGACCCGCTCCCCTGTTGTTGTTTTCAACTGAGCACGAACTGCCACCCACCCCTCGTATGTGTAGGCCCACACAAATATCGTTTTGTTTTGAGCCCCAGGCCCAAAATCGGTATCTATATAATCCCATTCTTAATTAAAATATAGGCAGCTGACATGGCTATCTCCTTTCAGTTCTATTGAGCGTAAACCACTGATGGTGGGTTAAAAATTTATATTCCGGTACCGCATTACAAAGAACAAGATAAGATAAGACTTAATTCAAAATACAACCAATGGGCAGTTGCACATATAATAAATACAATTATATTAACATAAAGCATAACTTAACATGAGTAATCACTTACGATATGCATATATGTTCTCGTGATTTTACTGTAGTAAAATCTCACGTATACTTGCTAGTTTTTGTAAGATATGGGTATATTGTCTCGAATCGTGAAGAAAGACCGGATCATGCCGCATATAACGTTAACGGTTGCAATTTGTTCGTTCTGCATAATAAATCTGAATTTCTCATAATTTGAGAAAATATTCTAAGATGAAATGATATTCAGACTCAATTTGTTTTGAATTACACGCAGAACACATTACTTCTCTCACAGGTTTTGGGGCTGTTTGTGTCTCCCTTTTCGATTTCCAGTCGATGATTACTGACTCTTAATCTTGTGAATATAGTATTCTCGCTTCGACAGATCGCGCATTGAAATGTATGGTTCAATTTCATACTTTGACTTGATTAATCTATACGTTCGTATTTATTTCCACTGATCTGTTTCTTTTCGGCATGATGGACATTATAGAATCGCACCAAATGATCAGATTTCAGGTTATCCACCAGGGGCCTGTACTATGGAATTACAATTGCCGTGTTTCTCCACGTGGACAGCGTTAGTCGGTAATTTCCCAGTCTTGTAAAGCTAGACTTGTGTTCTATAGTACTCGAGCAATTTGTGTTCTTGTAAATCCCTTGCATTGGATATTGGAATTTAACAATAGGCGATTACCCTTTTTCACACCATACATCGTTGTGAACTGACTTATATAATGTTCTGGGAGAGCCATTCTGTAACTGGGATTCATTTCAGCAGCAAGCTGCTCGGTTTTTGTGGTGTTTGGAGTGTCCCAACGCTGCATCTTTTTGTTATTCTATAGTACTCGAATTGTCTAACTTGGGGAAAAACAAGAACTCGCTTGACGGGCTGATAAATTACCAACTTAGGGAGTTCCATAGTACAGACATAACACAAATCGGGTAGAACACGGTGTTAACATTACAAGTATACGAGGCTGAATTAGTGGTTGTCATCGCAATGAAACGCGTGCGAATGTCGATATGTCGGATTATCGCTTTGTGTATTGCGCACTCATGCATTAACCCTTACTCGACGTGCGAAGTTTCACCGGGTCAATAAAATCGTAGTCATATTGAGACGATGGGTTCAAATTACGCATGGGCGTAGATAGATATATTTTGAGATGGGGTTCATAAACATAGACAAATTGGCTTTGATAAATAAGGGTTTGCACATAAATTATGTTGTGACGGGGGCGATTCTCATCAAAATACTCTACAATTGGGAATGTCACGCAGGGACGTTCAATGGGTGTTGGCGCATCACAATAATCTTCGTCCCAAAGTTAGTGATGATTGATTTATGGGGTAAATGGCAATTAGTTCAGAAGTTTCGATCGGTTGGAATAGTTGGTTTGGGGATTTCTAACAGTTGGAAATTTTGAGTAACCATTGCAGAATTTCAACCGAATGGGGTGCAAATATAGTTTTCTGGTTCAGGGAAGAGGTGTACTCGGGCAGCGGAGACCTTATACGTGAATGTTACCGCGATTCCATGGTAGAAAATGGCACTGAATTTAAAAATTAAGACTGGAGAATAGGTTATAATCATTACAATGACTAAATTTTCCAGATGTAACTGCAAATTATAATTTATACTGCTAGTATGATTTTTTCCTACATTCAGTATAATTTTGGTTGTTAAATCTAAGTTTCTACTTAAACAAAAAGTTACACCGACCCTTTGGAAAATATACTTGAAATATATATTTTCACCCTTTTAACTTGGAAATATTTTTATCAGTCTATTATCTCCGGCAATTCAGTTTGTTTTCAATTACTTTGTACAGGTATCGAAATCGTACGTATACGACAACCAGTTAAAATTTCCTTGCTCAATCTGACACTATAATCACCATGTGTAGGTTTTTCTGTCGATGGGGTTTATTTGTGATCACTCTATCCGTCTCTATCCCTTTGTGTTCGTACATACATACAAAGTCATGAAAAGCTATATATTGTCTTCTATGATGTTGGTCAATAAAACATCTATCTCTTATAAAGAGCGTTTTCGCTTACGATATTTTGTACTCGTGTTCAGCGTAAAATGTTGTAATCGTTTGTGTATTTTCGCGATGCTTGTGCCATTTGGATTATGGTGCACGCAAGTAGTTTCGTGTTCCCCATTGCCTATCATAACATTGACTTTATACATCCACTAAACCACTCGCCAAATGACTCAAATATATATAGGCATTACTATATCCATTTATGTATAATATTAGAGTAAGTTCCCTTTACCCATTAACAAGCGTTCGCCTCCACGCGTTGAAAACGAAGATCCATAGTACTGGATTTTGTCTGTTCTTGTAAATGACGGGGAGTCGCACACACTTGTAAATTATCGTATCCATAGTATTCGACAGTTTGTCCACGTGGAGAAACACGGCAATTGTAATTCCATAGTACAGGCCCCCGGATAACTATAGATTCCTAGCAGCCGTGTTTTGAGTTGCGGAGAACGTTCCTCGGTAATTTCCTAATCTTGTATAGCGAGACTTGTGTTCTTTAGTACTCGAGCAATTGTATTCAAGTAAATGACTTGCCTTGTTTATTGGAATTTAACAAAAGTCGATTATTATTTGTTCACATCATACATCATTGTGAAATTACTTATATGATCTTCTCGGCGAGCCAACTTTAATTCGGATTCATTTAAGCAGTGAGCTGTTCGGTTTGGGGGGGGGGGTGAATGAAGTGCCCTAACGCTGCACCTTTTTTATTCTATAGAATGGGAATTGTCTATCTTAGCATAAACAAGAATTCGCTCAACGGGCTGATAAATTACCAACTTATGTAGGGAGTTCACTAGTCCAGAAATAACAAAGCATCGGGTAGAACATGTGTTGAAGTTACTAGTATACGAGAGGCTGAATTAGTGGTTGTCACCGCAGTGAAACGCTTGCGAATGTCGGTATATTAGGATTATCGTTGGGTGTGTTGCGCGCTCAAACATTAACCCTTTGTCGGCGTGAAAAGCTTTGTCATGTCATGTTGGGGTGCTGGGTTCAAATTATGCACGGGCGTATATAGATATATTTTGGGATTGGGTTCATAATCAGAGAGAAGTTGCATTTGATAAATACAGGGTTTCCACAAACATGTTGTGACAGGGGCGTTTCTCACCAAAATACTCAACACTTGGGAATTCCATAAAGGGACGTGTGGATAGGGGTTGGGTGCATCACCCTAATCTTCATTCCAAAGTTCTAAGGTTAATGATGATACCACATATGATTTAATTATGGAATTACATGGCAATCATTTGATACGTTTCGATCGGTTGGAATTGTTGGGTTGGAGATTTCTAACAGTTGGAAATTTTAAGTATCCAGTGCAAAATTTCAACCGAATGGGGTGCAAAACATATAGTTTCCCGGACTCGGAAACATTATCTGGTTCAAGGGTTGGAGGTGCACTCGGGCAGCGGAGACCCTATACATCAACGTTAACGCGATTCCATGTTTCATACATTCAGTCTAATTTTGGTTGGGGGGGGGGGGCTAACCCCGGGATGGTCGAATAGACCGAATGCCTATTCCTTCTCCCCTCATGTTTTATGCCTTTAATTCAAAGAAACAGAAAAAAAACAAACAATTTTAGATTCTTTATTGTTTCTTGGTCTTCGTTTTCCTCTTCGCCGGTGGTGGTGCAGACGAAGAGGCATCCGAGGGAGAGGTGTCTATATTGGACAGTATCCTGGCCCACGATCCTGTATGCCGGGTCACCAGCGTCTGCTGCAGTGTAGATTTTGTCTTGAAACACCATTTCGCTATCTGCTTTGGTGAGTGTGATCTTTTGGTTGTTTCCTGCAGAAGCGAGTACCCGTCTCCTTAGATCTTATTCGAGGTCATCGATGAGATCTTCTTCGTCAGGTTGTTAATTCTCTCTCCCTGGTGGAGACTCCGGCTCATACTTCGGCGTCTCCGGAACTGTGAAATAATCCTCCCTCTGTGGTGGAGAGTCCGGCCCCAACTCGAAGTTGGACTGTTCCATCGCAGGAACGGCTGGGGTGACGTCAGTCGGTTCCTGCTGTGGTGGTGGTGGTGGTATTACAGTCACCACCGCATCCACTGCAGAGGCTGTCTGTGTGGTCTCAGTCGGCCTCTGAGATAGTACATCGGTAGATGCGGCATCCGGGAGTGCATGGGTCCTGTCCAGGGTGCTGTCCAGAGAGGACCAAGTGGGAGGTAGCTGGGCGTCTCCCAACCTTCCTCCCAATCCACCTGGCCCTTCTTTCGGCATCCCTGCGACGGCTTCCCAGGCTATTCTTCTTCGTCTTCTTCTTCGTCTGTTTCTGTGTAGCCCCTTGGTCTTCTCCGGGCCGCGGCTGGTAGAGGGTGCGACGCTGAACTCCTATAGGCCACGTCCAACCGACCAGTATGTGCATGGATAGACCAAAGCACACAGTGGGCCGATCGGAAGCCTCACAAAGCGTTGCAAACTTGGCTGGGTATGAGCTCCATAAGCCTATTCCAAAACCAAGCTCGACAAAAAAAAAGTCACGAACCACTCAAGGGATTAGCGCAGAGCGCTGGCGAGCCTTCCCATTGAGTGGCCGGAAAAAAGAATGGAGTGTTACGCCATGCGTACATTGGTTTCCCTATATGACGCTCTAATACGAAATGGAGGTGGGATAAAACATCTCAACATGATAACAAGTATTTCGCGCACTACCGATGGAATGAATTTTCACCGTGTGCAATTGTGGACAAAATAACCCAATTATCGGAAACTGGTCGCATAGTTGTACCTTTATACATCAACTAAACCACTCGCCAACTGATTCAAATAGACATTGAGCATGTACTATATCCATTTCCATAGCATTATAGTAATTTACCTTTACCCGTTAACACGTGTTCGCCTCCAAGCACAGTAAACGGACATCTATAGTACTGGATTTTGTCTGCTCTGGTAATTTACGGGAAATCGCACACGTACACTATTATATTTCCGGTATCCATAGTATTCGACAAGTTCTCCGCAATTCAAAACACGGGTATTAGGAATCTATATAATATAGGGCCCTGGGTGCGCTCTTGTGTCCCTTGGAATCGCCGGCGGTCTGAAATATCGACCCCGTATTTTCCATATAATTCATTGCATAATGAAATAGAAGGAACTCTAAGTGATTCGATGTATGCACCATGTACCAAGCACCCACTTGAAATGTTCGAAAAAAAAATTATATATCTAAATTACTGAGTAATCGCATCATGTATAACTGGGAATCTGCCCAAATTATGCGCGGACGGCATGATTCTTAGCATTTCGGTTAACATGCACCTAATGTTGTTTGAAAAACCTCAGATGGACTTGTTCACTTGGTATTGTATCTGAGTGAAGCTTATTGGTTTCTCCTGCCTATATCTCACATCCGTGTAACATTACCGGTT
Organism: Siphonodentalium dalli; assembly: GCA_032622095.1. Taxonomy (NCBI): domain Eukaryota; kingdom Metazoa; phylum Mollusca; class Scaphopoda; order Gadilida; family Siphonodentaliidae; genus Siphonodentalium; species Siphonodentalium dalli. The sequence goes on along the minus strand of CP136062.1, from coordinate 101,928,108 downwards.
TTATTAATTTGTCGAACAATTTGCACTTAGTTGGAATAGAAAGCTTCATCTTTGAGGAAACAGACTGGTTTAAAAAGAACATTGCTTTCGCGGCTTTCCCGCTTGTATGTTCATGCGGTTTTGCATTCTACCAGTCGATGTGAATTTTATCCCGAGATATGGATACCCTGAAACTAATTCAAGCGATTTCGCATTTATATTGAACTTGGTTCACGTTTAGTTCTCTTTGACCTAAATACCGCACAGTTTTATGTACTTGTATTAACCACGAGACCATTGTATTGGGTATATTTTTCTAACTTTTCAAGACAATTATGTAGACCTTGTTCAGTTTCTGACAACAACACTAAATCGTCGGCAAATAAAAGATGACTGATTGAGCGGACTATTGGATCTCAGCCGGGTACATCAAGTGAATATTTGATGTCATCATTGCAGATTTTGAACAATGTATGCAACAGTGAGTAACCTTGTTTAATTCCAATCGTGGACAGATGCTGTGGTCCAATTCCTGCATCCGTTTTTACCTGAATATAACTGGATTGAAACATGGACTGTATTATTTGATTGATTCTACCGTTTGTATCATTGCTATGCAACTTTTGAAACATCAACGACCTATTTACTGAATCGAAAGCTTTTTGAAAATTGACAAAAGCAGCATAAATTGGCTTATTCTTCTGTTTACATGTACGTATACAAGTCTATAAACATAAGCTCTGTCAATCGTACTCCGATTATTTCTAAAGCCAAACTGATTGTCACTGATGAAACTATGTGTTTCTACATAGACACGTGTCCAGCTAATCCCACTCACCATTATCCGCACAGAGATTCGTCGTGATCACAGCGTAAAAAATCAATAACGTAGTCTATGCAGTTGTAATATAATACTGAACTTTTACAAAAGTTGTATTATTACGTACTATAGAACCCGGTTAACCAGTACTTTGTCAATCTCTAATGCGAGTTTTACATATTACCAAGATGTAGCGTTCGAGTACTATGAAAACATGAAAATGTGAACAATTTCAGACCCCCCCCCCCTTCTCCACCAAATGCAAAGATTTCCCGGTCAAGTGAATCCAGGTATATATAGGTCGTTAGCCCAAAAAGATTATTTCATGTCAATGTATTCTGCACAAAAAGAGTTATGGTCATATATTGAGTTTCAATCTACAATGAAAGAAATATACTGATAGAAGTTCAGTCGAATGATATAGAACACAAAATATGTATTACAAAATTATTAAATCGCAAATTAACGCTAATATCACAAAAATGTATTTTATAGTATAGGGCCCATGGTCAATACTATGAAGCGTTTTCTTTGTAAGATTCTACAATTGTTTTTAAGAATTAACAATTTATCATTCCGCTAATACTATGAACCTACGATTACAAACATAAATCACAAATAGTGTGTGTTCTTTGTAACTACTAACATCTCCCAATCACAAAGAATTTTCGAGTACCATGAAAGTTAATTGAGAGTTATAACGTCAAAGAACGTGACTAGACGGTTTTCACATGGGATGTCCAACATCAATGTTAAGTTTTTCACCCCCTTAAATCGGAGCATATACATGTACCCATCTATGGTACGCAGGGACGTGACGACAAGGGGTCGATTCGTTTCACCCCTTGTGAAAATGTTTTATCAGGTGGAAATATCATGTACAGCCCACATGGACGTCGCGACAATGGGGTTGGGTTTGGGTGTCTCACCCCCCCCCCCAAACATTTTGTCAACATATCCAACAGTTGGAAATTTCATACCTGACACAATATTAGTTGGAAATTTCACAACAACAGGTTGAAATTGTTCTCGTAGTTTGATTTTCCAACAATTTAAAAGTGGGAAATGTGTTGGGGTTTCGACCAACATTTGTATATTTTCCTCCTTTTATCAAAAGTTTGGATTGAATTGTCCATCATTTAGAAATTGACCAACCTTAGGGGGTGTCAGGTTAGATGTGAGGTACCAGATGGGAAAATCAAAGCCCAATCGGGAGGTGCAAATGAAATGAGTCGCTACCAAACCCTATATTTCACCATGTCTCTGATAAACGTTTGTGATTTATATCATGGCACGGAATGTTCATAGTCAGTGTTACTTGCGGGATTATATAGCCAAAATTAGCATGTCACTTGTACTGCCTTTTGTTATACAATTCCATCGCTATGTGGAATTCATTTGTATTTGGGTTTGGGTTCAAGAGGTACACTTTGAAAATTATAGAATGGATACCGCATCACCAAACGGAGCCCATATATCCACGTCACTGCCTCGAATAAAGATGTGGCAGTGTGATTTAGTCAGTGAGCAGACGGTATATAATATATCTCCAGTTGGGGCCTGGAAGCAACCAGTGGTGTAATAACAAGGTTGTACAGATAAGAACCGTATTGCTTGAAGACTCTGGATCAGTACAAACCGTGCATGGCTGTTTTCATTTCAACTGAGGACAGATGCATCGATGTAGAAATGTTTTACATCTCTCATTCAAGTACTTTAAGTTACTGGCATTCGTGGATGTGGAACCCAAGCTGCACAACAGAGTTCAGTCGCCTCGCTACGCTATGTCTGACCGCTGCCGGCATGTGTATTTTCTAAATTAAATCTATTTATTTTATTGAAGTGTTTTGTCAGTTACAATTCATTCTGGCTTGATATGGACTATTTTCAAATGTATATGGACTGTTCAGTTTCTCAGAATAATGCAGAATAAATTGTAGCCTCAAATAATGAAATGTTTCTGTGATTTCAGCTATGTTCTATTACTCTATGGGCACCTTCTGAGACATGTATAGACGTTACAAATGGTGATGAATTATAGTATCTAAAGAATATTTAAGCCATAGATTGTTATTAAAACCGTATATCAAGGTACTGTACAAAAAATAATCGGTGACTCCAAAATTAAATGGGACTTTAAGTATATTGTTGATGTTGCAAACTATTTGACATTATATAGGCCAGACTAAAGTGGATGTGTGTTTCCGATAACCTGTCCGCCCCAACTAAAAACGCTGCGCCCACAACTATTTTTTTCCAGATGTTGCCCTTTTCGTCGCTATAGCTTTTTATTTTCGCCAAATCATCGCGTCGATATATACTTTAGGCATGAATTAATTTACTGTCTTCTGTTCTTTGTTTTACATTCACGTTAACTATATGCAAAATTGTATGTAAATCGTTTTTCATGTACTGTTATTACCATTTTTCTGTTCATAGCTCTGGGTTCATAGCTCATATCATGCAAAAAATAAAATGAAAAAATATAAATAAAATGAAAAAGCGCCCGACCGCTCCCATGATTACTCGTTACCAGAAACACCGATCCAATTTATTTTTCCATTACAATGCGAATTTGCGAGCAGATTTCTTCAAATAAAGAAATATACAACTGTTACCCATGTTGCTCGTTGGGTTAAGTAGCGTGTTAAACATAAGTGTGTACATAATTGGTTTAAATTTGGCACTATATATAAGTAGCCTGTCAATTGTCTTTTCTTCAAGCCCACATACCGGATATATTAAAACCAATGTTGACAAAATTCTTATCGTTTGTTGCCCCAAACATTGTGCTTCCATGGCAACAGAGTCTGATTTCTGACAATGTTGTAAACTAATCAAATATAAAGTAATTTAATGATAATTGTAGCTATCTTGGTAGATATAAACTCATTAAGTTGAGATATAAGATTTTATGAAACGAGTTTGATAAAATCTTATATCCCAACATAAAGAGTTGAAGATATTGTATATCACATGAAACAAACTATAGCTTTGTGCCTTTCTAACAAAACTAATTCATTAAAAGAAGCTTAAAATTGCATATAATTATATCGTTGGCTGAGATTCTTTACAACCGTATACGACAGTATTGCGCGCTCAGGCTAGCGACGGAAAATATAGTCCCCCAATTTGCCTCTTTGTTTTTCTGTCTATTTTCGATAGTGCAACTAAGTTCGACAAGAATTGAACTTTAATGAACAATTCAATCATTTTGCACACCTGGTGTTGGTGACATGCGTAGCTTTTAGAAATAGTAATAATCCGCCTCAATCAATGTAAAGTCATTTTGTTGGCGCGATGCCAATTTGGCGGGAAGCACGCTCCTATTCATCACTAGTGACAAATAAGGAAATATGTAATGTTTTTTTTAATGATATAATAGGGTTTTCATGTGATCTAGTTATATAATCAAAGTTTAGTTAGATATGTTCAACTCCACGAACAAGTTCGACGTTGTCATTGGTGGGGGGGGGGGGTATTACTTTCCTTCCTATTATTTGTTTTTATGACGACAAGATCTAATAAATTTGCATCAGTTTGACATTTTGTTACATTCTGGATATCATATCTTTATTTGAGCCATACATGTATATCATATCCATGGGGTACTTGTTACTCGTGTGAGTATTCCAATTAAGCATTATTTTACTTGACGTTCTGTTTAACTTCGATTGATGGCGGCATACAAACCCGCTTGGTAACTTATTACACATTTGTATTGCAGACGTAATGAAACCTAGAAGCAGATGGCTTGTTACAGCGATACTGGTGAGTAGAAGTATTCGATGTGCTAGACACATTTCGCATAATGTACTACTGCTGGTAAGAATTACGAATAGCTAATAGTATAGTCGAACATTTTTCTGACGGTCCCAAAACCTTTTCACAGTATTGACGAATATATAGAAGATATCCACACTTTTTCAGTGGATATGGGTTATATCTCATGAGTGATGTCAAAACATTGAATTTCCACGAGTGGCTTTAGCCACGAGTGGAAATTGAAATGTTTTGTCATCACGAATGAGATTTAACCCATATCCACTGAAAAAGTGTGGATATTCTGTTTATTATATACTTTAATTACTTGCCTATGGCCCCCAATGAATGTCAATACATCAGAAATTTCAAGCTGACACATTACGCCCAAAAAAATAGTCCCATATTTAAAACACTCAAAAAGTATAGATTTTGTATTTAGTATATACTTTCGTTACTTGCCGATGGCCCCCAATGAATGTCAGTACATGATGTGTGCAGGAAATCATTCACTATGAAGCATAACCTGACTATACACACATGAGGATCCATACAGCGCAATAATACCAGTGATATATCGATATCTCACTAGTGGGATATCACTTATATCTCACTGCTAAAACCTTATAATTCATGGGCAAGTATATCATAAATATATATATTTATCCCACAGGGTTAAAATGAAAGACAAACAATGATGGAATGCGATTTTAGCTACCTGTTTAGAAAAAAAAACAATTAATTACAGGCTAGGAAGCCGATACAATAGATGGTAGTAACAACAAAAACAAACATGTGATATATAATTTTTGAGGCGCAATAACCACCTATAAGCAAAAAGGCAAAGACATCCATCCTGTGTAAACTCCAACAACACAAACGAAAATGGGAGGGAGGTACGGTTTTCAAAATTCGTGACCGTCTTCACCGGTCAACAAATCGGAAAGAAAGTTAACACCGACCGCATCGCTCATCCCTACCGGTAAAATTATAGTTCTCCAAATTCTTGCTCGAGAATTATTCGAATTGATTCATAATATAAATAACATTATTGCCCAAATTATTGTACTTGATTATGCTGTAAATTACCTAGCCACGCCATTATATTGCTTACTTTTCTGGAATTCCATGCGGTATGGCGTTATGATCTATATATATGTCGGTGAAATATCTCGCTACCAAACATGTTTGCGTTTCTACAAGTTTCCTGGTTTAAATTCACGCATCTGGTTCTTTGTGATAAAATACGTCGCTCTTATACGACTATGTTATATATGTGAGAAAATCGTGCTGTTCAAACTTCTTGTCATTCGTAGTAAGGTGAAATAGTTATACTTGCCGTTGTTACTTAATTTTACTGTTTTCAGGTCAGTAGTACCTGTATGTGTGATCATTGCAAGCAAGACTTTGTTACATAACACGACATATTTCGCGTTCAGAGAAGATGGTGTGGGCGTTTCTGCCAAATATACCTTCCGGAGTATGATCCAATTCGTCAGTCGGGGACGTGGCGACAGGGTGTTGTGTTGTCCCCACCCCGCCCCAACTTTGGTCAAAATGCTCATACCTGACACAAGATTAGTTGGACATTTCACACCAGCAACAGGTTAAAATTGTTCTCGTAGTTTGATTTTACAACATTGTATTACCTGGGAATTTGTTGTTTTTAGAGCAACATGTGCATAGTTTACTACTTTATATGTTAATATTTTGGAAATTATCCAACCTAGGGGGGGGGGGTGGGCTGTACGTTTCGATATTTGCAACACTTGGCAAGATTGAGGCCAGTCTATATGCAAGCATTTTGCAATTTTCAGGTTACGATTTTAAATAAATATCACACTGGGCCGAACCATGGTCCCTCCTCTGTATGGCCAATCAAAACTGCATGCTAATAAATTTAAGAAAGTCAAATCTATATGCAAGCATTTTGCAATTTTCAGGTTAAGATTTTAAATAAATATCACACTGGGCCGAACCATGGTCCCTCCTCTGTATGGCCAATCAAAACTGCATATTAATAAATTTAAGAAAGTCAAATGCCCTCCCCCCTCTCCCCATCGGATACAGTCTACCCTACACGAACTCGGCATTATGCAAAGATAAATCACATGCACTCTGAATAGGTATGACACATAAAAGTGAAAACACGGTATGTCATTATCAAGATATCCTTTTATTTGAGCTTATTTGATATTTAATCCGGAATTTTAAAACCCGTGTGATTGCATATCAAAGCTTGTGCAGCTAGCCTGGACAATAGGACCTGTTTAATGGGCATAAGGTACTCACGGACGAGTCACGGTGTGTAAATTTGAAAATAAAATGGAAGTTTGTACAACCACTTTCGCTAAGAAGAACGTGGAAACATGGGATATATAGAGAATACATATAGTCTTTGTTTGAATACCGAAATATATCATGAGTGTCTGGAAAGAAATATTTTACTTTCACGAGCCGCTGCAAGCCGCGAGTGAAAATTCTATATTTCTTTCCAGACACGAATAAGATGTTTCAGGTATTCAAACAAAAAACTGTAGGTATTCTTTTTATTATATGCACATTACTAAAGCTCAAAGTTGCTAAGTTGTGCGGCATTTTTACCTTTTAATTGTACAACAATTTGAACAATACTCGGGAAGAATACCGAGATATAAAGCAACAAGACTCGCGGAGAGAAATGAAACACGGAATCGAAACTAATAAACCTCCGTGTCACCATAGTCAAAATATATAAATCCCACGTGCACGGGTCACAACTGCATGGTGCGTGATATTTGCGGCTATTATGGTCAATCAAAAACGACGAATTTCTGCGACACTTGCATGATCAATCGATAATTACATGTAGATGTCAAGCGTGTCTGTGAGTTTCTTTGGAAGTTGTTCGCTTGTTTTACTTCTGCCTTCTACTTATGGTGGTTCTCCTGTGAACTGATGGATTAAATTATAAGAAACAATTCTTGTTTAAGGTTATGGGTTATAACCGATAAATTTGCAGATAATTTAGTATAACAAGCGGTTATAGAATTTCTCTTCAAATGTTTCGCTCGTGTAAACCCCAGATAAGACACAGTGAAATAACGCTATCTATAGAGTGAACTAACGACATCGTTTTTCATTGTGGCTTTTAAGAGATAAAATTATACAACAATCTAGGTTTCGGTAATTTCCCGCTATTTTATATGAGAGAATATAATAAAATCTGTTCTTATTTTTAGTATCGATAACTCTTCAATGAAGTTACATCGTGTTCTAAAATACTTGCAATATGTAAATATTAATGTTATATTGTCACTGTGCCAGAAATATTATGAACAATCAATTGCGAAATTCTGATAAAATCACGAAGGTCTACATTACAAAATGTGAGAGCAATGACAAATATTCCAGAAGAAAAAAAATGTTCAACTAAAACATTTGATTTGCAAAAATTCATTTGACTTAATAGGTTTCATGTTTGTCCATAAATTGACTTTCTCTGTAACCAAAATGTTACATATAAGTAGTATCAGCATGCGAAATCACGTCACTGGAGAGTGTCAATAATAAAAATAATATGCAGAGTCGATATATTTTCAATGTTCTTCATATAATGGCGGTGGTTGTCATAGACGTGCATTGTACAAGAAAATATGACCGCCAACCATAGCATCTATTTTCGTTAAGGGGGTGACAGGAAGGCAGTCTGGTCTGACTATGCCACCCTTCGAATATACAATACACAATAATTGTAACATTTACTATGTCCTATCCTGCAATTTAACGTCACTTTTCGCTTCGTTTCATAGAATAAAAACAAATGTGACATACAAACTATAGGCTTTTAAATACAAAAGAAAGCCATTTTCCGGTTGAAAATTACAGAATATAATTATTAATGTGCATCCATCTAAAAGTGGATATTATATGAAATAAATGAGGCGGAAAATCGTCTGTGTGTATCTAAATCTAAAATGTCGTATCTTCTAAAAATAGAATTTTACAGAAAACAGAAAACAAACACTTTATTTCTTGAAACATAATAGGTATCTGACAATATACGTGCACCTAGAGTATCGAAGCGATGGTTGGCGAAAATAAAAAGTTATAGCGACGAAAAGGCCAAAAATCTGGAAAAAAAATAGTTATGGGCGCAGCGTTTTAGTTTGGGGCGGACATGTTACCGGAAACACACATCCACTTTAGTCTGGCCTATATAATGTCAAATAGTTTGCAACATCAACTATATACTTAAAGGCCCGTTAATCACCGATAATTTTTGTGTATAATACCTTGATATATGGTTTTAATAACAATCTATGGCATAAAATATGATTAAAATACTATAATTCATCACCATTTGGAACGTCTGTGTCTCAGAAGGTGCCCATAGAGTTATAGATAATAGCTGAAATCATAGAAACATTTTTCCCCCGTTTCGCTCCCAGAATGAAACAGAATTCAATCTAAGATATAGAGTTATTCCCCTTCCATTAAAAATAATAGACTTTGCACAACAGTCCAGCTTAAGCACATAAAACACGTCCGTACCTCAACAAAGACAACATGTTCACAGTTTATTACACCAGATAAGTTGATTATACAATGTTTTGGAGCTTCCTCTTTCACATGGTATATAATATGGCATATAGTTTATATAATGTAAACTGGGTTTCGAAATTAAGTGGGCCTTTAATTACACGTTGTGACTAAAGATGTGGCAGTTTGGTTTAGTCAGTGAGCAGGCGATGTAGAAGATATCTCTGGCAAAATTTTCGAGATGTGGGTTATGTGACCTGCTTGGTGTGTAATCAGAGGATATGAGTGTTAGGTGAAGGGGTAACAACACTGATACACCGAAACAACTTTCTTGCCAAATCCGGACGTTCTGAATACTCAAGCAATCGTTCATGTCCGACAATCCCCGGTGATTTCTGGGGTCAATGTGTTCATAAACCTATGAACGGCATTGATAATGACGTCACGTAAATGTTCATAGGTTTATGACCACATCGACTCAGGGGCGTGTCTACCCCGGCGTATGGGGAAATCTGAAGCGATATTAGGTGTATGTAAATATATGCATATATGAACTGTATTTGTTATATTTTCCAGTATTTGAACTTGTGTTCGGTTATATTCGGTTGTGTTCGGCTTTTACGAGGATCGGAATTTGTGTTCTTTCTATTCGTTGTCGTTTTCCCCTATTCGTTGTTACGATTATACGATTTCATCAAAACTCAAAATACATCATATATAGTAATAAGTTCGCGATCGTTTCTCGGCTCCTCACAATGTTGAAGATGATTCAGAGAATTATGTCCTTAATTTGTGATCGGCAAATGGCATTAATATTTACCTATTGGTGGTAATCAAATCGTTCGTCGTGAAACGCGAGAATCTTGCCAAACACAAAGCGCTAAGTTATGACTTGATAACAAAATAATTACTACGAGTGGCAAGCACGATTGTCTCACAAACAATTCTGCGAAAAGGTTTTGGACCGTCCGAAAAAATTACGACTACAAATAGTTATTCGTAATAATTAGCTGCCGTCGTTCATTATGAGAAACATGTCTGATGACTCTTAATTTAAAACATGTATTGACGAGAAATTATTTATATGATCTTCACGGATAGCTATCTATTTGCTGGAACTCACTTGAATTGGAAACTCTTTGCATTTGGGATAGAATGCATGGAGGGCCTGGGCGTTCCATCGTTTGAGGTTGATACATGTAGTACTCGATTTGCCTAGGCTGGTAATTTACAAGAAGTTTCCCACAGCATTAAATAACCAAGATTTATAGTACGTTAAATTTACCTTGTGAACTTTTGAATTTGTTTTATATCAATAAACCATACTTATATACATACAGTGTTTGTGACATATAATATATAAATGTATGTGCAATAAAAATATATTTACAAATCGCCGTATTTGTACGTTTATGGTATAGGGCCCTGCATGCACATTTCGTTCTATATTACACACACCTTTTATTGTAGGTTGGTTCAATCTGCGCCGCCGCTAGAGCTGGTGGTAAGTTCAAATGCTCATGATGTTTTACATACAATCCGCTTAATTTCTGTCAATCCATCTTTACTTGGACTGCAGTCTACAAGTTGTCAACTGAAAGTAGTAATTTAATGTGAACAAATATATATTATCACAATGTTTACATAATTTCCAAAGAATACGAACTCATTTGAATTCGCGAACCACGTAACAGTTCTGTTCTTCTCTAGACGTAATCAAACATATCGCATATTTCTAACTACACAGCATATGTTGTGCATAATTCAACGCAACAGTTAGATTTTAATACATCATTATGTCTGTAATATATCACTCTTTCAAATAAATGTAGCAATTTGTCAGTGTTGATTTGTATGATAAAGTCTATTAAAAATATATGGAAAATCCCACCACTGGATCTGGGCGTAATATAATTTAAAGAAGACAAATCCCGGACATTTCCCCACTGCACATCCCCCGACAAATTGGACATTTCCACACCCGGACATTTACCCACCGGGCATTTCTACACTTTCTAAATATCAGAGCCGGATGTTTGCCCACCTCAGGTTGATTAACTATAAAGTAATATGGCTATATGGGGCCCAACTCGGGTTGATTGACTGTAAAGTAATATAGTTATTTGGTCCCCACCTCGGGTTGATTGATTATAAAACAATATGGTTATGTGGTGCCCACCTCGGGTTGATTTACTATAAAGTAATAATAACTTTCGTTTCATAACAGGAAATAGTGCCAGGTGACCTTTGACTTCCGGTTTGTCCTCCGTTTACATTCCGTACTCTATGTCTCAAAAATACTATGGCATCCGTTATTTTTCCAACACAACTCTAACGAATGAAGAGTTTGAAACGTTATTACATTAAATATACGCCCTTAAATGCGTGAAAGCGTCTTTATTTATCTGGGACTATTTTTTTACGTGGGCAAACAATGCATAGTTACGTGAAACGTCATCGAAGGTCTTATAGAAGCCGATGTTAGTTTTCACGCCCCATTTGTTGATTTAATTGTTTTATCGCGGTTTTGGATCATGTAATATATAGAATCTACAACTCGTCCCCAGTTTGTAGCGGAATTTACAAAACTCGTCCAATAAATTAGGTCTGGACTCGTTTTATAAATTCCATTATAAACTGGGGACGAGTTGTAGATCCTCTATATACAACTTTTAATAACAGACAATGCTTCCAAATAAGAATATATTTCAATACACAGTTTTTCGCCACCACGATTATTTCTTATGATTTGTTGACATCTATCACTTATATTGGCTTCGCTGACATCACTGGGGTTCAAGGATTCCACGCAATATTGTTCGTTGGTGATTTTTGATGTGGCTTGTTTGTGATTAGTCCGGCCACCAAGTGCCAATAATTCACTTGACCGGGTTTTGGCGTATACAGTTTTTTCTAAGTGATTCTGATAGTTGAGACAACCCTTATGCAGAAAAAGTTTACTGGACGGCTGACATATTGAGAAATTTAATATATTTGCCCTTAAAATTATGTACTCACCAAAAATCGGATAAAATCCAGTGGGCGTGGTAAACCGGGATATTATTCCAAACGCAGTCAGTTTTCTGGGCAAATGTGTTGATATAGGCATCCCATGTAGTCAGTCTAGGCCATTGGAAGTATGCATGGGGATATAGTGGGTATAAGGGTGCATTTACACTGATACAGAACTGTATACAGATCTGTATGAAGTCACGTGTCGCGCATTACTGTGATCACAATATGATTACTAATAGTGAACGCGCGCTGATCAGTACTCTTGTAATTGACAATTCACTACGAGTCGTTTCAGTATAGGCCAGACATAAAAATGGATCTACCGTCAGCAGACAACAGCGATATGGTATGTGCCGCATGTATTTAAAGTGTATCCTTATACCACTTGATAATGGTTCGAAGAAAGAATGAAAATCGCGTAGGAATACACAATAAACAACAGTATACACAAATAGAGGCTAGAGAGCACACATATAGCTTTAGATGGAGATTCCACCAATATTTAGGATTTCAGGTGATCAACTATATATATATAGGTCTCCTGTTTGACACCATCTGGGCGGTGGCCATTTTGGATCTGTATGGAATGGGTATCCACCCTACAACACCCTTTATTTGACCAAATGTAGTAAAAATTTCCAACCGATGACAATTCCAATGACAATGTTGACCAAATGTAGGACAATATTGTTTTATTAAATTAACTAGCAGTTTTTGACTGGCCACGGGGAGGGATCAGGATACAATCTTTCCAAGTGTCTGAAATTTCAAACCTGACACCCGCCCCCATGATAAGGTTGGAAAATTTCCGGCTGATGGCCATTCCAGCCCAAAATTTTGATAAAAAGTAGGAGATTATGCAAATATTGGTCCGAAAACAATACCCCCCCCCCCCCCAATAAAATGTTTGAAAATCAAACTACAAGATCATTTTCAACCTATTGTTGGTTTGGAAATTACAGCTAATGTCGTGTCAGGTATGAAATTTCCAACTGTTGAAAATTTTGACCAAAGTTTCCACGTCCCTGTCCGTGTTCAATATTCGAAATACACGGGTTGAAATGACAACGAAAAACTAAAACACATTCGCCAAGCCCGATTAATCAAAACAGATTTGCCTGTCGCAGTGCTTCGGCGTTGACCGTGACGTATAGCGGACACGATTTTTGCTCACACGAACTAATACCGTTTTCTTTCTGTGTGCATTTCTATATCAACCCGTTTACACTAGTCTGCGTGTAGATCTATGTGCAGTTCTATAGCAATGTAAATGCACCCTTAAACGGTATATCCTTCATGTAAGAATACACGAAAACACGCACCACCATCCATTATCCACATGTGTTAGGGTTAGGGCTAGGGTTAGGGTTAGCATTAGGGCTAGGGTTAGGGCTAGGTTAGGGCTAGGGCTAGAGTTAGGGTTCGAGTTAGGGTTAGTGTATTCTTACATGAAGGACATACCGTATAAACGTATCTTAATTATGTAGTGGGAAACTCAAACATAAAGATTGTTTTATATATTTAACATCGGCGACTAGGTACTAGTTCGTGAGCTGATAGGGTACCCCTGTATATACACCCACCAGGATTTATCTTCACCTCACATTCTTCCATATAATGTCCCTCAACTTTTAAATAATGTTAACACGAGTTCAAGATTGCCCCCGTTTTTCAGACAGGGCTCTAAGTCAGTTTGATGCAAATTATAGAGAGGAAATATTGTTAAATGTTAACAAATATATTTTTTTTGTGAAGCTATGATATAATACCATATTTTAGGCAAAATTGGAACTCCCAGCCAAGATGGTCGCCATAATGACAACCGGAAGTGGAAATTTTGACGTTGTTTCACTAATATCTTCTATATCAGTTTCTGCTGTTTGGAACTGGATGAGAATTGTGACTTCATTTTGTATTTTTTTTCATGTTAACTGATCATTGGAGCAATGACATATACCATTCATGGGGTCCCAGTCCGATTCCGATCTCTCAAAAATTCGATATTTCAGAACGCGGTATAAAATTTAACAAAAAATCACAATTCTGGTCAATTTTCAACATGAAATGAGGAGAAATTCATCCGATTTATTGGCGGCCCAAACTGTGCTTATGAAACCACTGAAGTTCGCACGTCGCATGCGCCTGGTTACAAATGAAGCAAACAGTCCCAGCTTTAACATTCTGAGGAAGAAGTTTAGTCTGAGTGACGAAAACTGTAAAACGCCTGGAATATCAACAATATAGATAATTACAGATATATGGTGTTCTAGTGACGTATACCATGTAATTTCATTTGACGACAAAACGACAGCGATGGGTAATGTCGCATTTGGTCAAGAAGCCGTCCAAGGCAATCGAAGCTGATTCGAAATTTCGAATTCCGAAAAAGTGCAACTGTGAGCACCCGATCCGCATAGCATTATGAAATATAGATACTTAATGGCGGTCATTATTTACAATCTTTTTGTTTGTTTGTTCGTTTATCCGCTTAAAGGCGGCCAAACGGCTGGACCATCGGATCGGATTTTTTTTTTATATAGGAGTAATTTTACTCGGGGAGCGTTATTAAATAGGTCCCATTCACCTCAGATGTCTTAAAATGGCACTACTATTTATTTAATTAATTAGTTAATTCGGATTATGCATCTTTAATATGTAATATGTTCGTTTACTGAGCAGACTTGCTGCCTCGCGCCCGATGTGACCCGGATGCTGCTGATCCGTGTGTTGCGAATGCTGTGTGTCAGGCGGACGACGAAGGACCATGCCTTTGTGCAAGCTCTTGCCAATGTTCAACAGGATTCTACGCTGATGGCCCGGTGTGCTCAAACCGTGAGTATATTCAATTCAAACACAGTAAAACCTCTCCAAACCGGACCTTATATAGACCGAATCCCTCTCAATAAGTAATTTGAGTCGAAGATGTATTCAGTAAACGTTTAGGTTATCTTAAAATCAAAGTTAATAATTTGATATAAATTTAATTTATATCTGGAGCCATAAATGAAATTACGAATTTCCGTGTGCTAGACGTAATCGAATTAATTGACGGATAGTGGATTGGACAACGTGTGGCACACAATTAGTCCAGGAGATATTGGTCGACCTCTGCACCACCCCCCCCCCCCCAGGACTCAACTTCACCCCACTAATTTTCGTTCTTAATGTCTGCTCTAATTTTGTTCGGTTGTTAACAAGAAAACAAAGTAGCCGCAGAGACTCCAGACAAGATGGCGTCCATCATGGCGGCCATAATTTTGATATGCACCAGGTCTCTTTCATCGCCGTTATAGTAAAGATGATGTCACATGCGGTCTTGTTTTCCGTTCGATTCGTTATGGTAATATACAACCCTTACAAATTAGCCACATTTCACCACCTTTCGTTTGTCTCTGTGGGAAAATATTGGCATCTTGACGCGATTTTATAAATTTATCGTCTAGAAGAATCATTGGCGAATACACGGGGACCATAATATACATTCCTTGCCGGATATTTTTGTTGAAAAGGGTTAATAACTCTGAAAAAAAAAATCCGTCATCTATATACATGTTGCACATCTCCAATATGTGGGTAACAATACTCTGAAGTTTCAAATATCTACGATCAAAACTGTAGGAGGAGTTGATTACACCATGAAGGTACCCTCATACAGAAAAGTTTAAAAGGGCTAATAACTCAGGGGGGGGGTGAACAAAAAAATTCCGGCACGTACGCCGGGGTGGGTAGGTGGTCAAAGCCACCAACAAGCTATTTTTTCCGCAACTAAAAAAAAAAATTCCTGCTTGTTTTTTAGTGTTTTGGCAATGAGTTGGACTTCAAACCCACTTTGAATGAGAGAAATAATGTAATTCTAACTGTAAACTGACTGCAGGCAGTTATCGTGTTGTATTTTGTTGCAAATTTTGAAATCCAAGATGGCCGCTGGCAGCCATGTTTTTTTGGCCGAATGACCTCAAAATGACTCATTCCTATTTACATGTCCATGTTAACATCCATGATAAATAGTATGCACAGAATTCATATACAGCTGTTTACAGTGAATTTCCCCCGGCAAATCTCTGTTTTAGTGTTAAAAGGGGGGGTGGGTGTCAAAAAATGGTCGGAAAAAACTGCCGAAAACGGAAAAAAAATTGGCGGTGGGGGTGGGTGGGTACAAAAAATGATCGAAAGGGAAAAAATGCCATACGTGCCTGAATTTTTTTTTCCGACCCCCCCCCCCTGAATAACTGCGTAAAAAAATATTTTTTCCGTCATCTATATACATGTTGCACATCTTCAATATATGGGCAACAATATTCTGAAGTTTCAAATCTCTGGGATGAAATCTGTAGGAGGAGATGATTGCACCATGAAGGTACTCAAAAGTGTGACGGACGGGCGAACGGTACAAAATAATTGTCTGACCTTTAAAACCTCAGTCATCGTACGATCAATTTAGTCCGGCCGCCAGGTCACGGATTCGTGTTTTGGCGTATAAAGTTTTTTTCTCTGCGGATTTTGTAAATTCAGGTATCCGACATCAAGATTTTATCGGCTGGCCATCTGTCAGCCTTGAGCAATTTTTTTTATAGCGCCCTAAAAAGTATACCCCCCCCCCCAATTTTTACCCAGACGTAAAACCAGTAACTTGGAATTTGTTGCAAATTCACATGACTAATCTAGTAAAATGTATATATTTTCATGAAGCTAAGACATAATGACACTAGTTTGGGCCTAAATTGAAACTCACCATCCAAGATGGCCACCAAAATGGCCGCCGGAAGTTGAAAATATGACATTTTTTCACAAATATCTTCTAGATCAGTTCATGCTGTTTGGAACTGGTTCAGTAAAATGACTTTATTTTGTATTTTGTATATTAACTGATCATTGGAGCAATTAAATATGCAATTATTGGGGTCCTATCCACTTGTGATCCCTCAAAAATTCGATTTTACAGAACGCGTTATAAAATTTCACCAAAAAATCACAACTGGGATTCTAGTCATATTTCAACAAGAAATGAACAGAAGGTTGCAATTAAGTAAGGCATACCATTACCTATGAATATTCCAACTCACTGGAACCAAAATTCTTACTTTGGCTCAAAATGGCTGCCAAAATGGCCGCCAAAATATGGAAAAATGGTAAATATCGCCCTAGGGTGTCCTGCAATCGCTTACAAGTTGTGGTTGATGTACAAAATTGGCTATTATGCCTTCTATACATTGAATACTAACATGTCTGCTGCACCATGTTTAATTGTTACTGTTGCCACCACTGACATCACCAAAAATATTGGACGTTTCTCTCAAAAACTTGACATAAATATCGGCAAAAATTTACTTTTCAGGTTTGGACCATTTGTCTAGTAATGTAATTATCTTTGGATTTAAAGGTGTTTATTGTATTGGTCTATCTTAAATGTGTCACACTACGGTGTTTATAGAACAAATTGCTCAAGATGGCTTCCAATATGGCAACCAAATTGGTAATAAGTTATTTTTTTTACATATATCATTATAACATTATATATATAACATTATTCTCTGCGTTATCCGAAAATGTACCAAATTGTGACTCACTTGGTTATTATACGTGTTAGTTAATTAACTGACAACTAAATGTTCTATTATGGTTGTCCCAGTTCCGTATGGGGCATGACAAATTTATTTTAAAGTATGGAATTTTGCGGAGAACCTCTTTTGTGATTCTGACCATATTATTGAAAGGAAATGGGCAGAACTTTGAGACGGAACTGAGATGAACCATAATACCCTTCACCGTGGTGTATTTGCCGTTCAGCCGCGGTGTCAGAGTTTGTAACTGCAGTTGAGCACCGCGGCCGAACGGCATGTACACTGCGGCCAAACGGCAAGTACACCTTGGCCGAAAGGCAACTACAACGCGGCCGAATGGCATGCACACCGTGGTTAGATTTCTGGTTTGTATCAGTTTAATGAACGTACACCGTGGCAACTACACTATGGCTGAATGAGAGGTACACCGCGGCCCAACTGTAGTTAGCCGGTGGAGCTGCGGTGTAGTAGCATTTCGGCCGCGGTGGCAACGCTAACCACACTTCGGTTAAGTGGACACTTGTTTTGTCCAGCAGGTATGTGGCTCTTCTGTTCCATTAAGATAAACCAATATCAACTGCATACAGGATGGATGCCAAGATGGTAGCCAGGGAGTTACTCTATGAATATTTGAGGTGAATAGGTATGCATGGAGTTAGTGTATGTCTTGGATGATGTGAATATGCATACAATGAGTGACTATATGGTTATGAGTGTGTTGTCCATAGTGAGAAGTATAGGTATACAGGGAGATGTCATGGTCAGGTGTGGGGTGAATCGGTATGAATGGAGTGACTCTATGGTGTATGGTTGTGTGTATCTTGTACTGGTGCACCGGTGTGCCTGTGTGGACATTGATGTGGTGTATGGTTATAGCTACATGGCCATCTATGTATTGATTATGTATATATGGAGTGACTGTAAGGTCATGGGTGGGATGTACATGTATTTTCTGTATGATCATGGATGGGGTGTGTGGATAAATCGTGAGTGAGTTTATGGTTACGGGCAATGTGTGTGGTATACGTGGAATGACTGTACTGTCATGATTGAAGTGTATATGTATAAGTGGAGTAAGCTGGTGGACATTATCGTGTGGGAGTGTCCTTGTGGTAACGGATGGGATGTATATGTTTATATCTCGTGGATGCATTATCATTGGTATGTGTGTAGGGATTAGCTGTATGATCATGGATGGCGTGTATGATTATACAGTACATTGCTGAACTTTCATGTGTGATGTATATATGCAAGTATGGATGGTATGAGTGGTCATGTGTGCGGGTTTTTTTGTATATTTGGAAGGACTGAATGACCAGTGGTGAGGTGCATATGTATACCTGGAGTGACTCTATAGTCTAGGGTGGGCTTCATATGTATATATCGAGTGGTTACATGTATATGACTGTGTGTGGAATATGTATACAGGTAGTGACTGTATGGTCAATGGTGAAATGAGTACATGTAGGTATACAAGGAGTGACATCAATGTAATGAATATCTATGCCGGGAGTGACTAAATGGTCATGTGTCAGGTGTGTGAGTATACCTGGTGTTCCTGCTTGGCGACTCGTGGCGGTATGTTATGTGTGGGTTATGCGGATATACAATGATGTTGCTATATGGTCATGTGCGAGGTGTACATGTATGTGTATATAGCGAGTGGCTATATGGCCATGGATGATGTGCATATGCACATATGGAGTGACTATACTGACATGGCTGGGTGTATTAGTATATATCGAGTGGCTATTCGGCTATGGTGTGACAAATAGGGATACAGTGAGTGACATGGCCAATGGTGAGGTAAATATGTATACCATACACATTACCCGTAGCCATAAAATCACTCACTATTTATCCACACACCCCATCCGTGATCATACAGAAACACATGTACATTCCACCCATGACCATGTAGCTATATCCATACACCACATCAATGTACATACAGGCACACCGGGTGCACCCGTACAGTATACACACAAACAAGTGTCCACTTAACCACGGTGTCGTTAGCGTTGCCACCGCGGCCGAAATGCAACAACACTGCGGCTCCACCGGCTAACTACAGTTGGGCCGCAGTGTACTTGCCACTCGGCCATGGTGTAGTTGCTGCGGTGTACGTTCATTAAACTGAAAAAAGATGATACAAATCAGAAATCTAACCACGGTGCACATCCCATTCGGCCGCGTTGTAGTTGCCTTTCGGCCATGGTGTACTTGCCGTTCGGCTTCAGTGTACTTGCTTTCGGCCGCAGTGCTCAACCGCAGTTACAAACGATGACACCGCGGCCGAACGGCAAATACACCGCGGTGTCAATGGACACTTGTTTTGTCGAGCGGGGTACACCATACAGTCAACTCCATTCATACAGATTCACCACACACCTGACCATGACCTCTCCCTGTATACCTATACATCTCACTAAGGACAACACACTCATAGCCATATAGCCACTCATTGTATGCATATTCACATCATTCATGACATACACTAACTCCATGTATAACTATTCACCTCACCTATGATCATAGAGTAACTCCCTGGCTACCATCTTGGCATCCATCCTGTATCCAGTTGATATTTGTTTATCATAATGGACCAGAAGAGTCACATATTATGGTTCATCTCAGTTCCGTCTCAAAGTTCTGCCCATTTCCTTCCAATAATATGGTCAGAATCACAAAAGAAGTTCTCCGCAAAATTCCATAATTTAAAATGAATTGGTCATGCCCTACACGGAACTGGTACAGCCATAATAGAACATTTAATTGTCAGTTAATTAACTAACACATATAATAACCAAATGGGTCACAATTTGCTACATTATCGGATAACGCAGAGAATAATGATATATATATAATGTTATAATGATATATGTAAAAAAAATAACTTATTACCAATTTGGTTGCCATTTTGGAAGCCATCTTGAGCAATTTGTTCTATAAACACCGTAGTGTGACACATTTAAGATAGACCAATACAATACACACCTTTCAATTCAAAGATAGTTACAATATTACTAGAAAAAATTGTCCAAACCCGAAAAGTTAATTTTTGCCGATATTTATGTCAAGTTTTTGTGAGAAAAGTCCAATATTTTTGGTGATGTCAGTGATGACAACAGTAACAATTAACCATGATGCAGCAGACATGTTAGTATTCATTGTATAGAAGGCATAACAGCCAATTTTGTGTACATCAACCACAACTTGTAAGCGATTGCAGGACACCCTAGGGCAATATTTACCATTTTCCATATTTTGGCGGCCATTTTGGCAGCCATTTTGAGCCAAAGTAAGAATTTTGGTTTCACTTAGTTGGAATATTCATAGGTAATAGTATGCCTTACTTAATTGCAACCTTTTGTTCATTTCTTGTTGAAATATGACTAGAATCCGAGTTGTGATTTTTGGTGAAATTTTATACCGTGTTCTGTAAAATCGAATTTTTGAGGGATCACAAGCGGGTAGGACCCCAATAATTGCATATTTAATTGATCCAATGATCAGTTAATATACAAAATACAAAATAAAGTCATATTACTCAACCAGTTCCAAACAGCATGAACTGATCTAGAAGATATTTGTGAAAAAAATGTCATATTTTAACTTTCGGTGGCCATTTTGGTAGCCATCTTGGATGGTGAGTTTCAATTTTGGCACGAAATAGTGTCATTATGTCTTAGCTTCATGAAATTATATACATTTTCCAGATTAGTCATGTGAATTTGCAACAAATTCCAAGTAACTGGTTTCACGTCTGGGAAAAAATTGGGGGGGGGGGTATACTTTTTAGGTCGCTATAAAAAAAATTGCTCAAGGCTGACAGATGGCCAGCCGATAAAATATTGATGTCGGATGCCTGAATTATCAAAATCCGCAGAGAAAAAAACTTTATACGCCAAAACACGCATCCGTGAATTTCGGGGGTTTGGCGACCGGACTAATTCGTGTTCTGGTTTAGAAAAGGTACCAATGGGAGTTTT
This sequence comes from Siphonodentalium dalli, assembly GCA_032622095.1. Lineage (NCBI taxonomy): Eukaryota > Metazoa > Mollusca > Scaphopoda > Gadilida > Siphonodentaliidae > Siphonodentalium > Siphonodentalium dalli. Next base: position 101,906,458 of record CP136062.1, on the reverse strand, counting down.
GTGGTCATAAATAGGACGGCACATCTTTAAAGATCGCATGACGTTCAATGGCAATATTAACTTGGAAAGACCACTTCTATGTATGCGTAACTGAACCTGGTTATTATAGTTCCTCAGTTATTTATTCACAGGTGTTGATGATTGTGATGGACATCAGTGCAAGAACGGGGCCACCTGTGTTGATTTGGTGCCCAACAACGATGACTACACGTGTTTGTGTCCTGTTGGTTTTACCGGATTGTTCTGCGAATCAGGTTAGTTTTGCAGAACACACACAGACTATGAATTATGTCGTCACCCTTGCACGGTTCACGCTGTCGGTTGCCAAATTGATCATGGCTAGATTTTGTTTTCGTATATGGCCAAAGCTAATTACATTTGGCGAATCATTTTGGCCAAAAGGTTTCAAACCTATATATATGTCAGTAATTAACTCTCAGAAAATGACCAGAACTCACTAAAACCCTTACATTCAATAATCGGTAGCTGCTCGCTAGTATATGTTATAGGTGCTCAATCCGATCAGACGCTTATAAATTACTTTCGGCTTCGGGGGTAAAAATATTTTGATTCGAGTTGAGGATCCCACCCATCAAATCTCAGACTGATCAGATATCGATTTTTGAAGTTTGTTATTTCTCGAGATAATATGTGGCTCAGAAACACGTTGTCAAACGGAGGGTCTCGGGCAAAATTGTGGATGAAGATTGATAACTCTAAAATCAAATGGTAATACGGTCAAATTTCGTGATACTTTATGATAATACGACTATTTTGTTGATGAACATGTTGATAAATAACAAGTTTTGGGAAATTTGATACCATAGTTGACAGTGGTTAGCGTTATTTTGTTGCAATAAATCGATTCTGATAACTAAAGCGTAATTTGAAGAAATGTTGTTGTTGTTGTATCTTGATGGTATTTGGGACCGTCTGATCTGATTGAGTATAATAAATTGCAAGAAGTTGTTCATCCATGCTTTTTATCAAAAATAATGATGATTGGGTGTTACTACGAGGCCTTTCGTTATCAGGTGACCCGAATGTAGTGCTTTCTTGTACAATAAGAACATCAATGCATATTTAAGTTTTCAATTTCACCGAAAAATGGCCACAAAAATTCAGAAATGGCCATAGCGAAACGACCAAAAGAATGTTCTGGCCACACGAAACATACACATTTGTGTTCCAAATGCGGTGTTGTACACAACGTACTGATATGTAATATAATATTATTGTAGATAGGCTATATAAATTATAGGAAATTTCAAACAAGCCTCTTGGCTCGCATCACCCCTCCAACCTCCAACCCTCCAAAATGTTCAACCGATGGAAATTTAATGTCTGAAAGAATATTTTCAGACCAATTGTAGGTTGAACTCAATATGACAGTTTGATATTCCAGTATAAGCGAGATCACTGAGTCGCAGCTATAATGAATTCATCCAGCCACCGTTCCGCGGTTTAAGTGTTACAGATCAGTTCAGGAGGTGCGTTCCTTACATATAACTTTTGAATATTCATGATTCCATATATGGAGCTTTTGAATAATTATGATTTCCATATATGGAATGCACATTTGACATATAGCACTTAAACCGCGGAATGGGGGCTGGATGAATCCAATATGGCCGCGACTCAGTGATCTCGCTTATTTAGTACCAACTGTGTGTACGGCCAGATCAATTCACTGTAGTGATAATGTGTATATACCATTCTAGTCTGGTCGACAAAAGGTTTGACCTAGAATAAATTTGGACTAAGTTGGTTTTTATTCCAATTTGAAGAGGAATATATCCACTACAACATATCCAAAATCGGATAAAATCCGCTTTGAGCGAACTTTTTTACAGAGATTTTAAAAAATGCCCATTTTCGACCCCGTTTTTCTACAATATCCTTCATCGGCGACACCAGAACGCATTAATCCTCCATCCTACATATACCAGTTTGTGTGAAATTAGAGTATAGAGGGCGAATAGAGTGACAAGGACAGAAAATAATGCATTCGCGGCAATGAAATGGCTGCCAAATTGGCCGCAACTCCAATCCATGCTACGACGAAAGCAACATATTGGATGACACAGATGGATAACTCTAAAATCAAGTGGTTATTATTACCACTTGATTTTAGAGTTATCCATCTTTATCTGCAATCTTCCTCGTGCTTGTTGCCCAAAAAGAATAGAAATAATAAAATTCAAAAATCGATATCTGATCACCTTGAGCTTTGCTGAGTAGGTTCCTCGACTCGAATCAAATATTGTTTACCCCCGAAGCCAAAGAAATAGTAATTTATGAGCGTCGGATTGAGTACCTATAAGTGGTATGTTCTCGGCTGATTATGCTCGAAGAAGCCTATACAGTTAGTACAATGTCTGAAGAGGCAATATTGCATGTCGAAGTTGAGAACCACTTGATCAAATAATCACTGATATTTGGCCTGAGGAGACAATTAATATTTCTATTTTCTTATGGAAAATCAGGCATTGTTTTCAGACTAGCCTGCAAAGGCATATAATACGTCTCGTGTTTATCTAACTATTTAGCCACTTGGAATGAGCACTCAGCTTTACCATTGGCATAGCCTGAAGTGGCATATGACTTAGAAATGTTACAGCCAGGTCAATAACTCGAAATATTTCCAAAATAGGTGATAAAGTAATATACTAAATTAGTTATAAATTACTTGGACTTGGAGGGCAGAATCCTGAAATAAAACTTACATTGACCACTGAGTTTTATTTTAACCTGTTTATAGTATTTTATATTGTCACATCAATATATATCAGCAACACATGTATTCTATGATCTTCAGTTCGTGGAAACAATTATCAGTCTTCAATATATAAATATGGTTAATAGTACAACTAACCATTATTTAACATATAATTTATACTGGGGCCTGTGTGGGTGGAACTTACCAACCAAGATGTGGCATTTGGATGTGCCCAATTATTACATTCTGATTGGCTAAATATTTATATTCATGACAAACAAACACATTGGAATATATTCCCAAGTGGAGAGAACCGTGTTCTTGTTTTATGTGTTGTGTGTGTACATACGTTGCGATAAAATACAAATAATTAATTCAATTGTCATAGTTTTAGATTGGCAAGTAATAAATGCCAATGTCTCAAATACTTAAAATATTCATAAATTTAAACTAATTTTCATATTTAAAATAAATACGTGAAATCCCTATTTTAAAGTCTATCTTTAGTAAGTCATTTGTATGACTTGGTTAAATTTTCAATTACTTAATTCCTAATATCAGTAAATATTTCCAAGTCAGCTATGTGAACACCAAAATAGAAATCCTTGATTTCAAGCCAATTTGTTAAATAAACATTGCATGAAACTTGTGTGGTGTAATATTTAGGGAGAATCTCAAAACTCCATTTCAGTAGCCAATTTATTCTGTAAAGTATATTAACTTGATGTTATACGTTCATACTGTCTCTATTATATATCTAAATTAAACTTTTAACTTAACAAATGGAATTACGTTTTCTTTAAATATTTCAATCCCCAAAAGTATGCCATTGTCAATGAATCTCAAATTTCACTCATTTCACACATTCAATGTTCATCTTAAGTGCCAAAACATAAATTATGCCAAGTTATTCATATATGTAAACGATATTTCTACTTGTTAACTTTAATACACTTGCTAAACTTATATATTATATTGTCATTACAATTATTCCATCTTCAGCTAAGGCTGCAACAGACCCAGTCTAAAAAAAAAGCATGATGGTGTCAGTCTGTCAGATCTATTTTATATGTGGTTATACAACAAAGCCTATACTGACTTATGCACTGTTCGTGGGATTTGTTCATTCTATATCATCTGGTTTCTCATAGATCAGTGTCGTGAATTGTCATAATTCCACCGAGCGACTGGAAGCAATTATGATTCGTCATACTGCGCTGTACAGGCCTCGTGGAGATTAAGATAACATAGTTGTGCACAAACAATTGAGAGTTACATAATCTAATACAAACTTGACTTAGATATGTAGCGCCAAATAGTCAAATTCAGTCTCCACATTGATTTGGTCAATATACATATATTGTAATCAATTTAATCGTTGTTTATTATTTGGAGGAAACTCCGCTTCTATAAGCTTATATAAATGTATCTAGCCTTTGGAGACCTTGATTGGTAATAATGTGAATGCCATGTTCGACTTATTATCTACAGGAGCCGGAGACTGCAAACTGAACCAGTGCCGCAATACCGCCACGTGTGTGGATGGAGTGTCGGTCGATGGGACCTACACATGTCTCTGTCGCCCCGGATACCGGGGGAACTTCTGCGAGGAAGGTTTGTCCATTAAAATATAATTTAATTATCAGCTGCCAATCCATTGGTTATAGTAAAACAATTGGCTGTCACACACTTTTCCATTAATGTTATTGCTCCATAACCTTAATTTATTGATTACATTCCTAGACAGAAATGACAGCAGCATCGAGAGATATCACCACGCATATGTACCACGTGTCTAAAAAAAAATACACATGACAAATATTCAATACTTCCTCCGATTTAAAAAGGAATTTATATGTTGAATCAAAATTACTTCGGATAGGACTGCCCTGCCAATACACTTACTGCTAACACTAAGTGCAGAAGTATCTTTAAAAATCGACAAGACTCTTGCTAACATTTGCAAAGAAATAGACATGTACATTGAAACAAACAAGTGTCACCACAGTCGAGATATATTAAGAACACCCACTTCCCGCTGCATGGCCAGTGCGTGACTAGCCAATGGACCTTTCCACAGCTGTCAATCAAATATTTATTAGCAGATATTTTGGGATCTACTAAAAGACGGGACGGAACGATTTTCCGGAACGGGACGGAACGATTTGTCTAAAAGACGGGACGGAACGAAAATTTAAAAGTCATTTTATTCGGAAATGAAAGAGTTTAGAGGCACAAACATGATCTCAACTTGTTTATTGGTATCTACTCTATACGAATGTGATGTTTTCCCGATAAAATTGAGCGTATGCTGAACGATGGGCGTTCGAATAACGTAGCGTCGAAATTAGGGAAATTTATCACTTCTGGGACGATAATCTAAACACTAAAAGTCATATTTCGTTTACATTTTCATGTTTGGGTGACGGATTATTGCAGAAAATGTTAGTCTAATATATACTAAATAGTAAAATAGAAGTTTGCACTTGTTTTCTGCTGGTAAAAGTAGTGTTTTTATCGACGGGACGATGACACCTCCATTCTTCGAAAATATTAACACATCCATTCTTGAAAAATCTGCATTCCGCCGAACTAAAATCTTCGAAAATCTTAACAGAAAAACTAGCATTTCGTTCACATTTTCATGCTTGGTTGACGGATTTTGGCAGAAAATGTTAGTCTAATATATACTAAATAGTAATATAGAAGGTTGCACTTGTTTTCTGCTGATAAAAGTAGTGTTTTTATCGACGGGACGATGACACCTCCATTCTTCGAAAATATTAACAGAACAACTGGCATTAGGTTCACATTTTCATGTTTGGGTGACGAATTATTGCAGAAATTGTTAGTTTAATATATACTAAATAGTAAAATAGAAGTTTGAACTTGTTTTCTGCTGGTAAAAGTGGTGTTTTTATCCACGTGACGTTGACACATCCATTCTTGAAAAATCTGCATTCCGCCGAACTAAAATCTTCGAAAATCTTAACAGAAAAACTAGCATTTCGTTCACATTTTCATGTTTGGGTGACGGATTTTTGCAGAAAATGTTAGTCTAATATATACTAAATAGTAAAATAGAAGGTTGCACTTGTTTTCTGCTGATAAAAGTAGTGTTTGTATCGAAAATATGACTTTTAGTGTTTAGATTATCGTCCCAGAAGTGATAAATTTCCCTAATCTCGACGCTTCGTTATTCGAACGCCCATCGTTCAGCATACGCTCAATTTTATCGGGAAAACATCACATTCGTATAGAGTAGATACCAATAAACAAGTTGAGATCATGTTTGTGCCTCTAAACTCTTTCATTTCCGAATAAAATGACTTTTAAATATTCGTTCCGTTCCGTCCCGTCTTTTAGACAAATCGTTCCGTCCCGTTCCGGAAAATCGTTCCGTCCCGTCTTTTAGTAGATCCCGATATTTTCGACCAATCAGCGACTGAACCGGTCAATGGCTGCAGTGAAAATTCTGCTGCCATCTTTCTTCACCCTAATTTTGATATCCTTGCATACATTCAGTGTTAAATTGGCTATATTCAAACAATTTTTTTGTTGTCAAATCATAATATACTGAGATTTATATTTGCGCCATGATGTTATATATTTATCCGTGATTATAACAATGTTTTTCATTTAGCATGACACTTCTCATAATTTTCACATTTAATGGCAAAACGAATGTGTGTTATCTGGTATCAAAGAGTTCATGGATCTGTCTGTCTGTTCTGTTAACGATTTTTCTTCCAGAGCCTTTGATCGATTTCAACCAAATGTGGTGCCTCGAGGTACCCCGAGAGATGTTATAACGGCCGTATTTTGTTTAATTAAAATGTTTAAACAAATAAAAAATGTATTTAATTTTTTTTTCGATTTTTTTTTTAATAAGAAGTTTCAATCTAAAAATCTAAAAAGATAATTTTTAATTTTAAAATTTTAAAATAATAATAAAATTTTCTTTTTATTTAAATCAAACAAATTTGTTTAAGTTTCAATCTAAAAATCTAATTAGAAAATTAAAAACTTAAAAGTAAATAAAAAAAAGAGATTTATTTTTTTGTTCAACAGCAGATCAGAGTTCAATCTAAGAAAAATAAAAAAATTTAATTTAAATAAATTTTTTTTTTAAATGTTTAAAAGATCAAAATTTGCACGAATCACATATCGACACTGTCTGTTTCAGCCAATGCAAGTGCTGGTGTGTTCACATCAGAAGTCGATCTCGCGCAACAGACAATATTTATATCGGTAAAGTCTTATTACCAGTGGGCGGTGCTACCACTGTGGGCGTGGTCTCTGTGGAAAGCTCCATTAAAAACGATGAAATGATGACGCAAAACTAGTTTTTCTTGTTTTATCCCTCTAGGTACAAAGAACTGCTAAAATACTATGATTTTACACAACAATCCAGTCACCAAATAGCTTATTGCATTGACTTTCTTTGTGTCATAATGATGGGTTAAATTTGTAATTTTTAATTGCATGATATAACATCATACCAAATATATTACAATGAAGAATACACTAGACAAATATTTCAGACCAATATAAATACATGTTGGTATTCATGCCAGCCCACTCAATATGGGAGCAATCAACTGGAAATAGGCGGCGGCATTATAGGCCACGGTATTAGCGACACCTTGTCAGCTAGGGATTTGGCTTATTTGGCTTATTGTATCACAATATTAGCTTGTAACAAATAAAACAAAGTAATACAAGACATACTCTTAGAAAATCCATTTTCAAATATCAGGACATTTTATAAAAACCTGCTGCTGACAATTTTTTATAAATAGGGCACTTTTGGTGGTGTTCTTATTTCTGTACCAGTACTGTGTCCCACCTCCCCTAGTTCGCTTTATTGAATCGTTAACCATTTATATACTAAATGGATTCTCACATTCAGTCATAGAAGTAAACATTAGAACGAACTATTATTTATTTGGAGGTGTATTCAGGTAATGAAAGCAGACGACAGACATACGGAACTATAAGAGAAAGAGCAGAATGCTTGATATTCATTGGTGAGAAATGTTCAGATAATATTCAACAAAATACCTATCAATTACTTATTTATTGACCTCCAAGTTTGGAGAGTGACTGGCAGTATTTACAAACCAGACAACACGAAAGTATGACATGCAAGGGTTACATAACAAGCACATGCATACAAAAATAATAATAAAAAAATAAAAAAACACACACACACTCACAAATAAATAAATAAAATAGCGATATAAATAGAGAGTCATATGTCACATGCACACGGCGAGACATTGATGTACTTCATTGTCCCAGACATATCTCGCACAAATGCGGTCGTAGTTATATACAGTAGAAGAACGATAAATAATAAAATAAAATATCGCTATATACAGAGAGTCATATGTCGCATGCATACGCAATACGACATATCGATGTACTTTATTGTCCCTGACATATGTCGCACGCATGTGTTCGTAGTTATATACAGTAGAAGAACGTTGTGGCTGGCTAAAGTATAAGGGAGAACATATCGAAGTTCGTGGTGGTTTCAGAGCTTCAATGACGCATTAGAACATAGGTCGGGTACGAATTAGTCTACAAGCAATAAGAAGAAATGTAGCAGCGTCCAGAAGTAAGTCTTGCAGGCAATCCAGGAACTTCTCGGTGAGTGTTTGAAGTGTGCTATCAAGAAATAGAGCAAACATGTGAATTTCATCAAGAGCAAGCAGCTCCATCGAAGTGGCCACGCCATAGCGTGTCAGTTATCCCTCCCATAATTGGTTCCGAAGAAAAAGCAGAGGTTGTGACTGGCAAGTGAATAGTATGAGCTGAATTTCATTGTTATACCTTGATTGGCAAAGACGACACTGAAGGTTGTTCGGGTATGTGGTTCTGTGCAGTAGGAACGCAAGATTTTTGATCGCTGTACTGTGATGATCATTACCATGCAGTCGTTTCCAGAAAGACCAACATGTCAACGGATACGGATATGTTTTCCAGAGAACAACTAAAGCAGGATCACTAGCGACAGATGACTGACAAGAAGACACATATGTGTTTTGAACAGCAGTCTTGACAATGTCTTTCCCCACGGATTTCGCAGGAAATGTTCCTTCATCCAAATAATCATCCAAATATTTACGCAATTTATATTTGTCCATAATGGCGAATATATCTGGAACAGAGCCAGTAGCTTGGCGATTGAACAGTCTATATATGTGACAATTCGTTACAAAGATCCGGAGCGGTAACTGATGTGACTCTGGCAGGCGAACGAGTTGCCAGACAAAGCACAATTTGCGAATGTGTATCTCACTCTCAACCGGCAGAAGACCTAATACACCGAGGGACAATTTAGTGGATGTTCGCTTTGGAAATGACTATACATATTTTACACAAGTTCTTAGTGATTTGTCCATGATGCTTAATGCTGTTGTTTGCTGAATCGGTACGAGTTCTGTTCCGTATAATGCCTTGGGAATAACTATGTTTCTATGACTGTGCACATAGTTATTGGTGTGATCGTTTGGAGGGTTTTGCTTCCCATTATTCCAAAGAATGATTTTCTCAATTTAGCAGAAACGAGAGAAGCGACAGACACCGACGTTGAAGATTTCTTCTGTGTCACACCCATATGGACGTAGTCAGCCACCTCCTCGATTACATGGCTGCCAAGCCTCCACGTCCGATGTCCGTCTTCGTGGGCCTTTCTTTGTTCATTGAATACAATGACTTTTGATTTCACGTGCGAAAAATTAAATCGCCATTTCAATCTATGCCTGACTTATTTGTAAAAGTGTGTCGAGCCCAGACTTTGATAGGGATAATAATGTTATATCATCTACTGTTGTGGGATCAGAATACGACACTCTGTTGATTTGCAGGCCAACATTTTATTCTTTTAAATGCCACTAAGAGATCGTTAATGTAGATCAAGTAGCAGAAAGGGGATAATACCACACCCTGTCTTGTTCCTTGTTTCACAACGAAACTTTCCGAGATGCCGCCACCGTACCGCACTCTACTAGTCACATACGTGTGGACACTTGAAAGAAGACGAACAAGCTTGTTTGGAAATCCGATTTGTATCAACTTGTACATGAGGCCTGCATGCCAGACCTTGTCGAAAGTCTTTTGTGAGTCTAGGAAGGCCACAAGCAGTTTCGAACCATTATATCTAGCATAGTGAATTGATTCCGCCAATATGAAATAAGGCATAGAACAACTGATACCTTGTTGAAAGCCATGTTGAAGATCGTCGGGGAAACTCTGCATTTGATCACTTTTGATCATTCTCTGATGGAGAACGCTTTCAAAAAGTTTGTAAAGTACAGGAAGCAGTGTTATTGTCCTGTAGCTGTCCGGCAAAGAGGCAGGTTTGGTATAGCCTTTATACAAGGGGACCACAATACCAGCTTTCATCTTTGGTGGGATCCAGTCCATTTCGAACATACAATCATACAACATTTTGACGAATCAGGGGCATGTTTTAAATGTTCGCCGACTATGTCATCGTGTCCTGCAGATTTTCCTGGTTTTAGTTTTCGAACCACGAAGCGATGTTCCTTCATTGTAACAGGTGAGCATTGGAAAATTCGTCACAGGAATTCGTGACATCATCTTTGGCGAGCACCGATGCAACTTCGCGTTCAACAGAAATTTCAAACAATTCATCCGAGTGTTTTGGTGGTGTATAGAGCTCGCTGAAATAATTACACCATCCGCGCAGTATGTCATTCGGGTCTCGATAAGTCACCCCACCAAACTCCATTGAAGAACCTACTTTCGAAGTCGGTGGACGTTTACTATTGATGAGCTTCCAAAACATATTTTGGTTCTGTGCAGAACTTCTCTCAACTTCTATCTGTTGGTTGGTTGTGAAGATAGCTTTTAACTGATCTACGGTTTTCTCGTCTGAAATCCCGTTAGATTGTTTATATAAAGCATACGAAGAATGATGAGAATCGCGTGGTCGTCCTTCTGCTGCCCATTTTCCGTGTAATTTCTGGTTTTCTGGTTTTAGTTTATCAAGCTCAGAGTTCCAATAAGGTCGTAAGTGGGGGCGATGTTTTATCTTGGGAACGGAGTAATCGGCAGCTAAAATAATGACAGCCACTAAGCGGTCGTAAAACGTGCATAGGTCCTGTTTCGTGTATAGAACAGTTTCGCATAACGTCGCACAGTAACAAAGAACAGTATAGTTCCAAATTTGCACGTTCCCATGCATAACGTTTTCTATTGGTATGTTGTTGACGAGTTTCGCAGGAGATGGACAATGAACATACGAGAGATGATTCGAAGTGTTAAGTGCATCGTCATTCAGAATCTCAAACGAATATACCATACGAGTGTGAGCCTTTGATACAAGAATATGGTATATCAATGAAGGCTCATTCACTGTATAGTATGGAAAAATCATGCCTTTGCAGTTCTTCGAAGCGGTGACTGATACAAGTTCAACGTAGTTAAGAAACGAACAGAATGTTTAGCCCTTTCGCTTGTGATATATGTGCGGTGATGATTGTATGTTTTAGGTATATGCACATTCACACCCCCCATTATTATAACAGGTCCATTGGGAACTAGCATAGCGTAAACATTTTCCAAGTTGTCTAGGAATTCTTTGAAATATGAGTCGTCATGGTTAGAACTTGGCATATATACTTGTAACACAGAAAGAAAAGAGTTTGTACCAATTTTCATCTGAATTCCAACACTTCTGTCGTCGCTCGTTTCAATTTGAGTGCAGTGGTTAATTATACGTTTGTGTATTAAAAGTGCCACGCCATCTCGATAGAAGCCTCCGCCATTCGAGATTGAAATGTATCTCCCTGGCTTCGATAAACTCGAATAATTGTCTGACAGCATATTAAAAAGTTTAAGTTCATGATCACCTTGCCAGTGTTCCGAAACACCAACAACATCATATATGTTCGTTTGGATAATGTTTGATAAATATCAGCTGCTGTTGGCTAAACCAGTAGCGTTCCATGAAAACAACTTAGCTTGACGTTTTCTTGCCACTATAAGATGAAGACCACCGTCTGCAATAGACACCTACTGGCCAAAATCCTTTGTCTAGAAGATGAACATGCTCCTTTGACACATTCAAACGGGCGCTTATCGTACCCTGTCTAGAACTAGACATAAGTTTTATAAATGTTGGCACAATACCCTTTTCCACAAGGAATTGTTTAATTCCATGTGGTGTCGAGGAAGGATCAATTCCACCAAGGTAGAAGCGTTCATTTTTCTCTCGTACTACTCCGATGAATTTACTTGAGACTTCTGAATTGGGTCGGGACCACGGAGGAACACCACTGAATCCACTTGCTTGCGACTCTGCGTTTATCGTGGCGGCACATTTGTCTCTCCGTATAATAGTGTCTATAGCTTTTGGGGGTGAACTCTCGACTCTCGATGATGAACTGCATGTAGTATTATTCGTTGACGGAAATGAATATAAATGTCTGATGCGCTCACTGGGTTTGGTATAATTTACATCTGTATTCACAGATTCGTCTGCAGTATGTAATGTATCGTTCACCTCATACTCATGATATATATGGCGTGGATTGTCTTGTGAATTATTCACAGAGGCTGATGGAGAACTAGACGTTGACACAGACACTGACTGCATCTTATCGCACTCTGGTATGTCTGGTATGTGGCGAGGGAAATTTTCCCGCATCGAATCACTCGCCACCGAAGTAGTTTCAGTTCCGTGTCGTCTTTATGCTGAGCGTTCTGCGTATCATACCTCGCATACTGAATATCACCGACATCAGAACTAGTATTGGACACGTTTAATTTGTCACTGCTTTCACTATACGTATTAACTGGAGTGGACTGGCGAATGGCGTGATTTGAAATATGTGGTGAGGCAGATGTTCCAGATGCGCCCACATGGGTATGAGCTACATAAATTGGCATCGAATGTGCGCGTATTTGGTAACTTTTGGCAGCAGTACACATAAGCGGCAAGTTATACACATGTTGAGCGATTGGGGCGAATGAGTTCCTTGTTCATTGTGAATATCGGAGCAAAATCATCACTGTTTATGGACACATTCTCAACAATTGGTTGACTGATGCGACTGTCTGCGAAAGATTGTCGGCTGACTGGTGCTCATTGGGAAAATTAGAGGATTCCATGCCATCATATAAAGCGTCAGCGTTCACGTTCTCGTTACGGTTGGATAGATTATTGTTGACACCGTCTACTCCCATGGGTGAGCTTTGTTTGTTACCATTTATGTCTCTGTCCGGATGCGTGCGACTCGTTCCCGTTGACGAATTTCCGTTCGGAAAATTGTGAAGGCTATGCACAGTGGCTGCGGCTGACTTCGGCACATTATTATTCAAGACAATACTATTTACAACGCTTTTCAAATTGTCATACTTATCGGCAGTATTTTTGGCGTGCAGCTCAAAAATTTCGGCCAGTTTTTTTAAAGTTTGTATCAACATAGCCAGTAGAAGATTTGGATGCAGATTTACATTTTTGACTTATTTGAGACAGTTTTATCTCAAAACTTTTTGCTCTGTTCATAGATTTGTTGAACTTAGATATCCGCGATTCTAAGTTTGACACATGGGTATCGAGAGCGTCAGAGTTCGATTTGATGTTCTCTTCGACTACCTTCACAGTTGATCTAAGACCTGAAATCCCAGTACATTTTTCGTCGTTTAGACGTTCGAAGTCGAGGGCCAGTTTACCCTGATCTGTTTTCAAGTTATTGATGTCAGATGCTAGCGACTGAATCGAATCACCCAAACTTTTTACCGTAGTTTGGAAATTGGCTTTTATCAGAGTTAATTCGGTGAGAACCTCTGCCATTTTTGTTATGTAAGCACAGAGTATTACATGCAAACGATGCGTCCATTTGCGTGCTACCACGCTTAGCTGACTGATCTCCATCGACATTAGACCGTGATCTTTGTGTCGAGTTGCTTATTACATCTCGTATGTCATCAAAAGAACCTCCTGTAGAAACTGGATAAGGCAGAATATGTATCTTGCTAGCTTTTTATGTACCGACACACCCTGGTCCCTTTTTATACGATTCTTTATCGACACACGCGTATCGCGCTTCAATAAACATATTCCGTCTCAGCGTTTCCAAATTGAACCTGTCATGCATATCTTTGAGGAGAGATAAAACGAACAATTCTTTTGGAAGATGGCATATAGCTTTAATATATGCCATCGACGTGTATAAGATGGGGCCAGAACCACTGTCAGTCGCGCCGCCACTGCAAGCGTCATGTTGGGATTCAATGTCGTGTCCCGGTGCGTCAGAAGACAATGCTGGTCTCCGCTCGTCTCTGTCCATAAAAGGAGCATATGAATTATCATTGCTTACCCCTTGAGTCGGCGTGCTCAGGCCACACGTTTGTGAATTGTCCAGAACAGTGTATGATCGCCCGTCAATATAAGTTACTTGTTCACTCATAATGGCTATAGCGTCTATGTAATTAGCCCAACTGTACAGTTAGCGCTTGGTGTTTATCACATCTCTTGATTGGCAACTACTGTGTCCTCTGGCCACAGTGACCGATACATAATACAAGAAAACTAAGATGCATGCATCAGGTCGGCCGTGAACTATCTACCATAGAATTGTTGTAGCTATCGATTATACATTTTGGAACACCTGTCTGTATGTATGTGTGTATGCATGAATGCATGTGTGTATGTGTTGTAGACTCTAACACTGCTCGACTGATCCGTCTCGGATTTGGTATTTAACGTGTCAACTTGACATCGCTCATAGGCATGTTTCTGGACCTTGACCGATCCGACTAAAATAATTTGTGTAGGACTACTTCGATCCCGGGAGCAATATGACGGGTCCAATTTCACGTGGGACCATGTTCTCGAACGTGCTGATATAGGCATGTTTCTGGACCAATTGAACAATAGTTTGGCCAGACGCTGTATATACTGGGTACTGTCCAGATGGAGGCGATCACAAAAAAATCCCTAAATATCCCGAACGAAGTCGAGTACATCAGCTAGTTTAATATATATTTTGGACATTTGTCTGTCTGTTTGTCTGTTAGCTATGGCCGGGAAAACTGTCGGACAGATTTGACGAAATTTGATACCTAGGGGGAAATTATTTCCAGGGAGTATTTTGGACGGGTCAAATCTTGATCCCGACCTGACTTTGACATTCAAAAAGATCAATTCAAGGTCAAATCTTGTAAAACGGAAGTATTTCAACGAAATTTAATACCTACTGTTACTTTTGTCCCAGGAGTGTTTCGGGTGGGTCAAATCATTACCCTGACCTGATCTTGACATTCAAAATTGTCAATTCAAGGTCAAATCGGGTAAAGCCGGGTGGATTTCGACCTTACTTTTGTCGTGACTTTTGTCCGGGGAGTGTTTTGGACGGGTCAAATCGTGACCCGACATGACGTTCACCTTTAAAATGGTCAATTCAAGGTTAAATCGCGCAATTCTCCGAAAATCAGAGGGGAACATCCCGGACGAAGTCGGGTCCACCAGCTACTATTATATATTTCTAGATTTAGTTGCAAACTAAATACCTGTATATTGTACAAAGACATGCTTGACAAATATATCTGTATCAATATTACCATTCGGGTCATTAAAATAGATACGACGAAACACATTTTGAAGGGTGCATGTATCAGGTAATTTTTTATATTTCAAATGATGACAGGAATGCGGAAAGTTGAAGTACCTACGTACTACTGGCTATCCGAATGAAGAGATATACATGTATATAAAAACCAAAATAGAAGATGACTGCTGGCCACAATGTTTTCCAAAAAAATTCAAAGCATTCGATAGCTCTCATCTAGTTGTCAGCCCGAAGATCAATATGAAGTTTGGTGACTATCAGATGAGGGATGTGTCTGTACAGTTGCTAAACAATTCAATTATGCAAAAGAGGATCAAACAGTAAGATACCAAATTGCTGCCTGTGGTAATGTTTTTTAACGAATTTCGGGAAAATTAGATTACTCTCACCCTGGTTATCCAGAAGATCATTGTAGAATCTGGTGACGATCGGACAAGGGGTGTCGTCTGTAGGATCAACCAAATTATTTAGCCATAAAACAGTTTCAGAACAAAATATGGCTCACATCTAGCGGTGACCCAAAATATCCACATGAGAAAAAGTTCTCCAATAAAAGCTGGCTGCATGGTGCGCCAATTGATTCAAATTCTAAATTTAGCAGGGTGTACTGCTTGTGGCCATGTTTTCCCCGCAAATTTGATAGACTGATGGACAAAACCACTGAATCCGTTGAATCAATATACATGTATACATGGATTAATTTATATGCATTGTTATACACAGTACTGGTATATAAAGGTACTGAAAATAACAATATTACTAGTATACACAAAATAAACCATATATCATGGCTATGGGTTCTAATATCCGAATATGACAGCTGAGAACTTGGTGTGAATTGAAGAGTGGTGGTGTCTCAAGCATAACTAACCCTCCACGTTAGAAACATGCCATTAAATGTCATAAGTATAATCTAGCTTGAGGACAGAAGTTATCCATAAAAAAACCCTTAATTCAACCAGGTCCTCGCGCGATGTATGGTCGATCACATGATGATCTAGGGGGATTAGAATTGTTGTATAAAAACAGCACTGCATGTAAATATAAAATAAAATAGTGCTACATCTTATTACAGATTATTGCCATATATAATCAGTGACTATACAGACAGTCTGACAAAATAAAGTTTCAGTGACACTCTATCCGAAGAGGGGAATAATTCCATCTGTTACAGTCAATGGGGCAATTATGAATCTGAAAATGTGAAATTTCTAAGTAATACTAGATATCGACATGACGCGATAACATATAACGTAAATGCAATATGGCCGCTGGCGACCATTTTTTCCTATAAAATAAAAAATATATTTGATAGCTCTCATCTGATAGATCAATATCAAGATAAATATGAAGTTTGGTGATGATCGGATGAGTGAAGTGGACTGTGCTAACGGTTTAGTAATGCTTAAAAAGATTCTTACCTAAATATTTTTATGTTCACTTTATAAACTTCACTGAGTCATCTTTGTCATGTATTGAGTTTGCTATCTTTTGTTAACAGTTTATAATTCATGTATGTCTCATGTTTGTTATTTTAATTTATATGTTTATTATCATTAAATAAAGTTGCATTCCTTAAAAAGATTCTTACCTCAATGTTTTTATGTTCACTTTATAAACTCCACTGAGTCATCTTTGTCATGTATTGAATTTGATATCTTTTGTTAACAGTTTATAAATTATGTATGTCTCGTGTTCGTTATTATATTATATACACTTTATAGTGTGTTTCAGAATGGAAAAAAAAATGAATAAAATCAACAAATTTGTAAATTTAAAAACAATTCAAACGTTGTTGTATTCCATGTCCCAGCATGTCTATGGCGCTTTACGTTATAATCACGGTTTATCATTAAAAGGCTAAACATAGTAAAGTAATAATTGAAATTGTGGTGATTTAAAACTATTCCAAAGATTGGTCAAAAATACCAGAAAAGTCATATCAGTAAGATATAAAAGTGAGTCAGTATGCAATTTTGAACAAGCGTGTTTAAAAGTTCGCCTAATTCTAAGATATCGCAAGACTCTCTCGGAAAACCTTTTATTTACTAAATACTCATTGACGAGTAGTTTCCATAGTAAATGTTCAGATAATATGTCGTTTGTTGAACTTAATAATTGAACATTTTCCACCAATGAATATGAGTCATTCTGCTCTTGTACTATTATATGTTTTATGTCCGTCATCTGCTTTTGTTAACTGAACAACCCTCCAAATGAATAATATACCATTCCAATGTATAATGTTATAACTGATGGTGAATCCATTTAGAATAGGTTAGATTAACCGTGAGTGCGCGGATTTCCTCCAACTCTAAAACTGACAATGTCCTGGTATGGCCTTAGTTGCTAAAAGCGACATTAAACCCCAATCAATCAATCAATTAGAATAGAACGGGTTAATCTAGAGAATTGCTCAAGAGAGTCGTCGAAAGGTGCTGTACCCTGAGATAGGATGGTCGAAGTTCAGTAGGGACAGAAGCATGTTCCCGTCAGATATTATCTTAATTTTCACCAACTCCTAAATGATATATATTGGTCAGGTCCATCCTTGATATTATAATTATATTCAACTATAAAAGTTGAATACACAGTATCGGTACAGTGAAGTGATATACTTGTTCGTTTAGTGAATAAAATAATTTGGCGCAAAAGATTTCAAAATGAACATTATCTCGATATACTGTTCCCTTTTAACGGTGCAATCTGACTTGCACTGAGATGCCCAACCCCACAGTTTCTACAAAAACAGGAAAGTAGTGGATTTCGTCCTGTCACATTTAACTATAATTGATCTGTTAATATTCCTTATCCATATTGGCATATTCAGATATCGATCTGATATGTTTATATACATTTCCCATATGCTGATATCGATCTGATCTGTTGATATACCTTATCCATATTCGTATATCAATCTGATATGTTAATATACCTTATCCATATTCAGATATCGATGATTGTGACCCGAATCCGTGCGTTAACGGGGGCTGCAGAGATACCGGTGCCAACTCTTTCACGTGCGATTGTCCACCGGGTTTTCAGGGACGCTTCTGTCAGACAGGTGAGTCAATTATTACACCAGTAAACCACAATCTGAATTCGCTGAAATGTCACTGCAAAAACGTAATAGGCCTATAGGAGAACACGCGATTTTAAAATGTTGAGGTTTTGAAAGCTATTTTGTATGTCATCTGAGCAATAAAACTGTTGACGGACCGTTTCAGACGTATGATTTAGGGTCACTCGGCATGAAAATAACCACAATTTCTTAATTTTGTTTTACATAAACACACCTTAAAAATAAGGGGGTGTTTATACATTAGCCGGCTAAGATCATATCCGATATAATCGGTTAGCGATAACAATAGAGTGTTAATACTTCGCCGGGTAAAAATTGCAGCTATCCGGTGAAGCAACTATTCGGTTTTCATCTTCTGGATTAAATTATTCAATGCAAGCAACTTGTTTTGATTCTAATTCGCTCTGCATTTAAGTTAGATCTTTATCTGGTGTCATGCCGCCATGGATGATTGCCTTTCAACAATTAACTCGAGCAATATTATTTTGCAAGCACTTCTAGACAAGTCCGCTTTTCGCCTGTGTATATGGGTCAGTGTGTCAGTTTGATTGGTTCTAATTAGCTGTTCATCGCACCTTGATTATAAGCTATTATTATAAATACTGACTGCAACGCAACCAAAGGAGGATTGTTAGCAGGTGTAATGCAGCCACATGTACATGTACTCTGCATGTGCATGGTACATTTGTTGCGTTCAAGGGAATTCAACGTACGTGTTCATGTACACGTATGTTAATATATGGAAGAAATGGGATGGCACAATTCAATGGATTCAAACGTAATTGACAATTAGTTCAATAATCTAATTTTGAACATATATAGTCCACGCTAGCAGCATGTATGCGTCTGCGGGTTCATTTTCGTATGGGACCCCTTCTCCTATAGGTCTATGGCCCCATAGTATGGCAACGCCCCCTTTTCTATGCTTTGTATGTGTGGGTCTTACAAACTCCTCCTTTTTTATTAATTATTATATATCGCTCCTCCCTCCTTCCCACGTAATTTTATCTTCTGGAACATATTTTTGTACAACATTCTGTACCGTTCTCCATATGTTTATCTATAAGGGCAGCAGCATGTATGCGTCTGCGGGTCATGTATGTATGGGACCCCTACCCCCATAGGTATGTGTATGTCTATGCCCCTATAGTATGGCAACGCCCCCTTTCCTATGCTTCCATAGTATTACAAACTCCTCCTTTTTTATTAATTATTATATATCGCTCCTCCCTCCTTCCCACGCAATTTTATCTTCTGGAACAATCTAGTAAAATTCCTAAAAAATATTCCTTCCCACGCAAATTATTCTTTATGGAATATTCTGGAAAAAAAAAATTCTACAACATTCTAGTAAAATCCATAATGTATTCGTGTAATAAAATTCATACTTGTATAAGGCCTCTTTAAAATTTATACCTGTAAAGTCCCAATGTTAATTTCACACGGTACACACATTGGCTCTCACGCTATCATAGCATCTATCTATTTACCGTTCTCCAAGCGCAGAATTTAGGCAGTAAAACTCATTTATCAAATCTTCTCGCTCTAAAACCCTTCGGCCCCTTTAACTTTTATACCTTTCGATAACTAAAAAACATTATTGATCTCACAGATTTATTAACTGCTCTGTACCTGGTAGTAAACACATTCCACGAGGCACACTTTCTCTCTAACAATAACAGAGCATCGTGGAATATATTCTATAATGGCTGGTTTACTCAATGCCAGATGTGCACTAAACACGCCAGCATCTATCTATTTACCGTTCGCAATTTTATCTTCTGGAACAATCTAGTAAAATTCCTAAAAAATATTCCTTCCCATGCAAATTATTCTTTCTGGAATAATCTGGAAATTTGTGTCTTCTACAACATTATAGTAAATCCATAATGTATTCGTTTAAGACACTTCATACTCGCATATGGCCCTTTAAACTAACAATGCTGAAGGCAGACGCACTTTTGTCTGTTAATTAACTTCTAAGCACGGGGGAACACAATGCACCTACTGCAGGGCACAGAGCTCTCAAGCTAATAACACAACATATAACCATTCTGGAACATTCTCCATACCGACGGGGATAAAGCGGTGAAACAGATTAATGAGATTATGCATACCACTAGGTGATAAAACATTTAAGCCTGCACTAATTTGAATAAAAAAACATTCAGGGGTCGGTATCATTTGCACATATTGGTTAGGAAAAATAAAATGCCTTTCTAGCTGCCTCTGAAACAATTAATAAAATTAAAATAATCTACAAAGTTCTCAGCACGTAGGAGACCATCTAGGTATTAAATACACATCTAACTCCAAGCCGCCAACATATGCTTACAGAGCATAACCCATGCAATTTAACTCTCACAAAACTTATACCGCTAGCGGAATGAACCCTGAATACATACTGACTCCCCATTATGTATCCCTCCTAATGGTCAACTGTTATGGTACAATTGATTAAATCATCACTAACATTAGTTAAGCTTTTTCTCTAAATACCCCTTTAATATCTGTAATCGAACTATTAGGAATCAATCAACGCCTTGCCAATAGATATTTGAACATTTCAAATAAAGTAAATCCTACACACAATTTCTCGAAGCTTCGTAATTAAACACATGTTTAAGTCATTTAATGCCACGATACGTCTGTCATTCAAATGCATGCTCCTAATGGCTTCTGCATCTGTGGAGACTGAGAGATAAACAAAATTAATGTTTCTGTAGAAATTAAGGTTTTCTAGTGTATCTCTACTTCAGATATGGTTCAAATAGCATACAAATCACCGCATTTTGGTCACATACCTTAAAGTTACACGTCATTTATGCATTTAAACCTAATTCCGCGTATACATCAATAAAAACGCTCTTTATTTCCCAAATAGTTTGAATGTACCTAGTTTTAACAAAGATTTATGCAATCTACATGCTTTCATTCATATAAAATTTACGAAATGTATGTTAAACGACAACAACATTGTAACAGACTGGCCACTTACCTTCAATTTATAGGTCATATTAGCCTGTACATTTATGGGAGACAGACATACATAATATAATGCATTGGCACAGTGTTAGTGATAATAATAAGGTGTCATTACTTCAGAAATGGTTCATATAGCATACTATTGTACCCGTGGTCACGTACATTAAATGAACACGTCACTTAAGCATTTAAACCTAACTCAGTGTATCTATCAATAAAACGCTCTTTATTTTCAAATTTGTCTCAATTGTACTAAATTTACATTTAAAATCAAGCATTTAAACCTAATTCCGTCTATCCGTAAATAAAAAACGCTCTTTATTTTCAAAATATGTCTTAATGTCCATCGTTTAATACATTTATATTTAAAATTAAGCATTTAAACCTAATTCCGTCTATCCGTAAATAAACAACGCTCTTTATTTTCAAAATTTGTCTTAATGTCCATCGTATACTAAATTTATATTTAAAATTAAGCATTTAAACATAATTCATCGTATCTATCAATAAAACGCTCTTTATTTTCAAAAACGTCCATAGTTTTAACAAAGATTTTGCAATCTACATGCTTTAATTCATATAAAATTACCCTGTGTGTGTTAGACAACAACATTATAACATATTGGCTTTCAAGTTACATATGCATGTACATTCGATGCACGAGGAAACATTGTAGGAAATGACGGTATTGATGTGTCATTACTTCAGAAATTGTTCATACAATTGACCGTATTTTGATCACATACCTTAAAGGTACACGTCACTTTGTCTATAATCAGACAATACATTACACGTATGGTTAAACATGTCCATCGTAGTAAGCTTATTTACTTCAGAAATGGTTCCAATAGCATACTATTGCACCCGTGGTCACATACATTAAAGGAACACGTCACTTAGGCATTTAAACATAACTCAGTGTATCTATCAATAAAACGCTCTTTATTTTCAAAATTTGTCTTAATTGTACTAAATTTACATTTAAAATCAAGCATTTAAACCTAATTCCGTCTATCCGTAAATAAAACACACTCTTTATTTTCAAAATTTGTCTTAATGTCCATCGTTTACTAAATTTATATTTAAAATTAAGCATTTAAACATAATTCATCGTATCCATAAATAAAAAACGCTCTTTATTTTCAAAAACGTCTATAGTTTTAACAAAGATTTTTGCAATCTACATGCTTTCATTCATATAAAATTACCCAGTGTGTGTTAGACAACAACATTATAACATATTGGGTTTCAAGTTACATATGCATGTACATTCGATGCACGAGGCAACATTGTAGGAAATGAAGGTAAGGATGTGTCATTACTTCAGAAATTGTTCATACAATTGACCGTATTTCTATCACATACCTTAAAGGTACACGTCACTTTTGTCTATAATCACACAAAACATTACACATAGGGTTCAACATGTCCACCGTAGTAAGCTTATTTACTTCAGAAATGGTTCCAATAACATAGTATTGTACCCGTGGTATCACATACCTTAAAGGTACACGTCACTTTTGTCTATAATCAGAAAATACATTACAATAAAATAATTTGGCGCAAAAGATTTCAAAATGAACATTATCTCGATATACTGTTCCCTTTTAACGGTGCAATCTGACTTGCACTGAGATGCCCAACCCCACAGTTTCCACAAAAACAGGAAAGTAGTGGATTTCGTCCTGTCACATTTAACTATAATTGATCTGTTAATATTCCTTATCCATATTGGCATATTCAGAAATTGTTCATACAATTGACCGTATTTTTATCACATACCTTAAAGGTACACGTCACTTTTGTCTATAATCACACAAAACATTACACATAGGGTTCAACATGTCCACCGTAGTAAGCTTATTTACTTCAGAAATGGTTCCAATAACATAGTATTGTACCCGTGGTATCACATACCTTAAAGGTACACGTCACTTTTGTCTATAATCAGACAATACATTACAATAAAATAATTTGGCGCAAAAGATTTCAAAATGAACATTATCTCGATATACTGTTCCCTTTTAACGGTGCAATCTGACTTGCACTGAGATGCCCAACCCCACAGTTTCCACAAAAACAGGAAAGTAGTGGATTTCGTCCTGTCACATTTAACTATAATTGATCTGTTAATATTCCTTATCCATATTGGCATATTCAGAAATTGTTCATACAATTGACCGTATTTTTATCACATACCTTAAAGGTACACGTCACTTTTGTCTATAATCACACAAAACATTACACATAGGGTTCAACATGTCCACCGTAGTAAGCTTATTTACTTCAGAAATGGTTCCAATAACATAGTATTGTACCCGTGGTATCACATACCTTAAAGGTACACGTCACTTTTGTCTATAATCAGACAATACATTACAATAAAATAATTTGGCGCAAAAGATTTCAAAATTAACATTATCTCGATATACTGTTCCCTTTTAACGGTGCAATCTGACTTGCACTGAGATGCCCAACCCCACAGTTTCCACAAAAACAGGAAAGTAGTGGATTTCGTCCTGTCACATTTAACTATAATTGATCTGTTAATATTCCTTATCCATATTGGCATATTCAGATATCGATCTGATATGTTTATATACATTTCCCATATGCTGATATCGATCTGATCTGTTGATATACCTTATCCATATTCGTATATCAATCTGATATGTTAATATACCTTATCCATATTCAGATATCGATGATTGTGACCCGAATCCGTGCGTTAACGGGGGCTGCAGAGATACCGGTGCCAACTCTTTCACGTGCGATTGTCCACCGGGTTTTCAGGGACGCTTCTGTCAGACAGGTGAGTCAATTATTACACCAGTAAACCACAATCTGAATTCGCTGAAATGTCACTTCAAAAACGTAATAGGCCTATATAGTCTGGTCGATAAAAGGTTTGACCTAGAAAAATTTTGGACTAAGTTGGTTTTTATTTCATTTTGAAGAGGAATATTTCCTCTACAACATATCCAAAAATCCGCTAAAATCCGCTTTGAGCAAACTTTTTTACAGAGATTTAAAAAAATGCTCATTTTTCGACCTTGCGAAGTACGTTTTTCTACAATATCCCGCATCGGCAACACCAGAACGCATTAATCCTCCATCCGATATATACCAGTTTGTGTAAAAGAGTATAGGGGGCGAATAGAGTGACAAGGACAGAAAACAATGCAATCGCGGCGATGAAATGGCTGTCAAAATGGCCACAACTACAATCCATGCTACGATGAAAGCAACATATTGGATAACCCCCTATAAGCGAAAATACACATTTGTAATTAACAATAATGTTGTTATATATCTTTAAAGGTACACATATAATTAAAACAGATCTATCTGAATGATTTATCGATCACTGCTACGCACGTTAACCCAATGATTTACGTTCGGGTTTTCTTATTAGAATACATCCAACAGTCGGACCAAAATCAGTTATTTTGGGCATGCAACACACGAAGTAATATTTCGTCACACAGTGCGTGGTAGTTTCCTTTTGGAATGATGATTAATTATTGAATGTAAAGCAGAAACTGAAGTGCCCACCCTATCTGTGTAAATACTAGTTATATTTCCAGAATTTTCAACACTCTCCGTGACAATAAACCATACACGTATGTCGTAATGCTGATTATACTGTCAAGAAACACTTATCTCTTCAACAGAATAGTACCCTATCTCACTAGATCGAAGAGACTGTACATCGTACATTTTATTTAGTACTAATTTTCATGGTGCTCCCAAACCGGTTTCTTAGTAGACAATTATGTAAATTACTTCAATCGGCACTTTACAACATAAATATGTACCACGCAATACACACTATTAGTTGTCAGTATCTTGTTGTTTGAAATTATGTTACCATTGCCACCACATACTTGCGCTAAATATCAGGTCATCGGCGTTTACAGTTATTAGTTCTGTGTTTACCATTCACTCAATGTTGCTATTTATGGTTTTGTATGCAGCAGATATGTGTAGCATTAGGGAGAATGGGTAAACGCGGCGATGCGGTTGCAGAAAAGGTCGTACGTTTCGCGTATATGTGGCCTTAGTGCATTTAAGTGTACATAATTTCCAGGTATAAAGACAATCTCTGCCATAGAGTATGTAGGCAAATTGCGTTATGTTGAGAATTTATTGAAGATAGTCTATTGTAATCCTTTGTATTTTGATAAATTGCGTTCATGGTATACCACCATGTATTTGTGTGATAAAAATGAAATATTCGTGTTTAATCACTTGACCGGAGGCAACTATGACTACTATTTTAAGACACGGACAATAGGATCTACACATTTTACCTAGTACCATATGAATAGCTCTCATACTGTTCTATAGTAGTACATTTTGACAGACTGTGTGTTGTAGATTCAAAAATAAATGATTATCGGTCACATTCGTGAGACTGTTTTCATTACATATATTTCTGCTTCTAGAAAAGGCCACACAATGAGTACATCCCTATTAGATCACATTTAACTGTTTTAATACACATATATTACACGATTCAAGATAAACAGTACAGATAAAACTGCGTTATTCTTCTATTTCTTGGCGCCCAAAAAGTCCACATTCAATCGTTGTATGAGACCTGTCTTTCGGTTGCTCTCTCGCGAGATACATTTGAGAGAATTCTTACATACTATTATTAATAGCTCCCCTTATACTCTGAAATCATTCTTCCTCGTATAATTCGACGGCCTGTTCGTTCTTGTATAACCAGCTATTCAATTTTCCGCAAATTATAAATTTCATTCGATTTTGTCCATTTTGGCGGCCATTTTGGACAGACATTCTACCGATATGGTTTACGACTAAGGATTGTTTGTGTGGATTTTATTTTATTACTAATTTGATATTTGTTGGCGCACCTACCACCGAAATTCACGATTTTTCTATACCAACTGCCACCATGGACGCCATCTTGTATTACAGAAAATGCTCAAAGCGGATTTTAGCGGATTTTGGATATGTTATAGAGGATATATTCCTCTTCAAAATGGAATAGAAACCAACTTAGTCCAAATTTTTTCTAGGTTGACCCTAAAATTTTAGTTTATCGACCAGACTAATAGGAGAACACGCGATTTTAAAATGTTGAGGTTTTGAAAGCTATTTTGTATGTCATCTGAGCAATAAAACTGTTGACGGACCGTTGCAGACGTATGATTTAGGGTCACTCGGCATGAAAATAACCACAATTTCTTAATTTTGTTTTACATAAACACACCTTAAAAATAAGGGGGTGTTTATACATTAGCCGGCTAAGATCATATCCGATATAATCAGTTAGCGATAACAATAGAGTGTTTATACTTCGCCGGGTAAAAATTGCAGCTATCCGGTGAAGCAACTATTCGGTTTTCATCTTCTGGATTAAATTATTCAATGCAAGCAACTTGTTTTGATTCTAATTCGCTCTGCATTTAAGTTAGATCTTTATCTGGTGTCATGCCGCCATGGATGATTGCCTTTCAACAATTAACTCGAGCAATATTATTTTGCAAGTACTTCTAGACAAGTCCGCTTTTCGCCTGTGTATATGGGTCAGTGTGTCAGTTTGATTGGTTCTAATTAGCTGTTCATCGGTGGTCACGCACCTTGATTATAAGCTATTATTATAAATACTGACTGCAACGCAACCAAAGGAGGATTGTTAGCAGGTGTAATGCAGCCACACGTACATGTACTCTGCATGTGCATGGTACATTTGTTGCGTTCAAGGGAATTCAACGTACGTGTTCATGTACACGTATGTTAATATATGGAAGAAATGGGATGGCACAATTCAATGGATTCAAACGTAATTGACAATTAGTTCAATAATCTAATTTTGAACATATATAGTCCACGCTAGCAGCATGTATGCGCCTGTGGGTTCATTTTCGTATGGGACCCCTTCTCCTATAGGTCTATGGCCCCATAGTATGGCAACGCCCCCTTTTCTATGCTTTGTATGTGTGGGTCTTACAAACTCCTCCTTTTTTTATTAATTATTATATATCGCTCCTCCCTCCTTCCCACGTAATTTTATCTTCTGGAACATATTTTTGTACAACATTCTGTACCGTTCTCCATATGTTTATCTATAAGGGCAGCAGCATGTATGCGTCTGCGGGTCATGTATGTATGGGACCCCTACCCCTATAGGTATGTGTATGTCTATGCCCCTATAGTATGGCAACGCCCCCTTTCCTATGCTTCCATAGTATTACAAACTCCTCCTTTTTTATTAATTATTATATATCGCTCCTCCCTCCTTCCCACGCAATTTTATCTTCTGGAACAATCTAGTAAAATTCCTAAAAATAATCCTTCCCACGCAAATTATTCTTTATGGAATATTCTGGGAAAAAATATTTCTACAACATTCTAGTAAAATCCATAATGTATTCGTGTAATAAAATTCATACTTGTATAAGGCCTCTTTAAAATTTATACCTGTAAAGTCCCAATGTTAATTTCACACGGTACACACATTGGCTCTCACGCTATCATAGCATCTATCTATTTACCGTTCTCCAAGCGCAGAATTTAGGCAGTAAAACTCATTTATCAAATCTTCTCGCTCTAAAACCCTTCGGCCCCTTTAACTTTTATACCTTTCGATAACTAAAAAACATTATTGATCTCACAGATTTATTAACTGCTCTGTACCTGGTAGTAAACACATTCCACGAGGCACGCTTTCTCTCTAACAATAACAGGGCATCGTGGAATATATTCTATAATGGCTGGTTTACTCAATGCCAGATGTGCACTAAACACGCCAGCATCTATCTATTTACCGTTCGCAATTTTATCTTCTGGAACAATCTAGTAAAATTCCTAAAAAATATTCCTTCCCATGCAAATTATTCTTTCTGGAATAATCTGGAAATTTGTGTCTTCTACAACATTATAGTAAATCCATAATGTATTCGTTTAAGACACTTCATACTCGCATATGGCCCTTTAAACTAACAATGCTGAAGGCAGACGCACTTTTGTCTGTTAATTAACTTCTAAGCACGGGGGAACACAATGCACCTACTGCAGGGCACAGAGCTCTCAAGCTAATAACACAACATATAACCATTCTGGAACATTCTCCATACCGACGGGGATAAAGCGGTGAAACAGATTAATGAGATTATGCATACCACTAGGTGATAAAACATTTAAGCCTGCACTAATTTGAATAAAAAAACATTCAGGGGCCGGTATCATTTGCACATATTGGTTAGGAAAAATAAAATGCCTTTCTAGCTGCCTCTGAAACAATTAATAAAATTAAAATAATCTACAAAGTTCTCAGCACGTAGGAGACCATCTAGGTATTAAATACACATCTAACTCCAAGCAGCCAACATATGCTTACAGAGCATAACCCATGCAATTTAACTCTCACAAAACTTATACCGCTAGCGGAATGAACCCTGAAAACATACTGACTCCCCATTATGTATCCCTCCTAATGGTCAACTGTTATGGTACAATTGATTAAATCATCACTAACATTAGTTAAGCTTTTTCTCTAAATACCCCTTTAATATCTGTAATTGAACTATTAGGAATCAATCAACGCCTTGCCAATAGATATTTGAACATTTCAAATAAAGTAAATCCTACACACAATTTCTCGAAGCTTCGTAATTAAACACATGTTTAAGTCATTTAATGCCACGATACGTCTGTCATTCAAATGCATGCTCCTAATGGCTTCTGCATCTGTGGAGACTGAGAGATAAACAAAATTAATGTTTCTGTAGAAATTAAGGTTTTCTAGTGTATCACTACTTCAGATATGGTTCAAATAGCATACAAATCACCGCATTTTGGTCACATACCTTAAAGGTACACGTCATTTATGCATTTAAACCTAATTCCGCGTATACATCAATAAAAACGCTCTTTATTTTCCAAATAGTTTGAATGTACCTAGTTTTAACAAAGATTTATGCAATCTACATGCTTTCATTCATATAAAATTTACGAAATGTATGTTAAACGACAACAACATTGTAACAGACTGGCCACTTACCTTCAATTTATAGGTCATATTAGCCTGTACATTTATGGGAGACAGACATACATAATATAATGCATTGGCACAGTGTTAGTGATAATAATAAGGTGTCATTACTTCAGAAATGGTTCATATAGCATACTATTGTACCCGTGGTCACGTACATTAAATGAACACGTCACTTAAGCATTTAAACCTAACTCAGTGTATCTATCAATAAAACGCTCTTTATTTTCAAATTTGTCTCAATTGTACTAAATTTACATTTAAAATCAAGCATTTAAACCTAATTCCGTCTATCCGTAAATAAAAAACGCTCTTTATTTTCAAAATATGTCTTAATGTCCATCGTTTACTAAATTTATATTTAAAATTAAGCATTTAAACCTAATTCCGTCTATCCGTAAACAAAAAACGCTCTTTATTTTCAAAATTTGTCTTAATGTCCATCGTATACTAAATTTATATTTAAAATTAAGCATTTAAACATAATTCATCGTATCTATCAATAAAACGCTCTTTATTTTCAAAAACGTCCATAGTTTTAACAAAGATTTTGCAATCTACATGCTTTAATTCATATAAAATTACCCTGTGTGTGTTAGACAACAACATTATAACATATTGGCTTTCAAGGAAATGAAGGTATTGATGTGTCATTACTTCAGAAATTGTTCATACAATTGACCGTATTTTGATCACATACCTTAAAGGTACACGTCACTTTGTCTATAATCAGACAATACATTACACGTAGGGTTAAACATGTCCATCGTAGTAAGCTTATTTACTTCAGAAATGGTTCCAATAGCATACTATTGCACCCGTGGTCACATACATTAAAGGAACACGTCACTTAGGCATTTAAACATAACTCAGTGTATCTATCAATAAAACGCTCTTTATTTTCACAATTTGTCTTAATTGTACTAAATTTACATTTAAAATCAAGCATTTAAACCTAATTCCGTCTATCCGTAAATAAAACACACTCTTTATTTTCAAAATTTGTCTTAATGTCCATCGTTTACTAAATTTATATTTAAAATTAAGCATTTAAACATAATTCATCGTATCCATAAATAAAAAACGCTCTTTATTTTCAAAAACGTCCATAGTTTTAACAAAGATTTTTGCAATCTACATGCTTTCATTCATATAAAATTACCCAGTGTGTGTTAGACAACAACATTATAACATATTGGGTTTCAAGTTACATATGCATGTACATTCGATGCACGAGGCAACATTGTAGGAAATGAAGGTAAGGATGTGTCATTACTTCAGAAATTGTTCATACAATTGACCGTATTTCTATCACATACCTTAAAGGTACACGTCACTTTTGTCTATAATCACACAAAACATTACACATAGGGTCCAACATGTCCACCGTAGTAAGCTTATTTACTTCAGAAATGGTTCCAATAACATAGTATTGTACCCGTGGTATCACATACCTTAAAGGTACACGTCACTTTTGTCTATAATCAGACAATACATTACACGTAGGGTTAAACATGTCCATCGTAGTAAGCTTATTTACTTCAGAAATGGTTCCAATAGAATAGTATTGTACCCGCAGGATCACATACCTTAAAGGTACACGTCATTTGTGTCTATAATCAGACAATACATTACGCATAGGGTTCAACATGGTCACCGAAGCAAACTAATCCAAAAGCAACGAACACCCATTACTGAGTCCCGCTGTTACACACAACACAATTACTCGGGATTAAGGTCTTCTAGTAATGAGTTATGGTTGTATACTTTAGAAATGGTACCTATAGCTTAATATTGTACCCCATTGATGCACATCACGTTTCGTGTGAATTACATGAGCAGGTAACTCAATTCTCTGCATTTCGAATGGAGTTGGGTATTTTTGTATATTATATACAGTGTTATTTAGCTTAGAAATGGTTGTTATTTTATATCAATATGCCAGTTTATGTTACAGACAAAATGCGTACTCACTCTTCACATAGACTAATATGTAAGCATTTGTATCATTTAGAATGTCAAAATATGGTCTAAGTCAGTGGTATTAGCTATATATGGCCACTTACCGTTCAAGTTATAACCCCATTAAAACTATGCTTCAAATGTAAATTATATGTAACTTGAATATGATCGGTCCCCAGGCCCTTTTTAGGTCATAGGTTCTAACCGACCATCGTTCATACTCGAACGCGTGTGTATATGATAGCTATGGTAATGGTAGAGAAATCTAGAGAGCTACGTAGACCCACTGCCTACATCAATATATATACGATATACATGCACTGGCCGCAATGGGTTCCCGTTACTAGCCTATAGACATGAAGTATTAAAGTTATACACCTTCATCAGCGCGCTCTTAATGAGTTTTGAATTGGCATATGGGTACGAATCCAAACCATTCCGATGTAATTTATCGGAATGCCAATCATAACCATCTGCACAGAGAAAGCTAGTGGGGACGATACACACTGTTTGCGTAATTGACTATAGACATGAAAATAGGACAAGGTTCCCTCATAATAATGTAACCATAAATTGATGTAACTTCTTCGAATTCCAAACTATAGTCATTAAAAACCGTGCTATGGTATTCAGCGAAGCGGGCAAAGTTATCACCGATAAGTACACGAATCTCATATGTGTCTTTTTTAGTAATACCACTAAATATCCAACACTCAGAAAAC
The DNA here is from genome assembly GCA_032622095.1 of Siphonodentalium dalli. NCBI lineage: Eukaryota > Metazoa > Mollusca > Scaphopoda > Gadilida > Siphonodentaliidae > Siphonodentalium > Siphonodentalium dalli. The sequence continues at coordinate 101,874,354 of CP136062.1, read as the reverse complement.
AGTTGATCCAAAGTATCCAGTAAGATATCTGTTTCAAATTCTGATCTCTCCATCAAAGCATTCAATCTCTTTCTACCATCATCAAAATTTCCTTCTAGAAGTTCCGTAATGATTAATTTACTCTCCCTTAAGAACCATGTATGTTGTAATTCTGTTTTCATGTCTCCATGTAACGTTGACGCGTTAACTAACTCCTTGTAAATTTTCTCAAGCATTTCTGTGGGTAATATTTCATCCATAATTCCTAATTTACAAAACCATCTGTTTATTCGAGTAAATCCGCTAACTCACATGTCATTGGACATGAGTTCCTCATATAATTAACACAATCGGTTGTTCGTGCCCATACCTAGTGAGCTTTTGATCTATAATAGCTATCGGTAAAGTATTTAGTTCTTATTATAATATTTATAACCAATCAAAATCCGTTGCTGAATTTAGCTATACGAGGACAAACGGAATGATAACATCCGTTCAACAACTTGGTATTCCAGTCATAGTCATAGTTCATTTCATATTATTACTGTAAAATCTCCATTACATGGAGAAAATAAAGAGCCCATCTGATGTAAACTAGTATATAAGTACTTAGTGATTTATTTTCATCAATTATATGTATTGTTACTCCTATAAATATAGTCTGTTATACAGAGGATACATCGCCCACGTGACAGTATCGTGTCACGAAAGGTCTACTGTGTTCAAAGTATATAAATGCGTGTCAGGTTTATGTATATGTCCCTGTTTCTCAAATCCAGTACATATACGTGCGTTAAGACACGTGCAATTGCCACTAGTAAATCACGTATAAAAGCTCTTTACTGCATAGTTAAACTGTTGAGTTTTCACACGCATTATATGTCTTTTTATGGACTATATACGTGGTATATGTCAGTATATACACGAATGTACTGTAATCACGTGCGCGTATTAATTTCATATATTCTTCTCAAAACAACTCAGCACAACGCATCAATTCTGATGTCTATGGCGGTTCAAACAGTGTACACTTTCAGTGTTGTTACCGTTTAATGCATACCATACTCATTTATGCATAATCACGCGGGTCTACATCGTTGCTATATACCTATATACGTCCATATTTCTTAAAGTATAGTATCTATACGTACATCATGGCGTATATTAAACCCCCTTTCACTGGTAAATCACGTATAAACGCTCTTTATTGTATAGTCAACTAACCATTTCTACATACACGCTGCTCTGTGGTGGTCTGTTGTGTCTTACCATTATACCATTATATGTAGAAGGTAATGTGGGTCAAATATGTATAAGTCTGATTTTGTGTCAATATGCCTGTTATTAATCTCATCAATTGGGTCGTTTATAAGTCGTCAAACATGATGATTTCTAATCATCTAATAGGTATTATAAAAAATGCCTACTTCACAAATATTTTGAGTGCATTTCAGTGTATGTTTCGTGCTCTGTAAAAACGTGATTTGACCGCTAGTGATGTAGTGAAATAACGTATTTTATAGTTGTCAAATACGTACTAAAAATATTGTCAATTTATGACTCATCTAATGAATTTTCCACACCTAGTGTCTACAATATGTTTATATATTGTGACTCATTACTACGATTGCAGTATGTCCACGTATGTCAGATATTACATAACCTTGATAACTATGTTTAGAAATACCTGGTATATGAGATCATATTGTAGCTGACAGAGACTGGAATGCGACCTGCATCTACCATCACGTGCGTTCGAATGAAGTTACATGTACGATATGAGCCATTATATGTGTCGATGAGGTGTTATATCAGTATATTCATGCAATATTCGTAAATGACAGCAACATATCTTTTCCCTCCCATTATCAAGCGAGATTTTGTGGTTAGCTGACAAACATGGCATTTTCGAATATATATAGCCTATTGGACACTTACTTCAAATGCTAAAATTGCCTCTTCAAAATAGTTAAAAGTACACATTTTTATTTCGAATTTCATTGTTTACGGTTAATTTCCTGTTATGAAATTGGTCCTTTTATAAATGCTTAATACGCAGTTACAAAAAGCCCTAATTGACAAACATTTTAAGCGCTATTATGACTATATTTGACGAATAAAAACAACGCCATTTGACGTAGTACAACAACGTGAAATGACTACTTTTTTAAACGCGAAGTTGAAACAAAACTAATATACAAAAGAATTTTAAACTAAAATAATAAGTTTGGTTGATGTATAGTTTGGTTGACAGCATTTTCACACACAGAAGCATTATGATACAGTTTCACCACTCACACAGAAGCGATCTTATACGGTGTAGCGGTATGTTACAGAGTTATCGTTCTTTTCGAGGCTAAAAAAAGCGCAGGCCGGCCCCCTCCCTCTCCCCCGTTTTAAAAGGGGCGGGGTTAAGGGGAGCGATCGCGCGTCACGAAAAAATGTCATAGAAGAAAAGTATAAGGCAGAGGAAATGGATGGGGGAAACGACACAGTATGAGGGGTAATGGAGTGTGGGAAATGGGGATGGGATGATATGACCGTGTATTAATTGGAGATGATAATGGATTAGGTAGTGTACACTGTTCGTGGTTTTTAATATATGAATTAACATATAGTGAAGAGCTTAGGAGGCTAGGAAAAGCCACTCAATATAGGTTTATACATGTAGATGGTGCAAAAATGGGAAGGAGATGGGGAGAGCGAGAGGCAAGAAATTGGGGGAGAAGGGTATAATTTGGAGAAAACATTGAGGTGTAAGCCTTACTTTCCTAGGAAAACATTGGGATTGTTGTGGGTAGAACAGAGGTAAAATAAGAGTTGTATAAAATGGAAAAGGGAGCCATGAAAAGAATGAAAGGTGCTTATGGGAAAAAGGGTAAAGGGGCAGTGGGAGAGTGTACAGAGGTGTATAGCGAAGAGTATAGGAGGCTAAGAAAAGCCACTCAATATTGGTTTATACATGTAGATGGTGCAAAAAGGGGAAGGAGATGGGGAGAGCGAGAGGCAAGAAATTGGGGCAGAAGGGTATAATTTGGAGAAAACATTGAGGTGTAAGCCTTACTTTCCTAGGAAAACATTGGGATTGTTGTGGGTAGAACAGAGGTAAAATAAAAGTTGTATAAAAATGGAAAAGGGAGACATGAAAAGAATGAAAGGTGCTTATGGAAAAAAGGGTAAAGGGGCAGTGGGAGAGTGTATAGAGGTGTATAGCGAAGAGTATAGGATGCTAAGAAAAGCCACTCAACAGAGGTTTATACATGTGTAAAAAGGGGAAGGCGATGGGTAGAGTGAGAGGCAAGTAAATGGGAGCAGAAGGGTATAATTTGGAGAAAACATTGATTAGTAAGCATTACTTTCCTAGGAAAACATTGGGATTGTTGTGGGAAGAACAAAGTGTTTAGAGGTACAAAAGGGGAAGGTAAAAAAGAATGAAAGGTGGTTATGTGGAGAAAGGTAAATGGGGTATAGGGTAAAATGAATAGAGGTGTATAGCAGAGAGCTGGGGTGGGGAACATGTACATAATTAAAGTAAATGAGATAAGAATAATCATTGAGTATATACCTAAATCATATGAAATGTGGGGGTTTTGCTTTGTAAGGAGAGGGGTAACCATGATTGCAGACAGTAATTAGGGGTAAGAGCCGTCAAGGGGCTTAATTGGTATAGAAAATAAAATGGCACCAGGTAGAGGAAAGCAGAGGGAGTGAGAAAAGAGGGCCATAGGGGTAAAAGTATAACTAAATCATATGAACTGGGGGTGGAGAGGAGAAGAGATGGGTAAAAGGGGACATATATATATATATATTATTTCAGTGTAAACAGTTGGTCGAAAACATAGGGGATGTAACGCGACAAAAGAGTAAACATAAACCAGAGAATGAATGGAAAGTATTACGTATATGTGTATGAACTTGGGGGTTTGTGTATTAAGGATACAGTAGTAAAAAGGAGAACACATGCAAAATGGTGTAAACTTATAGGAAATGACAGGGACATAGGGCAAAGAACATGAATGATGCACAAAGTAGCATAAAGATGATGGCTAAGAAGTTCGGAAGGGAGGGGGTTATATTGGGTAAGGGTAAAAGTAGAATTGTGGTAAATATGTAGAAGGGTTATGTGTAAAATGGGGTGACATTTTTTTCGTGACGCGCGATCGCTCCCCTTAACCCCGCCCCTTTTAAAACGGGGGAGAGGGAGGGGCCGGCCTGCGCTTTTTTTAGCCTCGAAAAGAACGATAACTCTGTAACATACCGCTACACCGTATAAGATCGCTTCTGTGTGAGTGGTGAAACTGTATCATAACGCTTCTGTGTGTGAAAATGCTGTCAACCAAACTATACATCAACCAAACTTATTATTTTAGTTTAAAATTCTTTTGCATATTAGTTTTGTTTCAACTTCGCGTTTAAAAAAGTAGTCATTTCACGTTGTTGTACTACGCCAAATGGCGTTGTTTTTATTCGTCAAATATAGTCATAATAGCGCTTAAAATGTTTGTCAATTAGGGCTTTTTGTAACTGCGTATTAAGCATTTATAAAAGGACCAATTTCATAACAGGAAATTAACCGTAAACAATGAAATTCGAAATAAAAATGTGTACTTTTAACTATTTTGAAGAGGCAATTTTAGCATTTGAAGTAAGTGTCCAATAGGCTATATATATTCGAAAATGCCATGTTTGTCAGCTAACCACAAAATCTCGCTTGATAATGGGAGGGAAAAGATATGTTGCTGTCATTTACGAATATTGCATGAATATACTGATATAACACCTCATCGACACATATAATGGCTCATATCGTACATGTAACTTCATTCGAACGCACGTGATGGTAGATGCAAGTCGCATTCCAGTCTCTGTCAGCTACAATATGATCTCATATACCAGGTATTTCTAAACATAGTTATCAAGGTTATGTAATATCTGACATACGTGGACATACTGCAATCGTAGTAATGAGTCACAATATTTAAACATATTGTAGACACTAGGTGTGGAAAATTCATTAGATGAGTCATAAATTGACAATATTTTTAGTACGTATTTGACAACTATAAAATACGTTATTTCACTACATCACTAGCGGTCAAATCACGTTTTTACAGAGCACGAAACATACACTGAAATGCACTCAAAATATTTGTGAAGTAGGCATTTTTTATAATACCTATTAGATGATTAGAAATCATCATGTTTGACGACTTATAAACGACCCAATTGATGAGATTAATAACCGGCATATTGACACAAAATTAGACTTATACATATTTGACCCACATTACCTTCTACATATAATGGTATAATGGTAAGACACAACAGACCACCACAGAGCAGCGTGTATGTAGAAATGGTTAGTTGACTATACAATAAAGAGCGTTTATACGTGATTTACCAGTGAAAGGGGGTTTAATATACGCCATGATGTACGTATAGTTACTATACTTTAAGAAATATGGACGTATATAGGTATATAGCAACGATGTAGACCCGCGTTATTATGCATAAATGAGTATGGTATGCATTAAACGGTAACAACACTGAAAGTGTACACTGTTTGAACCGCCATAGACATCAGAATTGATGCGTTGTGCTGAGTTGTTTTGAGAAGAATATATTAAATTAATACGCGCACGTGATTACAGTACATTCGTGTATATACTGACATACACCACGTATATAGTCCATAAAAAAGACATATAATGCGTGTGAAAACTCAACAGTTTAACTATGCAGTAAAGAGCTTTTATACGTGATTTACTAGTGGCAATTGCACGTGTCTTAACGCACGTATATGTACTGGATTTGAGAAACAGGGACATATACATAAACCTGACACGCATTTATATACTTTGAACACAGTAGACCTTTCGTGACACGATACTGTCACGTGGGCGATGTATCCTCTGTATAACAGACTATATTTATAGGAGTAACAATACATATAATTCATGAAAATAAATCACTAAGTACTTATATACTAGTTTACATCAGATGGGCTCTTTATTTTCTCCATGTAATGGAGATTTTACAGTAATAATATGAAATGAACTATGACTATGACTGGAATACCAAGTTGTTGAACGGATGTTATCATTCCGTTTGTCCTCGTATAGCTAAATTCAGCAACGGATTTTGATTGGTTATAAATATTATAATAAGAACTAAATACTTTACCGATAGCTATTGTAGATCAAAAGCTCACTAGGTATGGGTACGAACAGCCGATTGTGTTAATTATATGAGGAACTCATGTCCAATGACATGTGAGTTAGCGGATTTACTCGAATAAACAGATGGTTTTGTAAATTAGGAATTATGGATGAAATATTACCCACAGAAATGCTTTGGATCAACTGTTTTCTGAGTGTTGGATATTTAGTGGTATTACTAAAAAAGACATATATGAGATTCGTGTACTTATCGGTGATAACTTTGCCCGCTTCGCTGAATACCGTAGCACGGTTTTTAATGACTATAGTTTGGAATTCGAAGAAGTTACATCAATTTATGGTTACATTATTATGAGGGAACCTTGTCCTATTTTCATGTCTATAGTCAATTACGCAAACAGTGTGTATCGTCCCCACTAGCTTTCTCTGTGCAGATGGTTATGATTGGCATTCCGATAAATTACATCGGAATGGTTTGGATTCGTACCCATATGCCAATTCAAAACTCAGTAAGAGCGCGCTGATGAAGGTGTATAACTTTAATACTTCATGTCTATAGGCTAGTAACGGGAACCCATTGCGGCCAGTGCATGTATATCGTATATATATATTGATGTAGGCAGTGGGTCTACGTAGCTCTCTAGATTTCTCTACCATTACCATAGCTATCATATACACACGCGTTCGAGTATGAACGATGGTCGGTTAGAACCTATGACCTAAAAAGGGCCTGGGGACCGATCATATTCAAGTTACATATAATTTACATTTGAAGCATAGTTTTAATGGGGTTATAACTTGAACGGTAAGTGGCCATATATAGCTAATACCACTGACTTAGACCATATTTTGACATTCTAATTGATACAAATGCTTACATATTAGTCAATGTGAAGAGTGAGTACGCATTTTGTCTGTGACATAAACTGGCATATTGATATAAAATAACAACCATTTCTAAGCTAAATAACACTGTATATAATATACAAAAATACCCAACTCCATTCGAAATGCAGAGAATTGAGTTACCTGCTCATGTAATTCACACGAAACGTGATGTGCATCAATGGGGTACAATATTATGCTATAGGTACCATTTCTAAAGTATACAACCATAACTCATTACTAGAAGACCTTAATCCCGAGTTATTGTGTTGTGTGTAACAGCGGGACTCAGTAATGGGTGTTCGTTGCTTTTGGATTAGTTTGCTTCGGTGACCATGTTGAACCCTATGCGTAATGTATTGTCTGATTATAGACACAAATGACGTGTACCTTTAAGGTATGTGACCCCGCGGGTACAATACTATGCTATTGGAACCATTTCTGAAGTAAATAAGCTTACTACGATGGACATGTTTAACCCTACGTGTAATGTATTGTCTGATTATAGACAAAAGTGACGTGTACCTTTAAGGTATGTGATACCACGGGTACAATACTATGTTATTGGAACCATTTCTGAAGTAAATAAGCTTACTACGGTGGACATGTTGAACCCTATGTGTAATGTTTTGTGTGATTATAGACAAAAGTGACGTGTACCTTTAAGGTATGTGATAAAAATACGGTCAATTGTATGAACAATTTCTGAAGTAATGACACATCAATACCTTCATTTCCTACAATGTTGCCTCGTGCATCGAATGTACATGCATATGTAACTTGAAAGCCAATATGTTATAATGTTGTTGTCTAACACACACTGTGTAATTTTATATGAATGAAAGCATGTAGATTGCAAAAATCTTTGTTAAAACTATGGACGTTTTTGAAAATAAAGAGCGTTTTTTATTTATGGATACGATGAATTATGTTTAAATGCTTAATTTTAAATATAAATTTAGTAAACGATGGACATTAAGACAAATTTTGAAAATAAAGAGTGTGTTTTATTTACGGATAGACGGAATTAGGTTTAAATGCTTGATTTTAAATGTAAATTTAGTACAATTAAGACAAATTTTGAAAATAAAGAGCGTTTTATTGATAGATACACTGAGTTATGTTTAAATGCCTAAGTGATGTGTACCTTTAAGGTATGTGATACCACGGGTACAATACTATGTTATTGGAACCATTTCTGAAGTAAATAAGCTTACTACGGTGGACATGTTGAACCCTATGTGTAATGTTTTGTGTGATTATAGACAAAAGTGACGTGTACCTTTAAGGTATGTGATCAAAATACGGTCAATTGTATGAACAATTTCTGAAGTAATGACACATCAATACCTTCATTTCCTACAATGTTTCCTCGTGCATCGAATGTACATGCATATTTAACTTGAAAGCCAATATGTTATAATGTTGTTGTCTAACACACACGGGGTAATTTTATATGAATTAAAGCATGTAGATTGCAAAATCTTTGTTAAAACTATGGACGTTTTTGAAAATAAAGAGCGTTTTATTGATAGATACGATGAATTATGTTTAAATGCTTAATTTTAAATATAAATTTAGTATACGATGGACATTAAGACAAATTTTGAAAATAAAGAGCGTTTTTTATTTGCGGATAGACGGAATTAGGTTTAAATGCTTAATTTTAAATATAAATTTAGTAAACGATGGACATTAAGACATATTTTGAAAATAAAGAGCGTTTTTTATTCACGGATAGACGGAATTAGGTTTAAATGCTTGATTTTAAATGTAAATTTAGTACAATTCAGACAAATTTGAAAATAAAGAGCGTTTATTGATAGATACACTGAGTTAGGTTTAAATGCTTAAGTGACGTGTTCATTTAATGTACGTGACCACGGGTACAATAGTATGCTATATGAACCATTTCTGAAGTAATGACACCTTATTATTATCACTAACACTGTGCCAATGCATTATATTATGTATGTCTGTCTCCCATAAATGTACAGGCTAATATGACCTATAAATTGAAGGTAAGTGGCCAGTCTGTTACAATGTTGTTGTCGTTTAACATACATTTCGTAAATTTTATATGAATGAAAGCATGTAGATTGCATAAATCTTTGTTAAAACTAGGTACATTCAAACTATTTGGAAAATAAAGAGCGTTTTTATTGATGTATACGCGGAATTAGGTTTAAATGCATAAATGACGTGTACCTTTAAGGTATGTGACCAAAATGCGGTGATTCGTATGCTATTTGAACCATATCCGAAGTAGTGATACACTAGAAAACCTTAATTTCTACAGAAACATTAATTTTGTTTATCTCTCAGTCTCCACAGATGCAGAAGCCATTAGGAGCATGCATTTGAATGACAGACGTATCGTGGCATTAAATGACTTAAACATGTGTTTAATTACGAAGCTTCGAGAAATTGTGTGTAGGATTTACTTTATTTGAAATGTTCAAATATATATTGGCAAGGCGTTGATTGATTCCTAATAGTTCGATTACAGATATTAAAGGGGTATTTAGAGAAAAAGCTTAACTAATGTTAGTGATGATTTAATCAATTGTACCATAACAGTTGACCATTAGGAGGGATACATAACGGGGAGTCAGTATGTATTCAGGGTTCATTCCGCTAGCGGTATAACTTTTGTGAGAGTTAAATTGCATGGGTTATGCTCTGTAAGCATATGTTGGCGGCTTGGAGTTAGATGTGTATTTAATACCTAGATGGTCTCCTACGTGCTGGGAACTTTGTAGATTATTTTAATTTTATTAATTGTTTCAGAGGCAGCTAGAAAGGCATTTTATTTTTCCTAACCAATATGTGCAAATGATACCGGCCCCTGAATGTTTTTTTATTCAAATTAGTGCAGGCTTAAATGTTTTATCACCTAGTGGTATGCATAATCTCATTAATCTGTTTCACCGCTTTATCCCCGTCGGTATGGAGAATGTTCCAGAATGGTTATATGTTGTGTTATTAGCTTGAGAGCTCTGTGCCCTGCAGTAGGTGCATTGTGTTCCCCCGTGCTTAGAAGTTAATTAACAGACAAAAGTGCGTCTGCCTTCAGCATTGTTAGTTTAAAGGGCCATATGAAGTGTCTTAAACGAATACATTATGGATTTACTAGAAGACACAAATTTCCAGATTATTCCAGAAAGAATAATTTGCATGGGAAGGAATATTTTTTAGGAATTTTACTAGATTGTTCCAGAAGATAAAATTGCGAACGGTAAATAGATAGATGCTGTCGTGTTTAGTGCACATCTGGCATTGAGTAAACCAGCCATTATAGAATATATTCCATGATACTCTGTTATTGTTAGAGAGAACGCGTGCATCGTGGAATGTGTTTACTACCAGGTACAGAGCAGTTAATAAATCTGTGAGATCAATAATTGTTTTTTAGTTATCGAAAGGTATAAAAGTTAAAGGGGCCGAAGGGTTTTAGAGCGAGAAGATTTGATAAATGAGTTTTACTGCCTAAATTCTGCGCTTGGAGAACGGTAAATAGATAGATGCTATGATAATGTGAGAGCCAATGTGTGTACCGTGTGAAATTAACATTGGGACTTTACAGGTATAAATTTTAAAGAGGCCTTATACAAGTATGAATTTTATTACACGAATACATTATGGATTTTACTAGAATGTTGTAGAAATTTTTTTTTCCATAATATTCCATAAAGAATAATTTGCGTGGGAAGGAATATTTTTAGGAATTTTACTAGATTGTTCCAGAAGATAAAATTGCGTGGGAAGGAGGGAGGAGCGATATATAATAATTAATCAAAAAGGAGGAGTTTGTAATACTATGGAAGCATAGGAAAGGGGGCGTTGTCATACTATAGGGGCATAGACATACACATACCTATAGGGGTAGGGGCCACATACATACATGACCCGCAGACGCATACATGCTGCTGCCCTTATAGATAAACATATGGAGAACGTTACAGAATGTTGTACAAAAATATGTTCCAGAAGATAAAATTACGTGGGAAGGAGGGAGGAGCGATATATAATAATTAATAAAAAAGGAGGAGTTTTTAAGACCCACACATACAAAGCATAGAAAAGGGGGCGTTGCCATACTATGGGGCCATAGACCTATAGGGGAAGGGGTCCCATACGAAAATGAACCCGCAGACGCATACATGCTGCTCACGCTGAGTGCGACGTGAACATATACATACATGGACGGGTCTAGAGGGCCTGCTTTGGAGGGGTGTGACTTCCAATCGTTGGAATTTCCAACTGCACCCCATCTTGAATCTCACAAAAACTCCTAAGTTCGCATAATTCCATTTACAAACCCCTTGGGCTTAAATCTAACTTTCCACTCAAATACCTGCCTTACATACTCTAATCCTCTAAGCGGCCCCGTATTGAGCGACTCTCTTTAGATCTGAACCAATGTCTAAACCTGCAAATTGCCCAACCCTAACATGAATAGTCTGACGTCAAGCAACTTGAACCCCGATTTGTTTTCTAATAAATTATATAGCTGTTTTTGACTGCCCATTGGGGAGGGACCAAGACATAATATTACCGGGCCCATGGCTATGGAACCGTGTGAGAAAATTTTGAAATCTGAACCATGAAATTTGCAAAATCCTAGCATCTAGACTTGCCTTAAGCTGTCCAATTGTTGGACATTTTCCAAACATGACACCCCTCTGAGGTTGGATCGTTACCAACTGATGGTCATTTCAGTCCAACAATTTGGCCCAAAAAAAAAAGAACAAATTTTTAAAGAAAATCCCCACTATTAAATTGTTGGATATTCAAACTACGAGAACAATTTTAACATATTGTTGATGTCAAATTCCCCAACTAATGTCGTGTCTGGTATGAAATTTCCAGCTATTGAATATTTTGACCACAGTTGGGATGAGACACCCCCGTCGCCCCGGTCCCGTATACATGGACATGGTGAACACCCAAATAAATGAATAACCGGCTATGTGTAAACGACACTTAAGGTCAACGGTGCATGTCACAGGTTTTTAATTTAGAAACGAAATCGTGCTGGGGATAGATAATTTTCGAATCGTGTTATAGGAAGACACAATCATGTAACATATGTGATACTGAACAATTGCAACAGTTCTGATCTAAACTGCACGATAATTTGCAACAATATGAGCCTCATATTTGTGTTCAGATGCGTTAAGTACCATTATTGCATTGGTATATATCACATGAAACCCCTATTATATCATTAAAACGTCATATATTTCTTTATCTCTCACTAGTTATGAATAGGGGCGTGCTTTCCGAGCGGCGCCAAAGCTGTAAATGTATGCATTTTGCAGCTTCTTTTAAGGATTTTGATTTCATAAACGAGAGGCCGATCACGATCGGCAGATGTTTAACCCATACCTTGGCGATAGTGATCAGCTATTTTCAGTTCTGACACGAAAATCCATAAGCCATAACTCTGTTTAAAATATAAAAAAATGGATCAAACCCAAATTCGAAATCTATCTGTATTTTGGGCTGAGAAATTCACATACAAAATTTACATACATCTCAATAAAATGAGATATATCAGATGAAAGGTATTTCTGCTAAGTATAAAGAATGTTGAGAATTAAGGGTTCATTTTAACCACAAAAATCCATACAAGTGAAAGGGATATAATAGGAGAATGATTACATGAAAAATATACAAAAGCATAAAATTGATGACAAGGGTTAACAATTTTAACTCAATAAAATTAGGTACAGGTATGTCACTGGAACACTGCATTGATATCCTAAACCAGAGAGCTGTATGGAAATACAATAAACAACAGATGGTTCTCTGTCCAATTACAGCTTCCACAGTGCCCTGACAATATGATGGCTAAAAATAACTCTAATTTCCAATGATACAAGTTAATCTATTCTCTCTCTCAGTGCTAACTGATATCACAGGGGTTATATATCTGCTATGGTTCTACATGATAAGCATAAAAATATCGAATCTGTTCAATCCTTAGTTAAAAAGGGCCATAACTCTGGTATAAAAAACAGGTTCTAACCCATATTCAAACTTGATCTGTATTTTGAGTGAGAAACTCACATACCAAATTTGGTTCCTATCAGACGATAACTGGTTGAGCTATCGAAGCATGGATGAATTCTATATCAAAGGGCCATAACTCCATTAAAAATAATCTGATCAAACCCATATTCGAACTCGAATTGTATTTTAGATAGAGAAACTCACATACCAAATTTGGTTCTCATGAGATAATATTTTTTTTAGTTATCGTAGCATCCATGAATTCTAAGTCGAAAAAGGGCCATAACTCCGTAAAAACTCCATAACTCGGATCAAACCCATATTCGAACTCGATCTGTATTTTGGGCTCTGAAACTCGCATACCAAATTTGGTTCCGATCAGATAAAAATTGTTTGAGTTATGACAGCATGCGTGAATTCGAAGTTGAAAAAGGGCCATAACTCCGTAAAAAAAACCCATATTCGAACTCGATCTGTATTACGGTCTGAGAAACTCATATACAAAATTTAGTTTTGATCGGATAGAAAATATTTGAGTTATCGCACCATGCGTAAAGTGTCCACAGACAGACAGACAGACAGACAGACAGACAGACAGACGGACGGATGGACGGACGGACGGACGCACGACGAGTGGTCAATCCGGACGTCGACATTATGTTTACCATACTATGGTATGGGTAAACATAAAAAGCATAAAGCTCGAGCTTTTGTCATGTGATATACAAGGTATTCACCTCGTTATGTTTGGATATAAGATTTTATAGGATTTTATGAAACTCGTTTAATAAATTTTATTCACAACTCTCGACTACGACTTGTTGTGAATCAATTCATCAAACCCGTTTCATTAAATCTTATAACCCAACATAACTCGTTGGAGATCCTCTATATATTTAATATAGATACCCGCATTGACTCACATGTCTAGCTTTCGCGCCCATCATAGCCCATGCCCTGCACAGGGGGGGGGGGAAACTGCAGACACAGGGTGGAAAAAAACTGTTTTCTTCGGTTTGGGTACCCCCCCCCCCCCCAAACAGCAAAAACTGCATTTTTTTCCACTGACCATTTGCCCCCCCCCCCCCCCCCCCCCCAGAAAAAAAAAAATCAAATCTACCCAGCCGGACAACAACTCGGTTTGACCGGAAACCGAAAAAAAGACCGGAGCATACAATTCACGAGAAGGTGCTTGGTAACTTAGTTTATATTATTATGACTAAAATGGTCATTGTCTACCAGTAGAACGAAGATTTGTACCTCGTGATGTCATGACATGTACAAACATGTATATTGGTGATCGCAACACTTTGTATGCACTTTAAAAAAATGACAACTAGTCATTACCTCGACTTTGAAAGAGATGCAAATGAGATGAGTGAGATACCAGCATATAACTGTTTTCTGATACCATTGGAGGAGAAATTGTTTAATACATGGGATAGTTCTGCAGTAAAAATTTGCCAGATAAGCGATCGCATGGTAGAATTCTGCATTCGACTGGTAGACACTGACATAGTCGTCATTATATAGAGGGTTAATGGGGTCAATATCACATGTAAACCAAGACAGTGGTTATCCAAAATTGTTTTAGGTGGATTGTACTACTCATGTATATATGATTTGGATATTAAGGTTAATCCATATTCTATAAAATGAGAGATAATTGAAGTTGTGAGTCTGAAAATACATATTTGGAAAAAAATTACATGCAAATATTTTCCGACAACCCCCCCCCCCCCCCCCCCCCCTAAATGAATAAGGAAAAAAATTACGTGTAAATTTTTGACGCCTATGTACCCCCACCCCCCCCCCCCCGGTACGTTGTGTCCCGCAGTTTTTCCGCCCCCCCCCCTGCCCTGCATGCCAATTCCAATGATACTAAATACTCGACTTATTTTTAAAATGGCGCTTGGGACGACGATTTGTCACTGAGATCAGGAGATGTGATTGCAGGCAATAATCTCGATTTCCTGATTCATAAAAAGTGTGATTCGTATCGATATATTTAGACCCTTTTTACACGAAACTATACATTGAAATGGTCAATTATTCAGGGAAATTAAGCAGACGACAAATAATTCAAGACAGAAGGATTCCTATTTATTAGAAGAAAATGTTCAGATAATAAGTTCATCAAACGACCTGAACTTATTATCTGAACAGTACCTAAGCTCTAACTACTACACATCTATGAGTATTCAGTATAGACATAGTTTAACTGCGTAAATCGATTAGGGTGATCCCGCGCGGTCTAAACTCTTCACGTGCATTTGTCCGCCGGGTTTCCAGGGAGCCATCTGCCAGACGGATGAGTCAACTAGCACACTATATAGTACCGTACAGTACGAATGCAGCGTTACTAACAAAATAGTTGCATCCATTTCATGTTACTATAGTATTTTGCCATTACTTTCCAAACTGTTAATTTATTCATGGTTTCGAGTTAATGAGTATCAAGCATTCAATATGTCAGTCGAAGAATTCTCCAAGATGTATGGACATATTTATTGCATGAACCTCCGACTGGCAACATTGGTCAGAATGTTATAGAAAACTACTGAGTATCTCCGAACAAATAAGGTATCAACTTGTTTTTTTAAATAAACTAGCATGTGCGTGTAACAATCAAAATGCTATGTTTTATGTCATGCAGTTCCTCATATATTATGTTTTTGCGCGTTTGCCAGTTGCAATTGCCTCTGCCATATTGAATGCGTGTTACTCATCAACATGGAAACCACGTCATTCCCCACCGTGTTATTTAGTTATTATAATTTCGTTATATAGTGCGGAAGTGGTGTAGGAATTTCTTCACCGCAACACGCGACAACGTCACTATAGCGGATTTACTATTTATCCATAATGTTTAGCCCCCTACCGGACGAAATTAAAATCATGCGAAACCAGCGAGAGTGACAAACTCAGCCCAACTGTACATGCGGCGTGGTTAGCAACATTTTTTTTTTTTTAATTCTATAATTTCTTCAATTTTCCTTCAGCTATAAATAATTGTCTTCCGCTCCCGAATGGCGCATGCGTACATGGATCATGTACCAACCTAATGGACGGATACAGGTGTACATGTGATCCAGGCTGGACCGGGATCAATTGCGATGAATGTAAGTCAGAACCAAACAACTATACATATACGTCATAATATATACATATATCAGTGTAGGGCGGATATACCGTTGGTCATCCGAAACTTTTATCTCCTTAGCGGACGAAAATTAAAATCACGCGAGACATTTTAGTTATCTCGTAATTGGATACCACTCATATATAAAGCCAACGTCATGGGGTTTTTTTCCGATGTGGGTTATTCATGTGTGTTCCGTATAGAAACTCGCAACCCCATGCAACGTTATTATTTCTGCAAATTGTCCATTAGTATAGGCATCAGGGGGGCGAGTTGAAAGCCAACTACATAGAAGGTGAGTATTCTACATCAAAACTAGTATTTTCTACCTTTCTTGTTGCCAAAATATAACCAAAAAAACACTCTACTTTTACTTAGACTTCAAGTTCAAGTTTAGTTCTTTGACTTTTGAGTCTTTGTTATCACTCATTGTCAGGTCACAATGGTGACACTGTGCATGATTTATGCTTCAGATGCTGTTTGCTACATGCTTATACATGCTACATATACAATGCAGTGACGCTTCGTATAAGGGAAGTGCGGGGGGGGGATAACGGGCGTGGCCTCTGGTATAATAATTGAAGCTGCTTTGAAACGACCGTACGATTTGTTTGTTATGAGTGGCGTGTGTCGAACAATGGGATATCACTGAACTATTATTTTTGCAGGCCTTGACAATTGGTGCGCTGTACAAAAATACAATATATATATACATCAACAGGGCGAGCGGAAGGGTGGGCATAGCAACACATACATTGATTGAATTATTTATTAACTGGTAGAATAACTACATTTATTATAATTATTCCACAGAACTAATCCAGTTCCGAAAATATTCACAGTTACTCAGGACCAACAATGAACACCAAACGAATTAACTTCACATTTAGAACCACATAATAGTGATATATCCATTAATCCAACAAAATGACCACTGCACTATATTTGGTGGAAATTTGAATAAACACTTTGGGAATTATATTGTCCGCATATACGAGATAACGAATAACACAACTTGTATCTGGAGAATCTGGAGGAACCAATGGACTGGTAGTAATTTCGAAACAGTTTTCTTGTAACAGCATGCATTTGTCGCATAATACTGATGTGCAGCATTACCTTTGGCAAAAAGTAAGTTGGTTGTTGGTAACACGTCCAACGCTTGTAGATCAAACTCCTTATCATCTGGCAGACCGACTTCTTCGTAATTCATTATCCACTTGTATTATAAAAGTATGACTGCGACTGCCACATTTGACTTTCCAAACTACATGGGATCTGAGTAAAAACGGGTCACCCGTTAATCGCGTGCATGGGACCAGTCCGTGTTATTTCGGACATATATCTATTCACATTCAACGGCGATCAGTGCATGTTAATCACATTGATTGGTGTGGCTAACGGGCGATTGTTTCTAATCGCGGTCAGCTCACGGATTGTGCGTCGTGGTCAACACACGCTCAATGGCGCGTTTCCAATTGATCGCATTATGTGGGATCAGTTTTGCTCTGAGTCGGTCAGAGCACGCGAATAGTTCTTCACCAGAACAAATCTCGTCTTCGACTCGATTGATTCTGGTAAAGAACAATTATTGTGCTCTAACCCTTACTTAGAGCACAATCCCATTGTTACAATCGTTCCCTGATTTGTGGTAAAGAACACCAAATTCCAAGGCTAGCGAAGGAATAGTTCAGTGATTATCCCATTGTTAGGAACACGCAACTCATAACAGACAAATCGCACGGGCGCTTCAAAGTGGGACCAGTCCGTGTTGTTTCGTACATATCTATTCACATTCAACGGCGATCAGTTCATGTTAATAAAGTTGTTGGGCGTGGCTAACCGGCTATTGTGTCCAATTGCGTCGTGGTCAAAACACAGTTGATTGCATTATGTGGGATCAATTGTGCTCTAAGTCGGTCAGAGCACGCGAATAGTTCTTTACCAGAATAAATCTCGTCTTCGACTCGATTTATTCTGGTAAAGAACAATTATTGTGCTTTAACCCTTACGTGGTGTTATTCCGTGGAACTCGCTGGTACTTTATACATGTACATGTAGAATTGCGTAAATATAACGTGACCCAGTGCAGGAGTTTATCTGTGCAAAATGTAGCTACTACGTAAAATTCATGTAAATGTATAGGAGAGTCATTAAGTTCGTGTCATATCTAACTTTCGTGTATCTGTATATATATAGTTTTGATACACTTTGGATACGTTCTTCGTTACCGAAGTAATAGTTCAGTAAACGAATGCGTGCCTGATATAGCATAGAATCTTAGATTCGAATAGAGAGAGCAGACATCATATGTCACAAGTGGTGCATCTTTTGGGAATGACAGTTTTTTTCGATTACTTCAATAAATTGCAGGGTAGTATCGCTTAAAGATGCATAATCCGATTAAGCGCCGCTCAATTACTATATATCTGGATTCGGGGGTAAAACATATTTGATTCGAGTCGAGGAACCAACTATCAAAGCACAGAGTTATTAGAACTCGATTTTTGAAACTATTAGTTTTCACCATCGAGACTTATTAGTGGTCGAGTAAAATGTCGACAAGCCGACGGTCGACTCGGACCAAATTGCGGAGAAGATGGATAACTCTAAAATCAAGAGGCTTTGTGTTGATAATAAAGCCAAATTTCGTCGAACAACATGTTTATAAATAACACTTTTCGGACAATGATATACGTATACTATAGTTGACAGTGGTTAGCATTATTTTGGGCTATTACATGATTTTGATAACTGAAGCGGCATTTCTAAAAATGTTGTTGTTGGAATCTGATTATATGGGGACCATCGAATCGAATTGAGTACCTTTAAGTATGTTTCCTGTAGACGAAAAATCGCTTTAGGGTGTAGTCTAAAAATCATATATTTTATGTCAATTGATGATATTTCCTCGTAGTGTATCCCATTTCGCTGCTGGGTAAGCCATTCAGTTATGTAACCATCCGTATTCAAAATAACAGTCGTGTTATTTTATCTGCTTTCATTATAACAAGGTTGTCATTTCTTTTAAGACCAGTAATCGCATGTCGTAGGGCTGGTGTAAGATTATCATGGAACATTTGTTTGTTGTCTCTGTTGTGGTCAGAAATTTTCAAATTACATGCATATATATATATATAGGTAATCCTCAAGGGAGTAGCCTGCTAGTGGTGGTACAAATGTAGACGGTATTTAAATGGATGCTCTTTCTCAGTCCAGTTGTTAGAGCATCTGATCCAGTATTGAATTCTCATGTTTCGTTCGATGGCTTCAATGTCCTTCATTGTAGATTTAGAGGCTACTCGAGTGGCCGGAATAACGGAATTGATCAGTTTCCAGTATAGTCGCGGATATTTTCAGATTTTGACTGTTGTGTCTTATTAGTCATACTAGTATCACACCAACCATTCGAAAACGCGCATCTGTGTCGTCAACCGCGCTTCTACGACGATACAACCGCACATCTCATAGTTTTATGTTGCAATATGCACAACGAAATTGACAGAAATAGAGTTTTAATTTACTTTGACAGAATGGAACGGTTGGTATAGCAGCAGTTATATTCGCTCAATGTACATCGACATTTGCCGGGTTCAATTCGATACAACTTTGTATATTTAGTCAAAGCATTGGGGTAGAAATAGGCTGCAGAAACAACCCGGGGTCCTATCTTTCAATTTCTGTAACATATTTATAACTGAATTTAGCAATACATTTAGCGACACGGGGGGTCTGGAAAAAAATTGCAGACACGAGGCTCAAACAAATAATTTCCTACCTCAATGTATCCACCACCCCCCCCCCCCCCCCCTACATGCAACAAAATACCAATTCTAACCCCATCATGCAACATAATTCTGAGAGTGATATTGTTGTAAAATCCAGTGTTAAAACAAGGTGACAGTGGCGTCTGATCGGGGGTCCAGAGCCAGTCAGTATGCTAGAAACTATGGTTTGATGTCTGGATGGGTGGGATTTCAATACATGAGTTACTGTTTGTGCAGTACGCACGTCGCTCACACAGGGCTACCCCTTCTACGGGGCTAAAGCCATATTCAGTGATATTATACCGTGACAATGACAACTGAGTCAGGCATATGCCTTTGTTATTAATTAAAAAATAATTATATCGCCACTTAAAAATATAAAAGAAAACGTTAGGAAACCTTATGAAATCTATCTATTATACCCGTATCACTTCGAATCATGCATCTTTCGCAGTCAAATATAACTTACTCATTAAAACCTCTCAGTCATTGAGTCAACGACTGATAACAACATACCTGCCATATATACACGATCATGCCGAAATAGTATTGTTTTAGTTCCATGTAACAATTAGCCCGTGTTATTAACAGTTGTAGTACACTAACAAAATATGCAAGCATATAGTCGTTTTTGTTTCGGGAGATGTGTATTCAGTTTTGGTTTAATAATATTTATTCCCACTCAGAATCGGATCTATCATTTCAGCACTAGACGAACGAAATTGAGTACAACTCGTTCCGGAAACGAAATAGTTGCCCTTCAAACATTGGTTTGGACACATATACACGCGATATATACCTTAGTCATATAATTAGACGGGAATACGCAACGTAGATGGTAGGTTGTTGGTTAAAAAGCAGATTTTTCGATATACCAAGTTCCGAAATCGACTAAATTTATGGAAATTGCCGAAAGGATGAATATTCATGTCAACGCAAGGTGGTTGCAGAAAGATTTGACAATAGGAATCCGAAAATATCGACGACAAAATATTCAATCGTGTTGCCAAATTCCGATACATTTGTGAAACAAATCCATGGGCTGTTTGTGCAACCTATTTCTACCCGATGCATTGCCGAAATATACAGAATTGCATCGATTTCAACCCGACAAATGTCGAGATATTGAGCTAATTTAACTGCTACTATTCCAACCGTTCCATTCTGTCAAAAAAACACCATATCTTCTGTCGATTACGTAGTATAGATTCCAACATAAAACTAGGAGATGCGGGGTTGTGTCGCCGTAGAAGCGCGGTTGGCAACACAGATGCGCGTTTTCGAATGGTCGGTGTGAGTATCAAAATTACGTTTATTTAGACGCAAAATTCATTTGTAATTATTTCTGGCTTCAATAATGTTATGATTATTATTGGCTGTTGGGTTAGTTGTATATACTGTTGGGTTAGTTGTATATACTGTTTCTGAGTTTTGCGATACTGTCGTCTGCAATTGCTAAAATCTTTTGAGAACCATGCATGCATGGTATATGATTTTTTGCTTGATGCAGTTCGTGTGCCAAGCGTGGAAGGGGCGGAATCAATGTATACACATTTCATTCTATCTTTAACATCATAATTATCCGATGGTATAACACAATGTCTATCCTCAAGGTTATCTGGACGAACTACCAGTCTATCTATGGCTTCGTAATAAAGAGAGTTTACAAAATCACCAGACATTCCGGGTTCTCGTGGGTTAATTTATTTTAGGCGATATAGTATTTATTTGGTCTGATGCGGCTATTTCGTCAGGGACATTCCTGCAATCGCCAGAATTCTGGGACAACGATATTCTGAATGTACATCGGACAGGAGATTGTGATATTCTTGGACCGAAAAGTCTGTGATATAGGTCAGAGAGCTCTCGTTGAATAGGAGGTAATCCACAACACTCACATTCCTACATGTCACGTGGCCAATACGTTTATCTGATCCCAGTCTACCTATGGCATATGTGCTTCAAACAATATCTATTTCTACCCTAAAAAACATATAGAATATTTTTTACAAATGTTTGATGACATGATTTAGAATAGATGAGGGTGAAGAGGATCTAACAACAAGCGAGTCATCGCTTATGTTGAGTTATCTCCTCAAAAAAGAAAAAGACATGGTGTATATTAGAGCGGAGGACAAGAGGCCAAGTTGAAGAGGGCAGTATATAGATAAAATGATAATGCTGAATTTATTAAGCGTAGAAATTTGATGAATCTTTTGATGTCAGAGAAGGTGAGAGGGAGCACAAGAGTGAGATACAGAGTGAGTGATATAGAGAGTGAGTTCGTGTGTGCATGCGCTACAACTGTCGCGTGATAAAGTTTTTACTGTTAAATTTATTGTTCCTTTCGTTTTTAAATTGTTAAGCTAGGACTATTGATGACTGTTGGAAATTCACTGAATCAAACTACCATTTCCAATATATAGGTCGGCGGATCTTAATAAATCAATCAACTGGTATCCGAAATTATTAGATTATTGTTTTGGTCTTGTGAGTCTCTTGGCGCGAGTGATTGTTAGCAAATTCATTTTCTGAAGGAATTTGGTCAATAGGTTTAGCAGTTCTGGAGATGAAATCTCCAACCAATCAAAATTAGTGTTTCCCATTTCAGATATCGATCCATGTGTCCCGAATAGATGTTTAAATGGAGGGAACTGCATACCTGCCGGTCCCATCACTTTCTCTTGCCAGTGTCCATCGGGTTTCCAGGGAGCCCTATGTGAGACCGGTGAGTCAACTATACAGACTAAGTTTATAGTACACCAGTGCCTAGTTAAATATTCAACTCTTTCGTTCAGTTACTTCTCTGTAGAGTTGAATCTGGCCCAGTAGTAATCGTTTACAATTAACAAAGTTATTAATAATCTTACCTATTTTTGTTATGATGTTTTTCTTTGGAATTCCGTTGACAATGTGGTAAGCGACATCTCCCCTTCACATAGGCACCATGTAATTACAGACAATAGTTCTCATTTCTAATTACGCATTATAACACAAACCCAGGCGCCACCTCCGCGGTGTACACCAGTCACCGTACCATAGGAGGTGGCAACGCCATATACACCAGTATCATACAGTACAAAATGCATGAAATCACGGTGATACTAGACAACTTCGCGAAATGAACTATACTACTTATAATAAATGCGAACAGATAATAGTTGTCGCAAATTTTTCGGAAGGTCCAAAAAGATTCTGTTTGCCGTGATTGTTTTATACTAAATTATGTCGTTATTATATAAATATTGCACGGCTTGTCAGTGACTATGCCAAAATAGTGGTCCGAGGGGAGGAATAGTCCCAGAGCCGGATGCGAGGGGAATATTCCTCAACCGAGGACCACTATTTTGGCATAGTCACTGACAAGCCGTGCAATATTTATTATATTTTATCGAAACGTTCTTCATTGTGTCCCAGGACCCATAATGTCAAACAATTCACAATCAGATCATGTTATTAACTGGTGAACAATTTAATGATTCTTTAATAGTAACACTTAGTAGCACTTATTGCTCGGTGCAAATTTTGTTGTTTCTTTTGTTTTTTGCCTGTCAAATTTCTTCCATAAATTTCCCGGCTTCTAATTGGGCAAATCTTAAATTTTCTTCCTCATAAATTAATGTTGCCATTTTGAAAGCAGACGTTCTACTTTTTTTTTACCGAAAACAAACTTTAGATTCGTTTGGAAAATTTAGTAGTTCGAACTAAGGAAATAGACAAAAATATTGAAGCGATATTGTGATTAGCGGAGAAAGGAACATGATAAATCGCCACATAAAACATGGGTAAAACAACACAAGTAATATAAAACAATTTGCTTAGGATCATTTATTGTGCTCTAGTTGTCGATTTCAAAGCCATTTCGGACAAAACCATGTTGAACTTTTTGGAGTCAGTGTTTTATTTAATAAAAAACGCACGAAAATCGCGATTTTGGCGATATTTTGAAGAAATTATATCATTTATTGAGCATATATGAAATTTTCACCACAATACTCATATATATGGCATAAAACTTCAGAAGCAAACATACTCTCACAAACGTGATCGGCATATTTCTAAATGGCTGCAAGGGTGGCTACCAGAATGGTCGTCATTAATGTCAGAATACCGACTGTTCTTGGCATGATCGTAATTCTTAAATTATAGTCTTTCTTTGTATATTTCACGTAGTAAATGTGCCATAACTATATCGAATGATTCATAACCGAGCCTATGATATGACACACTATATATATGATTAATAATGCACCGGTATCTATACTATATTGATACGATTATGGTCAAGTTTGTTCGCAAAATATTGATCTTTTCATATCAGAGTGGTCGATTGTGGCTTGCGGTGTTATTCACGATGCACAGTTGTATGGATGACAGTTAGACCAGGGGGCTGGAAAAAAAAAATTCCTGGCACGTATGCCGGGGTGGTGGGTGGTCGATAGGACCAACAAACAATTTTTTCCGCAACTCAAAAATATTTTTCCTGCAAGTCTTTTTGACTGTTTTTGCAATGAGTTTGGCTTAAAACACATCTATATGTCAATATTAACATAAATGACAAATTTCATGATGATCAGACAAACAGTATAGCCTGTAGCCCATGCTAATGGATTGAATTTTGAAATCCAAGATGGCTGCTGGCAGCCATGTTTTTTTTGACCGAATAACCCCAAAATGACTTGTTCCTATTTACATGTCAATGTTCACATCCATGACTAATAGTATGCACAGAAATTCATATACAACTGGACGCGGGGGTGGGTGGGTCCCAACAAGGGTCGAAAGTCAAAAATCAGCATACGTGCCTGCAAATTTTTTCCGACCCCCCCCCCCCCCTGGTTAGACAAGAACATTACATTTGAATCTAAATTATCAAAAACAAAATCAGCCATGAAAACATCATTATGTACGCCAGCTGACTGTAATGTTTCCACTAAAACGGGGAATGCTCTAACATTTGAAGAAAAATACACTAGATCAAAAGAAGATCGCGGAATGTGTTCAAGATTGCGCGTGAGCAACCACGCATTAGCAATAGATAAAGGGAGCCATCGACAACCAGTATATATATAATACCATGTTTCACAAATAGTGTGTCGAATCTGAAATGCATTTTACATTTTATCATTGAATGAAGCGCATACCAAGACAAGATTTAAGTTATCTTGCGAAATTGAGAAATGTGGTAGTGAATTCAATAATTTTAATGACGCAGGCAACTTTGCACTGATTATGAGAATTGATAACAAGTAGTGAATCCTGACTAAAGGCCATTTAATTTCGAGTCACCGATTTTTTTTATAGTGCCTTGATATAATGTTTTAATAACAATCTGAGATACTTATTTGACAATGGTCCTTAATAAATAATCTATTTAAACAGTTCAATTTAGATAATGACTATTTGTATCGTCGCGCGAATGTAACTAAGTTTTGACGGTATTGGGCTAAATGTCTGGACAGACATTAACTCTTATGAATACGGCTATCAACTTTGACTGAGTTTCGCTCAGTGTGAACTTTTGGAATTATACATGTATATTGACATGGGTTCATCCACATTACTAGATTGAGGCTCATTTTGTCCAACAACCCGGTCGTGGTGATGTACCAGATACATAGGCATAACGTAATATAAATACCACTGATAGTCACTGGTCCCTGTCAATAAATGAGGTCTCAGAGACTCCAATCTCCCATTTAATTTCAGCTCCATAATAACTTCCTGTGCTCAGAAGTTCAAATCCATCCGCGCAACCGAGTGTGAGATATGGCAATATAGCGCGTAATAACTACTATCATTCTACTATGATTGACTATTATGCATTATCTGAGTGCATATGTGTTGTAATTGCACACCATCTCGGATCCAATTCGATGAATGGACAAGCATAAAAGTAAATTTGATATATTTAGGTATCGGGACAGTTTTGGGATGCTACCAAGCGGAATTTCACGACCATTGTCCTGACACCTGATATGGTACTCAACGATCGCGTTCTGCATGCACGTGGGGACAGGGGTCTTAGAGTGTCTCACTTTTTTCAACTTTTCAACGGTAGAAAATGTAACGCCTGATACAACATTGCTTGAAAATGTCAGACCAAAGTTGGCTGAATTTCTTTTAATAGTTTGACACTCAAACGAGTGTCAAATTTGTAGTTTTATATTAAAGTGGAAATGGCCATCAGTTGAGTATTTAGTAGGTGGGTGTAACAAGTGGGTCTATAAATGTTAGCAATTTCCAAATGTTGGAACGTTTGTGGTACCAATTAGAAAATACCAACCGAAACTAGGGGGGTCTTATAACTGTCGGTCTGTTTCAAAGGGGAGCAACAACACTGAGATCTTTATATAATCGTTGCAGGAACCACTATTTCGTAAACGTTGGACAACCTCAACCAAGAAGGATCGTCATGTGCGGTTTTGGTGGACACATAACACTCAGCTAGCGTGTATAGTGTGTTTCGTGGCCAATCTTTTTGTGTAATTTAAATTAAAATATGATGTTTTTGCCTAATTTTCACTCATACCACTGCGTACCAGCAAATAATAACACAGCAAGCCACAATCGACCACCCTGATATGAAAAGATCAATGTTTTGCGAACAAACTTGACCAATAATCGTCTCATTGCTTCTGTGTATTGATTATAAAGTTCAATATTAATCATATAGTGAGTCATATCATAGGGGCGGCTATGAATCAGTCGACATATGACACATTTTCGATAGCGGTGAAATATACTAAGGAATACTATAATTTGATAATTGCTTCATGCCAAGAAGAGTCTGTATTCTAATATTATAATGACGGCCATTGTGGTAGCCATCCTGTAGCCACTTTTTCAAATATACCGATCGTGTTTCTGTTAGTATATTTGCTTCTGACGTTTTATGCCATATATAAAAGTATTGCGCTGAAATTTCCATATAATTTATGCAAAAGAAATTGTATAATTTCTTCAAAATATTGAAAAATCGCGATTTCTTTTTTAAAAATTTACCAATAAAACAATGAAAACAGACTTCAAAATTTGCTTATTGAGAAAATTATTTAATAGTGGATATTTGTCTGTGATATCCAAAACTGGCACATATCTCTCTTTCTCTCTGTCGTAATTCGACGCTTCTATGTCACAAACGGACTATTGGATTTTCCTTACTTATAGCGTTTATGAGCAGTGTTGCACGGCGTAGACTATTCCTGGTTAAACAGTAATCCAAAAAAATAATTTTTCTATCGATTATCAACTATTTTTTTTTAATTGACTGAATAGTTCTGCATTCTCTATCAGTGACAAAGATTAGCCCGTATCCCTGACTTTTATAGCACCCCGACACCCACCCTAACTCGAACGGCATCATTTAGGAAGGTATGAATTTAAAACTATTGTATATATCATTACGTCGTATAATGTAGATGACTATTTATTATATGCTAAGCTATGACATACCATGATGATAGCCCCTTTATCCCTCAACAATCTGTCTTTAAAATGGAACTATTTTATATGCACACGCTCATTACCATGGCTGTGCTTGTGTATACCAATTTGCACTTTTTACTCTTCTTTCGAGTTGACCCATGGTCCAACTGAGCGGAGCATATAATAAACCAGAACATATACACGTTTTGGTTGTATATGATAATTTTCTCATTCGTGATATGAGCAGAGCCACTCGTGGAAATTCCTTTTTCATCACTCATGAGATAATTCCCATATACAACCAAAAAGTGTAGATATCTTCTATATATAAATCGGTGAAATCGGCGGCACTTATTTTTATAACATTTTGGTGTCCTTTTCCGACATCCATTTATGACTTGGATTGTATCATGTTCCGACCATTAAAGATACGGGCGGCGTTGGCGGTGGGTATGCTGTTAATATATTAACCTCCGTCAAAAACCGCCATAAACAGAAAGAATAGTAAAATATAGACAGACCTTGTTCTTACACCAATCAGAAATATGGCATACACAGTATGTTATTGTCAATTTATTTTTCCCTTTGTTATGTAAACAAAAGCAAAAAACGTTACGTTACCTGACTTTTGTTTAGATCCGGATATGGTAAACATAAAGAGCGTTATCTGTTACTGTTTTCCTGATATGGAAATAATAAAGAGCGTTTATATAATTTGTGTGTGATTAACCAATAGAATTTCGCTGTGTTATGTAAACAGAAGCACAACTTCTGTAACATGAGCAGGCTCTTGTTTACGTACACCGTCGTACGTCTTGACGACAATATACTATTTACGCGCTGATTATGTTTGGCATATGAACACAACTATATAAATTTTAATATTCCTTCTGTTCATGGCGATTTGAACAAATATGAATATTTCTGCAACGAACGCCGCACGTGCCTTTAAACCACACAATTTGATTCATTGTATTATGCATATGGACGTCTTTTGGGTGAAATCCGCGATAAAATGTTTTATGAATTTTGGTTCTCCCCCTAAACCCCATCACTGATTCCGATCTTGCCGCTTTTGTAACTTTGATACCATACAGATTCCCTATGCATTTGAGTTGACTTTTATCTAAGTTAGCTGGAAATCGACGACAAAATATTGTTTATCAATATTTTACTCCAAACCGACCCCGTGCGTCCCTGACATGTGCGGCAACACTTAGCTATTTTAAACCCATACCATTAGATTCCTTATATATATCATGGAAATAACCACATATAAGTTTTGTAGAAATAATAATTTTTCCCCAATTCCACAGGTCCCCAGAAAAAAATTGACCCCACCCCTAATAATACTTAATCCTATAGAAATGTGGCCAACTTGGTCGGGCCTAATTTAAAAAAAAAATTGTAACGCACACAAACTGGTTCAAACTACAAAAAAATAACACTTGTTATGTAAATGCCTCATATATATTACAATGATACTGTATTACTCTTCCATTTGATGTATCCCGTGTAAAATTTGGTTCAAAAGAACTCCGGTTATGACCGCAGGACTGACTTAGGCTGTATTTACACTGCTATAGATCTGTATACAGATCTGTATGAAGTCACGTGTCGCGCATTACTGTGATCACAACATAATTACTAATAGTGAACGTGCGCTGATCAGTACTCTGGTAATTGACAATTCACTACGAGTCGTGTCAATTTATGCCAGACATAAAAATGGATCAACTATCAGCAGACAACAGCGATTTGGTATGTGCCGCATGTATTTAAAGTGTCTCCTTATACCACTTGATAATGGTTCGAAGAAAGAATGAAAATCGCATATGAATACACAACAAACAACCGTGTGCACAAATAGAGAGGCTAGAGAGCACCCACATAGCTTTAGATGGCGATTCCACCAATATTTAGGATTTCAGGTGATCATCTATATATCTATAGGTCTCCTGTTTGACACCATCTGGGCGGTGGCCATTTTGGATATGTATGGAATGGGTATCCACCCTACAACACCCTTTATTTGACCAAATGTAGTAAAAATTCCAACTGATGACAATTCCAATGGCAATGTTGACCAAATGTAGGACAATATTTTTTTCTTAAATTAACTAGCAGTTTTTGACTGTCCACGGGCACAATCTTTCCAAGTGTTGGAAATTTCCAACCTGACACCCGCCCCCATAAGGTTGGAAAACTTCCAGCTGATGGCTATTCCAGCCCAAAATTTTGATAAAAAATAGGAAATTATGCAAATATTGGTCCGAAAACAATACCCCCCCCCCCCATATAATGTTTGAAAATCAAACTACAAGATCATTTTCAACCTATTGTTGGTTTGGAAATTACAACTAATGTTGTGTCAGGTATGTGAAATTTCAACTGTTGAAAATTTTGACCAAAGTTGCCACGTCCCTGTCCGTGTTCAATATTCGAAATACACGGGTTGAAATGACAACGAACGCTAAAACACATTCGCCAAGCCCGAGTAACAATTAATCAAAACAGATATTTTGCCTGTCGCAATGCTTCGGCGTTTACCGTGACGTATAGCTCACACGAACTAATGGCGGCGGACACACGTACCACAGTAGCGATGGCATAGTAGGTGTGACAATTTATTATGGTGGAGTTTGGTGACAATTGGTCCGTCATAATTCTGTGCCATAGCTATCCATGTCGCCCGCTGATTTTCCGCACAATGAGTCGGCTGGACCAATTAACCATTGCTTGATCTCTACTCATTACGTTTTGCTAAATTGTATTCATGACGATATATATAATTGCACGATAGATCGTCCAGAATTGTGTTCGACCATGGCCTGGTGGCAATTCCTCATTGAATCACATATCATTATTGTGGTACGTTTTTATATGATCTCAATACATGCATGTTTATCTACTTGTATTAATTTCATTAGTAAGAACAATCATGGCTGTTGAGATGGGTTATTCATTAAGTTATCAAGTGGACTTGTGTGTTAGCATGAAAAATATAACACTGCGTGTTGAGTAAAGATCAACATCGACAAGACATTCAGATAGATACATCATTGAGAGATCGACCGTCTCTGGTAGAGCTTGGTAGACTCATTGTGCGAAGTTGCAGAGGGCGACATGGATAGCTATGGCACAGAATTATGACGGACCAATTGTCACCAAACTCCACCATAATAAATTGTCACACCTACTATGACATCGCTACTGTGGTACGTGTGTCCGCAGCCAATATTAATAATACCTTTTTCTTTCTGTGTGCATTTCTATATCAACCCGTTTACACTAGTCTGCGTGTAGATCTGTGTACAGTTCTATAGCAATGTAAATGCACCCTTAGACCGGCTGTATTTTCTACTCGTTCGAGAATATATATATTATACATAATTAGAAGCGGAATTGTTTACTGCCCAACCAATCAAATCACGCCACATGACGGCACCGTATCTCTCGTATTTATTGGGGGGAAACATTTTCATAAACCCGAGGTGAATGATGAACTCAGCTTCAACCAAATGTCAGCAATTGGATGAAAAAGTGGCCACAAAGTGACGAAAGGATCGATGTATATTGTGACAATAAGTTTCCATGTCTAAATTCTATAAAGTTGGACAACGCTGTCAACATTCCAATGATACACATATTTTAGGAAGCTACATTTCCATGCATTAGCAAATATATTTGCTGCATATAAGTACGAAAATATTGACAATTGTTTTTTATGAGCCCGCAGGACGGTTTATATGCATGGTGGCCAGTGTGGTATAGTGGTTCTAGCTGTGCTGCAAATAATTTGCTCTGGCTCTAGGCATCTCAATGTGCAATTCCGGTCGAAACATGACAACTTCGATCTGTAAGAAATGCTATTTTGTTCACACATATTATGAAGCGAAGAACAATTTATACTGAGCTCTTACTTTACACGTGTAAATATATCTACCACAGTTAAGACGACGACAACACCAACGACATCAACGGCGACGACGCCCGCAGCAACCACAACGTTCCAAGGTTAGCGACAATTACCATCTTAATTGCTTTGTCCCATGATATAGCGGTTAAAACGCTGATTTAACCCTTTACCCAACAAACCGGCCAAAAACGCCCAAATAAAACCGGTTCATATTGACCACATTGTGATGGTTACAGTTATGCCCTGTGCCAATGCATTCTCTTATATATGCGAGTCGACGATAGGTCGCCTCGCATTTATAAGAGAATGCATTGGCCTAAAAAAAAATTTAACAATTTTTATAATATCTTTCTACATTCTTTGACAATTTTATCATTTTTAATATGTGTTAAGCCAATGCATTCTCTTATATATTCGAGGCGACCTATGGTCGACTCGCATATATAAGAGAATGCATTGGCACAGGGCCGTTCTGTTGTGTAAAGGGTTAACAAATTAGTGTAGTTTTCGCGTGTTTTATTGAAAGGTACGACACTGCATGTGACAGTTGGGAATATTTCTGGGCTTCCCTTTTCAAAATGAATGTGCTCCAACGATCGCATCGTCGTATAATATCCCTGAATAAAAGTTAGTTCTGCATGTACAGTAATGCCCAAAGTAATTGACCACTTAACCACAGCAGAATTATGGGTAATTGTTCAGGATTTAGTCGGAAATATGGCTTGTTGCCATTCATCGGAAACCTCTCCGCAAGAGCTTTCCGATGAATGGCAACAAGCCATATTTCCGACTAAATCCTGAAAAATTACCCATAATTCTGCTGTGGTTAAGTGGTCAATTACTTTGAGAATTACTGTAAACTAATTCCATGATAATAGTTGGAGGTGCTGCGCCCTCGTTATAATGAGCAAACAATGGATTCAACACTGCCTTAATTATAACAATCATGACAATTCCTCTTGAAGTAAATGGGTAATGTCATTATGTCCTATGTGTGTATACTACCAGGCTGATATGGCCGGGTCAATGGATCTGTGTGACTAAACGTCAAGGATAACTTTAAAACTGAATTCATTCATTTACGTTATTCTATACATGTATGTTATTATGTTAAAGGGGTAAAGTCATGGCGACTTACTCCCCAAATATTGATGATGATGATGATGAGATATATGGACATCTCGCAGAACACACTTCGGGTTTCACACGATGCGAGTTATTTTAGGAAATATGATTTAAATTGTACTAGCTAGATTTCGTACCGGTTAGACTTTTTACAGGATGTATGCATTCGCCGATGTATCTTCGCGGATATCTCATTGTTGCAGTATGTAACTTTTATGACGGCGTTAATTGCTTTCGATATTTAGGAGTGAACAACGGCTGGGCCACTCTTGGATATTTTATTGCGGTATTGCGAAGTATCGGGTGTGTATTTAATCCGATTAATAGATTTTTGGTCGCATTTAGAGGCATTCTGGTGTGGTGAATGAGAAACTGCAGTGAGAATGTTTTTTGCCATAGTTGTTTTGAAGGATTAGTAATTTTAACGGAATTCTGAGGCAACATGTATTCATGAAAGCAGTATATTTTATATCATAATTTATATATATGCCTAATAATATAACTTTGAGGGCGTTACAATTTCTGATTATGGTTTTCTTGTACCGTTTAGTATCATTGTCCACGCTTGTGTAGATTGGTCGCTCACTTTGCTGATAAAGGTGTCAATCTGTTACCGAGAATATGTCATTTGAACGTCACAAAAATACCCAGTATACGTGAACATGTTCCCTCTTAGTGAACTCAGTGATTTTGTGATTTTGGAAAGTCGACTCTGGCCATGTCATTGGTGTTCATTCAAGTGGTTCTGCTACTGTGCTATGATCCTGGTGGGTTCTGCTGAATTACTATGATGCTGTTATGTCAATTAAACTGATATTTTAAAGAAAAAGTAGCGTTATATTTTTCTAAAGTTGTCATTTTCGCGTTCGGATAATCTGAACATCCCGGAAAAGCCATTATATTATGTGCATAAAACATTCAAAACATATATATTGCGAAATATTTTAATATTGATTGTATTAGTTTTGCAAATCGACTATAATCAAGATTACTATTCGCGTCGTTTTGAAAAACACCAACGCAGATATTATTAAAATTTTCCAAAATATATATGTTCTTGAATGTTTCATACATACACTAGCTTTTTCTTAGATCACTCCGATTAGTCAAATGAACGGTACTTTTTCGTAACGGCATCAGTTTGCGCTATAGTATATCAGCAGCATGGCAATTCAGAAGGACCCACCAACATCATAACACCAGAGAAGACTAGCAGGACCACTGGCCAGGGTGGGACCCTCGCAAAAAAAGTTTTTTAGCCACAGATCTGCCGGCCATGAGTCACCTACTCCCGGAGATATATATGCCAGACCTGAATATGGTATTTATCCACACATATACCACCCTTGTTTTCACGTGTACACGTCCATTCAAACAAGTATTTCTCGTAATTGTACATAGACGAGTATTGAAATAGTGTATTTTGTTGTTTACTCATATACTCTGTCATATGGGACACGTCCAGCGATTTGAGAATAAATTATGAATTATGAATCTCTCTGTTTACAACCCATTGCAGGGGAATGTTCGAGTAGCCCGTGCCAGAATGGCGGAACGTGTACAGATGATGGTAACGGATTCAAGTGTGGGTGCCCGGCTGGTTTTACTGGAAATCGTTGTGAGACAGGTGAGTATATATATCTGCATGCATAACTAGCTCCATCATCATCATAATCATCATCATCATTTAATGACGGAACGAGTCAAACCGACCCTTAGTTCCCATAATTACATATACGACATTTACATTTACAGACGTCACAAACAATAGATTGTGTCTTAAATTTCATTAATTTTTCCATGTTCAATTTAAAAACATTTATCTGGGTTATCGCGCTGTCTTGGCTTTAACTGTGATATCAGTTCGTGCAGTATTTCCATTTCATTTCTCGTATATATATCTTTTTATTTCCGTTAACCTCCAGATGTGCCCTGTTGTACACAATGGCTTCTCTTATCGTGTTGTTGCTAGTAGATTTAGTTTTCAGTATAAGTTTTACTGGTCGATTTTTGTCACATTTGTTGCCCAGCCTGTAGAAGGAACAACTTCTAACTCTGGTTCATATGTAGTCATCTACTCTATGGTTCGTGATATTGTCTTCCAATCCTTTTCCTTTTCTACGCCAGAATTTTCGGAAAGTTCGGGTATTCTACATACATCTACATGTATATTGTTACATCTCGTTGATTCAATGTCGCGAATATTCATTTCCGTTGGTGTTGTTATCATATATTGTATTGCACTTTCCAGCTCCTGCTGTATTTCTTAAGTTTCCGTCCTGATGTTGTCCATTTCCTTTTCCTATTTTTGTTTTAATGCCTTGATTATATTGTCAGTTTTTCTTTTGTATGCGTCCAGTTGCGTGTGCAATTCTCCCTTTCCTATGGGTAATTTGTCTTCGCTGTTTTTTTTATCTTTTCTCGAGATTTACTACTGTTGTTTCCATCTTTTGAATTCTGCTATTCATTTCTGTCATATATCTTTCCATTATTGTGGTGTGCTTTTTGTCGAAAATTTCTAGTCGTTTCTCCAAACGGTTTTTAATTTGATCTTCGAATGTATCCATGTTTGTAATAACCTTTTCAATTAGTCTTTCTATCTGAATCATCCACTTACCGATTTCTTGATGATTTACATGTCCAGTTTCGTTTGCCTCATTTCGATTAGATTTTGTTCCTGCCACATCGTTCTCTCTTTTCCATTCACCTTTACCTTCTCCCTTTGCACTATCAATGTTGTTTACTAGATGATTAGTGCCTGCCTTCCGATATTGTTTGCAGTGCCACTCTATAGCTGTTGACTCCTTCCGATAGTGTTTGCAATGCCACTCTATAGCTGTTGACTGAATATTTTTCACGTCTTTCGCATCTTCTGCACTTAGTTCCTGACAGCTAAAGTGGTATTGATGTTTACAGCTGTCACATACTATCTTGTTAGCCGATGATCTGAATTTACCGTTACATGCAATACAGCATGGGAAGCATATTTCCAGTCCAATGTCTTGTTCCGATCTTGTTCTGACCCGCGGGAACCCCAACTTTGTTCTATGTATTCACTCATGCAATGTGCATCATATCTTGCAACTGCGTGCTCATTGTTCAAAACGAATTATTCATAACACGAAATAACAACACAATTCTGAGAAAAATAATTGACATTGCAAGAATGGGTCAAACAAATTACCCAATTTGATACTAAATATTATATTGGGTTTCCTGATCCTTAAATGGATTATGGGTCCACACTCCGGATATGCCTACCAATTAACATTGCCATTAACACTGAATAAATCACGTGATCGGTGTACGGGTAGGATACGTCCGGGTTCGTCTGCCAGCATATTTTTGGACAGGTTTGTATATTTTGTGTGCTCCTACTTCGCTCTTAATACGTATTTTGAAGGTCTAGTTATCCTTATCATAATTTTGGTGAGATATCTCTTGACAACCTGAATATACCCACGGCTAGACCCCGAAGCCACGACAACTAGTTTTCACGGCTGGCTCGACCAATTTTCGTGGCTGGTTATCTAGCTAAGCCGGCTCAGTCACGACATTCGTGGCTGACGAAATATGGCGGCTCAGCCGACTGAGACGTTATCATTCAGCGTATTTTGTTTCCGAAATGTTCCCAATCCCCGGTTATAGACACCCGCTTGTTTTTGGCGTTTATTGTGAACCCGTATAATTACAGACCACTCGTATTCTTTTGGTGTTGGGCTTTTCCACAATGGCGAAATACACGAAGGACTCAGTGAAGGACTGGCAGGGATGTACTATGTAGTTTCCCATCTATATAATCGGTATAAGTTACATTGGGACTTCTTTCTACTTCAGACGGCTATCATCACTGACATCTTGCGGTATATGCATGAATCATTGAATGCCGAATCCGATAGTATTGATATATAATATTTCAAACTATTTTCTATTCTCTTCTACAGGTTGTGTGCATATATTGACAAATGTCAGCGATGTCTGAGACTGAGTCGTGTCGAAATAAACAATTTATACTTTAAACCCTTTCAATACTGAATGGATGCTCCCACTCCGTTATATAAAAGCATGCATTGGAATAGTCTATTCCACAATGAGAGGCACCGGGTGTTCTGATAGTGCACATGTAACAACCATACAGTGTCCATACGAGTATGCCAATATTAGACAATGCGGTTGAGTTATTTGCGATTCGCAGTACAGTTGTCATTAACATATAAGTCCATGCACACG
This sequence comes from Siphonodentalium dalli, assembly GCA_032622095.1. Lineage (NCBI taxonomy): Eukaryota > Metazoa > Mollusca > Scaphopoda > Gadilida > Siphonodentaliidae > Siphonodentalium > Siphonodentalium dalli. Next base: position 101,837,682 of record CP136062.1, on the reverse strand, counting down.
GCTCAGCCATTTTACAATTCCGGCGGCGGATATTTGTTCATGCGGCTGGCGTTAGAGATAATACGGCTGGCGGCGGCTTGTGGCCAATATGGCTGGCGGCGGCGGCGTGCGATGGCGACTTCGGGCTCTACCCACTGCTTAGCAACAATTTCCCAAAAATCCAATTTTAATGTGGAGAAAAATTACACGAACGATCATTTTGATCGCTTCAAAGTGTAACTTTTGCATTTTAAAATAAAATCAGACCGCGTGTTGGCAGCAGTTGGAAAGACTAAACATAGCCACGTCTATTGGTGTGGTCAGTCGTATTGATCGGTCAACAAATGGCGCATATATGCACCATGTTTTGAAGACGGTCGCTTGCTGAAGGTGTACGGGTTGGAGGGAAAATATGGTCCGTTGCTGTACAAGTTATCACACATTTGCGTATGATGTATCTGGGTGATAAAAAACAACAGCTAGAAAATTGTCACTGTTCATTCACCAATAATGAAAATTAAATCAGATAATATAATTAAAATATGGGGATCATATTTTGGGGCTGTGAGAGGAACTCTCAGGGAAATTCACGCCTGACATTATCAACTGGAAATTTTAGAAGGAATGTGTGTACAAATTGTAGTTCGATTTCTAACCTGTATTTACTAGGAAATTTTGTTGTTTTAGATTGAATATGTTCCAAACTCCTATCTTATTTGGGGTTCAATGAACATCATTTGGAGGATTTCCAACCATGAGGGGTGACAGATTTTGTTTTTCAACAGTTGGGCGGGTATCATTTAAAGTGATGTGAAACACTCCGGTAGGCTGATCAAATAGAAATGGAGGATAATCTTGCTCAAATTAGTTATTTTTCCAAATATTAAATCCAAACTGACAACACACACCGTCAGTATTATATATTAATTAAATTCAGTGACTCTCGATGGCGAAATCTTTTTCGTTACTTTGTCGCCGATAGTTGCGTCTCGAATCGAGAAGTAAATATTTACAATTGAGCGTAGTTCAGATGATGTTTTCTGGGGAGTGGTACAGTCGATTTGCTTGAGATTTTCGGCGATGTAGTAGATTTATATATTCCTCCAGTTGGCATACTGTCTGAATACTAACAATCTAACATAACAGTTTAACGCACCCAAATAAGTCCATAATATGTCTTTAAAGGAGCTCAATGACTTCGAATTTGGTTCACGCGAAATAGCACACATTGTGTAACAGTTCGTCGGAGAGGAACAAATCCCAAGTCTTGCTTAAGAATAGTTTGGATATGTGATCCAGGGGTTGGTGTCATAAGAGTGTCATTTTGATAGACCATCAGTTGCATCAACAGCCCGTCGAAGATGCGCAGTGATGGTAAACTGTTACAACGGAGTTGCTTCGGTTCACAATAAGGGCGTGTTTTTATCCACACAAAGATATGGTTAATTGGTTCATATAACTGTATTTTGCTAGTTTCTTGATGGGAAACCTGGGGGAACAGTGGTTTCTGTGTGAATTTTCCTATGAAATTAACCCTCTGTTATTTCTTCCACCAATAAAACTGAGTGTGTCTTGGCTATTTCTAAGCTCTAACCAGTAGGCCTACACAAAAAATCATTACAGCCCTTTTTCAAATGCCTTCTTCCGGAACCTTTCGCACAAATCTGGTCCAATTTCGCCACAAAATCATAAATATAAACTGGAGCTTCGAGTGCAAGCAATGTTCTGGTCCGAGACGAGTGAATTGACCCCAAAATGTGGTATCAATTGTCAGAATCTGGTTTTAATGAAAACTAATTACTAATTGTATACTTGTATAACTGACTTAGAGCTTTCCGATGAATGGCAACAAGCCATATTTCCGACTAAATCCTGAAAAGTTACCCATAATTCTGCTGTGGTTAAGGGGTCGGTTACTTATAGGGCATTACTGTATATATCGCTCTCACGTATGTACGCTAGCTCTAATTATATTAGTCTTCTTCCAGGATGTAAGCCCGGCTATTCGCTGTTAGGATTACGATGCATCGAGGTTGTCACTGCCGAACTGCCACGACAGGAATCAGACGACGCGTGTCGAGCAGATGGCGCCCGCCTCCTTCGTATCGATAACGCGGACGAGTTCTCCGATCTCACAAACTACTTACTGGACAATGGATACATAGACCCTAACGGTAAGTAACTCTATTCTTACTTTAGTATCATGGTCGCCATCTTTGTCATCATCACCATCGTCGGCGTCGTAACCATCATATTCATCACATTGATCATTATCGTCACCAGCAGCAGCATCATCATCATCATCATCATCATCGCAGTGGTCGTCATCTTTGTCATCACCATGCTCAACATCATCAGCAGCAGCATCTTCATTGTCGTCGTCATCATCATCACCAGCAGCAGCATCATTATCATCATATTCAGTCGCAGAATCATCATCACCCTAGTCGTCAGCTTTGTCGTTATCATCGTCATCATATTCATCAACATCATTGTCCTCGCCATCGACGTCGTCGTCGTCATCCTCACCACCATCATCACCGTCAGCAGCATCGTCATCGCCGTGGTCATAAGATGTGTCATTATCATCGCCATCCTCATGTGTATCATCATCGTCGTCATCGTCATCGACACCATTGTCCTTGTCACCATCGTCCTCGTCATCATCGTCGTCGTCATCATCATTATCAACAGCATCATCGTCGCCATGGTCGTAAGCTTTGTCATTATCATCATCATTGTCATCATCTTCGTCGTCGTCATCGTCGTCATATTCATCAGCATCATCATCACCATCATATGCATCATCATTATATTCATCAACATCATCAGCATTGTCATCTCATCATCATAATATTCAGCAACTGCATCATCATCATCACCGTCGTGGTCGTCATCATCATCATATTCATCGGCAGTATCGTATTCATCATCATCATGGTCGCCAGCGTTGTTATCATCATCATCATCATCATCATTATCTTCACCATTGTTGTCGTCGTCGTTTTCATCATCACCATCGTCACCAGCAACACCAGCAACAGCATCATCATCATCGTCGTTATCATCATATTCATCAGCAGCAGCAGCTTCGCCATCGCCGTGGTAGTCAGCTTTGTCGTCATCATCGTCAGCATTTTATTTTCCAGACGGCTTCTGGCTTGATGGAGATGACCCGGACACCGATTGGACATTTGTGTCTATCTATGATGCGAACTATGTTATCCCCTACTATTCATGGTGTGACGGCGATCCAACGAACGGGAACAAACAATGCCTGGGCGTCTTCGCCGATGGATCCAGTTCTAGCGCATGCTACGTAAATAAGAACTGTGAAAACCACCAGAACTACATATGCGAGGCACCAACAGAGTGTGATATTGATGGGATATCATGCACAGAAACGAAGGGTAAGTCCAGATAACGGACTATATATAGTTACGCCCCTCTCTATTTTTATCTTATATATATTGACGAAGTCAAGTTTGAGCTATTGGCATTCGTCCCATGCATAAGTCGATTTTATGACGGAGATAGAATAGAATGCAACGCACACGTGTGTGTTGTTGTGGCTCGCCGTCCGTCCGTCTGTCCGTCGGGCGTGGACCCAAGGATGTCCGAGCTTTTAAATATTCCATCATTTTTCGATCATTTGTTTTAAACGTGTCACAGACATTTAGTACCATGTGAGCCTGTGCATCTTCCATTATGAGGCCCGTCAGACTTTTATTTGTGGAGTTATCCCCATGTTTGTCCCCCGAAATGTTCGGAAGACAAAAAAGAGTAGGATCTGTCCGTCTGTCTGTTCGGATTTTTCTCCCAGACCCCTAGACCGATTTCAACCAAATTTGGTGTGGTGACTCGGGGGCCCCTCCAACTCTGATTAAAGGCTCTCGACAAGAGCCTGTTTCAGCTAGTAATCTGTATAATTTAGTTATTCCACCAACTATAGACCAGATTTTCAGTCATAGTGTATATGTTATCGATAGAAATAGAGATTATCATATGAGAAAAGTCTTGCACAAAGTAACAACTCTATACGAAATGTCTGTTCGAAGCGTGGGGAAATGGCACTATTTTCATTTGTCGGCGTCGCCAACAATAATAGAACTTAGAAGCGAAAACGTCGATAAATCACAATTTTGGCCGGACTTGATTCCCTTTTAAAATATCAGGCTTTTACATGCCCCATAGCAATATATAGACAGAACACAACGCTTCTTATTTCCAGAATCTTTTTTTATCGAATGAGTTGCGGGCGGCGCATGTCGGTTTCGTGAAATGTGACTTATATAATTATAGTCTATGCTCTGTCCGTAACTAATTCGATACATAGATTCTAGATTACGATGCAAATCGTGTTTTTTATTTATTCCACATGCACACCTTGTGTCGGATATGTTTAATCCAGGTGACCACAATTGAAGCTATAACTCACTGTATTGTGATTTAAAGATACGGGCGGTGTTGGCGGTGGGCATGCTGTGAAAATATTCACCTCCGTCAAAAACCGCCATAAACAGAAATAATAGTAAAATATAGACCGATTTTGTTCTTATACCAATCGGAAATATGGCATAAACAGTATGTTATTGTCAAATGTGTTTCCTTTGTTATGTAAAGAAAAGCAAAAAACGTTACAGAACCTGGCTTTGTTTAGATCCGGATATGGTATACATAAAGAGCGTTATTTGTTACTGTTTTCCTGATGTGTAAATAATAAAGAGCGTTTATCATTTGTGTGTGATTAACCAATAGAATTGCGCTGTGTTATGTAAACAGAAGCAAAACGTCTGTAACACGAGCAGGCTCTTGTTTACGTACACCGACATACGTCTTGACGACAATATACTATTTACGCGCTGATTATGTTTGGCATATGAATAAAACTATATATATTTTAATATTTCTTCTGTTGGCGATTTGAACAAATATGAATATTTCTGAAACGAACGCCGCCCGTGCCTTTAAGTCTGATGAAAACCCGGTAATTATCCTTGTATCGCCCGCGTGGCGGATAGTTGACGTCATATCATGTACGTCATCGCTTTTTGACAACAATGCGAAGTGCATGTAGTTCCGGTTTGTATTCCATTTGTGGTATACAGTATAATATGTATTCAATGACTGATTACGTTGAATACAAGCATGTGTGTCGCTTCAACAGATGTGGAATATAAACTCATCTTCATACCATATGTCAAGTCCTTTGTGACAATCCACTCTTAAAGACATATTATGGACTTGCTCGGGTGTGTGGAACTGGGGGGGGGGGATGTAGCATTCTACTAACATATGCAAAATCTGAAGCAAATCAACAGTAGCACTCCATAGAAAACATCGTCTGAACTACGCTCAATTGTAAATATTTACTTCTCGATTCGGGGCGCAGCTATCGGCGATAAGCTAACGAAAACGATTTGGCCACCGCGGGTCACTGCATTTACTTAATATATAAGAATGACGGTGTGTGTTCTCAATTTGGATATAATATTTGTAACAATAACTCCTTTGAGCAAGATTATTTTCCATTTTTATTTGCTTTAAAAGAAGTGTATCAACATTCAATACCCAGGTTACTGATGACATTATTAGTGTAAACATATAATTTATTCCAATCATAATAACATAATACATTGACAAAAGTTTTGACAATAAAATAGAATAGTATAGATGATCGATTGGTTGGAAAGGAGATTAAACAACAAATCCAAGGGCTTTTGTTAAGTTTGCTCCCCTTTTGTTTCGCGCCCACTCTTCATTAAGTCATTAAGTGTAGAGGGGGGTCGGACGGGAAGGAATGGAAATATTATAATAGTAATGGTGATATCATGAGAGGCACGGGGAGAGTGAGAGAGAGAGAGAGAGAGAGAGAGAGAGAGAGGGGGAGAGAGAGAGAGAAGAGAGATAGATAATAAAGAAAGAGAGAGGGGTGGAGAGAGAGAGAGAAAGTGAGACTGTCTTGGTAAAGTGAGGATGTGATTCAGTTGGAGCTGATTGGTTACAATGCTGTACATATAATATTGTTTATGTCATTGCTACGCCCGTCACCGTGAGATGTCAGACGATATGGTGGGGGTAAGTTTCGCGCTCAGCAGTGTTTCAATGCTTTTCATTATGAAAATCGCTTTGTTTTCGAAATATATGTTAATATTTTAATATTTTCACGATGACTGAGTTTCTGTGATCCGCACAAAAGATATTTTCTGATAAAATAACATTCGGTATGGCGCATATAAGTTCAGTCCTATGACCATTGTATTCAGGACATTCCAAAAAGTAATGATGTGCTGTTTCTATTTTGCCACAATGACAGAGTTTTAATGTGATTACTCAATGGGTCATAGTTAAAACTACTGCAGTTTAATCTTAAGCGAGAATGGAGTATTTGTGATCTGCGACACTTACTGTGGTAATAGTATATATATATATATCTTTATTGCCTCCTCTATGGAGAGATTATATCAACATTATATTACACAAAATACATACAATTGAGAACAAAAAAATATACATATATACATCCCGCCTAAATTGGGGAATATACAATTTTAATAGACCGAGACACGGTGTCTGGCTGTAGCCTTGTTGTGGACACAATCGAACATCCGGTAGCATGTTCAATAGAGTCAGTATTTCAGAATTCCCTTCACAATGTTGCAGGCACGAAGAAGGAAGACGGCAGCGTCGACGATGAGGTCTCCGACATTAGGCAGAGTATTTGTTCGTTCCAAAATGTTTACATTTCCTAGGAAGAGAGATGTAAGGGACTCCTCCGAGAGAGAAGCTAGAAACTCATATCCCTCTATATCGTACATATCAATCACTCTTTCCCAGAATATATCACGGAGGCGAATCAACACAGCTGCACGGCACTCAAGCGTTACATGTATAATTTCATCAGTATACGCGTCGAACCACATTGAGCGCAGAGCAGGTTATTTGAGTATGTGGTTTTGTTTAGAAGGATCACAATGTGTCGTAGTTCTCTTGAACGGTGGCGGTTCCGCGACAAGAGATACCAGACGTCCCATAGAACGAGGGGGTCCGAGTGACACTGCAGAAAGAAAGACATATCTGGATCGCTAGTAACAGATTCCAACCACTCTGTCCTGTAGTAGGTTTCGATGTGCGTTTGGACGAGGTTCTTCCATTCTTGTTTCTCTGGGAAAATCCCAATGTCAAGGAAGTCTAGAAGAAACGTCAGAAGGTCATATTTTTCAAGGAGAGGGATCACATCCGTTACGAATCCAAATGGTCGTTTGTCGAAGAATATATATTGATGTGCCTTGAAAACGAATAGTTCCAGTGGAATTTGATGACCAATTGGAAGCCGGATCAAATTTCCAATGAAGGAAAGCTTTTTTAAGTGAATTTCCTTCTCTATAAGCAGCATTCCTAAGAGACCCAGCGACAGTGTAGTTCGTGCTCGAACTGGCAAAAACTGACAATGTTTAACACATGTACGCAGGCTCTTCTCTAGGGTTTGAATGGCAGTGGTGCTGGTAAGCGGGAATAATTCAGCTCCGTATAAGGCTCTAGGAAACACAACAGACTTCATTATTTTAACAACAGTTCTCGGAGTGCTTGACCGTAGCGCCCGCTTTCCTGTCACAGAGAAGTAAGTCCGCCGCAGTTTATCTGACATAAGATCTGCTCGCGCTGTTGGAGTCTGAAATTTCGTCTGTAGTACGCCGAGATGAACACACTCCGAGCGCTCAGAGATTGGTGTCCCCCCCCCCCCCCCCCCCCGATGAACCACGACCTAGTCTTCGAGCTGTGTTGTTGCTTCGTTTCGTTAAATACTACCACCTGACTCTTGGCTGATGAGAATTCGAATCGCCACTTCGTGCTGTAGTTGAAGCAAGTTGAAAGCATCGAGTCGAGACCATGTTTTGTGAGTGACATGATTGCTATGTCATCGGCTGTCGTAGGCGCATCACATGTGATAGCATTGACAGATAGTCCACTGGCGTTGCATGACAGTTCTTTGATGAGGTCGTTCGCGTAGACGAGGTAAAAAAAAACGGAGAACACATATCTCCCTGGCGTGTACCTTGACTTATGTTTAGTTGATCAGATATACATCCGTTATATAATACCCGGCTCGTACAGTCACTGAGCATGTTGTTGATTAGGCGGAGTACTTTGCCTCCTATGCCAAGTTTATTCAATTTCAACAAAAGACCAGAATGCCAAACTTTATCAAATGCTTTTTGAGAGTCCAAAAAACAGGTATATACACGAGAGCCCAGTCTATGTAAACATACACTCAGATTAATAATGATACTGAGTCTATTGCATTCCCATCAACTTTTCATTTCTGAACGGTTGTGGGCTTCCCCCAAATTACGTCACACCGCGCTAAATATAAATCTGAAATTAGTTGTGATTGACAGGTGTAAACATGGTCACGTGCCAGTGCCGTCATGGCCGCTTCAACCCTGTGAAGCCGATTCTAAGAATCGGAATTAATAGTTGTAGGGTTTGGGACTTTTCGTTCGGCGGTTGTTTTACTGACAATAAAGGGAAACAGCTTCCGGGATCCAAAATAAAATGCACAATAACTAAGACAAATCTACTTGAAATTATAACAAATGTCAATTTATGTGGATTTCTTGGACTCAGAAGATCTCAGAACGATTTATGTTTAGATTGGCCAGGCGATTTGTCGCCCATGTTGTCAAAAAAATAACACAAATCAACGGCCACGAATAAAAAATACATGAATGTCGGGACTATCTGATAAAACCACTACAGAACTAAAAAAAAAGTACCTTGACATAAAAAAAAACGATCTATCAGTTTCCCAGTACCGTAGCACCACCGCAGCCAAAACGAACGAAGAGCAACACAATTTACCACCAACGCCACCGAAACCCATCCGACATTACACAGACGTATTATTAGCTCCAAAGATTGTACCAGTTGTACCAAACTTACAGTTGCCTGCAATCCACATTCGGGTGATTCTTGATTTTAAACTTTCGACCGCTCGTCAACAATCTACTTTATTTGTCGATTTGTGAATTTCTATTCCGGTATAACATGACGTCATTTATACTATTTTTAACAACCTTTAGCCACACCTTCGGAATTTCCACACCAAGAGCACGTGACATGTTACTAGTTATTTATTGGGGCACACATTTCTTGGAGCTAAGTTTTGATTGGCGGTAATTACAAGGAATCCCGGATTTGGGAAATGAAAACTGAACGAAAGGTCGTCAGACCCACTATTTTTTATATGTGGGTATGTAGTTTACTCCAGACTGACGAGAGCCTTGGTCCTTGGCGTAGTTGATGGCTTCTTGTAAGACGAAGGACGTCATTGAACAACTTATATGTTTCTGGAAGCCATTTTGTAGTGAGTGTGGAAATCCAGAGAGAATAGAACTTTGAGATATCCTGTTGAGAATAACGCCCTCGAATACCTTGTACAAGACAGGTAACAATGTTATGGCGTGATAGCTGTCTGGACGGTTTCTGGGTTTCGGAGGACCTTTATATAGTGGTACTATGATGCCAATTTTCAGTTTTACGGGTATGTGTTCAAGTGCTAGAATATGGTTATAGAACAAACATAACAGTGCATGTGCTGTGCATGTGTTCATGTATACAAGGTGTTCGTTTACAAGGGAGTCTGCACCTCCCGCTCTGTTGTGCCTGAGCGAACGAATAACGGTAGTAATTTCATGTACTGTGATCTCCCCGCAGTGAACATTCGGGTGATCAACTGACGATGATAGTATGTTTTCAACAGTTATCTCCACTTGGACCTCGAAGACAGCATCAGTGTGTCTGCTTGAAGCGAACAGTTGTGCAAAATAGGACTTCCATCCAGAAATAATGTCACATGGATCGCGCACCACCCTGTCGTTGAAGATAATGGCGGAACCAATAGGGCATTGTTTGTCACGATCTGCGTTCACAAGTTTCCAGAAGGCAACCTGATATTACTGTGGTAATAGTAGATGACATTGTTCGCGCCAATAGTCACCTATTTGCACCAACCGACCGCCAGTAGGACGAACCCCGAAAGTGGTCTCCAAAAATAGGGAGGTTAGATTAAAAACTTCTGTCTTCGCTCCTCAATCAATATTAAACTATATTATTCGTCATGGTGTGTCGGGATATCGTGCTATTTGTATAGAACATGAGTTAGGCCTATAGTCTGTAGATAAACTCCACATAACACCGAGTGTGAATTGTTACGCAGAAGTATGCTGACTTTAGTATGTGGCACGTTTCGTGTCTCACTGACAACATATCTTTCATGTTCCATGTTTGGAAATAGAACTGTCTGATTAGTGGTTATTGGATAGTATTTTATCGTAGCGGGCACACCTAATTATAGTCTGTTTTACATGTATCTGACGGCGAAGTTTAATTGGTTTTTTCAATCTAATCATTGCGTCATGTTTTATCTTCAGTCGACCTAAAGTGTCCAGATGGCTATGCGGAGTTCGGAGGAGGATGCATTAAAGTTGTAAATTATCAAGAACTGAACCGTCTGGAGGCCAAGGAGAAGTGTGAAGACACGGGAGGGAAACCCTTTCTTGTCAACGATCGACCAGAGTTCAACAAACTGAGTCAACACTTACTTGACAACGGATACTTAATGGCAGGAGCAAGCGGTAATTACCCCCCCCCCCCCCCCCCCGAGTTCAATGAACTGAGTCGGTTCTTCAATGACAACATATACACATGCGCAAACGTTTATTATAATACCCCCCCCCCCGAGTCCAATGAACTGAGTCGGTACTCACGTGATAACGGCTACACAGACGGAAACGGTAATTATCCTCCGAGTTTATGGCAGACGACCCAATTGTTAACGGGTTACCAAATTCGCATGTTCTAAATTTGCATGGTCTAAAAGTATAACGTGGGAACGCGAACTCTTTGGAGTAATTTAGATTCTGGTCATATATTAGATTGCATGCACACGTGGTATATACTCGCGCAGCTTCACATATATGGCACGTAACGTGAGCATCGAAAACTATATATCCATTTGCCGTACCTTGGCTTATCACTGGTACACCTTGGTACGGCTGTTACACGCCCAATCTAGCGACCAGGTTCACCGTTCACGTCAGCCCTATACTTTTTTTTATCCAAGTCAGCCCAATAATTCGCATTATCTGAATCATCATGATAATTTCAGTAAGTTCTAATTTATCGAAACTAGCCATTTTGAAGTTTTAAATGTGTCTTTATTGTATTTGTATAACTACTAAGTTACGGTGGTCGCACATGGACTATGTTCGACTGTTGTCACTTGAACCCACGCGATATTGCGGAAATCTCACCTGCGATCAAGATTCACTTTCGATTTCGTCAGTCATTTCCAAAAGTGTGATGTTCATTCTCAAAATTTAACTATTGCGCATTTATCTACCCGTATTAAAACACAATAGCAATATTACCAAACATATTTACAAACAATTTGCTTGCGAAAATGATTAATTCCGATATCACAGGCGAGTATATTAGTCGACAAAACATACCGTTTCGTCTTTCGCGCATATGAACTTTCATTGAAATCCATCATGTCTATATTGTCTGTTTTATTCCATTTCTTCTAGTTTAAACAATATCTAATTTCAAATTAAATTCAACAATTCAATCTAATTTAAATCAAATTTCAAATAAAATTCATTTTAATTTAAAAATGGCAGTGGCGAATCGCTACTTAGTCTTAGTTTTTAATTTTATCATTAATTTTGAGGCCCCCACCCACCTTTTCGTACGCCGTATTCCATGCCATGTTATGAGGTACGCCGTATTCCGGCCCTCTATTAGAAGATATTCGGCATTCCAAAAATACCGGTATTCGTACGCCGACCTTCCAAAAATGATCATAATCTCATATATATTTTGAAGACCTCTGTCTGTATGTATGTTTGTTTGTCTGTCTGTCTGTCTGTCTGTCATTAATACAAATCTACGATTCTTGACCGATCGGGACGAAACTTGGTACGTGAGTGTAGTTTGACCAGGCGGTCGTCGTTGTCGTATTGGCGAGCCCGTGCGGCGCCCGCTTCGCGCATGCGCAGACGAGATCTCGGAAACGGGTGGAGCTATCGACTTGAAATTTGCTATGTGAATGTATCTTGCCCCGGATGCGAATTTTATCGGGTCGCCGAGCCCGTGCGACACCAGCTTCGCGCATGCGCAGACGATATCTCGGAAACGGGTGGAGCTATCGATTTTGAAATTTGGTATGTGAATGTATCTTGCCCCGGATACGAATTTTATCGGGTCGCCGAGCCCGTGCGACGCCAGCTTCGCGCATGCGCAGACCAGATCTCGAAAACGGGTAGAGCGATCGACTTGAAATTTGGTTTTTGAATAGCCCGGATGAATAGCCCGGACAACGTCGGGCTCATCGGCTAGTCTCATATATATTTTGAAGACCTCTGTCTGTATGTATGTTTGTTTGTTTGTCTGTCTGTCTGTCATTTATACAAATCTACGATTCTCGACCGATCGGGACGAAACTTGGTACGTGTGTGTAGTTTGACCAGGCGGTGAACGTTGTCGTATTGGCGAGCCCGTGCGGCGCCCGCTTAGCGCATGCGCAGACGAGATCTCGGAAACGGGTGGAGCTATCGACTTGATATTTGGTATGTGAATGTATCTTGCCCCGGATGCGAATGTTATCGGGTCGCCGAGCCCGTGCGACGCCAGCTTCGCGCATGCGCAGACGAGATCTCGGCAACGGGTGGAGCTATCGACTTGAAATTTGGTATGTGAATGTGTCTTGCCCCGGATACGAATTTTATCGGGTCGCCGAGCCCGTGCGACGCCAGCTTCGCGCATGCGCAGACCAGATCTCGGAAACGGGTGGAGCTATCGACTTGAAATTTGGTTTTTGAATAGCCCGGACAACGTCGGGCTCATCGGCTAGTCTCATATATATTTTGAAGACCTCTGTCTGTTTGTTTGTATGTTTGTATGTTTGTCATTAATACAAATCTACGATTCTCGACCGATCGGGACGAAACTTTGTGCGTGTGTGTAGTTTGACCAGGCGGTGGACGTTGTCGTATTGGCGAGCCCGTGCGACGCCCGTGCAGCGCATGCGCAGACGAGATCTCGGAAACGGGTGGAGCTATCGACTTGAAATTTGGTATGTGAATGTATCTTGCCCCGAATACGAATTTTATCGGGTCGCCGAGCCCGTGCGACGCCAGCTTCGCGCATGCGCAGACGAGATATCGGAAACGGGTGGAGCTATCGACTTGAAATTTGGTATGTGAATGTATCTTGCCCCGGATACGAATTTTATCGGGTCGCCGATCTCGTGCGACACAAGCTTCGCGCATGCGCAGACCAGATCTCGGAAACGGGTGGAGCTATCGACTTGAAATTTGGTATGTGAATGTATCTTGCCCCGGATACGAATTTTATCGGGTCGCCGAGACCGTGCGACGCCAGCGTCGCGCATGCGCAGACCAGATCTCGGAAACGGGTAGAGCTATCGACTTGAAATTTGTTTTTTGAATAGCCCGGACAACGTCGGGCTCATCGGCTAGTCTATTATATTTGCCTTCAAATACCTGTAGTGATTCTTACTTATTAGTGACTTCAATGTGTCAATTTGGCTAAGAAAAGATACAAAATTTAACAATTCAAATTGTAATATAAATATACTCACAAACTTTACATGTATACGCTGAAGAGCGGCATTACAACATAACCAAAGTGTGTTGTAGGAAAAGGCTGACAGTCCTTTCAAATCTTCATGGGTCTCATCCCCAAATTCCAAACTTCCCTCTTTTAACATATCTCTATATCAGTCACGACGATTATTATATAATTATTATATATAACATAAACTGATATATTATTATACAATTATTATATATAGCAATATACATGAATCAGTGTTATGATAATAACTAATATAAGTATATTGTTGAACTTATTATTTAAACATTTCCCTGCACTTTATACGACTCATTATATATATATATTATATATATATATATATATATATATATATATTATATATATATATATATATATATATATATATATATATATATCTATTATATATTTTGGAAGATCTGTGTGTGTGTGGGGGGGTGTGTGTGTGTGTGTCTGTGTGTGTGTTCGCGATGAAACTTGGTATGTGGGGGTATTTTCGGCCGGGGGGTGGCATGGGCCTATTAATTTGTCCGTGCGACGTGACCTTGACCTTGAAATCGGGTAATTTCAAGGTAAAACGCCCGAATATCACGGGATTTCGATGAAACTTGGTATGTGGGGCTACATAAGGCCGGGAAGTGGCATAAACCTATTAATTTGCCCGTGCGATGTGACCTTGACCTTGAAATCGGGTCATTTCAAGGTCAAACGCCCGAATATCACGGGATTTCGATGAAACTTGGTATGTGGGGTACTTTCGTATGGGGAGTCTCATAAGCATATTCATTTGCCCGTGCGACGTGACCTTAACCTTGAAATATGGTCAATTCAAGGTCATATCGCCAATTTTGATGGGATTTAGACGAAATTTGATACGTGGGGTTACTTTTGTCCACTGAGTGTTTTGGACGGGTCGATTCGTGACCCCGACCTGACCTTGACCTTCAAAATGATCAATTCAAGGTCAAATCGGGTAAAACCGGATGGATTTCGACGGGCACGTTTGTCGGGTACTTTTGTCCGGGCAGTGTTTGGACCCCACTTGACCTTGACCTTCAAAATGGACAATTCAAGGTCAAAGCCCGGACGAAGTCGGGTCACCTTCTAGTATATATATATATAGGAAGTTCTTATCAATATGATAACACCAATTAAAGACCCATCAAGACCAGACCCATACGGCTAAAGATATCAACATATATATATATAGCTATATATATATATAATATATATATTATCTTTCGTCTCCTTATTGTTACTGATACCCCCTCCAAAATAATTATTTTAATTAATAATACATGTATTATAAGCATCATTTCTTTAAAACTGATTCTATTATTGCTGAGTACCAGCCTTGTTGTTGAATCCCGAATACCGGTTAAAATGGGCATATGAATCCCGAATTCCAGTTAACAGAGGGGAATGAATCCCGTGAACCGCCTGAAATTGGTCAGAGTCCCGCCGCTGTGCGTTCCAAAGGGAAACGTCTCTTATATATATAGTCTTAAATTCATCGTCTGCGTCGGATCAGAATTAACATTAGTTTATTCATAGACCACAATGGGGTGAATGATATCAACGTACAAGTTTTTGTTCAGTTATCGCATGTCGATTAACCATTTCTATACTAAATGGATTCTCCTACTCAGTTATAAAAGTATACATTGGAATGGTCTATTATTTATCTGGAGGGGATTTCAGGAACAATAAGCATGCAGACGAAATATAATATAAATACAGAAGGAGTCGTATTTATATTGCAGGGAAATGTTCAGATAATAAGTTCAACAAACGTCCTATGAGTGGGGCATATATTCGTCAATGAGTATTTACAGTATAGAAAGTGTTAAAGGTACTCAATCCGATTTAACGTTTCTAAATTACTATTTCTTTGGCTTCTAAACTTTCTAAAAACAAGTGGTAATACGACCAAATTTCCTGAGTACTCAAGTGATATTTCGTTGAACAAAATGTTGATGATAAATGACACGTTTTGGGGAATTTGATACCATAGTTGACAGTGGTTAGCATTGTTTTGTTGCAATTAATCGATTCTGATAACTAAAGTGTATTTTGAAGAAATGTTGTTGTTGTTGTTGTTGTTGTTGTTGTGTCTTGATGATATTGTTGAAACATTAATGTTGTTGTCTGTCGCCCCATGCACTGGAAGTAAGAAAGGACAGGAGCAAACAATTCAGAGAGCATCTAGATCATACCACTAATCTCTACTCTGGCTACGCATGTAGTGTAGAGATCATATTCCACTCGTTCAAAGCGTGGGAACTTTTGGATGTTCTGACCTATACATGTAATCTGACAGTGACACATTGAAGAAACAACGCAGGGAATATATTTCTTTGTTAATATTTGTTCCTTAATCTCTTTCGCAGTCAGAGTTTACCCAGCTCGAGATCGCATGATTTTTGTGACTTTTGTGATTCGATATATCGCAATAAACATTGAATTATTTCATGTGAGAAATTCCTTGATTGTAATCGATGTAAATGAATATCCGCTCAATGAAATCACGGAGATCATGCGATATCGAGCTGGGACCTCCAGCTATACAGTGAAATACATGTAAAATAACTAAGAAATATATTACCTTCACTGTTCTTCAATGTTACAATCTTCCCTGTCATAACATAAAAAAGATCCCATTTTTTGAACTTGTGGAGTATGATATATCTTAGCGTAGTCAGAGTAATGATACATGGCATGATCTAACTTAGTTATCAGTGCAAGCGGCGATAGTGTCATCGATTTCTTGAATATTTGCGTATAAAATTGCATGAAGGTAAGTCGTTGGTGGGGATGGGGGGGTTCCACTGAAAAAAAACATATTTTCATCCGATTTTTGGACACCCACCCGATGTCGCATTAATTGTTTTTCCTTCAAATCATTTGTTATATTTCTGATAACAACTGGTTTCGTTTATTTTCAGATCAATTCTGGCTTGACGGAGACGCCGAGGGCTCAAACGATAATTTCGTTTCGATTTATGACCAAAGTTTTGATATCCCGATCCATGCATGGTGCGGCGGTAAGACACCGAAAAATAACGAGAAATGTCTGGGAATCTCCGTTGGTGGCACCGCATCTAGTGTGTGCTTTCTTGCCTTCAAATGTCAAGATAAAAAACACTACATATGCGAAGCGCCACTTCAATGATTCTTGAAAGGAACTTCACAATTATGCAAATTTAGAAATCTTCCATATCGGAAAAACTCCACTGGCTAAGATCCTAGATACAGGAGGAATAACTCTAAATTCACACAACGTTAGAATAACGTTGCGTTACTATTTGGGGAAAAGCAATCAGAATTTACTAACATACACCACGATGTACCAAAAATGCTTTATGGCGCGTTCACATGGGAGCAAGAAAATATCAGGTACGTCCCATGTGACTTACTTGACCTATGAAACTATAATACGGGTAAATATCCAATGGAGACAATGCACTGCTCTTTAATCACCAGAGTGTGATCTGTGTTCACCTTGCTTGGTGGTCATTGGTTTCCGTTAAATAATCTCTAATGGAAATGCTCGTTACTGTTCACGCGCTCGGGTTATTATCCATAAATAGTATCGTCTGTTTCAACAACTGACTTCGTAATTCCATTTTAGATGGGTTGTCAGAATCGCCTATTTGACCGCAGTTGGGAATGAGACACCCGAGTCCCATGTCCAACACCCTATGTGTTCGGTAGCCAGACACACCACATGAACCAAACCAAATCCACAACTCTATAAACTGTATACGGGGTATCGATGGGGTGGGGTCATTCGATTTGCAAAAAAAAAACATAATCACTTTGCCACCCCACATATGCACGTATACCATTAAATTGTAACATAGGAGTGCACCTATTTCCAAAATAACGTTGAGACGTGCCATTTTGGAATGGGTGTGCATGGTGTTTCACACCACCACGACTTCGGTAAAATGTTCAAAAATTGGAAATTTGGTAATGCTATGAAAAACCAATATGGACTATATGTTGTTTACCCGAAGAAATTTACTTGAACCAGCATGAAAACAATGCTCTGATTGTGCTGAACCATCACCATCTAAACCGCCGCGTTCGCACGAGTGTAATGTTTTCAATTCATTTATTTCTCATTTCTTTAACAAAGGCATTGAGATATATATATTAAGTATATACAGATATGTACATATTTACATGTGGTCAACGTGTGGCAGCAAAAACAATATCAGGGTACATTTGTGCCTGATATTTTCTTCCAGATATTTTCTTGCAGTTACATGTGAACATGCCACAATAGAGTAGCGATAATAAAAAAAATTCAGTAAGTTGTTTTAGATCGACGATGTGACGTAGATCTGATTATGAGAGTTCATGACATTGCTTTTAATTCATTATTTTTTTTATTTTATTAATTTTATAAACATGAATTCGAAACAAAATCAAATTAGCCTATAATGCAGATTAGAGCACCTTGCTCAAGCAGTGGCGATATTTCTTTAATAAATAAAATTTATACTGAATATTATATTTTTTGTATTGATATGTTCTGGCAGTTTTCCATGGAGAACATATTTCCACAAGCAGTCAGATGTTGGGTTCTTGCGTGCCGAGGTATCCCGATTCGCCTCGGGAATTTTCGGGGGATCTTAGCGAGGAAAGTAATCTAACCTTGCATTTCACAATCTTTTTAGGCCATTTTTGTTTTTATAAAATATAAAATTTGCAATCAACACACGAGCCAGACTATAAAATAAAATAAATTCTTCCTTACTTTCACTCTCTTTACTTCAAGTTTTCGGCCCAATCTGGACCTTCATCAGGAAAAATCAAATTTAGTGAATTTATGCTAATCTGGCAAGGTGTCGTTGTGTTCCGAAATTAGATGTTTCCTGATGAAGGTCCGGGTCGGGCCGAAAGCTTGAAGTAAAGAGAGCGAAAGTAATGATACGTTCGTCGATACAACTGTCACTTCTTTGGAGATGGATTGTGCTGAAAACCTTTTCTGATTGGCTGTAATTTGGGATTAACCTCCCAGAAATTCCATTGTTCACTAATCAGAAGGAGCCTTACTCATCGAACAGTTTCAGCGGTAGCATACTTTGCTATTATTTTAACATACTCGCCGAATGCTTTCTTTCGCGTTTATTATTGGCCCATTTCACCATTTTCGTTTAAAATTGATATGTATTACATTAAATTGAATATTTTTTTGTCTCCCTTCATGATTTTTTTCGTGGATAAAATGAAAAAAATTGAAATTCAAAACCAAATTTAATTTATATTTTATTCCGTCCTCCTAGGCTCCTACTCTATATTTTAAAATAATTATCCGTAAAACAAAACAAAAAAGTGGCCTTAAAGGCACGGGTGGCGTTCGTTGCAGAAATATTCATGTTTGTTCAAATCGCCAACAACAGAAGGAATATTAAAATATATATAGTTTTTGTTCATATGCCAAACATATTCAGCGCGTAAATAGTATTTTGTCGTCAAGACGTACGATGGAGTTTTGCTTCTGTTTACATAACAGCGCAATTCTATTGGTCAAAATGATATAAACGCTCTTTATTATTTCCATATCAGGAATACAGTAACAAATAACCGTATAACGCTCTTTATGGTTACCATATTCGGATCTAAACAAAGCCAGGTTCTGTAACGTTTTTTGCTTTGTTTACATAACAAAGGAAAACATTTCACAATAATATACTGTTTATGCCATATTTATGATTGGTATAAGAACAAAGTCTGTCTATATTTTACTATTATTTCTGTTTATGGCGGTTTTTGACGGAGGTCAATATTTTAACAGCATACCCAGAGCCAACGCCGCCCGTATCTTTAAAAAGCTGACGATAATTTTATGAAATTTACGTCTCTGGTATTCCATTCATATTTCTAGAACGACGAGGCTATCACAAGATGACGTATTAAAAGTGTTTCCAAATATGGAGCGCATGCTTTTTGGTATAGTACATTTTGTGAGCATCGTAGTATTTTTAGTACAGTTATATATAAAACTACACGATGCGAACAAATAATCTATACTTATATAAAACACAAGGGTTTGTTTCTGTGTGGGTATGTGGGTGTATTTGTCTAAGTATATCACGCTTTTTGGCGCGTTTAAAAATATATCGCCCTCAACATGTCCGATTGCCCCCAAATAGTGACTAATCTTAGAATCCCGCCCGTTGCTCTTCTATAACGACGTTCATTCAAAAGACGTACTACATGTAAACGAGGAGCCCGCGTGGGCGTTCCTGTAAACACCTGAATGTGATTTATCACATGCATGACATGTCCGCGATTAAGAGATTATGCGATCGTTTAAAATATTATTTACATTCATTTTGTAAAAGCGCGACAAATCTAAATGCTCTGGAAAACTAGGCTGTTTGTATTTATATTTATCTCGTTGTTTGACATTTAACGGACCTCTGATATATTATTTGTTTGATATCATCATGCTTGGGGAAAGGCTGCCCTCTATGCCAATTTTAAGCTTCCACTTGACCTAATCCGAAGACACAAATTAATCCCGCCCACGATTCTTGGCGTAATGTCCGTTATATAGAAGAGCAACGGGGCGGTACTCGGCTTTTCTGTACATACCCATGGGAATATGATACCACCAAAGGTAATTATTTCCCTCGTCATAACAAATCCACCCACAAACTTTAACCAGGTTAATTCGAGAATAAAATATAAAGAAAATTTCTGCCCTACTTATTCAGCTTTACACTTTAGGCTTAACCATCTCAGTGCCAGAAACCTACGTACGTCACTAATGTAATCTGAAACCGTCGCTTCGGCCGTTCGGTTAGCTGATATCTGGAATTCATGCAGTGAACGAGCTAGATATATTGTTGCAGAAATTGTTGTACTTTCGAGTAAAAATGATTATGTGCACTTTATGAATACCCATTGAATGGTTGAGGTGTGTTTGATGTTAAAATTTCGGGGCATCATCGATACCTATTTTTCCTTGTGAATTCCAGTTATAAATATGATTTTTATGTAACTATTACTTATATTTTAGTGTGCATTGTGAATTTCCGCAGCAAATGTGCTAGTTTTTCCCGTCAGACAAGCATTTATATATGTGTTAAACAAATTTAAAAGCACAACCTCTTTGGGTTAGAGATTACATTTGTGACGTAATTTCCTGGCCCGGCATTTATAGTGAATTATTGGAGCTTTGTTTATTTCCAAAACAAAACTTTTTCTGAGATGTATGTACATGAATGGTAACAGATTATTCAACAAAAACATCTTAAGAGAATGCGATTTGGTAGAGAAGTCATGGTCATGGGTTATATCGTCGCCTTATAGTACAAATGACGTAAGTTGATTTTGGTCATTTTTCAGACAAAAAACTTATTTATGTTGACCCTTTCTATACTAAATTGATTCTCCCAGTCAATTAAAAAGTGTACATCGGAATGGTCTGTTATTGATTTGGAGTATAACATTCCCAGGTTTTCCTTTCACTAAGTCACAATTCTCAGACATCATGATGATATCTACTCGATATGACAAACACACGGTAGACATAACGGGTATTTATTTAAACATATTTATTTGTCTAAATTCAATAACACATAGGAAATGATACATACATTTAGACAATATAATTCAAGGACAAGTGCTGACTCACTTATGAGTACCTCCTCTCCCGGATAACGATTACAACACACAGCCACGGAGGATACATGTTTCAAATATGTTACTCTGTCTCTGGCTATTGGATTATTTAATTCCTGCGCAGAGGTGCCAACTGCATTGCTTCTATGACGAAGTGTCAACATTTGCCTCACTGCTTATAAGCATAAATATTATTTGTTCAGGTATGTATCCAAATGCTAAAACTTTTGATACATTTGCCGTAATTATAACTATCGTGATTGATTATATTGACCATCTCATTGAATTGTATAGGTAATAGTAGCCTGTGCTTAACTCCATCAGTTCGGGTTCGTTTCACATTGCAAAATTGCTAGAAACACCAAGTTATAGCAAGATACATTTGTTTAGGAATTGAAATGGATTGAGACCAATGAAATAACAAGTGTAATGTCTCCAATGCAGATTAGTCGACTTTACGCATCAACCACATTTAAACTAATAAGGACGAAACATAGAATTTTCTATTTTCACTGCCATCATAAACCATTGTAAACAGTTCTGGCCCTAATGAGATTGCATTCTGTCAGTAATACTTCCACTGGCTTAACTCCTTTATATCTGTTCATTTCATATTAAAATATGACTAGAAACCGAAAGTGAGTTTTCGATAATACATCATACTACGTTTTTTTTTTAAATGTTTAGGGATTGGAAGTAGCTGAAAATAAATGAACAACAAATTGCACTGCCCAAATAATCGTAGGACATGAATAATAGGAAAGCAAACAACAATTTATCGTCAGTTCCAAAAAGTATAAATGGATATAAAAGATGAGAGAAAATATGTCTATTTTCAATTCAGGTCACCATTTTAGCAGCCATCTTGCTATTGAAAAACCAGTTTCTCCTGTAAAATGTAGCACAATGTAATATCATCCCAATAATGTATACATTTGTATACATTCTATAAAATATTTTCTCCAACAAAATGGATTAAACTGACTTAGTTCATATTTTTGCAACACGTCGGCCATGTTGGACGCCATGTTGGATTATCGGAAATGCTCAAGGGTGTGAACTCCACACTCACCAGAAATTGAATCACATGCCATCCAGAATCACAATCCGCTGAGAGAAAAACTTTAACAGAGAATTTTTACTTACCCCTAAAATTGGCGAGATGTTCCCGATTTCTGATCATCTGAATGTCTTACATGACTCCCATATTTTTTCCAAGATTTTTGTCAGATGACAACAAACTTGGACGGTTCTGTTAGGATACAACTGTCCAATTTAGAATCATTATCCATAGGGAATACGTACACCAGTTCAATGTCAGAGATCTGTATGTGATCCAAATAGTCCTGGCGCGAAAAGGGTTACTCCTGAGTTATCCAACGCTGGCGTCAGATGTGGGGTGCGATCCCGCCCATCTGCACGAGTTCTTGGGAAATGTTCCATCACTTTGCCTCGGTACGAAAGTTGATTGAATTTCAAACTTGACCTTTTATTTTGACGATTTTGTAAGGGTTAATCCTGATCCAGCGTTGGCTAAGACGGGGGTGCCATCGATCCCGCCAATCTGCATGAGTTCTGGGGAATTATTCCAGAATCGCTTTGCCTCGGTACGAAAGTTAATCGAAAGATGATCGAACTTGACCTTTATTTTGGCGATTTCGTAAGGGTTACTAACATCCAAGGACATATTGACCACACAGTTAGTTTAAACAGTTTATTCTCCAACACAATTCATTACATGTTAATTTACAAATGTTATATACATGTATACATAATAAATAAATTTCACTCTGTTCCATTTGCATATAATTATTTATATATGTATAGATATATGTATTTGGTTGGAAAAGGAACGACAGTAAGCGTGAGCTTTTTGTATTCGTCCCCGTACCAAGCGAAGCCCACACAGTACACGTGTAATTCAATAATTATAAATCGTTTATCATAATAGTATTATGTGGGCGCGACAGTAGTTGTATAATTATTGTAGTTGGGTGGAAATAAAACAGTTAAAACATATTTAGCGTAGGGCAGAACAGAAGAAAAGCAGTGCGTGGTTGTGCGTTATGTGCATTTGGGCAGAATGTCATAAACCCTCGAATGATCCCGGCCGTTTGCTAACAGATATGCATGCGGAGTATTATAGTTGTAGTGCGACTACACGCCTGGTATATGAGGTTCAGATGCGGCTTCTATTATGCTAATGTTCGTCATTCACTGAATCTTTCTGTGTCCAGTATACATGAATTTTTGAAACGATTTAAATATGCGGCTGTTGTAGTTTTGTTTAGGTTGTCATCTCCATCAAGAAACAAGGTGTCAGTTAGTAGATTAGTAGATCAATTATATCTAACATATCTTCTTTTCGCCGAGACCCCATTGTTTGTTTGGGAAATAAACAAACACAACATACATAGGAAGCCCACAGAGGGCACATCGAATTTATTGTGCTTGATGTAAACAGTAAGTAAAGTCGTTTCATTCCTTGGACTACGGATACTGGTAGCATACCCATAAAGTCTCCCCCAACATCACTGATATTCCGTCCACGTGTATCATATAACATTGACACAATCTGCCAAAAAACATCCAGCAATACTGCTGAAAAAACACACCGATAGCTTCAGCTATCATGCTTAGCAATACCGCTTATACCGGGCACACACCCTGCATGCATATAAAGCACATCATCAAGAATCTGGGATAGTGATCCCGCCAAGCTTCAAGCAGTACTTAAAGATACAAGAATAATTTAACACATATCGTGAACATATGATGAAGCTCTGTTGATCGATACCGATCAAGAACACACGGGCTCTAAAATTTTCATACTCCGACTGATAATAATCACCGTTAAAACCGCGACACCAATTATGGAGGAACACACTCATATGAATTAATCGTGAAACCCGCAGCCCATACATACGCCACCACCAATATCCGCAGTCGAGGACGAAACAACTTGAAAAAGAAAGAAAAAACATTTAATATATATATACATATAGACATGAATGCACATCATAATTATAACACTGACAATGATCTCAAATAGTATGTCATGCATATACTATACTATAATACTCGGAGGCTTCGTGTGCATGTTATCGTCGTTTAAAATTCAATATTTTTGCAAAAACGAGTTACTTAGAAATTGTTAGCAAAAGTTTCTATATGTTTCATATGCGTCTCCTTTGCATGTATATGTGTACTGATTTACAAATAATGCTTAAGCTTATATATATATGCTTAAAATAAACAACCGATCGCTGTGTCTCTACAGGTGCGAATGACCCTGGACCAATCAGCACGGATTGACCTTACCTCACACAATTCGTGCTGAGTACCGAACTACGCGCAATCATGCGCTACAATCTATAACAGCTTGATTGCCCAATCAAACATTAACCCCTCGGAGAAATCAGTTCCATTCTAATTCGTCCCTCAAACGAATAGAACTATATTTCTCCGGGACCCCAATGTTTGTTTGGGAAATAAACAAACACAACATACATAGGAAGCCCACAGAGGGGACAGCGAAATGCCCCAAAGGAAAGTGCTTGTTACAAAATCTAATTGATTTAAATATTTAGAGGCCCAAATTCATAGAAACGCCCATCAAACTTTCCAATGATTCGTGCACAAACGACGAAAAATGAATTCATGAGAACTTTCGTCAATATTGGAAAGAGTAAGATACTCCTCAAGGTTCTTCGCAGGACATAGCTCAGTCCCAGTTCGCCCAATAAAGATCCACGAACCATCACGATAAACATCCGTTTTCGATTTTTCAACGAAGAGAGACAAATGTGTCGTAGTTATTTCAATATCATTTCGTTTTATATTTAGCACTTCGCACGATCTCAGAAAACCAGAAAACCCCAAAAGTACCATACTGAGCAAGCGCATATCTTTCAACGAAGATCGATCACATTGACGATAGAAAACCTTTATTATGGTCTATAGATACAGGCTCTTTCTTAATACTGGGTCTTGACAATCTCCGCTTCACGGCTTCCAAAACATTCTGAACCAACGAATTGTCAGTCGGAGACATTAAACCAATTAATCGGTGGACATATTGGATGCCATAATAAGCCGAAATAACAGGCGATACTGTTTTTGCTTCTTGTATAATAGTTATAAGATAAATCGCACAAGATAGAGGAGTCGCCGGAAGAATCTGCGCAACTCCATGAAAACATGCCCATTAAACCAGCGTTTAAAGGCATAAAAGTATATTCGGTTAGTCGAAGATGCACGAGCATCGCATAACAATTCTGGAAGCGTACAGGCAAGTTGTCTAAGGTCCTGGGGCAATTTTTCTATTTCCGATCCAAAAATATCTACAAACACACCTGAAAAAAAATATATATTAATATATACGAAAACATTATATCATGATAAAATGTTAAACGTGAGTGAAATCAACTCTCAAAGCTATCATATTAAACGGCAGATCTTTTTTTCCAAATAGACCTCCATCCACTCTACTGGGAGTGAAGCACGATTTTGTTGCCTGCCAACGCAAAACTCCTTTCACGAACCAATTAAAACTGAAATGTCCAACGCAAATTAAAGGCCAAAAATATGCTGAAGGCCATTCTGGCACAATAAGTGTACCCTTTGCATGACAGTTTTCAAAGTGACTTATAGTTCTGCCTATCAAAGAAATTGGTTGAACCAACCAATTAATATCACAATTCCATTGGGCTGTGAAAGCATCAACATTATCAGAACCAGGATTCCAGAAACGAGAATAAAACCTGGAACATTTTGTGTTGTAAAAAGAAGCGAAACAATCTACTATGTGAGGTCCCCATTTAGAATCGAAAATTTTAAAAAGATATTCCGAGACGGCCCAATCATCCAGATCTACTATTTTAGATAAATAGTCCGCCCTTTCATTCTCGTTCCTGGGTATCCACTCCATATTCAAAAATATACGATACTTTAAACATAATGAAAATATGGCTTAAGCTACTTTCTGAATATGAGGCTTCATGCTGCCTTTGTCAACAATGCTGACAACAATGAAACTCGATACAAATTGGCAACTTGAAGTGGTATAGCATTTGCTGGTGGAGAATTTAAACTCACTTCTTATAATATTATAATTGGTCCTGCGCCTTATATTTATGAAGAAACGAATCTACACAAGAGTCCGCACACTTCGAGATCGAATTTGATGATAACAAGCCTGGTAACGGAGAATCACAAGCCTTTTTCATCGGGTCGATTGCTGTCACCTATTTTCGACTCAACAATTCTTTCAACAATTACAATATTATGGCAGATAAACGTCAGGCTCCCATGAGTTCAACGTCTAGTGCAGACGAGAGCATGTCTAACGAACAATCAAAAGGGGAAAAACCTTTTAAAAAGTGCCGATAGTTCCTCCTAAAAAACAGAAAACAGTGGCCAATGGTCAACAATCGACCATAAATTTCGGTCTGGATAAAACCAAAACCAACGACAATCAGCTAGAGAAAATACTTACAGAAATAAATACAATGAACTCCAAATTAGAAGCTTTGGTCACTAAAGACCACCTAAATCAGCAGTTGAAACCCTTAGTGAAAACAGAAGATCTTGGTAAGACTTTAGAAAAAATGAAGGATGACTATGTGAAAAAAGTTGAATGTGTAAAAGAGGAATTCACAGGAAAGATCTTTGAAGTAGAAAAGAAAATAGACTACATGGATAAGAAAATAGACAAATTACATGTTGACTCTATGGAAAAAGATGAAGCTATAAACAAACTAACACAGGAAAATAAGCAACTAAATGAGAAATTGAACAGTCTAGAACAACAAAGCAGAAAGGACAGTATTATAATTTATGGAATTAGGAATGATAAAAGAGGAGAAACAGCAGATGAATGTGAAACTGAAGTAGTGAAAGTTATACAAAACAAACTTAATCTTAAATTAACTAAAGAGGATATTAGTATTGCTCACATATTGGGGGTATATTCTGATAAACAGACCAGACCAAGGGGCATCATTTGCCAATTTACCACCAGAAGATCAAAGAATCTTGTAGTTCAGCAAAGAAGACTACTTAAAGGTCAAAGTATTGTCATCAAGGAAGACCTCATAGACATAAACAGTAAATTGATCAAAGTGGCCAAAGAAACAGATGGAATAGATGACTCGTGGAGCCACAATGGCAAAATCTTTGTGAAGTACACAAACAACAGCAAGAAACTTATCAAAACAGCCTCAGATATTTAAATATTGAAATTTTGGCAAACTAATAATAATGTACATTCCAAACTCTTATTTATGGACATATGATATAAATATGTAGTCTCAATAACAGTCTCAATGTAAATAATCATGCAAATATAACATAAATACCTCATCAGATTACAACTAACAAAAATAAAAATAAATGACCTAGTCACTTTACCTCACAAGGAACATTAAATTACCTCAAAATGTAAAAAGAAATTCAGATTTAGTGTTGTCACTTATATTGTTATACTTTGGTTTGAATACTAGCAAAGCAATAAGATGACACCAGTATAAAAAACAAAATATTTTCTCCATCACTTGTAACAAAACAAAATTTCGAATTCACTCCCATTGAACTTGTTTTCAAATTCAGATTTACTTATATTGTCAACTTTTAATTCTTTTTGCCTCATCAAGTCACTTTCTTGTTGATTGACAATAAGATTTTTTTGCGCACATGATAAACTGAATTGTGACCATTGAACCCCATTAAGTCACCTAACAGTTGATCATGCTATGCAATAATGTATAAATAAATTATTAATTAGTGTTGCCACATACATATACATATTTTCAAAATTGTCTACTAGCAAGGCAATAAGATGGCATCATTACATCACCAAAAATTTGCTCTGTCATTTGAAACATAACTAAATTCTGAATTTACTTTCATTGAACTTTCTTTCAAATGCAGATTCTCTTGTTATGTCAATTTTGGAATATTTAGCATCAATAAGTCAGTTATTAATTGTTTGACAATCCTATTACTAATAGGTTTGTTTCATTACTAAACACATACATACTGACTATTACTTAAAACAATGTTTATTACTACTTGAATGTTGCATGTATAACTTGCATAAGTCATGGGTAGAAACAAACTGAATTTTTTATGAAGTATGATAGCAATAGGTGGTCCTATTGCAAAATGCCCACACTTATTGTCTATAATTCTGTATAGATTTAATAAGATCTTAAGTTAAGTGTCAATTTTAATAATTATGTCAGCAGCAAGTAATTATTCACTTATATTAGCACCAAATGACTGTTTTTATGTCTCACACTCATAATAAACTGTATTGTGACCATTGATTCTCATTAATTATTTGTTTATTATGAATTATGGTAACAATATTGTATAACTAATTCTGATTTAGTATTGCCACATACATATACTTATTGTCTGAATCGTCTACTAGAAAAGCAATAAGATGACATCATTATAAAAAAAACCCACAAAATATGCTCTGTCACTTGTAACTTAACTGAAATATGAATTTACTTTCATTGAACTTTCTCTTTCAATCCAGAATTGTTGACTGAATTATGATAATAATAGGTGGTCCTATTACATATTGCCCCCACATATTATTGTCTATAATTCTGTATATTTTAAGTTAAAGCATCAATTTGACAATCATGGCTGTAGCAAATACATTATTCACTTGTAATAGAACTAAAAGACTTTTTAATATCGCACACATGAATTGAATTGTGGACCATTGAATCTTATTAAGTCACTTAATTGTTGGTTGTGAATCATGGTAACAATATGTATAACTGAATTCCGATCTATTAATTTCTATGCTTATATTCATTCTCTGAATGATCTATTAGTTAAGGAAAAATATGATATTAGTATAAAAAAAAAACATTTGCTATCATTGTAACAAAATTAAATTCTGAATTGACTTTCATTGAACTTATTCTCAAATTCTGATTATCTGGTAATGTTAATTTTGAAGAAGTTTAGCATCATTAGGTCATATTACTTGTTGATTAACAATCATATTAATAATATGTTGGTTTCATTAATAAATCCCTTACATATGGACTATTCTTGAAAAGTCAATGTCAGTTCAGACACTTTATTTACTGATTGCCAGTAAAATAAGTAGTGTGGACTCATTACAAATTAATCTGAAAGTTGCTCGAAAAGCTTATGATTCCAATGCTAAAGCATTCTAGCCCTGTGGCTATAAGATGGCATCATTACATCACCAAAAATTTGCTCTGCCATTTGAAACATAATTAAATTCTGAATTTACTTTCATTGAACTTTCTCTCAAATGCAGATTCTCTTATGTCAATTTTGAAATATTTAGCCTCAATAAGTCAGTTATTGATTGATAATCATATTATCAATAGGTTTGTTTCATTACTAAACCCCTACATACTGACCATTACTTAAAACAATGTTTATTACTGCATAAGTCATGGGTACAAACAAACTGAACGTTTGATGAAGTATGATAGCAATAGGTGTTCCTATTGCAAAATGCCCACACTTATTGTCTATAATTCTGTATATCTTTAATAAGTTCTTAAGTTAAGTGTCAATTTTAATAATTATGTCAGCAGCAAGTAATTATTCATTTGTATTAGCACCAAATGACTGTCTTTATGTCACACATATACTTATTGTCTGAATTGTCTACTAGAAAAGCAATAAGATGATATCATTATAAAAAAAACCCACAAAATATGCTCTGTCACTTGTAACTTAACTGAATTATGAATTGACTTTCATTGAACTTTCTCTTTCAATCCAGAATTGTTGACTGAATTATGATAATAATAGGTGGTCCTATTACATATTGCCCCAACATATTATTGTCTATAATTCTGTATATTTTAAGTTAATGCATCAATTTGACAATCATGGCTGTAGCAATTCAATTATTCACTTATACCAGGTGGGCCGTAAAAAGGTTGTGAGACGTGTGGGTCTTTTGTTTACATTTCCATTTTTTTACACCCACCCACCCTTTCTTGCATTTTTTGTCATAAAATTTTAGACACCAACCCCAAAACATCGACTCTTTATGTTGGTCCCCTCTGTAAAAACGACCAACCGCTCTATATTGGTCCCTTCTTTTGAAAGACCAAATTAAATGTTACTTCCTGTTAACAAACATGTGCAAAATTGAACTCTAAGCAATCAACAATGGTAGAATATTATGTGATTATATTGGTAAATTTATAACCCAGCCTATTCATCTGTGTGAGTACAGCTGGTGAGTAGATGAAAAATATGTTGAATCCCCTGGAATGACAACAAAAAATAACTAGGGCCAGTGTTAGGGCCTACAGTAGAATAAAAAATTACACAAAATTAAATTTATCTTTTTTCAGACATCAACCAGCATCAACTAGTAGGCCTAGAGCCTATGGTAATGCCAAAAAGGAAAATGTGCATATGAACCAGTGTACGAATTCACTTTTATGTATGCCTGCATGACCACCGACCCGACCTCGCATTACGACTTAGAACTAGGCCTAAAATAATGCTTAACCCTTTGAGTTTGAACGTTGCTGGTCAATTTAGTGCCAAATCCATATACACAGATGGGATTCGTTTGGACAATCAGAGCTGAACTTCGGTCAACTACTGGATGGAGTTCATGTGCAATAAGAAATTCACACACATTCTGTACATGATCTTTATGTGTGCCTTCAAACTAGACCACCTTGCATGCACATCATCTTATAAATATACAATAATTAAGTAAATTAATTTTCTTCTTTGATAATTTTCAAATTAGCCTGAATTAGACATTAAGTGTCATTTACATACTAGTATATGCAGGTAATTATGGGATATAATAATTACAATGTGAAAAAAACTGTAATGTGTCCTAGCCCCTCTTCACATCTATTTAAATAATATTTTTATACTTTTCAGAAGACTATCCAAGGAAGGTTATATTTTTGTTTCTTTCAATAAATGTTATTAAAACTTTATTTCATGTCTACTTATTTACTTATTGATGGTAGACAACAACACTGAAACAAATAATTTGACAATTCAAATAATTATTTGACAAAAGTATATTTAAAAATCAATTTAGTATACAAACACTGATACAAATATTTAGTTCATACATTACACTCATGCGTCAACTAACTGTATGAGTAAAGAGACTGTCATGAATTATAATAATTATTGTAATATTCTGTCATGAGTTGTTAGCTGATATTGTCAGACTGCATTAAGTTCACCCTACCCTAGAGTCCGGATGATAACTTTAGTAAATGTTTACTGAATGAAATTAAATTTGGTATGTAGGTTTACTAGCACTAAAGACAGGTATTTATGCGCAAACAACGGTCGTATCAAACCGATGCTTAGAGGCGGACATGAGGTCTACCGACCTTTTATTCGAATTAGAATTCTGTTAATATCTTGTTTCCGGATGATAACATTAGTTTGTTGTGACCATATGTGAATCAAATTTAGTATGATAGTTTAATAGCCCAAACTACAGGTCAGGGTCGAATATGGGTTTGCTCTGCCCAGTTTTCTTTAGAGTTATGGCCTTTTTACGACTTAGAATCCTGTTAATCTCTGTTTACGGATGATAACTTTATCTGAATCAAATTTGGCATATGATTTCATCAGCTCTAAATACACATAAAGTTCGAATATGGGTAAGATCCACCCATTTTATTCTGAAATTTAGTGTCGGATTTAGGGTCTTTGTTATTTTTTTCTCAGAAAAGATGATGCCCCAAATGAAGACACTTTTTCAGGGACACTGTGGCAGGACGGCCTTTTATCTAGTCAAATGTACACTTGTATCTAGTAAGGATGTTTTCAGAACAACAATTTACATAATTACTCATGTAGTGATAAGCTGCATGTACGTCCATCACTAACATTTTTCTAATCTAAAAATCAATGGTCTTTATTCGTCCGACCTTCCGTCCTCCCGTTAAATGGAATTGATGCGCATTTCTTCTGACGTCGCGGTGCTTCTGACGTACAGCTTGACCGGGGTGGCTTATATGCCGTGAACAATGTATGTGCCTTGTTGTTATTATAATACAATAATTCTTCTCTTTGTTACATAATATTGTATTGTATTGTATTGCTTTGGTATTGTATATTTAATGTTACATTGTATTCTGGGAAGAATTAGCCATTTGTATAACCATTTACTGAACTCCATTTAGTTTCGAATTGCATATTTCTTATAGATTCGTAATGAATAGAAGAAGAAAAAAAAAATATATATATACATTTCCACACATGTATATAAGTATACACAAAGACCAGTAACAAGAACGCATGTTTTCAAATGACCTGATTCTAATCTCAACCACAGTGTAGTCCCCAGTCAATCAAAATTCGTACATACTATACTTAGTATAAAATCACTTGCAGATTTAGTATGGAATTTTGTTTGAATACAATGGACCAAATGAATGGAATGCTTCCCACCAGCAAATACTCACATTTATGCTATGTATTTTTATGTTATGTATATATTAGAAATATTAGAAAGAGGCGTGAATGGGTATCCAAACTATCAGTGTTATATTTTGTTCAATTCAATTAACTGGCATGCACAAAAAAGACATCGTTTTATACCTTTGGGCTATAGATGTGACACAAAAAAAACTAAATAGTGAATACTATGACCGGTGAAATAAACCTCGGTGAACTCCAGGCAAATAAAAAATATGACTTTACAAACATTAATGATAGAGATGACTGTGAATCGGACATCAACCCACACGAGCTTATTGATCATTCATGTAACTATTACGCACCCTCAGAATATCGGAATAAATTAACAAAATCGCATAAAAGCACCTCATTTATGTGCCTTAATTGTAGAAGCATGAATGCTAATTGGGATAACTTAAGAAATTTGTATGTGATATGCAAAATGAAAATAATTCTTTCGACATAATCGCACTATCCGGAATTTTCAGGATAAAAGAAACCTATTCATTACCCGGTTATCAGCCGTTTGAATATTCAACGCGCCCAGAAAAAGACGATGGAAGGGGAGGGGTTGGGCTATTCATAAAAAATGACCTAACATTCCAACACAGACCTGACTTATCGGTATTTATTCCTCACGTAATTGAAACGTTGTTTGTTGAAATAAACCCAAATCAAAGAAATGCATATGTTATAGGATCAATATACCGACCCAACACAGCTCCTATGGCAAATATCGATGAATTCATATCTCAAATAGATGGCATAATGGAAAAACTCAATAAATCTCACACGAAATCTTACTTAATTGGAGATTTTAATATAGATCTACTGAACTCCAACAATCATTCAAAAACCAACGAATTTGTAGACAACGTATTTGAACGTGGTTATCTCCCTCCGAGGGAGCCACCTATCATTTGACTCTGTTTTTAGTTGCTCGACTGCAAAACAAGCCTACGATAACTTTATTGATCAATATATTGCAGCATATGAACAAGCATTCCCAATTAAATACCCCGACCAAAGGGAAAAATATATCAAAAGAGAATCATGGATGACAAACGGCTTATTGCAATCTTCTCTAAATAAAAATAAACTATTCACAAAAAAACTTTCTCATCCAACAAAAGAAAATATAGACAAATACAAAGCCTTTTGCAAAATATTCAACCAAGTGAAAAGAAAGTGGAAAAATGATTACTACAAATCAAGACTTAACGAAAGCAAAAACAACATGAAGCGAACATGGACCATTTTAAAAGACGCACTTAAAATGTCATCTTCTCCGCACAAACTTCCAAAAAATGTAAATTATCAAAATAAAACATATTCAGATCCGGCTGCAATTGCACAATCATTCAACGAATACTTCGCCACAATAGGTCAGAATACTGCTGCCAAAGTTGAACAAATTCAGAACATACATCCCCTTAACTATATGAAAGAAAAAAAGGAAAAAAAATATCTTTCTCTCTGAAACATCAACGGCTGAAATTGTATCAACATATTCTAAGTTCTCCAATAAACAATGCGTCGATTTTTCAAATATATATATGAAGCTGATGAAACTTACTATAAACGAAACGGCCTACGCACTTACACACATCATAAACTTATCATTCAAAGAAGGAATAGTGCCGACGAAAATGAAAATTTCTAGAGTTGTTCCAATATATAAAAATAATGTGCGCGATAATATCGAAAATTATAGACCAATCAGCATCTTGCCAGCTTTCTCGAAAATTATTGAAAAACTTATGCATAAACGTCTAAATTCTTTCTTAACAAAATTTGATATACTACATAACAAACAATTTGGCTTCAGAGAAAATCACTCGACAACACACCCCTTAATTCATCTGTTGAATCATGTTGCTGAAAACAACAACAAAAAGACAAGAGATTCGACTTTAGCAATTTTTATCGACTTGTCCAAAGCATTTGACACGATTAGCCATGAGATACTTCTCCAAAAACTTGACCACTATGGCATTAGAGGAATTACAAAAACATGGTTCAAAAGCTATTTAATGGGGAGGCAACAATATGCTGAAATCGAAAATAAAAAATCAAACTTACTCATTATCACCTGTGGTGTGCCTCAAGGATAAATACTAGGACCCATTCTATTTCTTATATATGTCAATGATATGCCCAATAGCACAAGCTTAAATCTCCTCTCTTTTGCAGATGACACGACTCTTCATATATCCGGCCACAACTATCGGAAAATTGAAAAGCAAGTTTATTCGGAATTGATCAAAATCCATCGTTGGTGTTGTAGCAACAAATTAGCAATTAATGCATCAAAAAGTAAATACATGTTATTACATCCCACTAGTAATGATTTCAAATGGAATAATCTTAAAATAAAATTGAACGACAAGCCCTTAACGCGAGTAGGCAATGTAAGATCTGAACAATCTCTAAAATTCCTTGGTATTATACTTGATGAGAATCTCACCTTTAAACATCACATATCTATGCTAATTAACAAAATATGCAATGCATTATATTCCATAAATAAGGTAAAGCGAATGCTACACAAGAACTGCCTGAAAACACTATACTTCTCTTTGATCCACAGTCATCTCATCTATGGTTTGTCAATTTGGGGTCATGCCGATACAGGAGGCACTATCTTTAAACAACAGAAAAGGGCAATCAGAATAATATCCAATAAATCATATAGAAGTCACACAGAACCCATTTTTCTGCATGAACATATTTTGAAATTCCACGACTTATATCAACTACAAGCTGCGACATTTATTTTTGACTGGAAAAGAGGAAATCTTCCCAAATCTTTCAATGAATCATTTGATTATACAACTGCTAATACCCGACAAGCAGGCAGTCTAAAAGCATCAACTCCTAGAACTGCTTTTAGTTCTGTGTTACCAAAGCACACATTCCCTGACATATGGAATTCATTGGATAAAAATAACAAGAACATAATCTTTCGAGATAGATTTAAAAATGTACTGACAAAAAGTTACATATCGCGATACTCGTCACAAATTAAATGTAACAATTCATTTTGTCGAGATTGCACAGATACATAAACTGCACGACATGAGCCCCGCCATTAAACTTGCTATTGAAAAAGCCTGGTATGTTCACCTTACATTTTGGCTGGAAGAACGCAAAATTAGTCTTTACAACTAGATGAGTACGAACAAAATGAAAAGAAACATTGAAAGACACTTGCTCTGTTCCTTTCTAAAGGAATAATACTTCAGCCAGACTCTCTACCTATGATAAAGTAATACTAAGCCCAGTCCATGGTAAACCGTAATGTGTGCAATAAGATTGGATACACCATTCCGTTATTTCAAAATACCATTCCATTTCTCGTTGTCGTTTTATGACTTAAATTACAGCTATATATAGGGGCGGCAGGAAGACGGCCCATTTTGGCCATGCCGCTCCTGTACAATATACCTATGTTCACTTTTGTATATTGTATTGTTACAAATATCTATATATTGTACAAATAAATACTACTACTACTACCCGAATATTTTTACCTTACGTCGTTAGCCAAAGATGACTTGGTAGCAACCCTCCTCGGAAGTTCTCTGGAAACCCTAACAGAACACATATCCCACTGCCTCAAGGAACTAGTACTATATTCCATTGTCATAAAGGGAAACCTTTAAAGTCAGATTTTGAATGTTATGAACGTGGTTTTGCTGACATTATTGTTAAAAATCGACCTAAAAAGAATGTTGAGTTTTGGAAATCCCTTAAATCTACATCCTTTGTTATAAATACTATTGAGAATGGCTATAAGATACCATTCTATTTAACACCACCATCAATGTAACTCTGTAATAATAGTTCAGCCAAGCAACATTTCGAATGTTATATTGTGATTGTATAAAATGGTTTACGGATAATCAAAATGTTGTCAGCATTGTTGACAAAGGCAGCATGAAGCCTCATATTCGGGTATGCCGAAACGAGAGATAATCCCTTCTCAAAAAGAGTTTCTGATGATGAGAGCGGCTGGAGAAGAGAGTACGAACAGGGCGTGGTCGATTTCGTTCGAGTACACTTCGTTGCAGAGATGACACACTAAATTGTTGGCATAAGTTGTCCTGTTGAGAAGCAGTACTAAGTTTTCTAGATATTTCGACATGTAAGCATTTCCATGGAAAAGTTTCCAGACTGTCCAGTTTGATAGGGGATTAGGGTGAACTTTCCACAGAATTCGCGGAACTTTGATCAAAAGAAACCATCTCGACACCATAAGGAGCTCTCGGTAGAACAAAAGTTTTGAGGACGTTTGTCATGGTGATGGGTGTAGTGGATTTCATAAGTTTGTTACCCATGATATTGAAAAGGTTATTCCTCATTTTTGTCGACACAGACGAGGCGGAATTGACCTGCTTCGCAAACTTGTCGTGAATTAAACCAAGATGGGCACATTCTGTAACTTCCTGAATAGTTTGATTGCCCAACCTCCATATCCTTCCCGAGCGGTCATTTGAGTTTTTATTCTCATTGAATACAACGATTTTGCTCTTCATGGAGGAGAATTCGAAACGCCACCGCCTGCTATATTGCACACATATGTTCAACAAGGAGTCGAGACCGGATTTCGATAGCGACAGAAGGCCGATGTCGTCGGCAGTAGTAGGAGCGCCACATGGGATATTACTGATTCTTAGTCCTATGGAGAAGTTGCTAGATCGTTAAGTAGGTCGTCTATGAAGACGAGATAACAGAGATGCGACAGAACGCCACCTTGTCGAATAGATTGCAGTGTTTTGAAACTTTGCGACATGCGGCCGTCATATAGTACTTTGCTAGTCACATCCGAATGGATGTTCTCCAACAAACTGACAAGGTGTGGCGAAAATCCGAACTAAATGAATTTGTATAGGAGGCCAGTGTGCCATACTTTATCAAAGGCTTTCTTGGAGTCAAGGAAGGCAACATATAAATTGGAGTTATTGTCTTTGGCATATGATACAGATTCCGTGAGAATGAATGACGTCATCGAACAGCTGATACCTTTCTGAAAACCCATATGTTGTGCATTCGGAAATTGTTTCATTTGGTGACTTTGAAGAAGGCGGCTCAACAGAATGGACTCGAATAGTCTGTATAGGACCGATATAAGTGTTATAGCACGGTAACTATCAGGAGAAGTCGGTGGTTTAGGCGGTCCCTTGTATAAAGGAATGACTATTCCTTTTTTGATCGTTGGTGGAATCCACCCCATGCGGAATATACCGTCATATAGTCTTTTGATGCATTATATGAAGGAAGTCGGAGCGTGCAACAAATGTTCATTTGATAAGTCATCTGCTCCACCCGCTTTGTTCTTTTTCAGTTTCCTCACACGAAGAACGATTTCGGTGAGCTCGACTGGTTGCACGGGATCTTTAGCAAGGGAAACATAGCTATCAACTTCTCTGGTAACGTGGTCCTCAAACTCTGGCTCAGAGTGGGGTGGTGGATTGAACAATTCTCTGAAGTACTCAAGACCAGCCAGAAAGTGTTTCATCCGCGTCACGTGTCAGAGACCCGTTGAATTCCATAACCGATCCGATTTGAGACATGCGAACGGTTTCGGTTGATAGACGCCAGAAGGACGTTTGGTAGGAGGCAGAGTCGCACTCAAGTTTGTTTTTGTTGATTGGATAGGTACGCATTGAACGCAGAGCGGTGAGCTTTCCTAAAAGTCATTTTAGCGTCTTTATACTGAACATACGAGGAGGAGGTAAATACTCGTGGTCGACCAGCAAGCGACCACAATTTGTATTTTGACTTGCAATCAGAGCTCAGTCTGCTGAGTTGTTTATTCCAGAATGGTTTCAAGTGTGCGTGGTAGGACATTGGAGGGATAGTCTTTTCTGCGCTAGCAATTAAAATGTCCACACAATTGCGATAAAACGAATCAAGGTCATTTTTGTCGTTTATCTCTTTGGTCAGTAACGGTTTGCACAGGGAAGTTAGATCGTCTTGATAAGACTTCATGTATTCACATTTTCAGCGATATTTTTTCCTCGTGTAATTTGACGGTGGTTTTAGTATAGGAGCTACATCTGTACAACATAACACAGGTCTGTGGTTTGAACTATTAGTTGCTGCATCTTCTGTGACATGAGTTTTAGATACACAGTTAACCATCATGTCGGAGATGACAATGTGATCGAGCAGCGAAGGAGTCGCGCCGTCATAGTAAGGGACGTATGAGAAGTCACTGCCAGTACAGGATAATAATGTAGTGAGTGCTGTCAGGTTGTGCAGTTCGAAGAAAGCATCTAATGCTCTAGCACGTGGACACGTTAAGCTTGAAAGTGTCGTTCTATAGGTTTTCCCCAAATTCGCATTCATATCTCCCATTAATATCACAGGACCATTCGGTTCCAAGCGTGAGGTAATGTCAGTTAAGTTTGATAAACAGTCGAGAAAATAAGAAATGTCGTGATTGGCACCGGGTAGATATAATTAGTTTAAACATATTTTATTTTAACCAATATAATGTACAAAATTCACGGTATGATGATGAGAGATATTGATGGTTATAATGGGATTTGGCAGTAAGCATAATGCTTATCTTAAGCCATCTCCTACACGTATGAAATAATGAATGGTGACCGTTTCATACAGACAAAACTAGAATGTACATTTCGATGTATATGAATGTATACAGCTCAAGAAATTACTATTGTTAATTATAATGTGCCTGATAGCCCCCCCCCCCCCTCAATCGTAGCAGGTTTTGGCAGGGTACTTTTGGGATTGATGTTACACTTAGTTTAATTTTGATTTTAATGCGTTTTTAATTTGTTCCATACATAGCCTAAGATCGTATACATCAGATCTGTGCATAATATGGCTTGAATCTGCCAGTTAGTTCTATATATTTCTGAATGTTAGCGAATATCTCAATGTTTTTGGATAAGGGAAGTGATTTTGAACCTTCTAAGAGTGTTTTTGTTTCCAAATTATTAAGGTTGCTGAGACATATATCTCTCTCGGCTTCAAAGACTGGGCAATAGTGCAAGAAGTGTGATACTGTTTCAACTTCGCCACATATACAATATTGATTGTCTTGCAAATGATTGAGATATAAGTCGTAGTTCAGATTGCTACACCCTAGTCGTAGTCGACAATGAAAAATTTGACTTCGCCTTGTGTAAGCAAATTCCATGTAACGGGGGATCACGACGAGGTCAGTATTAAGAAAAGATTTGAAGTCCGATATGGTTTCACATTTTTTAGCCTCCGGTGGTAGATCATTCCATAGACTCACAGCTGCAGGTAAAAAGGATTTTTTATATGATTCAGTATTACAAAAAACCGGTTTCATGTCTTTAGGTCTGAAGTCCTAATTTGTTAGACTCCCTGATATAGGGGGAACATATATGTATAGGTAGGCGGGTGTTGACTTTTTCACCATTTTGAAAAATTGGGTTAGCTTGGTTTTTCTGCGTCTATTCGTAAGTGTCTCCCACCCAGTTTCGTGGAGCAAGCCTTCTTTACTACAACTTCTTGTCACGCCAGTTACGATTCTTGCGGCTTCGTATTGGATTTCTTCTAATTCATTAGCTTCTTCGTTGCTGCAGTTGTCCCAAACTGAGGAGGCATACTCCAGGACAGGACGAATAAATGATAAATATATTCTTTCTAGTGACCTCCTGTCAAGGTTAAATTTATGCCTCCTCAGCAGGTACAGCCTACTATAAGCTCGTTTTTCAATATCTGCGATATGGTATTTCCATTTACCATCGCAACTAAAGGTTAGACCTAGGTGTTTATGTGTCGCTACTTCGCATATTGGCTGATCTGCCATTTTGAGATGGGGGTGGCTAGGTTTAATTTCTTTCCTGCTAACTAAGAGGGATTCAGTTTTGGATGGGTTAAATTTAACAAGCCATTTGTTAGACCAATCGTGTATT
Source organism: Siphonodentalium dalli (assembly GCA_032622095.1). NCBI lineage: Eukaryota > Metazoa > Mollusca > Scaphopoda > Gadilida > Siphonodentaliidae > Siphonodentalium > Siphonodentalium dalli. The sequence continues at coordinate 101,797,012 of CP136062.1, read as the reverse complement.
TTCGATATATTTTTGTTTAGGACGTCAGCAGCCATTATGGGATCTTCTACTGCTAGAAAAAGGGAGGTATCGTCTGCAAAAAGTCGGATATTACTTGTTATATCGTCTGCTATATCATTGATGTATATCAAGAATAGTAGGGGACCCAGTATCTACCCTTGGGGACACCAGATTCTACAGATTTCCAAGACGACTGGGTAGTTTCCAAAATGACTCTTTGTTGTCGATTTTCCAAATAATTTTTCAAAATGTCGTATGTGTTTTCACACACACCTAGGTTACTTAGTTTGGACAATAATCCCTTGTGCCAAACTTTATCAAAAGCTTTGCTGATGTCACAGAAAAGACACCTTATTTCTTTTCCTTCGTCTAAAGATGAAATAAGATAATGATATATGTCTGTTAGTTGGAATACAGTACTGTCATTTGGAGTGAAATCTGTTAGGAGCTTATTTTCGTATAAGTATTTTGATAAATGTCGAAAGATACATTTCTCAAATATTTTTGAGAGGCAACTTAGCAATGAAATCGGACGATAATTCGATGGCATACTTGGATCTCCTTTTTTAAAGATGGGACAAACATTTGCTCTCTTCCACTCATCAGGGAAATAGGAATGTTTTAACAATTCGTTAAATATATAGCACATAGGACTTGCTAGGGCCGTTGCGCAATTCTTTAGAATTTTTGGGCTGATACCGTCATCGCCACTGGCCTTTGCTACTTTAACACTTGTCAGGGATTCCAATACATCTTTTTGTGTAATCTTAATAAGTTTCAATGTACAATTTTTAGATCTAGATAATAGCGGTGGTTCTTTTTTGTCAGATTCGGGCAGGGACGATGTAGAGCAAAAATAATTATTTAATATTTCTGATTTAGAATTGTTATCTGTGTATACGTTGTTGTCCTCGCAAAGTGACGGAATAGGTTTGTGGTCTGGGGTCATGAGTCTATTAAGAGTTTTCCACCACACTGAGGAATCAGTAAAAGAACTGCCGAGGAGTTTTTTTTTTTTTCCATTTCCAGTCGCTTGGCAGTTCTGATAGATGATATTACTTCATTTCGCTTGGTTTTATATTTAGCCCATGCATTTAATGTCGTATTCTTTTTTGCTTTGACATATAAGCGTTTGCGTTGCCTCATAAGGAGACGAATGTGGCCTGACATCCATTCGGGTTCATCTGTTCTAATTGTAACAAATTTGTTTGGAATGTGTTTTATCGCGACTTCATTTATTTTGTTAGTTACCACCGTCGCAAGTTCTGTATAATTCACATGTTTCAACGAATTCTCGGAGCCCCACGTTTGCAATTCTTCATTCATTGCACTGAAATTTGCCTCGTTGTATTTCCATATTCTTCTTTTGATGAATCGGTTCGATGTCCCTTTACAAATATTTAAAGCAAGTACGATTGGGCAGTGATATCGAACAAGATATACTTGGATCACGGAGAGAAATGAACTATTATTCATCTTGATCATTTGGAGATTCAATCTCGATACACTGGATACTTTTGTGGGCAAGGATAGCTATTCCGTCTTTCACAAGACAACCTCAATTCGCAGTTCGAATCGAACGACCCGGTTTCGCAATGTAAATGTAATCATGTGAGAGAATTCCGAAGGACGACAGTGAAAATTCATCGAGCCAATGTTCAGAAATGCCGACGATCTGAAAATAGCCCGATGCCAGCATATCACTTAAGTGGGAAGCACTCCCCTTGAAACCTGTCATATTCCAGGTGCATATATTCAGCTTATTTGTAATAGCCATTGTTTGTTGAGTTGGGAGCTTCTGAGTATCAATCCCTGCAGTAGACGCATGCGGGCCAGAAACGATTGTAAAGTAGTGGGAAGCTTTCGTCTTTGGATACATTTAAACGAGCACTCACAGTCCCAATTCTGGAACTAGCGATGAGCTTCAAGAGCGTTGGCTTGATACCTCTTTCAGAAAGAAAGAGAGCGAGGCCATTCTCTGTAGAACTTTCATCGATACCGCCTACGAACAGACGCACTGTTCTTGTCCGGTGGACGCCTGAGATAACATTTCGGTCATTATCTGAACGAGGATTCCTGTCAGAAATACCTGCGGATTTGCGACTGGGGTTCCCCTTTAATGCCGCAGGACGTCGGTCGTTCCGTATTATAGTTTGAATTTGCGTCGGTGCGCTCAGCGCATCGGCATAAGAATAAGGCGAATCGTCAGCATGTTGTCGAGGAGGGGGTCTTTGTATAGGGTAATTCCTACTACGTTCGCCATGTGTTGACAAATTATGAGCAGGATCGTCACTGTCCACGGATGTTCGTTGTATATCGCTATAGTTGTCGATGAACTTGAATATTTCTGACAGATGTTTGCCAGCCTCTGTTTCGGTTGTTACTTCAATGGGAGCAGGTTTTATACGAACCGGGTGCGTTTACAGTGGGAGTAATCATCGCTGTTGATCGAGAGATTTACTTCGCAAACATTCAGATTTGCACTGTTATTTGACGTATTGAGCTTCGAGTCTATAGGGACAGATGTGTCAGTATCAACATGAAGATTCGCCTGTTTGTTAGAGTCACATTTTGTGTTCACGTTGGCTGTTACAGGAGAAACAGAGTTGTACACACGTTCACTTGAGTTCTCGGGGGATGTGGATGGCCCACTGACAGAGCAACTCCGCTTCGCGTGTGATACGAATGGAGAACCAGTTTCGGTGCGTGAGGTGTCGAACAGGGTGGCATTCGGAATATGAGTCTGAACAATGGATCTGATTTCATCATATTTGTTTGCATTATTGTCGGCATAAAGTTCGAAGACTTCCGCAAACTGTTTGAATGTTGAATTCACATGCTCCTTTGTTTCCTTAGAAGACGACTTGCATTTCTGGGAACACTGCGTGACTTTGGATTCAATGCTGCGCGACTTTTGGGAGATTTTCGATGCGCGTGATTCAATGTTCTTGATCTGTGAATCAACAGAATCGTTATTTGACTTTATGTCGTTTTCAAGAACTTTTAGGCTAGATTTCAGTCCTGTTATTCCGTTCTTGGCTTCGTCATTCAGTCGTTCAACATCCAGTTTGATATGTTTCTGCTCGTCGACCACAGCCTTAATGTCAGAGTTCAGTAAAGAGACAGATTCTTCCAGGATGTAGATTCAATGGATTTACAAAACTCAACATTCCTTTTAAGTCTATTTTTAACAATAATATCAGCAATACCACTTTCATAACATTCAAAATCTGACGTTAAAGGTTCCCTTTATGACAATAGACGGAATTCTCAATACATGAATTGTCATTCAATGTACCAAAACCAGAACAATACTTAACGTTTAGTCCATTAACATCAATCCGGGTGGGCATCATTTCCGAGGATGGTCTCCGGCGACGCTGGTTGTGGACGGTTGTTGAGATGTAGCGCTAACGAATAGACAAAATCGCCAGTAATGTTGGAAGGACCCGCAGACGAAACACGCGCCTCTATTCGGTACAGTGCCCCTGCCACGAAAGGACTGAACCCCAGCAGAAGAAATGCTGCTTGACATGAGAGTAGAATCAGTTTTCTTCTTGTAAGGCACACTTCTAGTGGTTTTCTGTTTCTTCTCTTTAAGTTTCCTAACAGCCCTACTCTCTGCTCGATTGATACGTCTATCATCTTCTGAATCGCTCGCCAAATCGTTAACCTTGTATTTTTTACAGTCTCCCACCCTCCTTCAGACGACTCCGCTATCTTAATTAGTTTGATGCGTTCTTTAATTCTTGTAATTTCCTAATTAACAATGTCGACACCGTTATCCACAATTTCGTTATCCAAAGCCCAAATAACTTGTTTCAAATTGTCCAATGTTTGAGAGGAAAACAGATATAGCTGATTATTGCCTTCAAAACGCCAATTTAACGATTTGTTCGCTTTCAACCACTCGACCTCTGCTCTCGATTTGAAGAATCGCTCGTTGATTACTTCCAATTTCTTGTCAATCCGATCCCCCAGTTCCCCGTTTGAGAATCAAAACGATTCAATAAAAGATCCAACTTGTCAGAAAGTTCTGTTTTCAGACATCGCCAGGTGAATTACGGACAAGAGCACAACCAAACTAGCACAAACAAACAATCGATCGCTGTGTCTCTACAGGTGCGACTGACCCTGGACCAATCATCACGGATTGACGTTACCTCACACAATTCGTGCTGAGTACCGAACTACGCGCAATCATGCGCTACAATATATAACAGCTTGATTGCCCAATCAAACATTAACCCCTCGGAGAAATCAGTTCCATTCTAATTCGTCCCTCAAACGAATAGAACTATATATTTTTTTTTTATTGCTGATACAATGTCGTTTCGTTTCCTTTTGTACGTGTTCCAGTTTTGTTCATTACGAGTTAACACAACTTTATGGTATAGTCGTTTGCGCTGGTTAATCACAGTTTTTATTTTTGGAGTAAGCCATTCATGTTCGGTTTTTCCGCATCGAATAATTTTATGTGAACGAATACATTAACTTTTTCATGGATTGTTTTAGTCAAAGCTTTAGTTAACTCTTACAAAATCGCCAAATAAATGTCAAATTGAAAATACAATCAACTGTCGTACCAAGGCAAAGCCTTGTTGGAACATTTCCCAAGAACTCATGCAGATGGCGGGATCGCACACCCCGCCCCCCGTCTTAGCCAACGCTGGATAAATCAGGATTAACCCTTACAATATCATCGGTACTTTCCGTCTATTCCGCTGAGATAGGTAAGCCGATTCGACGAAGGTGACGATTGGCAAAAAGAATCTCAGACAATTTTTTAAAATGCGTATACTGACGAATTTCGTAACTCCGCTTCTCTCGTAATGTTAAAGATCACCGATTCGGCAAAAAAATCCTGGACAAATTGGGTAGATCTACTCGATCCCGATTTATAATAGTCAGAAAATGACTGCAAGCCGCATCGACGAAGACGAAGACAATCATCAACTGGTGTTTCATATATTATAAAAAATGATTTATATATTTATAAGGTAATGTTTAGTCACATTTAATTAATATTATATTCAGTTATTCCTTGGACTGTGGTAGAATACAACGATGAGTTGTTAATTCTACTATGGAGAGACGCTATCTTTATTACAATAAAACCAGAGAAATCAGACAACACAACAAACGATTCACATAAAGCTGTTAGAAAAACTGGTCGCAGTTGGCGGTGGACCTCACTGGGCGTTGTGTCATAACAAATTAAGATCCACTGACACAATTTAAACCTCCCTATTTTTGATCACTTGGACCAGGGGGGGGCGGGAAAAAACTGCGGGACACAACGTACCGGGGGTGGGGGGGGTACCTAGGCGTAAAAAATTTACACGTAAATTGTTTCCTTATTCATTTAGGGGGGGGTTGTCGGAAAAAATTTGCATGTAATTTGTTGCCAAATATGTATTTTCAGACTCACAACTTCAATTTTCTCTCATTTTATAGAATATGGATTAACCTTAATATCCAAATCATATATACATGAGTAGTACAATCCACCTAAAACAATTTTGGATAACCACTGTCTTGGTTTACATGTGATATTGACCCCATTAACCCTCTTAATAATGCCGACTATGTCAGTGTCTACCAGTCGAATGCAGAATTCTACCCTGCGATCGCTTATCTGGCAAATTTTTACTGCAGAACTATCCCATGTATTAAACAATTTCTCCCCTCAATGGTATCAGAAAACAGTTATATGCTGGTATCTCACTCATCTCATTTGCATCTTTTTCAAAGTCGAGGTAATGACAAGTTGTCATATTTTAAAGTGCATACAAAGCGTTGCGATCACCAATATACATGTTTGTACATGTCATGACATCACGAGGTACAAATCTGCGTTCTACTGGTAGACAATGACCATTTTAGTCATAATAATCTAAACTAAGTTACCAAGCACCTTCTCGTGAATTGTATGCTCCGGTGTTTTTTTCGGTTTCCGGTCAAACCGAGTTGTTGTCCGGCTGGGGTAGATTTGATTTTTTTTTTCTGGGGGGGGGGGGGGGGCAAATGGTCAGTGAAAAAAACCTGCAGTTTTTGCTGTTTGGGGGGGGGGGTACCCAAACCGAAGAAAACAGTTTTTCCACCCTGTGTCTGCAGTTTTTTTCCGGCCCCCCCCTGCTTGGACGTGGAAATAGCGGCATAGCTACTACTAGGTTTAATATGAGAGCTGAAGATTGCGAGTCGCTTTAACACCCCAAACAATATACAATTGTTTTCAGACAAAGATTCAGGGACGTGCATGGCGACAAGGGGGTTTGGGGAGTGTCTACACTCCCGATCTTTGGTCAAAATGTTTAATAGTTGGAAAATGCATGCCTCACACAACATATGTTGGAAAGTTTACACCACATATAGTTTGTAATTGTTCTCATTGTTTTATTTCTCCAACAAATAATTAGTGGGGAATATGTTGTTTTTAGACCAACAGTAGAATATCTTTCTATATTTAGTCTAAATTTCTGAAATTGTTATCAGTTGCAAATTTTCCAACGTTAGGTGGGTGTCAGGTTAGAAACATTCAACAGTTTTAAAGTTTGAAGTACCAGTTGGATAATTCCAACACAAGGAATTTCGCAAACATGAGAGTTTTGTCCGGTTTAAGTGGGGGTGTCATTTGGAATTTAAAGTTGGACAAACCCCTCAACGGGGACCATCTATAGCCATATTCCTGCCATGAACACTTACCTGCATTCAGTCAAAACTTAGACTGTAGTGGCCATCATTTGTAAAATTCCGACCATAGGGGTGTAAGGCTGGCAATATTTATTATCATTTGGAAGGTTTGAGGAATCAACAATTGTGATGTGGTCATTTCCAATTCAAATGGGTGCAATTGAGGATTCCCGTGGAGTTGGAACTTTTTGTCTCAAATCGGGGGTTGTGCAGTTGGAATTTCTAAGTTGACCCTAGCACAAACAAACAATCGATCGCTGTGTCTCTACAGGTGCGACTGACCCTGGACCAATCATCACGGATTGACGTTACCTCACACAATTCGTGCTGAGTACCGAACTACGCGCAATCATGCGCTACAATATATAACAGCTTGATTGCCCAATCAAACATTAACCCCTCGGAGAAATCAGTTCCATTCTAATTCGTCCCTCAAACGAATAGAACTATATATTTTTTTTTTATTGCTGATACAATGTCGTTTCGTTTCCTTTTGTACGTGTTCCAGTTTTGTTCATTACGAGTTAACACAACTTTATGGTATAGTCGTTTGCGCTGGTTAATCACAGTTTTTATTTTTGGAGTAAGCCATTCATGTTCGGTTTTTCCGCATCGAATAATTTTATGTGAACGAATACATTAACTTTTTCATGGATTGTTTTAGTCAAAGCTTTAGTTAACTCTTACAAAATCGCCAAATAAATGTCAAATTGAAAATACAATCAACTGTCGTACCAAGGCAAAGCCTTGTTGGAACATTTCCCAAGAACTCATGCAGATGGCGGGATCGCACACCCCGCCCCCCGTCTTAGCCAACGCTGGATAAATCAGGATTAACCCTTACAATATCATCGGTACTTTCCGTCTATTCCGCTGAGATAGGTAAGCCGATTCGACGAAGGTGACGATTGGCAAAAAGAATCTCAGACAATTTTTTAAAATGCGTATACTGACGAATTTCGTAACTCCGCTTCTCTCGTAATGTTAAAGATCACCGATTCGGCAAAAAAATCCTGGACAAATTGGGTAGATCTACTCGATCCCGATTTATAATAGTCAGAAAATGACTGCAAGCCGCATCGACGAAGACGAAGACAATCATCAACTGGTGTTTCATATATTATAAAAAATGATTTATATATTTATAAGGTAATGTTTAGTCACATTTAATTAATATTATATTCAGTTATTCCTTGGACTGTGGTAGAATACAACGATGAGTTGTTAATTCTACTATGGAGAGACGCTATCTTTATTACAATAAAACCAGAGAAATCAGACAACACAACAAACGATTCACATAAAGCTGTTAGAAAAACTGGTCGCAGTTGGCGGTGGACCTCACTGGGCGTTGTGTCATAACAAATTAAGATCCACTGACACAATTTAAACCTCCCTATTTTGATCACTTGGACCAGGGGGGGGGGGGGGCGGGAAAAAAACTGCGGGACACAACGTACCGGGGGTGGGGGGGGTACCTAGGCGTAAAAAATTTACACGTAAATTGTTTCCTTATTCATTTAGGGGGGGGGTTGTCGGAAAAAATTTGCATGTAATTTGTTGCCAAATATGTATTTTCAGACTCACAACTTCAATTTTCTCTCATTTTATAGAATATGGATTAACCTTAATATCCAAATCATATATACATGAGTAGTACAATCCACCTAAAACAATTTTGGATAACCACTGTCTTGGTTTACATGTGATATTGACCCCATTAACCCTCTTAATAATGCCGACTATGTCAGTGTCTACCAGTCGAATGCAGAATTCTACCCTGCGATCGCTTATCTGGCAAATTTTTACTGCAGAACTATCCCATGTATTAAACAATTTCTCCCCTCAATGGTATCAGAAAACAGTTATATGCTGGTATCTCACTCATCTCATTTGCATCTTTTTCAAAGTCGAGGTAATGACAAGTTGTCATATTTTAAAGTGCATACAAAGCGTTGCGATCACCAATATACATGTTTGTACATGTCATGACATCACGAGGTACAAATCTGCGTTCTACTGGTAGACAATGACCATTTTAGTCATAATAATCTAAACTAAGTTACCAAGCACCTTCTCGTGAATTGTATGCTCCGGTGTTTTTTTCGGTTTCCGGTCAAACCGAGTTGTTGTCCGGCTGGGGTAGATTTGATTTTTTTTTTCTGGGGGGGGGGGGGCAAATGGTCAGTGAAAAAAACCTGCAGTTTTTGCTGTTTGGGGGGGGGGGGTACCCAAACCGAAGAAAACAGTTTTTCCACCCTGTGTCTGCAGTTTTTTTCCGGCCCCCCCTGCTTGGACGTGGAAATAGCGGCATAGCTACTACTAGGTTTAATATGAGAGCTGAAGATTGCGAGTCGCTTTAACACCCCAAACAATATACAATTGTTTTCAGACAAAGATTCAGGGACGTGCATGGCGACAAGGGGGTTTGGGGAGTGTCTACACTCCCGATCTTTGGTCAAAATGTTTAATAGTTGGAAAATGCATGCCTCACACAACATATGTTGGAAAGTTTACACCACATATAGTTTGTAATTGTTCTCATTGTTTTATTTCTCCAACAAATAATTAGTGGGGAATATGTTGTTTTTAGACCAACAGTAGAATATCTTTCTATATTTAGTCTAAATTTCTGAAATTGTTATCAGTTGCAAATTTTCCAACGTTAGGTGGGTGTCAGGTTAGAAACATTCAACAGTTTTAAAGTTTGAAGTACCAGTTGGATAATTCCAACACAAGGAATTTCGCAAACATGAGAGTTTTGTCCGGTTTAAGTGGGGGTGTCATTTGGAATTTAAAGTTGGACAAACCCCTCAACGGGGACCATCTATAGCCATATTCCTGCCATGAACACTTACCTGCATTCAGTCAAAACTTAGACTGTAGTGGCCATCATTTGTAAAATTCCGACCATAGGGGTGTAAGGCTGGCAATATTTATTATCATTTGGAAGGTTTGAGGAATCAACAATTGTGATATGGTCATTTCCAATTCAAATGGGTGCAATTGAGGATTCCCGTGGAGTTGGAACTTTTTGTCTCAAATCGGGGGTTGTGCAGTTGGAATTTCTAAGTTGACCCTCACCCCACCCCACCCCATACAAGACTATTTAGCCTCTTCCCTGGATGTATATACATTCCATCAATGTGGGAAGTACATGAACCGGAAGTAAGACCACCAATTACCAAAATAATGGAACCGTCTGATTGTGTGTTTTTGAATTTCAAGATACATGTACATGTACCCCTGAAGGTCGTGTAGACAAACAAACGCACGCCGTTGCTCCGCCCACCACGCCACATTGTCACGGTCGTATGAAGTTGTTTTTTTTCCTCTTGACTTTTCCTCCTTGAGTTCAGACGTTATGTACAGAGAGTTTTATTTACTGAACTTCTGATGGCCTTCGGTCGTTTTTAGGTGTTGACTCTACGAAATGATAATCTGAATCAGAGGAAACTCATGATGAATTGATTGTATTATAATGGGCAACACCGTCTCAATGTTGCGCATGATTCTGACATACCTGTATAACTTCTTTTGTGATCAAATGCGAATTGGTGATTGGTATATAGCACAAAAAGCTTTGATAAAGAGCATGATCGTTTACTGTACATATTGCTCTGCTTGGGACAAAGCAGATATGTTGTGGAAATGGGTTAAATGTGTGCCCGGTCTTGTACTATTAACTATTAAGCTGAGCGCAGATTTGAGATGGTTACTAATCCCACGATTCCCGGTGAAGAATACGATGTCGGCCGTCGACAGCAAGCAACGAAAGAGAATGGTCGCATCGACTCATTGATCTGGTGCTGTAAATAGATGAGCATCCGGAGTGAATTTAGGTGAGTTTACCCCTGATATAGATTTATTTATAAAGAATAGAGCCTATATAACACCCCAATTATTCTTTAGATATATATTTTAGAACTGTTCTTCGGCCGTTCTTCCGATCATTATATATAAGATCAAACGACAATTTGAATGCACGGAGAAGGACATCCATGACCATTCCTTTGATTCGCACTCTCTTTGTGTCTTTCATGTATTGGAACACACATAAACGTTATCGGCAACACAAATCTTATTAAGAATTCAAAGGCGCGCGATAGCAGACATGATCCAACGTATGGCAAGCCAAACCGCTATTTAATATTAATTTTACTTAAGTAAAATAAAATTACACTTTATTTTACTTAAGTGAAATAAAATGTCATTTTATTTCACTTAAGTGAAATAACGGTCATTTTTTATTTTACTTAAGTAAAAAAGAATTTTACTTAAGTAAAATTAACCATATTTTAACTTAAGTAGAATTCTTTTTTACTTAAGTAAAATAAAAAATGACCTTTATTTTACTTAAGTAAAAAAGAATTCTACTTAAGTAAAATAATGTGTTAATTTTACTTAAGTAAAATAAATGACATATATCGATGACCGGTAGATGGCGTTTATTTCACTTAAGTGAAATAAAGCGCCCACTATGGGAGTCATCTTGCAAACTAATAATTGCTCCCTTGGCACGTGCGCCGGGAGTGCTGTTCATGTTCGTGAGAAAGTTATCTCCCGTTGTGTATTATGAGTGTATTTGAGCAACCCAGGCTACAGTCGTAGCCGGCTAGGCATGCGCAGTAGAAAGCTACAGAAAGCTGCAGCCGGCCACAGCTGGTGGTCACTAACTATTGTACCACAACTCCGAACTTGGAATGTCGGCATAATGTTGGCATTATGTTGCTATATCAATTCACCAATGGTCTCGCTCGCTGCAGCAAGCACATTTGAAGCAATTAACACTCGTACTAAGTCCATGCCTCCATAAATCTGATAATTAAAAGAGTATGTGATTATATCTTGTTCTCAGCACAATAAGCATCAAACACAAACGCATCACACATTTTAGCAGTTTTCTCTGATTATTGCGGTACTTGCAGTGGGTGTGGAATGTTCTCAATTTTATTGCATGAGGTTTGTGCTAATCTCATTCTGTCATCTATATATCATAAAACACTGCTGTCCTTATAACAAGGTCACATGTGGTTTGGTGGGATTTGAAGTTGGTCTCTAAACTGATTGGGGGGAAATCATTAATAACTCTTAACACCCGGTTGCACTTTATTTTACTTAAGTAAAATAAATGATATCTATCGATGACCGGTAGATGGCGTTTATTTCACTTAAGTGAAATAAACCCAAATGTTCATTTATTTTACTTAAGTAAAAAAGAATTTTACTTAAGTTAAATAAAAACTGTGTTTTATTCACTTAAGTAAAATTCTTTTTTACTTAAGTAAAATAAAAAAAGGGCGTAACATAATGGTAATTTTATTTCACTTAAGTAAAATTAGTGTGCGTTTTAATTTTACTTAAGTAAAATAAAATGTCATTTTATTTTACTTAAGTAAAATAAAGTGTCATTTAATTTTACTTAAGTAAAATAAAACCATGTAGATGGCGCTTTATTTCACTTAAGTAAAATAAAATGACACTTTATTTTGATAAGTAAAATAAAATGTCATTTTATTTCACTTAAGTGAAATAAAGTGTCATTTTATTTTACTTAAGTAAAATTAATATTAAATAGCGGTTTGGCTTGCCATACCAACGATGGTCGATAAGCCGAATGTGGGTTACAATATATCTGTATATATATCATATGCGCTCGGCACGTAAAATCCTACCCGTCAAGCGGTTTGTAATGACCAGACTGTTACTGGCATAGATACCCGTATACATGCGCCCGTACCATGCAGTAGGCTACCAGTTTGAAACGAGTATTCATTGTTATTCAGAATTTTGATTCCACCTTATGACACTGAGATGTACTAACACTCACATCTGCGCAAATTATGTGCAGTAATTTATATTTCATCACGATGATCGCCGTTCTATACGATATACCATTCCATGTACGGGCGAACCCGCGGGACATCATTAGAATGGATCTGATTGAAAATTTGGCTGTCAGGAACTACATTTGCGCGGATGGATACATGTGGTCAGCGAAAGCCAGAAGCAGCATTCATTGTATGATGATGTGTAACCTAGGTGACGGCTGCGTGTCGGCATTCTACAGGACATCGGACCATTCATGTCGCCTGCATTCTGTGAAAAACTTCGGCTTGTGTGACAATGCAGAAGGTTGTCGTTGTTTACGCATGGCAGATTCAGGTAAATTAATTTTGAAATGAGTACCTACTCGTAACACGACTTAAAAGGTTCACGAGTTTATTATATGCTCACAAATGGAAAAAGTTGCAGTTAAAATAATAACGTTATTCCCAAAAGGGAGTATAACAATTTTCATTCCATAATATAGCCCGTGGGCGAGCGACCGATTCACTTACATGTATCAATGCGCGACAGGAATATTTCAAAATCCTCGTAAATCAGTATAGTTAACCTCACTTTCATCATTATATGTATATCGCCATAAACTTGTGTTTTATTGAAATTCGACAGACTTATGGGGAAAGCATTGGATTAATATTTGAACTATTATCTCTATAGCTGTGGTACACTGGGCATTACCGATACAAGTCTAATTAATTTAATCAATCATTAATAATTAATAATAGTTTTGCTTACAACAATGGTTTCAATATGCGAAATGTCGTTATTGGAGAACTATCAATAATGAATATAAGGGTGGATATACACATGCATGTAATCTCTGTAAATATCGTGTATTTTGCGTTTTACATGGATCATACACACCTGTAATATGTGTCCGCTGACAACGCAATCATTGCGGCTATGTTTGACCACATCAAGCTCTGAACGTGCAGCGGGCCGTTGACTTGGACGAATTCGTCAGGCCGCTTAAAATAATTATTCGCGCGATAGCCCAAATGGTTGACGTTCTGTTTTAATCATGGGGGCCATATCATTCCGGAAACTACCGGACTGACCATTGCATATTTCCTCGACGGGGGGGGGGGGGGGCATGCATCACCCTGAGTCCTCACCACCCCCTCTGAAGCTACTCCTGATTTTAAAATATTGTAGTTGACTACAATTAGTAGTGATTAATCTAATATGCAGTATTTTATGCTATTCGTGTGATTATGAACATATTATTACAGCTTTAAATTTGAAGGTACAGAAGGTGATGTTGCTGTGTGTCTCGCTTCATTCGGGAAAAGGGTTTTCTAGCTACGAGTTCCCAACTGTCACCTTTCCTCTCTTGTGTTATGCATGTATACGCAAAATTTAAAACTATGGAATATTTAAGTAAAACATTATATTGTACATTATTGCATGCCCAGATAATCCCGGCTGATACATTCAACTAGCTCCCTTGGTTATTCGAAGCTTTCGAGAACCAGCCCCCTCCTCAATCATGGATTATGGTAGAAACTGTTATAATTCAAGCCTCTAAAGGCTAAAATTGTGACATTTTGGAACTTGTTCAACCTTTGGCTTGAGAAACATATACTGTTTGTTCTGTAAATTCTGGATGAAAAATGGGGGGTGTCACTCTTTTTAATTTCAACGCTGTACCTGTATTAATATTTTGGAGCGGTAATGGATATTTGCATGGCAATCCCAATTAATGTTATCACATGAGCTCGCTCTCAAATTATCTGAGCAATATCAACAAACCGGTATCGTCCTACAAGCAGAGACGTGGCGACAGGGGGTGTTGTGTGTGTCTCACCATTTCACAACAATAATGGGTTGAAAATGTTCTTGTAGTTTGATTTTGAAACAATTTATTGGGGGAATTAATTGTTTTTGGACCAATATTTGCATATTTTCCTATTTTTTGTCAAAATTTTGGACTGAATTGGTCATCAGTTGGAAATTTTCCAACCTTAGGGGGTGACAATTTGGAAATTTCCAACACTTGGAAAGCTTGTGTCCTGGTCCCTCCCTCGTGGCCAGTCAAAAACTGCTAGTTAATTTAAGAAAACAATATTGTCATACATTTGGTCAACATTGTCATTGGAATTGTCATCAGTTGGAAATTTTCCAACCTAAGTGTGGGTGTCAAGTTTGAAATTTCCAACTCCAGGAAGGCTTGAGGCTAGTCTATATGCTATGATTTTGCGATTTTCTTGTTCAGATTTCAAAATTTTCGCACACCGGGCCGAACCATGGTCGGCCCGGTGTCATTGTATCACCCCTGTGGCCAATACAAAACTGCTGACTATTTCACTACATTTGGTCAAACTTGTGGACTGAAATGGAGATTTTTTTTTCCAACCTGAGGGGGGGGGGGGCATGACGTTTGAAATTTCCAACTATATAGGAAAGCTTCGGTTGAGGCCAGTCTAGATACTAGGATTTGCGATTTTCTTGTACAGTTTTCAAAATTTTCTCACACCGGGCCGAACAACTATGGTCATCCCGGTGTGTCCTGGTCTCTTGTCCGTAGCCGTGTGCATTTCTCTGGAATTAGACCACTAGATGTTAGAATTTATGCAATTTTTCAGGTTAAAATATCTTAATGTTCTCATACCGGGAATATAGAATCGTGGTTTATGCATATGCATATATAGGATATTAGGCCTGAGCACTAAGGTGCAATGGGTGCAAATGGAATTATGCAAAACTTGTGTTTGGTCCGATTCTGATTTCAAGGGGGTGCAGTTGGAATTTCCCCAAGGTGGACACCCCCCAAATGAGACTCTCTAGCCACGTCCCTGCATAAAAGAGCTTCAAATTCTGCATAATTTATTTTTGTTTTGGATGACCCTGTTTCCAAGAAATGACGAGAAAAATCAAGTATACAATCGACGGATTCAAATTCACTTTTCGAAATGAATTAAGACTCGTGAAAAACAGCAACAGATATCAGACATGATTTATTCATTTCGGCATCCATGAAAGAAGACATGTTTATGACTGGCCTGAAATTTCTTGATTGCAGTTGGTTTGATGATGGCTTTTAACTACTCACTTGTCTCGTCTGTTGAAATGGACCGATCGCGCGCAGGCGACTAATTCTATCAATGATTGGTGTGACCATGTAAAATACATGGAATACATGGATTGTACATACATAAATTACATACAAGTGTGTATCCACCCTAAGAACAAAGTTTGTCTATTTTTCCATGTTATTTTTTTAGTCTGTTTTGTCACATTTACCCACTGTGGGTGACTTGGGTGACCATTTAGCCTAGACAACCAGAATTCCCCGAGTGGCCGGAAGAAATACTTTATATATATGCGAAAAAAAATGGCGTTTGGCGGCCGGACTATGTAGTTTGAACTCGTGATGATGAGTCTTGTGTTTTCTTTCGGTTGTAGTTTGTTCTTCGCCGGGTCTCAGGACTAGGTATTGCCTTGAATACGTGAGCCAGAAACAAACCAGAATAGAACCAATAGCAGACTGTGAATCGAAGGGATACAAACTGGCGATCTTGCGAGCTGATGATATGCTGAATGTTATTAAGGATTGGCTGGTGGAACTCGGAATGAAAGGTTTGTGTTTAGATATAGATATGTTTTGCAAACTCACGATTATAAGGGACCTTTCCGCAGCTGTCAATCAATTAATTATTCGCTGCACATTGAAAATTCTTTGTTCACCCTAATTTTGATATCCTAGAATAATTTGAGTGTTAAGTTGCTATTTTCAAACAACTATTTTGTTGTCATATCATAATGTACTGAAATTTCGAGTTGTACAATGGTGTTGGAAATTCATCCATGATTATAACCGTTATTCATTTTTGCGAGACACTTTCATTTTTTTCCCACAATTAAAGAGGAAAATACGGTATGGTCATGTGTATTATATTATTTAGGCAGACACTGTAAAACTAATTAAACTATACTACTGCCGATGCGTTGTCTCCTATAAACCGCAAGCTTCTCGCACTAAAGAATAGCAGGTACATAAACATGTTACCAATTAAGTCTCTAACACAAAGCGGTTTTCTTTTAAAATTTGAGCTGTGGGAATTCACAATGCATATTACAAAATGAGTCATCGTTAAGCAATAAATTTATAACTGGTATTTACATGGAAAATATGTCCTGATTGTCCCCCGATGTTTAACAAACACACCTCAACCTTTTAATAGATGTTCGCAAAATGCACATATTTATGGGCGGCCATTCGGTCGGAAATTACATGAAATAAAAGTTAAAGGGGCACTTTGATTATTGCGATATAACCAAGAAGCGGGCCCCGTTGGTTCAGAGTGCCCGGATGAAGATAATTAATCGAGTGTGCTTCTCGCAGTACGAGCTAACTGCATGGCCTCCTATATCCTGATACCGGAGTACGATGCGTATGTCTCTTTGGAAAGCAGACGAAATTCCTAAACGATGTACATCTGTTAGGAATTTCGTCGGCTTTTCAAAGAGACAGGCTATTTGGCCATGCGTTTGTCACAACAGACCTGTTTCTTGCGTGCATGCATAATTCGTGTTTTATTGATAGTAATGATGAAAAGAGTAATGGCTTGTATTAATCGAATAATATAAATGAAGTTAGTTTGCCGCATCGTAATCAGGATGGACTTTATTTTACCTGCAGCTACGGACTGTTCATTCTTGAAAGTGCAGCCTATACTCGTATAGTAAAACTCGAAATTATGCTTTCAAGATTCATATCAAGGCGACGTCCAGACGCGGGATGTTGGTCAGTTTCTGTGCCGAGGCTAGGGACGTACATTAGCGATGGCGGGGTTGTTGACGGGGTGTCACGCGTGCAAATATATACATGTAGTGACATTAGCACTAACCTTTACTAATAAAAATAAATTGAGTTCGTGTGTCTGTCCGGAAAAAGGCGACAAAACGACTTAACCCCTCTGAAAATGTGGTCATAGGGTCATATCATACACGTAACCCGGGGATTAAGGGCGCTAATAATGTTTATGACTTTGGCTATATATAGGCGATCAAACGGAGTGGCAGATCGGCAGATTAAAAAAAAAATCGAAATGTTTTTGAATTTGGGAATAGATTTTTACAATTTGTTTTGCTTCATCCTATTTTATGGATGTTAGTGTTGAAGACTATTATAATATTTAAGGAAGGGGCAGTCCTGTCAACAAATTTGGTATTTTGAAAAAAAATTGATTTTGAAGCCATTTTCACCAAGCTTGGTGTTATTTCTTTAAAATGGGGAATTTGACCCTAAAAATAATATAATAAAAAAAATTCCCGGACCCCTGTGTCTTATATATATGTACTTTTAGTATTATGACCAATTTGTGCCAGGGGCCAGTGGTAGTACTATTCATGTGTGTTTCCGAATACGTTGTTCGAATAAATAGGATTATCATTATTTGTGGCTGAGACATGAGAAGCTGCATAATTTGATAAATAAAACGCTATTTCAGAATGCATTTTAGCTCAAGCTGCTGAACATGAAAATTCAAGTTGAGATATTGCCAATTTTCCATGGGTTGGTATCCATCGCCAGTGGTTTCCGAACATAAGTACGTCCGTCGACAATTTCCATTGGCATAGGCTACAGGTTGTAACTTTGGTCGGATCATTATGAAATTAGGCATGACTGTTGGAATTGGTAACATATAGATTGGGAACGAGTCATTTTGTGGGCCAGTCGGCAAAAACATGCATCATATATCTCAAATTTCAATCTATATAGTATACGGGCTAGATTCCGCCATGCACCGAAAGCGTCAAAATGTGCGATATTAGCGCATGTTTCGGCGCGCCGAAAGCGACAAAACGTGCGCCGTAACGACGCACATTTTGTCGCTTTCGGCGCGTTACTAATGGCGCACTTTTTGTCGCTTTCTGCGCGTCGAAACATGCGTTAATATCGCACATTTTGTCGTTTTCGGCATCTAGCCCGTATACTATATATAGATTGAAATTTGAGATATATGTTTCCTAATGTTCCTAATAGTATTCCATACCAATGATATTCCAACCCGGGGATTAAGGGCGCTGATAATGTTTATAACTGTTGCTATATATAGGCGATCAAACGGACGGGCAGATCGGCAGATTATTAAAAAATCGATCATTTTTTGGAATTTGGGAATGGATTTTTAAAACTTGTTTTGCTTTATCCCATTTTATGGATGTTAGTTTTAAAGACTATTATACTATTTAAGGAAGGGGCAGTCCTGTCAACACATTTGGTATTTTGAAAAAATTGTGATTTTGAAGCCATTTTCACCAAGCTTGGTGTTATTTCTTTAAAGTGGGGAATGTGACCCTAAAAATAATATAATAACAAAAAATTCCGGACCCCCAGGGACCCCTGTGTCTGATATATATGTACTTTTAGTATTATGACCATTTTGTGCCAGGGACCGGTGGTTGTACTATTCATTTGTGTTTCCGAATACGTTGTTCGAATAAATAGGATTATCATTATTTATGACTGAGACATGAGAAGCTGCATAATTTGATATGTAAGACTCTATTTCAGCATGCATTTTAGCTCAAGCTGCTGAATATGAAAATTCAAGTTGAGATATTGCCAATTTGCCATGGTTTGGTATACCCATCGCCAATCACTATGGTTTGCGAACATAAGTACGTCCGTCGACAATTGCCATTGGCATAGGCTACAGGTTGTAACTTTGGTCGGATCATTGTGAAATTTGCCATGACTGTTGACATTGGTAACATGTAGATTGGGAACGAGTCATTTTGTGGGCCAGTCGGCAAAAACATGCATCATATATCTCAAATTTAAATCTATATAGTATACGGTCTAGATTCCGCCATGCACCGTAACGACGCACATTTGTCGCTTTCGGCGCGTTACTAATGGCACACTTTTTGTCGCTTTCGGCGCGCACCGAAAGCGCCATTAGGAAGTGGCCATAATAGTATTCCATACAATTGATATTCTAATGCAATTATTATGCTGATCGCCTCATCATTCTTTGTGTCTGGCGAATTACAATTCATGCTAATGGCAGACATTTGTATATGGCGCTATCACAACGATCATGACATTTGGAACTTATTCCCTTCCCTATATATATATTCCTTATTTTCAAAAATGTCGCTTTCGGCTGACTTGACGGCATGGGTTTGTGGCCCGCCCCAAATACCACATAGAAACACCCCGACCTCCACCCATCACCCCCCGCGGGTGGTACCACCCCGAGGGGTGAAAATTGGGTATGGACCATTTTCGAGAATGGTAAGGATTTCGACCGATTTAACGGAATGTGTGGGTGGCCCGCCCTAAATACCACCTAAAAACACTCCTAGCCACCACGTATCACCCCCGGGTGGTAGGCCTACCTCCCAACCCAAAACATATAATATATGGGAGGCCAAATTCACATTTAATAATGAATTGCCACATATTGTGCTTAAGCGCAAATAGGGCATTTACGCTTAAGCGTAATTAATTACGCTTAATTGCGCTTAAGCGCAATCAATTGCGCTTAAGCGTAATTGTGACTACTATCTAACCTACCCATAAACTATTAGCATGACCTGGTGTATCACCTAGCAACACAAGATGAGCATTGGGCTAATTTTGACCTGTACTCAACAGTCAAACTGTGGGTATGTGTTCAACAAGGAGAATCCCCTAATTACATATTATCAGCATCCCTCTATCCAAAGAATTGATGTCGCCTTCCCGGAACTCTAGGAATGTTTTGTATGATGTTTTTAATGTATTTTTGCACAGATTTTAGCCTTTACTATGGTAATATCCTATACATGCATGCTGTGTCACTGCATGAGGGCTTTCTTACCTCATACAGTAATGCTCTATTTAATCGACTTCTTAACCACAGCAGAATTATGGGTAACTTTTCAGGATTTAGTCGGAAATATGGCTTGTTGCCATTCATCGAAAAGCTCTCGAGAGCTTTCCGATGAATGGCAACAAGCCATATTTCCGACTAAATCCTGAAAAGTTATCCATAATTCTGCTGTGGTTAAGGAGTCGATTAATTAGAGCATTAATGTATGGTTTACTTATTGACTTAAATCAGGGGGAAAAAACTCTATTTTCATATTATCAGCATCCCTGCAGCTGATCCCTGTCCAAAAAATGGTGTGTAATTACTGGAGCTTTGATGTCTCAGTCCTGAAGCTCTAGTTTTTCTTATTAAATCAGCAGCTCTTGCACAAATCTATAGTATTTCCATGATCATATAGTGTGAATGTGGTGTCACCGAGGGCTTGCTTCCCTCATATGGTGTGCCTGTATACTCGAAAATTTAAGAAAATCAATGTCGCCCCGACTAATACAGAAAGTAATGCTATTGCAAGTAGCCCCAACTAATATATACCGAAGATAATATAATGCTATCACGAATCGCTCCAACTAAAACAGAAGGTGAGACTATTGCGAGTCAGCCATTTTGATAAAGAAGTTGGGCTAGCTCCCTACCCATCCAAACCAATGAAACCAAGAAGTGACATGTCAATAGGAGTTAATGCTAAGTTATGGAGAAACCTATTTATTCACCAGGGGTGTTTTGTTACATATAACCATGAATTGGGCTTAAGCGCAAATAATTACGCTTAAGCGCAATGATTGCGCTTAAGCGCAATTGATTATTAAATGTGAATTTGGCCTCCCATAATAATAGCTTACTAGAGACTGGGACTCATATAATATATAATAATATATTAGTCCCAGCTACATGTAGGTAGAAATGTGAACAGTAGACATCCTGAGATACAAACAATATATATTATTGATTGTTTGATTTTCCAACCAGTATTTAGTGGGGGAATGTGTTGTTTTTAGACCAACAGCAGTATATTCTTCTACTTTTGGTCCAAAGTTTGGTCGGAATGGCTATCGGTTGAACAATTTAGGTTTAGAGGGTGTCAGGTTGGACATTTCAGTTGGAAATGTTTGAGGTACCATTTGGAAAATTCAACTGGGGGGGGGGGGGGGGGTGCAAAGTAGTATTTCAAGAACATTTGACTTTGGTCTGGTTCAAGGTACGTACATTTGAAAATGTCAAGGTGGACAAACCCAAGTTTCCCAACCACCCACCAATGGGGACCATCTACATGTAGCCACCTCCCCGGTTATAAGGTATAAGACACATTGGCTACATGGATGCGACTAGAGATCTCCATTGTGGGGGGGGGGTCTCCAACGATAACTTACTATTATTATCACAGCTCCCAGTTAGTGGCCAAGACATAAATGCTATTCTCTCCAGTCAATTATTTACCAGATCGACATACTTCTAAGTTAGGAATGAAATAGACAAGACAAGAGAAAAATGTAATCCTGTCCATTTTGGTCAATACATGTAGGGATTGTAGGCGATCACTACCATAAATATGGTAATATAATTTTTTGCCTCAAGGCGACATATCATATTTCTGAATGCCATGCTACATGTAATTAAATATGAAATGTTCCAGATACCATAAAATCTCTTACAGGTACCGGTACTTAATCCGATCAGAGGGTCCCCATATAATCACATTCCAACAACAACATTTTTTGAAATGACGCTTCAGTTTTCAGAATCTAATAATTGCCCAAAAATAATGAAAAGCACCATCAACTATAGTATAAAATTGCACAAAACCTGTTATTTATCAACATTTTGTTCAACGAAATTTTACCGGTTTGTCAAATATCTGACACAAAAAGCCACTTGATTTTAGAGTTATCCATCTTTGCCCGCAATTTGGTCAATGAAATTCTTCTCGATGACTTTCTATTTTGCCGGTTTGTCAAATATCTGACACAAAAAGCCACTTGATTTTAGAGTTATCCATCTTTGCCCGCAATTTGGTCAATGAAATTCTTCTCGTTGACTGTCTATTGGGCCACTTAAATTAAAATAATAGATTTATAACATCGATATCTGATCACTCTGAGCTGTGGTGGGTGGGTTCCTCGACTCGAATCAAATATTTTTTACCCCCGAAGTCAAGGAAATAGTAATTTGCGACCGTTAATTCGGATTGAGTACCTTTAAGATCTAACAGCAACCATATCTCAACCCCACTACAATCTGGGACTAATATATGTTATACATGTATTAGTCCCAGCTACGGTACAATCAGTGAACCTGATGAATAATTTTAACAGCATCTGAAAATGAAAGAAACATCCCACACCTTGTCTACGATATAATGAAAGCCATAATTGTAAATCAATCAGCTCTGCGTGTACCGGTATACATGTATATGTACACATATTGGACCCACATGAATTGCTAGTATATTCTCCATGTTAATTTAAAACGAGCGCACCACTTTAACAAACTCATTATTGAGTATTATATCAATAGCGATGTGTTTGATAAAGTGGCAAGGTCATTTTAAATTTATACTCCTTTTAACATCAGTAGGCCTACACAATCATTCGTTGCATAACTTTCATTAAATTTTCCTAGTACTGAATATAAACAGTACTGGTACAATAACACTAGCAGTACTGGAACCGACCATACTGTACATGTAGGTGTCTGGCCTGTTTATTACCTTTTTAATTTGTTCTGATACATCAGGTAATATAATAAATGATAGTTCATTCAGACAACATCCTCTAAGTTGCGTAATAATAGAGACAAACTAATAATAGTGATGGTGGGATTTTTTAGCTAAAATTAATAATAGTAACCACAGCAATTTCACTCTATGTCTCTTAGTGATCTGATCATGGGAAGTGTTCTCCAAATATAATAACAGTGTTGACACTATCATATTATTGACACTATTATTGCACATGAGAGTACCGTTACTAGTACATGTAGATGCTAATATGAGTAAGTCATTATCAAGTCAAGTCTGATATTCAACTACATGTATTATATCTTAATTGTACTACCATACACAATGTATACTGGTACGGTATATACGTAAACTCCAGGTTTTCTCTATTTTTACTAAAACTTCATAGAATCATCTCACTTCATAATGCACAACCACTTAAAATGTACATATATATAACACTATAATTTTAACAGAGCAAATGAGAAGGCATCATATTCCAATATAAAAAGAATTCTACAGCTTATTACAGGAGACCTGTTTATTTCATAATGGCAGAAGTACATGTGCATGTACCGGTATGCCATTTGAATGACATTATAAATAACTTCTCACCAAGATGATTTCAAAATTCTAACTACTAGTACAAGTAAATCAGTTAAATAATCAAAAATGCCAGCACCGATATATATACTGTACTTAGTACATGTAGTAGGTACCGTACATGAGATATTTTCACCACTTCATAATAGTTGAATATATACGGTACATGTACCGGTACAATGGAATTCAAGTTGTGTCAGACCTGTTGTTTGGCATAAACAATGTACCAGTAAGTGACTTTGGTGATCACTGTTAGTCATTGATTTTGATAACATAAGTTCATGATTTTTACAAAATAATTTTAATGAATCAAAACCATGTGCAGCCGCATGTGTAACATGTAACTGTCTTTGTCCATTACTCATTATCGAAGTCTGGTTTAGTCTTGATCTAATGATCAAAGGCGGAATGTTACTAGTATGTACCGGTAACTTATGATCATGATCCGGGAGTCTGGTGAATTATAATCCATTTCACAGCATTGTCCATGTCTGCATGTTTCATGACATGTTTGGTAAACATCCTCACTCGATTCACTGACACTGGTGAGTGGTGCCATTGCCATTCTGATTCTCCAATCTCCATATCATGTTCTACCCTTCACAAGTTCACACACATGTAGCTACTGTACTTCTAATCAGTCTAATGTACTATGCAGAATGATAGAATCTGAATTCTGAACATTCAATGACCTTTTACGGCGTCAGCGTTGACTGCATTTCAGCGTTGACTGCATTTCAGCATTGAAGGGCTGAGGAGTCCAGAATAGAACTATAATCATCATATTTTGCAATAATCATTACATTCACATTGTTTGCATTCTTCCATTGCCTTGGGTCAATCAGTGCTATTCACTTATTCGAGTCAATGTCCATGATAATAACAGTTGAATACGGCATAGCCTGACCTGCCACACTCAGTGACTCACACACAGTGTCTGTGACCAGTCCAGTGTTAGTTCAGTCATGAACGTAGTGCGTATCCTTCTACGCTGGAAGCAGCAATCTGCGAAAGCGGTCATGTTGACCAACTTCACAAAGTGAAAGTCCAGTGTGCGATATTCGGATTGGTCCCGTCACTTCACATGATATTTTCTGATAATTAAGCGGTATTTCTAACATCCAAACGGGTTAAAACAGTCTATATCTAATCCGTTATGTACACGAAAGAATGAGATACACATTTTCTGCGAATAATGAACGAAACAAGCAGATATGACAGATGAAAAAACTATTTATTTTTAACACATAAAAATTCCACACCGGAAGTTAGGCTGCGCATTGCGAATGTGCAGGGGTGGCGAATACGGACTGTGAAATAACGTACTCTAACTCTGGGAACAATTTATCCCCAATTTCATGCACAAGAATGTTTAAAAATTATCATAACATATTCGACTTGTTTTTAATTTGTTTTCATGAAAAGGAATGATAAAAGGCACAATAACCATATCTAGAACGACAAATAAATCCAAATTAGCCATTTCCCCGTAAAATTTCGGTCAGGCAAGCGAGGTACAAAAATGTATGAATCTGAGTACGAAAGTCAGAGTGTTCCTCTATCGTATTGCAATAATCGCCAACCTATTATAATATAAAAAAGCTATGCAGGGGGATAACTCGGAAAAAAAATTATTGTTGCGGAAAAAGTCTCATTGTGAGACTTTAATGGTGATTTGTGAAAACAATTACATGCATCGCACATTCAATATAAGTCTATCCCGTTTTAATAGCAATCTATTTCAAACCAATAGTCTCCATTTTCAAACCAATAGTCGTTCTTGGTCTCAATAAGAGACTCCATCAAAATGCATCAGACCGTGACCAAATGAACTTGACCTCAATAATGTGACAGTTATTCCTCATACCAGTGTGGCAGGGCGGGTTTTTCGTCTCGGGTGTCCGCCGCCATCTTTAAATTAGCATTTCTGAAGTTGGGGGAATTAGCTTGGTAGGCTGTTGGTACCTAAATTTGTGAAACAGAAGAATATAGATAGTTGCGATAGGAAATTTATTTGTCCAAAAAGTCTTATAGTAAACAAACAAGAATTAGATGACAGTAACGAAATAAACAATGTCATTCATAATCAACCAATCAATCAGGCTTTATTTAAATTTAACACTTGGTCGGCCATCAAGCGTGGCCCAGGGTAAAATGCTGTAACTGTGAGTGTATAGACACAGCCTGTCTCCATTTGCACTTAAATAAATTTATATCAATCTGTCTATTTAAAAGGACCAGTGCAGCTTTAAATCGAGAAATATATTCAACGCTAGCCTATGCTAATATATTTATAATTGTTAAAACTAGATCCCTTGATTGAGTGAATACAACGTTTGTATATACCAGTGGTAGAATATTACGGTTGAAAGTCATTGCAATTTCGATTGATTGATTGGTTGGATGAATTCAGTAACCCATATATACATGTATTGGTTGTCATAATAGCATCAAATACAAAGCACCCGTTTCATGTAACCCGGAGATATCTATCTATAAGTGATGGAGACACACACTTTTGAGCCATCGGGTAGATGCGATTATTCTAAGTTAACTGTCCACTGAACCATTGGGGATTTGTAGAAATGTGGAAATGTAAATTATGCTATGGTCCGCACTTACAATGAGTATGTAGATATATGAATATATTAGGCACTGCAATTGTAGAAAATCTAGGCTGTAACGTTTTAGACATACATTTCAATACTGCCCATGGTATCTTAACCATATAGAACAATTAATATTAATGCATAGAAAAAAAATAAAGTTTAATTTGACTTATTAAATCTAAATAATAAAGGTTACCTCCGTGCCTATATAAATGTTTAGCTTAAATGTGCATTTTAAGCTGATAATAAGGCAATGTAAAATCTGCAAACAAAAGTGGTTATCTAAATATATATTGTTACTCACCTAAATTTGTGAAACAGAAGAATATAAATATTTATTTGTCCAAAAAGTGACGAAATTCCCTATTACAATCCATGTATACCCCTGTTCTGCACGAAATAAGGTGATCAGTGTGGCATGGATTAACCAATCAAATTAGCCACGTTCCTGATTGATGGCTCGCTCATTTACATATTGGCCACCAGATGAACTCGGACTTCCCATTTACCGTTTTACGCAGACCTTGTAATTAAAAACCCATCTCGCGTTGAATTCCAAAAAGATTTATCGCTGCCTACTGCTGTTATTTCTTAACAATAATTACGGTCCACTACCGCCCCGTCTTGTAATCGCCAATCGGCGTTAGAGTAATGTCTATTCCCTTTGAAATTGTATCTCATAATTAGGGCCCTGCGAACCTTAAATTTTAGGTCGAACCGAACATTGAAACCGAATCGTGGTCTCGGTTTCGAATCGAACCGAACCTCAAATCCAAACACCGACCTTGTTGTGTTGTCGTAGACTCAGGATAGAGTGCACAATCAGAAATGTCAGTGGACATTATTATAGTAAAATCAACGGTTATTTAATTAATGCCCATCTACACAGCTATAAGATAACTACACAACAAAGAATTATTTTATATTGGACATGGGTAGTCTATTTATTCGTCCGCGACTTTGGTTTCAAATCTACGCATTTTGTGTTCTGATATTTTCTGTTTTTGTAAGCGAATA
This sequence comes from Siphonodentalium dalli, assembly GCA_032622095.1. Taxonomy (NCBI): domain Eukaryota; kingdom Metazoa; phylum Mollusca; class Scaphopoda; order Gadilida; family Siphonodentaliidae; genus Siphonodentalium; species Siphonodentalium dalli. The sequence goes on along the minus strand of CP136062.1, from coordinate 101,769,704 downwards.
CGATTTTTTATCTGTAAAGTAACATACATGTACATGGGGTCCCAAAATCAGCACTGAGCAGGTGGGGATTTTATCTTGTGAATAAATTAAGTACCCGTACGACATATTATTATTGTAATGTCGACACCCGGTAACTATTAACAGACTCGTCAATATATAACTGTGACGACAAAGATTAAAGCGTGCTGATGTCATGTTGTAGCAATTGAGTGTCACAAGACAAAGCATACCCGGCTACATAATCATGTCAATCATTTATGCTGATAAACAATGACCACACCTTCTCCTCACTGTGATTGGTTGAAGCCAATTGTTGACACAAAAGTGCTGCCCGGAAATACCTACAGGTATTCAGTTTCCGCCAGCTTACCGGCGGAATTCAAAAAAGCTTGTTCGATCTGTATTCATCAATAATCATAACTTATTATCTCCTTTGTTAGGTATAATTATGGCTATAAGTAAAGTTATACGGAGAATAAAAACAAACTTTGACAAGTTAGAACTTTGACTGAGATAGAAATGTTATAGTTTTACTAATTAATTATCTTGAATTTGACATGTCCGACCGGACCGTTTAGCGGGAACGGAATAAAGTTATGCCAAAAGACCCGTTCAAATGAAATATCACCCAGTTACCCTGCCCGAGTAATGATCAAATTAATTATATCAAATGTAAACATAAAATTATAGTATCACACAGTTGTGTGTAAACCAATTAATATACAGTATATAATCAATAAACAATTCCCATTATGCAAAATTTGCCCAATTCCGGGACTAAAGAAAAGGTTCGATATAAACGAATCCCGTCTAAGGTTTCGAACTGGAACGAATCATCAAGGGGGTTTCGAATCGAACCGAACCTCGAACGGTTCGCAGGGGACTTCTCATAATGTATTCATCTAAATCATTTGGCCCTGGTCAAGACTGACCAGCCTATAATTAAACTCCGGTAAACTACACATTCTTAATCTGTTTCCCATACAAATTTGCCGATCAGTCTGGAAGCTTTATAATTAAACCACGGTACACCAAAAGCGCCTTTAACTGTGTGTGGCATTTCGGTAATGCATTAACTAATATCATTGGTTTTGAATATAAAACTCTCTTTGTGTAACTTTGAACAAATATTTTCCATGACTTTAACTTTAAATTATTGACTGCATTCCATATGGCATCTCCATACTAACGCCATAACATTTCAAATCAAGTCCGAAAATTAATCTGAAAATTAGATTAGAATACAAGAAAATTAGAATAGAATACAGGGTTAAAATATGATTGACCTATTTCTTGGGGGGGGGGGGGTTCGCGATTGTCATAACATTGATTAAACCGAACAAGGAATTGAATTTCTATTTGTCAGGACATGGGTCGGAGTTGTGGATGGATGGTTTTGACCCCGATGGAGACAGGATATTCCATAGTCAGGATGGACAGAGGATGCCATTCACACCATGGGATCTTGCCCTCCACCAACCAGGCATACAATTGAATGGGGAATGTGTCGTCTTGGGTGAAACACTGGACCAGACGGCGGACAGAAAATTATATGCTAAAATGTGTACAAATCAGTACACATACTTCTGCCAGCAGCCGTGATTCGTGCTTCAAATGTGGATGTCTCAATTGCCATTACTACACCAAAGGATTTTAACTCTTTCGTGGTTGAAGCAGCGCTGGTGCACCATTAAAGACCCTGTGCCAGTATATTCTCGTATATACGATATATATATATATTTATCTTGATCTTATAAGCCAGTGCATTCTCATTACACCAGCAAAGTACATGTACACACACCATTAAAGATCATGTGCCAGTATATTATCGTATATACCAGAGGGGGGGGGGCGTAAAAAAGTTGCGAGACGTGGGGGTGTTTTTTTTACATTGCCATATTTTTACACCCACCCACCCTTTCTTGCATTTTTTTTTCATAAAATTTTAGACACCCACCCCAAAACCCGTAAGCTTTATGTTGGTCCCCTCTGTAAAAACGACCAACCGCTCTATATTGGTCACTTCTTTGAAAGACCAAATTAAATGTTACTTCCTGTTTACAAACATGTGCAAGACAAATATTTTCTTGGCTGATAATTATGCGATAATCAGCAGTAATCAGAGATAATCTCAACTAAATTGAACTCTAAGCAATCAACAAAGGTAGAATATGATGTGGTTATATTGGTAAATTTATAACCCAGCCTAGTCATATGTCTGAGTAGATGAAAAATATGTTGAATCCCCTGGAATGACAACAAAAAATAACTAGGGCCAGTGTTAGGGCCTATAATAGAATAAAAAATTACACAAAATTAAATTTATCTTTTTTTTTCAGACATCAACCAGCATCAAATAGTAGGCCTAGATCCTATAGTAATACCAAAAAGGAAAATGTGCATATGAACCAGTGTACGAATTAGCTTTTATGTATGCCTGCATGACCACCGACCCGACCTCGCATTACGACTTATAACTAGGACTAAAATAATGTTTAACCCTTTGAGTTTGAACGCGGATGGTCAATTTAGTGCCAAATCCATATACACGGATGTGCACTTTAGTGACATGTGACCGTGGAGACGAGGTCACAGTAAGCGTAACGGCATTGTGTTGGTGTAGGGAAGATAACTCCAATTTGGTCTTCTGTTTACAGTATACCGGCTGTACTCTTGATTTACTATTTTATGTCTACCTATGTCTACTATATATTATTAACTATACATTATTCTGATACATTATGAGAATAATCAATTTTAGTATACAAACACTGATACAAATACTTATTTCATACATTACACTCATGCATCAACTAACTGTATGAGTAAAGAGACTGTCATGAAGTATAATAATTATTGTAATATTCTGTCATGAGTTGTTAGCTGATATTGTCAGACTGCATTAAGTTCACCCTACCCTAGAGCTATCTGAAGTATTTTTTTTATTGAACTACACCGTGAACTAGATAATTTTCAATATAAAAACTGCCAAGCAAGCTGAAACAGACACAATAAAAAACATTTGGGCGCAAAAAACATCAATGAAATTTTTGGGACCCACCCCCACAATATTCACTATTTTTCCATTTTATATCAACTTATGCGGGTAATTATAACAATATTGAATGATTAGTGCTTCTCACATTGCAACAAGCCACAACATATAAACAAATATGTTCAAAACAGTTGAAAATATGTCAATGAAAAAAAAAGGGTCAAAAACTGTTTCCGGCCTCGGGTACCCACCCACCCCCCCCCCCCCCACCTCATGTCTCGTATACGAGAATATATTGGCACAGAATCTTTAATGGTGTACTTTAATGGTGTAATGAGAATGCACTGGGTTATAAGATCAAGATAAATATTGTTGGGCCAATGCATTCTCTTATATATGCGAAGCTCCTTATGGGAGACTGGCACATATAAGAGAATGCATTAACACAGGGTTTTCGCATAATTCCAGGAAGCTCCAGTCGTGGAAGGGCGAAGTGTGCTGCTGCTTGGATTACAATTGTATGAATATTATTACGAGCGTCTTCACGGATGAGGGAGGAAGTTATATAGGAGATAAGATAATAACATACTGAAATGACTGTAATGATATTGTGCCAATAGCCAAATTTAACTGAATAGCCTTACGTTTTTAACATAAAAATACAGAACACCTTTCCTATAATAACCCACAGGTAAAAAAAAAACATTGACAAAGAAGTTAACCCTGTGTATGAATCTTTATATAGTGAGCGACGTTCACAGCTGTCCACAAAGGGGACAATTTCCGAACTGTTAGAAAATCTGTTATATGATCTGGTATGGTGTGAAAATGAGCTTTATTTTAGTGTGGTTCTGATCTTAGTTATACAAATGATTTGAAAGCAGATTCGATACACGGCATTCTTCTTGATTTTTTAAATAAAATGTTGCCCCAAATCCGTATTTTGTGATAATTCAAGACCTCGGTATAATATTTTGTTCCCTTAAAGGGGAACTATACACTAAATCCGGCAATTTATGGGACCATATCCTTTTATACTCAACAGAATATATGCAACACATGAATCTGAGCCATGGATTAGTGCAAAATACACTCATTTGCTCTATTAACGATGCAAACAACATGGTAATTATAATGAAAATTAATTTTTGACTCCAATCATTATAATTACTATATTGCTTGCATCATTCATAGAGCACGTGGGTGTATTTTGCACTCCCACATGGCTCAAATTCATGTGTTGAATATATTCTGTTGAGTATAAAACTAAAAGGATATATTCATTCATTTATTGCATATATTCTGTTGAGTACAAAACGACAGGGTCCCATAAATTGCCGGATTTGTGTACAGTACCCATTTAAAGATGCACGGTACGATTTGACACCAAACTAGCAAAAATTTATTTTATTAATAAAGTTAATTTTCAAGAATTTCTAACAGGGTACTATGTCACTAGAATTTGTGTTGTCCTGTTGCCATATCCGTATAGTTACGAGTATACGGTGTCGAGAAGACAAGCATGGGCACGCCATGCTTTGCATTAAATCATCGAGCCTATACTACTGGTGTTACCTGATAACATAGAGTATATTCACTTGATTGAACTAATGACGTGAAATAAAAATATTAGAGGTAGGGACGTTGTTTTACATAACAGTCCCTGCCTCGAATGAATTATTTCACGTCACCAGTTCAATAAATTGATTATTCTGTTTATAATATTCCACTATAAACAACTGAATATCAGAAATCCTAATAATAGCGCCATTATACCCGTGACGCATAAATTTCGACAGCGCGTATGAATACATAGCGGGCAGTTAAAGTGACATAATTCATTAGTGAAATTATCGTGTATAAGCACTCGAGAAATCAAGGTAAATCACAGTTAGGAGTGTAATAAAACATAAATAAGTACAAAATAATCACGGTAAACAGAAACATATCACACCACAGTAGGTGGCAAGAAGTTTGAACGGCACTATTGTCTCACAGACGGATTCGTAGTGGTCAATTCTGCGAAACCGTTTTTCGATCGTCCCCAAAGCCTACGACTACTATTGGTTATTGTTAATTTTTATTGTTAGTAGTTCATTATTCGAAAAATGTTGCGTGTTACTCATCCTATATATCCGTGTCGTTGGTTGAGTATTACAGAGGAAGAACAGCGTGTTTAAGTCAAATTACTTCATTTGGCAGAAATAAAAAACGGTATACATGCAGAAGAGAGCTTCCGCGTGTAGTTTGTAAGGTAAGTTACATCTTATACTGGGCACCATTCGCATCATGAACTACTACTGATAAGAATTACGAATAGGGTACTACGTCACTAGAATTTGTGCTCGTTCCGTCAGTATTGTCGTTTTGTCATGTCCGTATATAGTTACGATTACGGGTTTGATAAGCCATGCATGAACAGATACACGAGCTTCCCATGCAATCATGGAGCCAAACACTAACTATGACGTGACAAGAACACGATTAAGTATACACACTGATCACGGTAAACAGAACCATATCACTGCGAGATGCAAAAAGTTTGAACGGCACTGTTTTCTCATAAACGGACTCGTAGACAAATTTAAGACTACTACTAGCTATTCGTAATTTAGTGGTAGTTCATTTGGAAAAGGTGTCCAATCGCGACAATGAATATGACAGAAAACAAACAAATATTTGCAATTTGGGAATGTCTCGTTAGACCCATTTCATACAACACTTTGGCAGTATAATAATGATCAGAATGGACAGCCCTGTTGCACGTTGTAGTTGAAAGAAGTTGTGGTAACCGGTTGAGTTATAGCTTGTTATAAATTTGGGTCAAATATTATAGTAGATATTATATCTAACCTGGTCTATCTCCCAATCTTCATAAAATGACAGTTTAATGCTTTCTTTTCTAAAGCATTGTTGATGAGTAGTTATCCCATAGGAAATGTTCAGATAATAAGTTCAACAAACGACTGCTGAACTTGTTATCTGAACATTTTCCTCAATAAATTGGGCTCCTTCTGCACTGTTGTTTGTCTGTCGTCTGTTTTTATCACCTTATAATATTCCTCCAAATCAATAATAGGACATTCCGATGTACACATTTTAACTGACTGAAAGAATCCATTTAGCATAGAAAGGGTTAATATCTACAAGCTATATATTATCATTCTGCTATAACATCGGTTTGCTCGTCAACATCAAGTCTATTATAACTACTCCTCGTTGCCATGACGATAGGAACAGAAACTGCAATTCCGGCGACAACTGTCCAGTTCATCCAACTTTGTCCAATATTTGGAATGAGTAATATTAGCAGGAAAATAACAGCTACAATATTGTTAGCAGTAAAAAGCGTGATAGTCGAGACACCCTCAGATACTGGGTACGCAAACTCTGCAGCTATTTCGAACATCAAAGGAGTTGCACCGTTCAGCGCGAACCCCCCAGAAAGGATAGTCACGTACAGAATAACTTTGCTCTGAGGTATGACCCCTTGGCATACAAGTGAGAAAACACAAAATATGCCTGTTGATAAAAGGAATAATATAAATATCAATTGTATTGTACGGCGTTCGAACTTGTCGGCAAGATATGCTAAAGTGATTGACCCCGAACAGCTCCCAATGATCGAATAAAAGCCAATCCAACCAGCTTCATTCTGGCTGATATCAAACGGTTCCAGCGCAACGGATATTATCCCTTGCCAACTGTTGTAGATCCCCAAACCTACGCCATATGCGACACATATTGACCAAAAACCAGAGTTCCTCATAATCTTCTTGATGCCATCTTTCAAGTTCGCCCTTTTGATATCCGCTGATAAACTGGGCGGCAGTGGTGGCTTTTCTGGGAAATATACCAACATTGCTAGGAAACCAACTGCAGCAAATGCACATTCCACGTACATTAATATTTCGATGTCGTCATGTTGAGTTGTTATGTCGTCTGTACAATTCAAATCCGAGTTTGTTGAGTTGATTGTTGGAGGCGAAGCAACCATGTATGGGCCAATGAGAAACGACGCCCCGAGACCCAAAGAATTCATGATAATCATCAGAGCCGTTGAAGTTGTCCTCTGATGAGGTGGAAACCATAGCGACGATATTCTTGGTATGGCTCCCACTGCTATGGCCCCTCCAAACGCATTCATGATCTGCCCAGCATTAACAAGCCACGTGAAAATGTATTTATTTGCAGGAATACATCGAAGACCAGCACCAACCAGGCAGCATAAGTATGATAGAACACAAGAAATGCGAAGTCCCTTGGCATCAAGAATCCACACGGATACGAACGCTCCCGGAATGGCGATAAAAGACCCCCAATTGAGCAGAGTAGCTATCATGCCATCGGTCCAGCCATAAGCACATTTACTTGAATTGCTGATTGGTCCCCACGTACTCCAGACTAGAGATGCTGTGAATGAAAAAACTCCAAACACCGCCAATATATACCACCGACGCCTATATACATGAGTTTCTATACACGAAATATTATTTTCGTCGCTATTGTCTAAATGGCCGGTTTCGACTGAATTGACCGGACCGTAGCTTTTCTGTGCAGCGGAGAACGGCCCATGTTGACGATATTGAGCGTCAAGTGACCGAGTCGGCTCTATTCTATCAGAACTCTGTATTTTCCCGCCTTGGAGCGGCGATCTTTCTGTCTAATCAATGCCATCCATGTTTATGTCCGTCTGTTATGGTCTTTCGTGAAACATTTATTCTTTGTTGAATAAGCTTATATATGTACACTGCACGTCTAATCAGCTGACATTGTTTACTAACGATATAGATGAAGAAGATGCACAACTCTATTCGGTCAGGCTCACCTTGAACATAACAAATAACTCGGAACAATATTCACAATATTCACCCCAATAGATCACCATGATCACGCTGTTCATTCCTGCAACGAGGACTCGGATTTGTAACGGCGGACGCGACCTTTGTGTAATTAAATACGCCCTGTCATTAACTCGCGGCCATATAAATTGGATCCATGCAGCCGGTCCGGTTCCGTGGTTTTAGTTCTACAGATAAAAGTTCTGGAGTATAGCATTCCATATATGGAAGTCATGAATAAAAGCTCCATATATGGAAATGCTACTCCAAAACTTTGACACAGCACGAAAACCACGAAACCGGGGCTGGAAGAATCCAATACGGCCGCGACCCAGTGATCTCGCTTTGTCTCGTGTTTTTCAAGAAAAACGGTGAGTATATAAATGTCTTTGTGTTTGTAGTGTTTTGGGACTATATATTAGTCTAAATCGGTGGGTGCTAAATTTATGTCAACGTGTCCACATTTATTGTATATAGCGCAATGTTGTGGGAGAAGCGTGAAATTGCACGCAAATTGATCCCAACCGTATTGTTATTACGGGCAAATCTACACAAATCGTGACATTAAGGTATACCGTATCAGCAATACAACCACGAAAAGCAACCAGATTCCAGAAATCCGAATATTTTGCATTAGCAACGGGTAACGAGGACGCTATTAATTATAACGCTGAACGCGCTTCAGAAATCACATTGATTAACCGCGGCCGCGAATATTCCGACAAACAATTTATTTAGAAACGTGAATGTTCTGAATGCATAAGAAATCACATGTTTGTGAAAATGTGTTGTTAACCATCTGTTTCAAGGAAATTTTTAACAAGACGAAACGTTTTCGTGAGACATGGGTGCTTCCTCTTGAAATGATTCTGTTTCTTTTTGTTCAACTCAGAGCGTATGACTGCATCATGCGCTAGCGATATATACAGACAAGTGGTTGGGCGAATTTTCGGACCGTAGCCGCGTCGGCGAGATAATAACACTGAAGATAATATGGGACCCATATGCAAAGTACACGTATGCGGAGATCACTAACCCGTGTCAGCACGGATATTGTGATACTTCAATGGTAAATGTGTTGAAAATTTCAGGCCTTATAAAATCCAGGACAATTGACAAGTTCAGACCAATAATAAGTTGCGATTGTTCCAACGACTTGAGTTTCCGAGCAATAAATGTCACTTTCAAACCCAGGACTGAAATAGCCGTCAGTTTAAAATGTCTAAACCATATAATACTTGTTTAAGTTAACCACATTTTTTAAACCAATGTGATATTTTGGGATATTATATGGAAACTCCCAAGGGATCGCAAATGAAATTGTTTACAGTCTAACTTGCATTCTTATTCTACAGGAATTGACCAGAAAACACCTGACCCATTTCGATGTTCCATGCAAACTGTCATTCACCACATTGGCTGACACAGGTGACCATGCTACCATATCACACCGAACACGGAACTTAAAGGGGTACTGTACCCCAAATCCGGCCATTTATGGTGTAATACTTTCGACCACTACGAGTTAGGTAAGTAGGGTTAATTTTAGCTGAAAGTTCAATGTCTTTAGCTGAAATGCCGGTGTCCTAATCTTCTGGGAATTATAACTCTGAGTGGACGACCTATAATTATGGGTCGTTGACTTTTAGAGTTAAATGCTTTGTCAAAGCGGATTATTAATTGTCCATCTGGTTTGATGTAAGCGACACATGTCCCAGTCAGATCACGACATTTGGTGGCTAAGGGCGTTGGCCTTTTCAGCGGATATATACTAGGAGAGCAAAGCTCTCGGGGACTCTGGTTCCGACTCTTGCTCAGACTCTCGACTCGAACGCATTAGCGAGAAACCATGTTATTACACTTTTCTCCGTGGCCGCCTGATGTAAATATTTGTACAATAAAATTCATCAACGTGTTTCCGAGAATTCCAACTTAATGGTTAGAACCTGGGGAGTGCTACATTCCCGAGATGATGCCGTGAGCTAGGACATTTCTTGGAATTCTTGGACAGGTGGTCACGGAAGAAAAATATGGAGGAAACTAAATGGACGAAATAAGGTATATATGAGGCAATTTGCAATTCATTGGCTGGTTCACCTGGTTCACAACCCGTATAGCTATTAGGTCATTTATCTGTAGTTTAAATTGTTGCGTCAATTTTTCCATATAAGGGTTTCAAAAATCGTTGCATCGATTTGAAATAAAGATTGTTTGTTTTTCGAGGTATTATTGTTACATGTACGCTCGGTGTGAATAGCCTAATTGAACAAAATGTGGTTAAAGCAAAAAAGTTGTTCAGGGAATATACAGTTATAGTTTAAATTGTTGCGTCAATTATTCTATATAAGGTATGCTTAAACATTACTGTTGTATCAGAGTTTTCTATGTCAAGTTGTTGTTTCAAAAATAGTTGCGTCGACAGCTGGCGTCGATTTTAAATAAAGAGTGTTTGGTTTTCGAGGTATTATTAGTTACATGGACGCTGGTCTAAATTTTTGTGCAAATTTGCCGTAATAATTAAAATTGAAAAATGTTATCAGCTAGAAGAAATAATCGCTGGAATTATATTTGTGTCCATCGCTATATGGTTTCCTATAAATTTGATAAGATTGATGCTACAATCTACACGGAAAGAGATTCCAGTGAATTATTAAATGATGCATATATATACAGATGTAGTGAATACACAGTTAGTTTGTCTGTCGGCTTGTTTTCAAACAAGTTGGAGTTAGTTGAAAATTTCCAGATAAAGAAATTTGGCACATATTATGGTTAGGTAATTTAGAAAGTGCTTATTGAAGCCTATTATGGTATATATATAGTAGGATTTTGTCAAAAACAAAAAAAATGTTCTTGGAAATTCTGGTTGAACAGGTATTAAATTGTTACACCAGTATACAGGTTATATAGATATGTAAAATTTACTGCTAATTTTAGCATGTTTTCCAGTTAATCCTCATGATTTTAGTGAGTTCTGGTTTTGAACGAATTATGATTGGGAATTTTGTTGAAATTGTTCTGTCAGTGAATTAAGATTAGTTTTATTGTGCTCGGATTATCCATTTGAAAACATTAGTTATTTATGACAGTTGTCAAGAGACTGGTTGCGTCCAGCGAGATATATCTTTAAATAAAAGAAATTAGTTGAAGTAATTCGGAAAATTTTAAATTAGAGACATTATAGTCACTTGAAGTTTGAAGTATGGTTTGGGAATGTTCAATTTAGCCAAATGATTCCAATGTTTTGCAAGAATATCTACACTGATGGTCAGTGGTATTTTGTGTTATGACACACCCGGATTGGGTTAAAATGTCGATTTTAAAAATAGATAGATCGCTGTACATGTATCGCCATGGTATATAGGCGTTATCAAAATGGTTTTAATGTGTTCGAGTTTCGAACAAACCAAAGTTGATCAGGTTGATCAAGTCGGAAAGTCAGAAATGTAAATGAATAATCAATTATGGTATGCCCATACACGAAAAGAATGGCTAGAAAATTGATTATGCCATAATAAAATCTGTTCCGGGTATTCTGAGAGTGTCTGTAAGTAATAAACCAGACTAACATGCTACCAGCATGTCTAAAATGTTTGTTTACGGCACGGAATACACGGAATAGAATAGAAACAAAGAAGGTACTTACCTTTAACGGAATTTAAATGGATCCGAAAATAATCCTATTAATTCCATGAAAATTATACTGTTTAAAAACATTGGAACCAGAGTAAATAAGATGAAATATTCCTTGAAAACAGGAGAAATATCTCCACCCCACAGAAAACTGCACACAACTGACTGTCCGATGAAAACACACTGAGCTTGTGGGAGGCAATGCACTGTACCCATATTTAGCCCAAAACATTCCACAGCAGATGTCCGGTGAATATATTTCAATATAAATGAAGCTGTGCCCCCAGGGTATTAATTATGCAAACTGATCAAAGCCGTCCACAGGACAGCAGTAGATTTTCACTGACCACACGGGAGAGATACATGGGCTCATGGTTATCGATGCATGCTAAGTTGATCGATGTATTACACCACTGAGAACCTGTTTTGTTGGTACTGTATGGGGCTGGAGTGGTGATTGTATGCATTTCGATTATCAGTTAAGCTGTGGTCAGAAAAAAATTAAAGTTCGTATGGTGACTTATCTATTGATTTTAGGTTTAAGTGGACCTATGAATTAGCTTACGCATTTCGTTTTAAAGTTGTCTGAGGTCATGAAAATAAAAGTTGTATAGTGAACCATTGAATTGTTTTAAAGGGACATAACATATATAATAATGTAATTTAGGTTGTATTAAAAACCCATATATAATTAGCTATGTGAACCAAATAAGCCAAGCAAATTGTCTCAGGGGTTGTACATTTTATTCCGTTGTTTCACAAGGAATAACTATATATGAAATATTTGACATTTATGTAAAATGTCCGTAATTGGTGTGGGTGTTACATCATAGTTGTTAGAATTACTAGCTGACAAGCTATAGATTACTCGACGGGTATGCCCAAATACGGGGCCCGTGATATTTGATTTGGCGTTCCAAGTTTATGGAATCGTGCTTTGACACAAATGACGAGATTTGACTTGTCGGTGCTAATGATGTTGTAAAACGTTTATGTAATAGAGCATTAAGTTACATGCTGGTATACATGGAGATGTTTAGTTTGGCATTCCAGGTTAATGGATAGCGATTTTTACGTGACAGGCGTGATTTTAACACGCCGTGCCAAAGATTTCTAAAATCTCAGTTGATAGAGCATTTGTGCAAGATCGTTTTCTACCATGCCTGTATTTGTAGAAGCTTGGAGCCAAATTAAAATGTGATTGGTTAGATTGTCATTTCAAGGTTGAAATCGTGTTCTACACGTATAAGCGTGTTGTAACGCTATTGACATTACCCAGATAATTCATTTCAGTTCTTACACAACGTATATGAAGTCCTTTCCACTAGACAGTATTGAACCTTTATTTATGCCCAAATTCAAGATCGAGTTGAACTTTATTCATCTTTCGTATCGAAACAAGGCAAATATAACCCTCCACAGGAAGTCAAATTCTGGATATTAAACCATATTGATCCTTTGTCAAATGTCGCCCGAATTCAAGGTCAAATTGAAATTCATTCCAATTTTCGTACCGACACAAGGCGATTATTTGAACATAGCTATGACGATGGGATCGACGCCTCTATCGTTTGGATCTGGATCCGCTGGGTATTCGGAATGGAGCCAGGACGAACGGAGTTAATAGGGAGGCCACTATTAACTCCCAACACGGAATTAGAAGCTAATATTCCAGGATGGTGCCATTCTCCTGTTCGGAACAATTCCTGCTATCGACGATTCGGATTATGACATTCATGTGTTAAACTTATGTTTTATTGTGTTAAATGTATATTCCAAATGGGATAGTTTGGATCTCCACTCACGGAATTATCAAGTTTTTTGTCTTAGGACAAAAATCTTGAAAAAGGTGATGAGAGGTATGTAATACTTTCGACCACTACGAGTTAGGTAAGTAGGGTTAATTTTAGCTGAAAGTTCAATGTCTTTAGCTGAAATGCCGGTGTCCTAATCTTCTGGGAATTATAACTCTGAGTGGACGACCTATAATTATGGGTCGTTGACTTTTAGAGTTAAATGCTTTGTCAAAGCGGATTATTAATTGTCCATCTGGTTTGATGTAAGCGACACATGTCCCAGTCAGATCACGACATTTGGTGGCTAAGGGCGTTGGCCTTTTCAGCGGATATATACTAGGAGAGCAAAGCTCTCGGGGACTCTGGTTCTGACTCTTGCTCAGACTCTCGACTCGAACGCATTAGCGAGAAACCATGTTATTACACTTTTCTCCGTGGCCGCCTGATGTGATGTTGTAAATATTTGTACAATAAAATTCATCAACGTGTTTCCGAGAATTCCAACTTAATGGTTAGAACCTGGGGAGTGCTACAATGGGACCATCTCATTTTATACTCAATAGAATATATGCAACAAATGAATGAATTTGAACCATGAATTAGTGCAAAATACACTCATGTGCTCTATGAACGAAGCAAACAACATGGTAATTATAATGAAAATTAATTTAGGGCTGGAGTCGTAAATTCATTTTATTATAATTACCATGTTGTTTGCGTCGTTCATAGAACACAATAGTGTATTTTTCACTCATGCATGGCTCAAATTCATTCATTTGTTACATATATTCTGTTGAGTATAAAAGGAGTTGGTCCCATAAATGGCTGGATTTAGTGTACAGTAACCCTTTAACTATACTTAAAGCTGGGCAAATTACAAAACAATAAAAATCCAGGAATAATTCCACCCGACAACAACAAAGAAATTGTAGTGTCCAGCGACGATAACATCATTCTGGGAGATAATAAAGAAAAGGAAAATTATTACGAACAAACAGGAACATCAATATGAAATGAGCAACAACAACTACGACCACGAGAACACCAACAAAAGCAGCACAAACGGCAACAACAACATCGACAACGTCATTCGCTATGTACGCTACAGCAGCTGCCACTCCAGAACCAGAAAGTATCGAGTACAGACCTATTTAACAAATAACCGTACCTTTGAACACATATTACGAGACTGTTACCTCCAAAACTGTAGTCAACAATAGCCACATCTAGTATTTTATCGAATTATTAAAGCACACTTCGAACGTTTCGAATTTGTTCTCTATATGCGATAATACAACAGTCAATAATATCATTCGATTTCGGACCAGAAATCACAAACTACAAATTGAACAAGGTCCTTGGCTAAATACTGACTATTCAACCAGAGTATATATGTATACTTTGTACAAAAGAACTAGGCGATGAGTATCACGTTATCCTGAAGTGTACAGACTTAAATGAACTAAGATCGACCTATTTGAGCCCTATTTCTATATATAGAAGACCGAACGCCGACAAACTGTAGGAATCTGTCAACTTTCACAAGGAAAGTCCAGGATATTTTCGGCAAGTCCACTTGAGGCTATAACACTGATATTCCATGTACCCACCCATATTTTTAAAATACCTACATCTCTTACCATAAATTCCCCGCCAACTACCTGAAATAATCACCCGAACGGAAACTTACCAAATATCTAATCACTCATGTATTCCTCGTGTGAAATTTAGTGTTATTATATGTCATAATTGAATATTTTGATATCATATATATTCTGTCTGTAATATCTACATAACGCTTTAACAGAAATAAATTTAATTTAATTTAATTGAATTGACTCGGCGGAAAGCGACAACATCACGAACATCAACAGTGGCGGCAACAACACCCGACTTGATAAAGACCCAGTCAGTGGATTTGGACACCTTCCATGTGCTCTGTAATGTCTTTCATGATGACCAGAGTTACTATTAAATTGAAATTGAATGTGCAGGTTGATAACATTTTACCAAACTCATATCGCCCCTGACTGATGGTGGCAACACAAGAATGTTTATAGCTTTGTGTGAACTCATAGATTGTGGAGCATTTCCAACGCACATCGAATATAGCATACAAACTTCTACTCGACGTTGTCCTTTGGTACTAGTGCTCCAAAACATCGCAGATAAGATACCCAGAAATATCACCTACTATTCTGACGGACTGGATATCGTCTATTTCATGGGGTTACAATACACCAAATTATTTACATAGGCCTCAGTGTTAACAAATCCCGCTGGCCTGTATTCGCAGGAAACATTTGACCCTGCACGAGTATTTAAAATTAAAGAACATCCTTTTAGACACACGGAAATGTGCCCAAAAGTACTTGTGAACGTGGTGGATCACACTGCAGCTTGACAAACGTCACACTGCCCTTAAAATTGAGAAAAAATGACATCGAAAAAAACGCAAACACCTCCCATAAATTATTCGCCATTTGCACAGCCATAACCGTTTACCATGTGGTTATATTTGATGTTTCTCGACGGGAAACACTTTTGTGCATTTTTTCGTGCACTTTTCATCCATGTATCATTGAGAAAAAGTGCCAGAATTTTTTTTATGCGATCCTAGCTTGGGGGTGCCAGGGGAAATCACTCTACTAATTTGTATTTGGTGTATTGTAACCATGGGAAATTATTTAGGTCATGTCTGGATATAGGGGTATTGTGTGCTTTTAGACAATCCTGATGACAGAGGATCTGTTTCACCACTTGATTCCATGATAAATGTGCAGTCCCGAGTCGTCAAAATCCTGACCCGAAAGTCGCCAATTTGGAATAGTTAAAGGCCCATTTGATAAAAATTCGAGTCACCCATTATTTGTTATAGTGCCTTGATATACGATTTTACTAACAATATATATGACATAAAATATGATTAAAATGCTATAATCCATCACCATTTGGAGCGTCTGTGTCTCAGAATGTGCCCATAAGTAGATAATAGCTGAAATCATAAAAACATTTCTCCCGCCTCGCTCCCAGAATGCAATAGAATTAAAACTAAGATATGGAGTTATTCCCCTTCCAATGAAAATAATACAATCCTACAATCCAGATGAAACTTAAGCACAAAAACACGTCGGTACCTCAACAAAAAACAACATGTTCACAGTTTATTACACCGGATAAGTTGATAATATAATGTTTTGGAGCTTCCTCTTTCAAATACATATGACATATATTTTATATATAATGTGACCTGGGGTTGAAAATTAAGTGGGCCTTTAAATTACACCATTTGTGTTCCTTATATCATGTATATGCCGATATCAAATATCTGGAGGAAATATGTTTTAATTTATTGTGGCATTATTTTACACGTGTTTGCAGGATGTATGTATTCGCCGATGTCTCACTGTTGCAGTAACTGTTATGACCGCGTTTAATAACTGTTTTCGATATTTAGATGTGAACAATGGCTGGGCCACTCTTGAAGATTTTATTGCGGGAACACAATGTATAATATAACAGCTAACATTGATAATGAAGTATGTCTCAGGTAGTATTTCGATGTATCGGGGTGTATTAATCCTATTAGCAGATATTTGGTCCGCATTTAGAGGCTTTCTCGTATGGTGAATGCGAAACCTTCAGTGATAAGCCGTACTTATTGTTATCATTTGAAGGATCGGTTGTTTTAACGGAATACTGAGGTGGTGCATTCTTGAAACCAGTATATTTAATATTTTATTTGTGCTTAATAATATTATCTTGTTGGCGCTATAATTTCTGACTATGGTTTTCTTGTTGGTTTATCCCGTGCTGTTGATATGAGTATATATAAGCGAGATCACTGAGTCGCTACCATATTGGATCCATCCAGCCCCGTTCATGAATATTCAAAACTCCATATATGGAATGCTACTCAAGAACTTTTACCTGTAGCACTGAATGGAATGGGGCTGGATGGATCCAATATGGTAACGACTCAAGTGGTCTCTCTTATTACAGAGGAAGAACAACATCAACAAGTTAAATTGCCTCTTTTTGGCAGAAATAAAAAACTATTTCCACAATAAAGAGCTTCTGTGTGTAGCGTGTGGCTCCAAAGGTAAATTACATCATGCATACAATCGCAACAATGAATACGAGTGAACGCAAACATTTATTTGCAATTATGGAACATCTCGTTACACCGATTTCGAACACAACACTGGGACAGCACAATAATTAAAGAAACATAATCAAGAGTGATCAGCGATTTTTGAAATTTGTTATTTCCCGAGATATTTAATTTTTGGTGGCCTGGCAAATATTCGTCAAGTCGACGGTCTCGTGCCAAATTGCGGATGAAGATGGACAACTCTAAAATCAAGTGGCTTTGGGTGTTAGATATATATTAACGTTTCATCACAACTGCACAGAGGGATTGGTGTTTATTAAGGAAACGAAAGATTGGAAATGTAAAGAATGCAATGAAAAACAACATGCAAATGAATTTGAGGACCAGAATGACCCCACGATCATTGACACTGCGTTTAATACTATCCTGAATGAGAGTGACAATGACACAAATGATGACAGGAAACAGCAGAGGAAATCCAATAATAGCAAGATCACCTTGTTGAATATAAACTTCCAGAGTGTCAAGAATAAGAAGCATTTACTTGAAGTGCTGACAGAAGATGAGCAACCAGATTTTATTGTTGGAACTGAATCATGGATGGATAGTTCGGATAACAGCAGTACGTACCTACCTACAAATAAGTATAACATTCTAAGAAGAGACAGGGAAAAGGACAATACCAAGGGTGGTGTATTCATAGCATGTAGGCAAGGAATACAGATGAGCAGAGCGTATGAGCTGGAAACTGATTGTGAAATAATTTGGGCAAAAGTGAAGCTGAAGAAAAGCAGATACCTCTACATTGGCTCTTACTACAGACCACATGAAGATGATGAGTATAGCCTGGATAAGCTAGAGAGTTCCCTTCAGACACTTGGTGACAAAATCAACCGCCAACGTTTGATTTTAGCTGGAGATTTCAATCTGCCAGGATGGAATTGGAAAGACAATATATTGGATCCAACAAAATGCAACTACCCAAAACTCCACTCAAAATTTAAGGATATAATAGATGATAGTTGCTTACGACAAATAGTTGAAGAGAAGACAAGAGGAGAATCTACACTAGACCTGATAGCAACAAATTACCCACAAGCTGATTGCCATGTCAACATCCTTCCAGGCATTTCAGACCACGATATTCCAAAGGTAGAGATAGACATTCCAATTATGCAGAATATGCAGAAGCAGAGGGAAATTCCAATTTATGGAAAGGCTGACTGGTCTGAATTCAGCAAACTTATGACAGAGACTAACCATGATATACAGAGCAAGAAGGAATCACACTCGGCAAATGAATTATATACAATATTCCAGCAAGCAATCACTGAAGGTGCTAGAAAGTTCATCCCACACAAATCTGCCCGGAAGAAGGACAAGCTTCCATGGATTACACAAAACATCAGGAAAATGATGAGAAAAAGGGACCGGCTACATAAAAGTATGAAGAGGAACACAGGCGAAGTCCATGAGAAAGATAATAGCGCCGCTCAGTTCAAAGAATTAAAAAGAAATATCCAGAAGGAAATGAGGCGAGCATACTGGGACTATGTTGATTCTATGGTAACACCGATGAATGAAGAAAAGGATACGTTCAAATGTATGAAGAAATTCTGGACTTATGTGAAGCATATGAAGACGGAAAAATCTGGAGTGGAGATGCTTGAAGTTGATGGGGAAAGGTTTGAAATTCCAAAAGAAAAAGCCGATGCACTAAACCGACAATTTGAGTCTGTCTTCAACAAACAGGACGCTTACAGCACCTTGAGTGGAGAAGCCACAGAATTATTATCTTACTCATCAATGGAAGACATAGAAATTACGGACCCTGGGATAGAAAAACTTTTGAGAGAGTTGAAGATCCATAAAGCACCTGGACCAGATGAGATTAGCCCATTAATTTTAAAGACCCTGGCACCCACTATATGCATGATTCTAGGAGCAATATTCAGAAAGTCATATGGAACTGGAGAAGTACCATCCATATGGAAGAAAGCAAATGTTGTGCCAGTATATAAGAAAGGAAAGAAGAATGACCCAGCTAACTACCGACCAATTTCACTGACATGCATAACATGTAAAATAATGGAGCATATTATTTGTAGCAACATAATGAAACATGGAAAAGAACAACCAATATTAACTGACAAACAGCATGGATTCAGAGACAAGAGGTCGTGTGAAACACAGCTAATTGAATTCACTGCAGATATTACAAACAATATAAACAATGGACTGCAAACAGATGTAATTTTCCTTGACTTCAGCAAGGCGTTTGATAAGGTCAGCCACAACCATCTACTATATAAACTAAAGACCTATGGAATTGATGGCAAAACTAACAAATGGATAGGAAGTTTCTTACAAGATAGAAGACAGAATGTTGTAGTAAATGGAGAGAAGTCATACGAAGGAAGAGTTACATCAGGAGTTCCACAAGGGTCAGTGTTGGGACCTAGTCTGTTCCTCTACTACATAAATGACCTCGATAAAGGAATAAAATCAAATGTAAGACTATTTGCCGATGACACTCTATTATACAAGACTATACATACACCGGAAGATGCAGAGGAACTACAAAAGGACATCAGATCACTAGAAGAGTGGGAGAATAAATGGAAAATGAGCTTCAATCCAGCTAAATGTGAAGCAATGCATATAACCCATTCGCAGAATATTATCGATTCAGAATACTCACTCCATGGGATACAATTAAAAAAGGCGCAGAAGACAAAATATCTTGGAGTGACTATTACATCAAATATGTCATGGAATCAGCATATAGACAATACAGCTGCCAAGGCTAACAGGACGCTGAATTTTCTGAAGAGAAATCTACAGATAAGTTCTCATCATCTGAAGGCGACTGCGTACAAGTCTTTAGTAAGGCCATTAATGGAATATGCACCGACTGTATGGGATCCATATACAGAGAAGAATATAGATGCATTGGAGAAAGTCCAACGACGCGCTGCTAGATATGCTCTCAACAGATTCAGAAGAACATCCAGCGTATCAGACATGATAGATCATCTGAGATGGCACTCTTTACAGTCCAGGAGGCACCAGGCTCGATTATTCATGATGCACAAAATTCACCATCAACATGCTGCAATAAAAATTGACGAATATGCTAAAAGAACAAGAGAATCCAGGCACACTAATGCGGCTGGCTACCTAATTCCACAATCCAACTACGATTACCATAAATTTTCTTTCTTTCCCCGGACCATAAGAGAATGGAATGCTATACCAACAGAAATAGTCACCATCATTCCAGTCGATGAGTTCAGGACCAGGATGATGAACCAACTATATCCATGCTGGACGTCCCAGAAAACCCATTCGACCCAGTAAAAAAACCAACAACAACAAAACAAAAAAAACAAAAAAACAAAAAAATTCAAATCAAATTCAAATCAAATTCAAATCAAATCAATTATTTATCACAAACCCCAATCATGAAGAGAAATTATCGCCAGTCGTTGCCAAAATAAATTAGTCATAATCATCAGCCTGTTGATGGTGGACTGAAATCGGAAGAAGAAGAAGAAGAACGTGCCATATATGTTTAGCATTGGCGAAAATAAATTGTAAATGGCGAAAAAAAAATGTACCAAATGGCGATAAAAATCTGGACAAGGTGACGATTATAAACACGCCAGCAGTCATCGGTCTAATTACATTACGCGCAGCTGACATCCATACAACAAAAGCGTCGGCACCTCGTGTATGTAACACGACCCGATGTGCTTGGAGCAATTAGTAATAGGTGTACATAATTGGTGTTGATTTCATGCAATGTCAATGGCAGACGCTTTGTGTTGTAATAAACGCAACTTTTGAGTGGCGATCAGGGAATGATACTTAATCACTTTGCGATTCAAATTTCCAAAATGAATTTCTTTCATTTGCAGTTTGATCCGTATTAATTAATTACAAATTTTTACAAATCCGATCGATCTTTCCAACTAGCCGGTGTTCTGACATAAAACCTAATCGCGTAGTCACCAGAGTCGTTATTTGGTTGGAGAATCTGGATTCAGATTACGGATTAGTCCCCGTATGACGTGGTTCGGTAAACGAACAGACCAGAATCAGTTAACGAACAGACCGTAATCGTAATCAATCATTATTTCGTTGTAATCCGGATTCAGATTCTGATTCCGATTACGGACTCAAACGTTCATAATGTTACACACTACTTATTGTAAGCATATATTGGGAGTATGTAAGTACGCTCCAAATCATGCAGTCAGAGCAGAGCTCGGTAGATATCCATGTTCCGTCGAAATATTATGCAGAATGGCGAACTATGCAGTGGGGGGGGGGGGGGGGGTCGGAAAAAAATTCAGGCACTTATGGCATTTTCCCTTTCGATCATTTTTTGTACCCACCCACCCCCACCGCCAAATTTGTTTCCGTTATCGGCAGTTTTTTCCGACCATTTTTTTACACCCCCCCTTTCGTTGTAATCCGGATTCAGATTCTGATTCCGATTACGGACTCAAACGTTCATAATGTTACACACTACTTATTGTAAGCATATATTGGGAGTATGTAAGTACGCTCCAAATCATGCAGTCAGAGCAGAGCTCGGTAGATATCCATGTTCCGTCGAAATATTATGCAGAATGGCGAACTATGCAGTGGGGGGGGGGGGGTCGGAAAAAAATTCAGGCACTTATGGCATTTTCCCTTTCGATCATTTTTTGTACCCACCCACCCCCACCGCCAAATTTGTTTCCGTTATCGGCAGTTTTTTCCGACCATTTTTTTACACCCACCCCCCCCCCCCCCCCCCTTTTAACACTAAAACAGAGATTTGCGGGGGGAATTCACTGTAAACAGCTGTCAGGGACATATCAAGGCCGTTTTTCATAAACTTTTTTAGAAACTGGGTCTTGGTCTAAGTCTAAGAAACCTATTGAAGAGCGAGTCTGCACATACTGCACTCGCTGTTCAATAGGGGACGAATACCATTTGATCATGGAATGCACCAGTGTTAGATCTTTAAGAAATAGATTTCTACCCCGCCACCTTACTGAGCAAATAAACGTTTATAACTTCTGCTCAATTCTAAACACAACCGATACTGTGCACATGAACAAGTTGTGTGGGTTTTTAAGATACGCCCAACATGTTGCATAGTTCACTCCGTGTCGAGGGTATACCCCACAGGAATGGACTTTGCAACCATTGGTATACTATATATTATTCGGATCACCGCAGCACCACCCTACCCTACCATCTCTAGACATATACATGCGACGACGGCAAATGTTTACAATGACTTTATTAAATTTCAATTGTTATACTTACTATTTTATTTGTTTACACCACAGTGCTATCTATTATATTTGATTTGTTCGTGTATTACACATGTAATTAGAACAACAATAAAGAATCTTGTATCTTGACACCAGATTCCGGACGTTATTTGTGTGCCTTTTGTGAAGCCAAAGACGATCGGAATGTGTCTTGGTTTACTCTGAGTTTTCTGAAAACAAAGAGTATTGGTTTCATGTAAGTTGACACAACATAATAATATAACAGTAACAGTATGCGAAAGCTTCGCCCTATAGGCTTTTGGGATTAGTAAATTGTGAATGTTGGAAATGTCACGCTGAGCCAGAGAGGTGACAAATGGAAATATGATGAGGGGATTAGGAAGTGCTAGATAAGCTAATTAGTTAACACTATCAAATTAAACTATGTACACAAGTAGTATTAAGTAGAGGGAATATTGATATATATATCACTGAGCATTAGGGTGTGGTCATTTGGAATCCCCACCCCCACGGGATTTCATAAATACTACTTATCGAATGTTAAACGATACAATACCGACTAATTTATATAGGTGTAGTCGTCGTCTGATAATCCCCACCCCCACGGGATTTCGTAAATAGTATTTAACGAATGTAAACGTTACAATAACGACTAATTTATATAAGTGTATCAAAAATGAGCTGTTTTACAAGGCAGATCTTATAGTCATACTGAATAGCAACTACTTTAAAAGCACATCCAAGCTACAATACGACCTATTTTATGTTAGGTAATGATGTATGGTTATTTCAGATGGTATAGTAAAGCAAACTATTTATAGGCAGATGATATAGTCAGGCTAACTAGTAACTATTTGAAGGATTAGTACGCACGATTGAATACATGTATTATTGTGATGTTAGGTTAGTAAAATAATAGTCCTAAATGAGATGAATTATTCGCTAGTGAATAACCTCGTGCATGTAAAAAACCACAAGGCTAAAACACATGGAATATTTGTTAGTGTCGGAACTTTGTCTTCTTTATTGTAGATTTGTAGGTAACACTATTCGATCTCATAAAACTCGATATTACAGAGTCTCGTAGAAAACGAAATGTGGAACCCTTCACACTTTAGTTCCTTTAAGAATATTAATTATAAATAAATCTTAGTATACAAACAGATATCAAAAAACATAATCAAATCAATCTTTTTTAAAGATATGGACACTCTGGTCTACCCGTCGAAATATCTTCTGGCAAAAATGTATCAATATTTAAAGTCAGACTAACTATTTCTAGGTTGGTGTTTAAATACCTCTTCTAGGCTATACTCAAACAAACAATTTCTAGGTTATTCAAACATTTCCAAAAATATACTGAGTAAATCTACAAATATTAATTGGAATATAAAGAACAGAGTTAGCTCCCCTGTGAATTGTAACAGTATTAAAATTAATCATTATTTAAAGTCAAACTATTTATTTATAAGTTGGTCATAAAATTACTACATCTAGGCTATGGGATATAGTCAGGCAAACTATTTTTAGGTTAATCAAAAATATCAGAGTTGTAAACTAAATCTACAAATATTAATTGGAATATAAAGAACAGAGTTAGCTCCCCTGTGCATTTGAATAATCTGTTTTATTAAGTTCAATATAGATGTTAAACGATTGATATATGTTAATGAATGATACAGTGATATATTCGTTAGCGAATAAACCTATGCATGTAAAACCACAGGTCTAAACACATTGAACTTTTTTAGGAACGTTCTTCTGTAGATTAGTAGGCAACACATTTCAAAAACACCATTTCATAGTGATAGAAATCGAAATGTATAACCATTATCGGTTCCTTTAAACATTATGAATGATGGAAATATATTCAAATCAATCAACTTATGTTGGAATATATAAAAATATGTGTATCAAGCATGTTAAATTGTGAATAATTAGTTATTTATATCACACCAACGTTAATTCATAATCTATAGTATTTTAGGAAAGAAAACTGGAACAAATAGTAACTATTTTCGGTTTATATCAAGACAACGTATTTCAATTCCAACACAAATTCAATATTTCAGAAAAATAAAAAAAATCTATCTTTTAATGAAATATGAAAAAGCACGATAAACCAATTAAAACAACTTTTCGTCAACAAAAAATTGAAGTTATATGTTATAATGCGTCAAAAATAAATCAAAATCCTTAATCAAATATCTCAATTTAAAGCTGAATTTTTAAAAAACAATTTCAATGTTAACTTTATCTGTTTCGCTCGCAAGCATCAAAGGTCCCTTTTTATTACCACAATAATTGTAAAAGACAATAAAAGTTTTGTCTTTAATCAAAAAATGTAAAAATATTATAATCTTAGGAAAACACTAATGTTTTCGTCAACAAAATTCAAGCACAAACTTTATATGTCAATAAAATAATATGAAAATTCAATAAAACTTTAATCAATTTATTGCTAAAATTTTGAAAAAATGTTGACTGTTGACGCAATCAACTGATATTCCAAATGTTTTTACTCTGCCTCAATTTTACCTATGCGAATGTATCTGTTTATATAAGGAAAATTCATTCTATCTTTAGTCCCAACAAATGATGTCATTCGAGCCATCTTTCTTTAAGTCGAATAATCTACCAACATATAGCACTAAACATGATGAGGTCTTCGTCGAGAATTCATGTCCGACTCTGTTTAACATAACAAGACTTACTTACTCATCAAAGAACAGATAATCCATCGAAGTATAATACTGTCTCAATTTTACCTATCCGAATGTATCTGTTTATATAAAAATTTATTCATTCTATCTTTAGGTCCCATCAAAATGATGTCATACGACCCAAGTCGAATAATCTAATATCATTCGTCGAGAATTCATGTCGAGCTCTGTTTATGTACAGTAACACATTAATTTACTCAAGCTATCTATACTCCCAAAAAAAATCATTCGAGCTATCTTGTTAAATGTCCTCGTATGCCTATCATAATGTACCCTCCCATTTTATCCGACCACATGAATTCATGTCGACATATATCTGTACAAGGCGACTAATTTATTCAACTAGGCTACCTAGCTTGGATCATATTTCAAAGAACGCATTCGTTAACGACCCGTCCTTACAAAACCAGTAATATAAAATACACCTGTCAGGTCGCTTATTTGAAGATCAACTTACCTTACGGTAAACATTCCAAACATTCCAATTATAATATATAAGCCAGGTAAATGGCCTATAAAGTCACGGATTTAAAACACCTGGTGAGTTTAGTTAAATTATGTTTTCAGATAACTTTAAATTAATTCATATCTTATTCAACCTATGTTCTGTGTAATTTAAAACGATTGTATATTTTTGTTTGTATATTTATCGGAGCAAAACATATACATGATTTTTAAAGTACTTGTCTTAAAGTGACAATAAGAATTATGTATTATTAGGATACAGTATACTTTGTTCAAACCAGATGTCTTAAATTGGCAATAAGTTTTATTTTATCCATCTATTTATAAACAAGATGTCTTAAAGGGGCACTAAGATTTCATTTTATAATTTCAATACCAAAAGTGTTTCAATATCACAGCAAAACAAAAATTGTAATAATTTTACCTCAGAATTGTTAATAAATAGGTCTTCTTCACATCATAATTCTTAAAAGGGCGCTAATAATTTAACTTAAATATGGTTGAAAGTTTATCGTTAAAGAGCGTGTATTATCTGTTTGTATGCAACTCTTAATTATAAAAAACGGATACTGTTACACTATTACACACAAATTTTTAGATAGTATATTACAGTATCCAAATTAACATTGTTACAATTCAGATTCTACGGAAAGTTATCTTTAAACATGCAAATAAAAACAATAATCATAGTTTTACAATTGTTTTTTTATGTAAAATTTTATTTGTCTACACGTTGTGGCTAAGCATATCATAACAGTATATTTACATTTATCTAGCAAATGCGCTCTAATTTCTACAAATTAACATTCCAATTCATAAATTGTTTTGTTTTTTGAAAAAAAAATACTGTAACAGTTTTGTTTACATACTAACTCGTATAGTTTAATAAATAAAGATAACACTTACCTCATTACGGCAAATAATTCTCCCTTAATCATAATGGCAACACGATTTGGAAAAACAAATGCTGATGAATCCGTACGCAATTTAGCATCAGATGTAACCATGCTCGGACAGAAACAATTCCCGGTCGTTCGTTTTTAAACTTACAATTGATACAGGGTGAAGTGTCAAGCGTTAAGTTTCAACAAGCAGTGAATGGCCATTATATATCTGATTAATTTACCTTTGTATACAGCATAACGCCCGTGTTGGCATCTGCACGCACGCTTAAAACTCATTAGTCATTGAAATTTGAAAATTTAGAATAATTATTTATCGCGCATTCATCGTACAGATTTATACGATGAAAGCAAATATAAACTGCGTATGTGCACACGACTAATATGTACTTTCGATGCTATGCCTATAAATAGTATGCAATTATCTCGCAGAATCAATCAAACAATAATATTAAGCTAATTCTGTTAGTTACACCATTGCATCTGAAATTGCTCGATGTCGTTAGACTATAGGTTAATGTGTGTTTTATATGCATGTTCCCGTTCAATATCTGCACATTTTTAAATCGTCACGGAAATCTACCTACTAACATATTTGAACGCACATTATAATTTGGATAGTTAAATCATACATCTTATCACTGGAAAAATATGAATGTATGCTCTAAATCTGTTGGCAGGGCTATTTCAATATACAACATCATATGTATTCAATGTTTCTAATATATAAATTATACCCCAAATTATCATACAAAAAATATGTTTTCAAGATGGCATCCAATATGGCTATTCAGAAATGTGAGCTTCAAAATATATCCTGATAAAATGTACACATTTACTGTGATCATATATCGTACAACTGGATGTATTAACGTTTATAGCGTAATACCTATGCTATCTCCATTACAAAAGATGGCTCCCGAAATGGCCATCGTTTACTTCAAGATACAGGGCTTAAAAATGTATTGCATTTTTACAAAGGCTCATATGCATCATTTAGGTTTGTAGTTTGTATAGTATATGCTAAATTATCATACAATTTGTCATCACAAAAAAAAAACAATATATATTTTCAAGATGGCGTCCAATATGGCTATTCAGAAATGTCAGCTTCAAAATATATCTTGATAAAATGTACACATTTGCTGTGATCATATATCGTACAACTGGATGTATTAACGTTTATAGCGTAATACCTATGCTATCTCCATTACAAAAGATGGCTGCCGAAATGGCCATCGTTTACTTCAAGATACAGGGCTTAAAAATGTATTGCATTTTTACAAAGGCTCATATACATCATTTAGGTTTGTAGTTTGTATAGTATATGCTAAATTATCATACAATTTGTCATAAAAAAAAAACAATATATATTTTCAAGATGGCGTCCAATATGGCTATTCGGAAATGTCAGCTTCAAAATATATCTTGATAAAATGTACACATTTGCTGTGATCATATATCGTACAACTGGATGTATTATCGTTTATAGCGTAATACCTATGCTATCTCCATTACAAAAGATGGCTGCCGAAATGGCCATCGTTTACTTCAAGATACAGGACTTAAAAATGTATTGCATTTTTACAAAGGCTCATATGCATCATTTAGGTTTGTAGTTTGTATAGTATATGCCAAATTATCATACAATTTGTCATCACAAAAAAAAAACAATATATATTTTCAAGATGGCGTCCAATATGGCTATTCAGAAATGTCAGCTTCAAAATATATCTTGATAAAATGTACACATTTGCTGTGATCATATATCGTACAACTGGATGTATTAGCGTTTATAGCGTAATACCTATGCTATCTCCATTACAAAAGATGGCTTCCAAAATGGCCACCTTTACTCTAAAATACAGAGCTTAAAATTACATGCATAATTTAGAAAGTTGATTTTGATTAGTTATACTACTTATTTCTTCAAAGAGTTAATATTTCCTTATTCTTATTACAGTTTTAAAAACAATCAACAAAAATCTTCATTGTGTATCATATAATGAGTTCTTGGTAGGCTATCTCATTGTACAACATATACGTATTTATATTTGTTTGTAATATCCAATGGAGTATTTCGTAAATAAAGTTGTCAAATGCTATAATATAATATAAACTCTCAATATCAAAGTATTAAACAAACGAAAAAATAGTCACAGAGCCGTTCCATGGGGTAGAATCCCTCTAATACATATCTCATACACAATATTACTTTGTTTTAAACCGAGTTGTGTGGAACATCGACATTTTAATATCATTTTAATCAACCATTCTAGAACAAATTACTTACACAATCTTTTCTTAAAAGCTGTTAAAAAAAATTGTCTACCTAATTCACAATTATTTTTTTGCTAGGTTCGTAGTATTATCATATGGCGCGTAGGTTCGAAAACGAAATTAGTAAGAATGCTTTTTTTTGGTAGTGGGAATGTGTCAGGGGTAAATTCTGCTATAATTCACTTAATGCTATGTTTTCAAGATGACGTCCAATATGGCAACTGAGAACTGTGAGCTTCAAAATATATCTGATAAATTGTATGCCTTAGTTAATATGATCACATAATTATGCGCTTGGCTGTCTTCGCGTTGATAACGTATTAGCAACGCTGACGCCATTATAAAATGGCAAACATTTACTTCAAAATATACAGCTTCAGAGAAATGTTCGGTATTTTACAAAATAAGACCGAGTGATATTTTGTCTTTCTTCTCGAAATGTATGAACAAAACAAGAGATGATATACATTACAAACAACTGAAATGTAGTCAGTTGACGACCACTATACACAAAAATAAATTTGATTACTGCCAACACAGTGTCAGAATTGAAAAATAAATAGTAAATGTGTATCATAAACACTATAATATCGCATTGAATATTCAATGCGATATTATAGTGTTTATGATACACATTTACTATTTATTTTTCAATTCTGACACTGTGTTGGCAGTAATCAAATTTATTTTTGTGTATAGTGGTCGTCAACTGACTACATTTCAGTTGTTTGTAATGTATATCATCTCTTGTTTTGTTCATACATTTCGAGAAGAAAGACAAAATATCACTCGGTCTTATTTTGTAAAATACCGAACATTTCTCTGAAGCTGTATATTTTGAAGTAAATGTTTGCCATTTTATAATGGCGTCAGCGTTGCTAATACGTTATCAACGCGAAGACAGCCAAGCGCATAATTATGTGATCATATTAACTAAGGCATACAATTTATCAGATATATTTTGAAGCTCACAGTTCTCAGTTGCCATATTGGACGTCATCTTGAAAACATAGCATTAAGTGAATTATAGCAGAATTTACCCCTGACACATTCCCACTACCAAAAAAAAGCATTCTTACTAATTTCGTTTTCGAACCTACGCGCCATATGATAATACTACGAACCTAGCAAAAAAATAATTGTGAATTAGGTAGACAATTTTTTTTAACAGCTTTTAAGAAAAGATTGTGTAAGTAATTTGTTCTAGAACGGTTGATTAAAATGATATTAAAATGTCGATGTTCCACACAACTCGGTTTAAAACAAAGTAATATTGTGTATGAGATATGTATTAGAGGGATTCTACCCCATGGGACGGCTCTGTGACTATTTTTTCGTTTGTTTAATACTTTGATATTGAGAGTTTATATTATATTATAGCATTTGACAACTTTATTTACGAAATACTCCATTGGATATTACAAACAAATATAAATACGTATATGTTGTACAATGAGATAGCCTACCAAGAACTCATTATATGATACACAATGAAGATTTTTGTTGATTGTTTTTAAAACTGTAATAAGAATAAGGAAATATTAACTCTTTGAAGAAATAAGTAGTATAACTAATCAAAATCAACTTTCTAAATTATGCATGTAATTTTAAGCTCTGTATTTTAGAGTAAAGGTGGCCATTTTGGAAGCCATCTTTTGTAATGGAGATAGCATAGGTATTACGCTATAAACGCTAATACATCCAGTTGTACGATATATGATCACAGCAAATGTGTACATTTTATCAAGATATATTTTGAAGCTGACATTTCTGAATAGCCATATTGGACGCCATCTTGAAAATATATATTGTTTTTTTTTTGTGATGACAAATTGTATGATAATTTGGCATATACTATACAAACTACAAACCTAAATGATGCATATGAGCCTTTGTAAAAATGCAATACATTTTTAAGTCCTGTATCTTGAAGTAAACGATGGCCATTTCGGCAGCCATCTTTTGTAATGGAGATAGCATAGGTATTACGCTATAAACGATAATACATCCAGTTGTACGATATATGATCACAGCAAATGTGTACATTTTATCAAGATATATTTTGAAGCTGACATTTCCGAATAGCCATATTGGACGCCATCTTGAAAATATATATTGTTTTTTTTTTATGACAAATTGTATGATAATTTAGCATATACTATACAAACTACAAACCTAAATGATGTATATGAGCCTTTGTAAAAATGCAATACATTTTTAAGCCCTGTATCTTGAAGTAAACGATGGCCATTTCGGCAGCCATCTTTTGTAATGGAGATAGCATAGGTATTACGCTATAAACGTTAATACATCCAGTTGTACGATATATGATCACAGCAAATGTGTACATTTTATCAAGATATATTTTGAAGCTGACATTTCTGAATAGCCATATTGGACGCCATCTTGAAAATATATATTGTTTTTTTTTTGTGATGACAAATTGTATGATAATTTAGCATATACTATACAAACTACAAACCTAAATGATGCATATGAGCCTTTGTAAAAATGCAATACATTTTTAAGCCCTGTATCTTGAAGTAAACGATGGCCATTTCGGGAGCCATCTTTTGTAATGGAGATAGCATAGGTATTACGCTATAAACGTTAATACATCCAGTTGTACGATATATGATCACAGTAAATGTGTACATTTTATCAGGATATATTTTGAAGCTCACATTTCTGAATAGCCATATTGGATGCCATCTTGAAAACATATTTTTTGTATGATAATTTGGGGTATAATTTATATATTAGAAACATTGAATACATATGATGTTGTATATTGAAATAGCCCTGCCAACAGATTTAGAGCATACATTCATATTTTTCCAGTGATAAGATGTATGATTTAACTATCCAAATTATAATGTGCGTTCAAATATGTTAGTAGGTAGATTTCCGTGACGATTTAAAAATGTGCAGATATTGAACGGGAACATGCATATAAAACACACATTAACCTATAGTCTAACGACATCGAGCAATTTCAGATGCAATGGTGTAACTAACAGAATTAGCTTAATATTATTGTTTGATTGATTCTGCGAGATAATTGCATACTATTTATAGGCATAGCATCGAAAGTACATATTAGTCGTGTGCACATACGCAGTTTATATTTGCTTTCATCGTATAAATCTGTACGATGAATGCGCGATAAATAATTATTCTAAATTTTCAAATTTCAATGACTAATGAGTTTTAAGCGTGCGTGCAGATGCCAACACGGGCGTTATGCTGTATACAAAGGTAAATTAATCAGATATATAATGGCCATTCACTGCTTGTTGAAACTTAACGCTTGACACTTCACCCTGTATCAATTGTAAGTTTAAAAACGAACGACCGGGAATTGTTTCTGTCCGAGCATGTTTACATCTGATGCTAAATTGCGTACGGATTCATCAGCATTTGTTTTTCCAAATCGTGTTGCCATTATGATTAAGGGAGAATTATTTGCCGTAATCAGGTAAGTGTTATCTTTATTTATTAAACTATACGAGTTAGTATGTAAACAAAACTGTTACAGTATTTTTTTTTCAAAAAAAAAAACAATTTATGAATTGGAATGTTAATTTGTAGAAATTAGAGCGCATTTGCTAGATAAATGTAAATATACTGTTATGATATGCTTAGCCACAACGTGTAGACAAATAAAATTTTACATAAAAAAAACAATTGTAAAACTATGATTATTGTTTTTATTTGCATGTTTAAAGATAACTTTCCGTAGAATCTGAATTGTAACAATGTTAATTTGGATACTGTAATATACTATCTAAAAATTTGTGTGTAATAGTGTAACAGTATCCGTTTTTTATAATTAAGAGTTGCATACAAACAGATAATACACGCTCTTTAACGATAAACTTTCAACCATATTTAAGTTAAATTATTAGCGCCCTTTTAAGAATTATGATGTGAAGAAGACCTATTTATTAACAATTCTGAGGTAAAATTATTACAATTTTTGTTTTGCTGTGATATTGAAACACTTTTGGTATTGAAATTATAAAATGAAATCTTAGTGCCCCTTTAAGACATCTTGTTTATAAATAGATGAATAAAATAAAACTTATTGCCAATTTAAGACATCTGGTTTGAACAAAGTATACTGTATCCTAATAATACATAATTCTTATCGTCACTTTAAGACAAGTACTTTAAAAATCATGTATATGTTTTGCTCCGATAAATATACAAACAAAAATATACAATCGTTTTAAATTACACAGAACATAGGTTGAATAAGATATGAATTAATTTAAAGTTATCTGAAAACATAATTTAACTAAACTCACCAGGTGTTTTAAATCCGTGACTTTATAGGCCATTTACCTGGCTTATATATTATAATTGGAATGTTTGGAATGTTTACCGTAAGGTAAGTTGATCTTCAAATAAGCGACCTGACAGGTGTATTTTATATTACTGGTTTTGTAAGGACGGGTCGTTAACGAATGCGTTCTTTGAAATATGATCCAAGCTAGGTAGCCTAGTTGAATAAATTAGTCGCCTTGTACAGATATATGTCGACATGAATTCATGTGGTCGGATAAAATGGGAGGGTACATTATGATAGGCATACGAGGACATTTAACAAGATAGCTCGAATGATTTTTTTTGGGAGTATAGATAGCTTGAGTAAATTAATGTGTTACTGTATATAAACAGAGCTCGACATGAATTCTCGACGAATGATATTAGATTATTCGACTTGGGTCGTATGACATCATTTTGATGGGACCTAAAGATAGAATGAATAAATTTTTATATAAACAGATACATTCGGATAGGTAAAATTGAGACAGTATTATACTTCGATGGATTATCTGTTCTTTGATGAGTAAGTAAGTCTTGTTATGTTAAACAGAGTCGGACATGAATTCTCGACGAAGACCTCATCATGTTTAGTGCTATATGTTGGTAGATTATTCGACTTAAAGAAAGATGGCTCGAATGACATCATTTGTTGGGACTAAAGATAGAATGAATTTTCCTTATATAAACAGATACATTCGCATAGGTAAAATTGAGGCAGAGTAAAAACATTTGGAATATCAGTTGATTGCGTCAACAGTCAACATTTTTTCAAAATTTTAGCAATAAATTGATTAAAGTTTTATTGAATTTTCATATTATTTTATTGACATATAAAGTTTGTGCTTGAATTTTGTTGACGAAAACATTAGTGTTTTCCTAAGATTATAATATTTTTACATTTTTTGATTAAAGACAAAACTTTTATTGTCTTTTACAATTATTGTGGTAATAAAAAGGGACTTTTGATGCTTGCGAGCGAAACAGATAAAGTTAACATTGAAATTGTTTTTTAAAAATTCAGCTTTAAATTGAGATATTTGATTAAGGATTTTGATTTATTTTTGACGCAGTATAACATATAACTTCAATTTTTTGTTGACGAAAAGTTGTTTTAATTGGTTTATCGTGCTTTTTCATATTTCATTAAAAGATAGATTTTTTTTATTTTTCTGAAATATTGAATTTGTGTTGGAATTGAAATACGTTGTCTTGATATAAACCGAAAATAGTTACTATTTGTTCCAGTTTTCTTTCCTAAAATACTATAGATTATGAATTAACGTTGGTGTGATATAAATAACTAATTATTCACAATTTAACATGCTTGATACACATATTTTTATATATTCCAACATAAGTTGATTGATTTGAATATATTTCCATCATTCATAATGTTTAAAGGAACCGATAATGGTTATACATTTCGATTTCTATCACTATGAAATGGTGTTTTTGAAATGTGTTGCCTACTAATCTACAGAAGAACGTTCCTAAAAAAGTTCAATGTGTTTAGACCTGTGGTTTTACATGCATAGGTTTATTCGCTAACGAATATATCACTGTATCATTCATTAACATATATCAATCGTTTAACATCTATATTGAACTTAATAAAACAGATTATTCAAATGCACAGGGGAGCTAACTCTGTTCTTTATATTCCAATTAATATTTGTAGATTTAGTTTACAACTCTGATATTTTTGATTAACCTAAAAATAGTTTGCCTGAGTATATCCCATAGCCTAGATGTAGTAATTTTATGACCAACTTATAAATAAATAGTTTGACTTTAAATAATGATTAATTTTAATACTGTTACAATTCACAGGGGAGCTAACTCTGTTCTTTATATTCCAATTAATATTTGTAGATTTACTCAGTATATTTTTGGAAATGTTTGAATAACCTAGAAATTGTTTGTTTGAGTATAGCCTAGAAGAGGTATTTAAACACCAACCTAGAAATAGTTAGTCTGACTTTAAATATTGATACATTTTTGCCAGAAGATATTTCGACGGGTAGACCAGAGTGTCCATATCTTTAAAAAAGATTGATTTGATTATGTTTTTTGATATCTGTTTGTATACTAAGATTTATTTATAATTAATATTCTTAAAGGAACTAAAGTGTGAAGGGTTCCACATTTCGTTTTCTACGAGACTCTGTAATATCGAGTTTTATGAGATCGAATAGTGTTACCTACAAATCTACAATAAAGAAGACAAAGTTCCGACACTAACAAATATTCCATGTGTTTTAGCCTTGTGGTTTTTTACATGCACGAGGTTATTCACTAGCGAATAATTCATCTCATTTAGGACTATTATTTTACTAACCTAACATCACAATAATACATGTATTCAATCGTGCGTACTAATCCTTCAAATAGTTACTAGTTAGCCTGACTATATCATCTGCCTATAAATAGTTTGCTTTACTATACCATCTGAAATAACCATACATCATTACCTAACATAAAATAGGTCGTATTGTAGCTTGGATGTGCTTTTAAAGTAGTTGCTATTCAGTATGACTATAAGATCTGCCTTGTAAAACAGCTCATTTTTGATACACTTATATAAATTAGTCGTTATTGTAACGTTTACATTCGTTAAATACTATTTACGAAATCCCGTGGGGGTGGGGATTATCAGACGACGACTACACCTATATAAATTAGTCGGTATTGTATCGTTTAACATTCGATAAGTAGTATTTATGAAATCCCGTGGGGGTGGGGATTCCAAATGACCACACCCTAATGCTCAGTGATATATATATCAATATTCCCTCTACTTAATACTACTTACACATTTGAGATAATGGGTCACATAGTGTTATAAACTCCAAGGGATGATTTGTTGGGGAAAGAGGGACACCTGTTAAACTCACCTGTTGTCGATTAATACAGGCTGATTAGGGCGCCTCTTCCTGATAGGATAGCTTTCGGATTTGTGATGGTTAGATTTGGTGCATTATACAGCGTTTATTGGTATATTTTGTGAATAAATGGTATTCATGGCATTTATAAGTGGACTTACATACACAAACATTATGACAGACCAATGGAATACTGGGGAACTGTGATATGAAAAATAATTTCTCAATATACTGAAACATGTTTGTTCTATACGCGTAATGTGCCAATTATGAAGATTATTAATTGTTATTATAACATGGAACACTTTTTGATACCAGTATGGTGCATCTTCGAAAAATTACAAAAAAACTGACTACAACGGATGAAAACATACAAGTCCTCGAATTTTTATCGAAATAGGGAAAGTGTATGGTACATCATCGATAAATTGATAGATCGTGTCTCTATTGTGAAGAGATATTGGTATTATAAGGTATTATAAGGAGAACATTTAAAACCTCGACCCAGAAACATTTCGGGCAATCTATATCAGCATGATTCGATCAATAGTAGAGTACTGCAATACGGCATGGGATCCACACCTGCAATACCAATGCATTGCACTAGAACAAGTGCAACGGAGAGCAACTAAAATGGTTCCCCAATTCAGAAAACTAGAGTATCGAGAGAGACTAATTAAACTCAACTTGATGTTAGTGAAATATCGAAGATTCAGTGGAGATTTAATTGAGACATATAAGATGTTAAATGGACATTACAATTTGGACACCAGTTGCCTTTTTCAAATGTCTCCATACACAACAACAAGAGGAAATAGCAGGAAATTATAAAGACAACAAGAATGTTGGAAAATTCTTCTTCACGCAGAGTGTGGTTTCGTCTTGGAATAGTCTGCCAGACCATATCGTTCAACTAAAATCTCTGGATGAATTTAAGACTAACATAGACGCTTACTTCTATCACTTGAAGTATGATTACGAATACGTCAATTGATATACTCACACTAATATGTATATTATGCAAATCCATTAATTTATTCAATTGTTCCGGAACTAAAAGTCAAAGGACATGTTCCGAGATAATGATGATGATGATGATGATGATGATGATATATTATAATAACATTGAATATTTATTATGTGTTACATAGCCAGCTTGACAAGAACAGTGAATATCCGAAATTATCGAACAATTTATCAAAAATTGACGCCATGTGCAGGTTCATTTTTCCTCATGCTTCGGTGGCATTTTGCCCCAATAAACAGTTTGTCGCCACAAATAAACATTGAAACTGAATGTATGTAGCCTTCACTAAAGTACTTGTATTCTTGTTGTCGCGATTTCAATGAAGTACCAGTCGAATTGAAGAACAATCCAGCGAAATTTGAAACACGTCGTTCCTTGTGGTCAGACATATTGGCGCGTGATGTCTAACCCACTATACCGTAGTCTGGCAATTTATGGCAGGCGTGGTTATCCCCACTGGGCAGTAAAGTGAATTGTTTATTAATTGTTTATTGTTTTATTATGAATTGTATTGTTAGCATACTGCCTTTTTTGGTGTTTATGCAAATAAATCGTATTGTATCGTAATGTAAACAAACCGAGATTTCGCCATCTCAGAGTTTAAAAACACAATAAAACATAAGAATCCGTCCCTTGTGTACAAATTATTGCAGAATATAAACGATCTATATCAAATAATTTAAAATGCGGAGACAAATTTGTGCTATCGAGTGTAAACAGTGAGAATATTACTGAAATTAGCCAAATAATAATGTTATTGATAGTAACGCTGGGGGAGCACTTCGGTTGATGGCGAACTTGAAGCAAATCATTGTCAATTTCATTATCACTTTCATAATTTAAAATGCGGAGACAAATTTGTGTTATGGAGTGTAAACAGTGAGAATATTACTGAAATTAGCCAAATAATAATGTTATTGATAGTAACGCTGGGGGAGCACTTCGGTTGATGGCGAACTTGAAGCAAATCATTGTCAATTTCATTATCACTTTCATCATGTTCATTTCATAATTCCATCCATAAAATACCGCACGAACGCATGTCGATTTCAAATTCGGCGGATACGTCACCATTGACCGAATTCACGTGAACCTGCATGGATATGTCTTCTGCTTTCGTTATTATATGTTCCTTCTTATTCAAGAAATATTAGGATTATATGATATCGATGGATTATCAGATACACGTATGTACTATCTAGTCTGATAGAAATTTCATATCTAAAATGTTTTGTTTCGTTAAATGCAGTCGTCTCTGTATAGTGCAGGCATTTTTTGGCCAATGTGCTGTATATTAGTTGGAAAATGAAGCTTTGGCCATGAAGCTAATGTTGTGGTCTTGTCATCGCACGTGAACTGCATCTCCCAATCGCACAAACACAAATGTAAAGCTTATTCTAGGATCTCAGGACTATATATAGTGGAAATGCAGTCAATTTATTGACTAAGTACCCGCACGTACAAGTACTAGGGACGTGGCTAGAGAGAGTGCCAACTGCACATCCCCCTTTGAACCAAACATCAAACTCACAGGTTCGCAGAATTCCATTTGCACCTCTTGGAAATATCCAACCTGACACACCCTAAGATTGGAAAATTACCAACTTTTACTGGTTGAAAAATCAAACAATGAGAACATTCCAACCTATATATGGTGTCAAATTAATGTCCAACTAATGTTGTGTCAGACATTGTTCGGGATGCTCGAGTCAAGGTCTGTTAAAGTATACAGTATTTTATTCTCATCTCATGACGGCTATCACACACTTCCAGATTCCCGCTTTCTGACATCAATTATACTCCAACATATACTCTGTAGGTACCGCCCATTCATTGCAGGAATACGTCAGTCAAACTCAGTTGTACTCTTACTCCAACAGTCGTGAAATTTCCAACTGCTGGAAATGTTCCAAAGTTTAGTTTAAACATATTTATTTGTCAAATTTAGATAACACATGATATATAACAAATACATTTGTTTATACAGACAATGGGATTGGAGGACAAATTCTGACTCACTTGAGGGTACCCCCTCTCCTATGTGTTATTACACTAAACAATAAATAATTAGTAATGGCAAAGCAACATGACTACCAAAACAAGTTGAACATATAACAGATCACCGGTCACCCCCTCCCCCGAGTTAGTCATAAGTTTGTATATGTATTTGTTTAAAATCGGGTTTGTTTGTTGCGTTTGCTGGCTTGTATGTATCATTATTTGGAATAGTTAGTCAAAAGAATCCTGATTTTCCTCACGTATGAATGACTGTGCATCTAAGAAAATTGTACCAAAGTTCGGGGGGGGGGGTCGAGACACCCCAACTAAACCCTGTCGCCACGTCCCTGTACAACTGACAAGTTTCGTGTGTGCTTCACAACGTTTTCGGAATTTGATTCAGGAGATCTAGAGCTGTTAGAAATTCTTGCCCTCATCAATAAACACACTTTAACTTGAAAAAAGGATGCGATTAAGTCGGATTGGCAGCTAATTAGGTGCCATGTATATACACATAGAAGAAAAGCATGACTTTCAGAACAAACATGAACATTATAAATATAAGATAGTAGAGTGAGGGGTTCGGGGGGCTAGCCCGAGATTGTCGAAAGGGCCGAGAGGCACCTCTCCTTAATCCCTCATTTTTATGCCTTTATTGGAATCAAAAAAGAAAAGGTGAGCATTTTGTGATGGTAATTATTTTTGCTTTTTTCTTTTCTTTTTTTGGGTTTGCTTTTTCTGTTGATGATTCTGGAGATGGAAGGGATTTCTGTTGTTGATGAGTAGCAAGACGTTGACGTAATTCTTCTTGCTTTTCCAGTAATTTTTCTTGTCTTTCCCTCGCTTTTTTGGATGCAGCGATTTCCCACTGAGAATCAAGGATGAGTTCTTCTGCAGACTTAGTGGAGCCTGCGCTGATGTTGTTGTTGTTGCTGGCGGTGGAGCTGGGGGACACCGGGATGTGATGGTACTCCGGTGTCCGTGGTGGCAAGCTGTCCAGTTCCACCTCGAAGCAGGCGGCAGGAACAGCAGGGGTGGTTTCCTGCTCCCATCTTCCGCTTGCCTCGACGACGACAGCAGGGACCTCCGGCAGATCAACGGAGTCCCTGCTAGCTAGTGCGATGTCGCCTGTCTCCATACAGGTCGGGTCGTCTCTCAGACAACTCCGGCCTGCCGGCTGTGACTCTGGACGTCGGCTGGACCACAAGGGGAGGGGTGACCGGCTGATCAAGTCACCCCCTCTTCTGTTTCCATTTGGCACGTCTGGCGGCGTCCCTTCTTCGTCTCGCTGGCGTCTTTTTCTTGGGCGGCCCCTTCTTCTTCCCACTCATATGACAGGAGGCAGTCTTGGAGTTGGTGTCCCGGGCCTGCGATCTCTGGATGCCAGCATCTTCAGTCCGGAACTCAATATAAGATATAAATATAAGATACAAATGATACTTGTGTCAAATACATGAGCCAAGTACGTTAATCCAGAATGGGTTGATTATAAGTAATTGGGGATGTTTAAAGCTGTTAGGAATGCGGAGATGTTTACTCAAATCACCCATATTAGATGATGATCATGTAACATCTATCCACACAGTAGGGACCTATGTTGGGGGAAAGCAATTAGTCATAATATGTAATTAATTTCATCACCACCGTCGGCAAAACAAACAAAGCCCATATAAAAATGTACCTGGGTAAATCCACCCAGGTTTTTTGGGCCGAAACCCAGGTAAATCTATCTACCAAGATATCCACCAACCATCAAGACCCCCTGAAACCTGGGTTTTACCATGATTTACCCACCTGAAACTGGACAAAAAACCCTGGTATGGATAAACCTGGGTGTATTTACCCAGGTGACCACACCCAGGTGTACCCTACCTGGGTGTTTCTCACCAGGTGTACCCTGGTGTTTCCTACCTGGGTGTTTCCCCCACCCAGGTGTACCATGGTGTTATTCACCCAGGTGTTCCCCCCACCCAGGTGTACCATGGTGTTATTCACCCAGGTGTACCATGATGTTTCCTACCTGGGTGTTTCCCACCCAGGTGTACCTTGGTGTTATTCACCCAGGTGAACCCTGATGTTTCCTACCTGGGTGTTCCCCACCCAGGTGTACCTTGATGTTTCTAACCCAGATGTACCTTGGTGTTTTTTTACGCCGGTGTACCTTGGTGTTTTCTTACCCATGTGGATTTCCCACTGAGATGCACCTGGTTAGAAAACACCAAGGTACACCCAGGTAAGGAAATACCAAGGTACACCTGGGCAGGAAAACACCAAGGTACACATGGGTAAGAAAACACCAAGGTACACCTGGGTAAGAAAACACAAAGGTACAACTGGGTGGGAAACACCAAGGTACACATGGGTAGGAAACACCAAGGAACACCTGGGTGAATAACACCAAGGTACACCTGGGTGGGGATCCAAAGTGAAATGATGAGGATGGCAATGAAGTAGATTTGGATGGGATGCAGGGGTATTGTTATCAATGGAGTTGTTTTAGAATAATAGAACATTAAGGAAACTGATTGTGCAGCAATACAAGTTTATTCAAGGACAACAAACTAACTAAAGATAAAATACATGTATAGAAACACATGTAATACATAAATATATAAACTCATTAAACTGCATGGGTTAAAACTTACTGACAACAAGAGTTGGGTTAAATTTTTGATTAAAAAACACTTGCAAATTCCCTCTGCATACATGTATATGGTATGTTAGGCAAGTTACATGTACATGTAGTTGCAATGTATACCGGTACATGACATACCGGTGGACACAAAAATCATTATTTTAGTTCC
Organism: Siphonodentalium dalli; assembly: GCA_032622095.1. Lineage (NCBI taxonomy): Eukaryota > Metazoa > Mollusca > Scaphopoda > Gadilida > Siphonodentaliidae > Siphonodentalium > Siphonodentalium dalli. Next base: position 101,727,618 of record CP136062.1, on the reverse strand, counting down.
AATGTCATTTACCAGTATACATGTACATGTTTTACCTTGCAACTACATCTACAGTGAGGTAGTTTTGTCTCATTTAAACTTTCTAAATGGGTTTCTCCCTTTGAATGACATAAACTAATGTGAGTATACACATGAGCTGTGATGTGAAATACACACCACAAAATTATTTTTTAGTCTAAGGACATGTTTCCTGTCATTATCTCACTGCTTACAAATATATATTTGTAATAGTGTGCTGTAATGCTCCATAAATAGTCATATTTTGTCCTGGTTCATAAGAACACATTATTTCTTAGTGTTAGAAGGACATGTTGTCTATTATTATTTGACTCATAAACCCCCAAATGTACATGTAAGCAGAACAGATGAGGATGGCAATGAAGTAGATTTGGATGGGATGCAGGGGTATTGTTATCAATGGAGTTGTTTTAGAATAATAGAACATTAAGGAAACTGATTGTGCAGCAATACAAGTTTATTCAAGGACAACAAACTAACTAAAGATAAAATACATGTATAGAAACACATGTAATACATAAATATATAAACTCATTAAACTGCATGGGTTAAAACTTACTGACAACAAGAGTTGGGTTAAATTTTTGATTAAAAAACACTTGCAAATTCCCTCTGCATACATGTATATGGTATGTTAGGCAAGTTACATGTACATGTAGTTGCAATGTATACCGGTACATGACATACCGGTGGACACAAAAATCATTATTTTAGTTCCAATGTCATTTACCAGTATACATGTACATGTTTTACCTTGCAACTACATCTACAGTGAGGTAGTTTTGTCTCATTTAAACTTTCTAAATGGGTTTCTCCCTTTGAATGACATAAACTAATGTGAGTATACACATGAGCTGTGATGTGAAATACACACCACAAAATTATTTTTTAGTCTAAGGACATGTTTCCTGTCATTATCTCACTGCTTACAAATATATATTTGTAATAGTGTGCTGTAATGCTCCATAAATAGTCATATTTTGTCCTGGTTCATAAGAACACATTATTTCTTAGTGTTAGAAGGACATGTTGTCTATTATTATTTGACTCATAAACCCCCAAATGTACATGTAAGCAGAACATTTGGGAAAGAGACACACCATCTTTATCCTTTTTTATATCAGTAGCAATTGATCAGATAGCAAAATATGCTATAAAAAATAGTTTTCAGATGGTAGAGATTAAACAATCACATTAATTGCACCAACTCGAAACAGTTAACATACCCTGTAGAATACAGACTATGATCAAGGAGGGTGTCACACACACCCCCACCCCCACCCCGCTATGGCATGTGATATTCAGGCCATTTTCAGGTGGTATGCTATATACATACCCAATGTTATCTGGTACCAGGATTTCACACGGTAATATAACCGGCATTCATGATTCAGCAAAAAGGCTAGTATGCAGATATTATACCGGTAGCAGAAAATTATACAAATTTTGAGTATTTTCCAGCCTAAACAGACCCAAGTGATATATTTTTATCTAATTCAGTCTAATACCTCTTGATATGTTGATGTTTTGGATACTATTTCAGCAAATGTGAGAAAACTGTGAACTGGTATTCAGTATTCATGGGTGATAGGAGGGGTAACACCCTCATAAAGGCCACTCACAATTGAATACACCAGTATGGAAGGTGTCACCACCCCCACCTCCCTGGCCCCAATACCAGTTAATGTAAAAGGTTGAATCATGCGTACCAGTTACAAGTAAGGACATATTGAATGAAAACTAATTACACTGATAATATAGTTTTCATATACATGTACTAGTATTTGCTGAAGTTGTATCCATAACTTCTACATACCTATAGATAATAGATTGAATAAAAGGACGTCCGGCCGCAGTGTCCCCCGAAAAAGTGGCTTTATTGGGGCATCAGCTTGTCTGAAAAAAATATCAAGGACCCTAAATCTGATAATACATTTCAGAACAATCCAACAAGTGTCCCATGAAATGGTGAATAATAAACTATCATACTAAATTTGATTCAGATATGATCACACAAACTAAAATTATGATCCGGAAACCAGAAATTAACACGATTCTAAGTCGAAAAAGGACCATAACTCTCGCAAATATGGGTAAACCCATATTCGAACTTGACCTGTTAATAGGGCTGATAAACTCACATACCAAATTTGGTTCAGATATGATCACACAAACTGAAGTTATCATCCGGAAACCAGAAAATTAAAAAATTCTAAGTAAAAAAAGGGCCATAACTCTCGCAAAAATGGGCAGAGCAAACCCATATTCGAACTTGATCTTTATTTTGGTCTGATAAACACACATACCAAATTTGCTTTTGATCTAATAACCGAAACTAAAGTTATCATCTGGAAACCATTTCCGGACAGACGGACGGACGGACACCGGCTATTTTAATAGTCCCCTGAAATTTTCGGGGGACAATTACATCATAAATGTTATTTGGGCTGGAAAATAGTAAAACAAAATTAATTTTGTGCTAGAAAAGCTGCGAACCAGCCTTTTTGTTGAATCCTGAATACCGGAATACAGGTTAAACTGCGCAAATGAATCCCGACTACCAAATTAGCAGAGGGGTATGAATCATGCATGCCACCTGAAAATTGTGCATCAATGTTTTCAATTTACTTCATTTACAAGTACATGTACCTGTACAAGTACATGTAGCTGATTCACCTAACAATTTTTTTTACTTTCAAATATGTGAGATCCAAGCGGAAATCATGAGTACTGTGCATTAGTAACCTGGGTGTTTGGTTATTATAGAGTGTACATTGTCTCAAAATTTGTAATCTTCATGCCCAGTTTATAGCGAGAGTCATGTTAGGTCTAATTATCTCCCCCAAAGCATCAGTACATGTATGCGTAAACTATAAATTGCATAAATATTGCATTAATTTGTGTATATTTTCATGGGTAATATATGTTATGTCTCGGGTAATTTATTTTGTATGAGGGTAATACTATTACCATACATGTACATGTATATAACTGACTAAATTAATGTGTTGTAAAACACAATCGATTCTTTCAAACCTATGTACCATCAATTGAACCTTGGACCATTTGAACCCTCAAACTATTGAACTTCCTGACAATCGAACCCATCGAACTACATGTACTAGTAATGAACACTCTGACTAATGCACTGTACATGATTGAGTTAATGGTTATGTGACTTCAGGAATTGGTCCAAGTAATTTTTCTGCTTTACTAGTAAATGTCCTTTAATTGTTCCAATTGTATCGACACTGATTTTTTGTTTTCATCCAAATTGCAACGAAGAACTACTAGTATACACATGTACCGTCCATGAGGCCCCCATTTGCAATGAGGCCGCAATAATAATAGTCTCCCAAGTTGTAATCTTCATGCCCATTTTATAGTGACAGTTACATGTACAATTAGGTAACATACATGTAGTAGACACCCAATTATACACAAAATATCTTCCCCAAAGCTATGGGAGGCCAAATTCACATTTAATAATGAATTGCGCTTAAGCGCAAATAATTGCGCTTAAGCACAATCAATTGCACTTAAGCGCAAATACCACATATTGTGCTTAAGCGCAAATACCACATATTGTGCTTAAGCGCAAATAGGGCATTTACGCTTAAGCGTAATTAATTGCGCTTAAGCGTAATTGTGACTACTATCTAACCTACCCATAAACTATTAGCATGACCTGGTGTATCACCTAGCAACACAAGATGAGCATTTGGCTAATTTTGACCTGTACTCAACAGTCAAACTGTGAGTATGTGTTCAACAAGGAGAATCCCCTAATTACATATTATCAGCATCCCTCTATCCAAAGAATTGATGTGGCCTTCCCGGAACTCTAGTAATGTTTTGTATGATGTTTTTAATGTATTTTTGCACAGATTTTAGCCTTATATCCTTTTAGCCTTTATCCTATACATGCATGCGGTGTCACTGCATGAGAGCTTTCTTATCTCATACAGTAATGCTCTATTTAATCGACTTCTTAACCACAGCAGAATTATGGGTGACTTTTCAGGATTTAGTCAGAAATATGGCTTGTTGCCATTCATCGAAAAGCTCTCGAGAGCTTTCCGATGAATGGCAACAAGCCATATTTACGACTAAATCCTGAAAAGTTATCCATAATTCTGCTGTGGTTAAGGAGTCGATTAATTAGAGCATTACTGTATGGTTTACTTATTGACTTAAATCAGGGGGAAAAAACCCTATTTTCATATTATCAGCATCCCTGTCCAAAAAATGGTGTGTAATTACTGGAGCTTTGGTGTCTCAGTCCTGAAGCTCTAGTTTTTCTTATTAAATCAGCAGCTCTTGCACAAATCTATAGTATTTCCATGATCATATTGTGTGAATGTGGTGTCACCGAGGGCTTGCTTCCCTCATATGGTGTGCCTGTATACTCGAAAATTGAAGAAAATCAATGTCGCCCCAACTAATACAGAAAGTAATGCTATTGCAAGTAGCCCCAACTAATATATACCGAAGATAATATAATACTATCACGAATCGCTCCAACTAAAACAGAAGGTGATACAATTGCGAGTCAGCCATTTTGATAAAGAAGTTGGGCTAGCTCTCTACCCATCCAAACCAATGAAACCAAGAAGTGACATGTCAATAGGAGTTAATGCTAAGTTATGGAGAAACCTATTTATTCACCAGGGGTGTTTTGTTACATATAACCATGAATTGCGCTTAAGCACAATTAATTATTAAATGTGAATTTGGCCTCCCATACAAAGCATCTATCAGTACATCTACATGTACATACACAGGCCCCTGGGGAAAAAAACTGAATTACCAATATAGACTATACAGTGAGTATACCAGTCACTGGTATAGTCCATATTGGTATTATTGTATTTTTCTCCAGGGGCTTGTGAGTAGATGTATTCATAAAATATCAATTGGATAAAACATTCATTGTATGGGAGGCCAAATTCACATTTAATAATTAATTGTGCTTAAGCGCAATCAATTGCGCTTAAGCGCAATTCATGGTTATATGTAACAAAACACCCCTGGTGAATAAATAGGTTTCTCCATAACTTAGCATTAACTCCTATTGACATGTCACTTCTTGGTTTCATTGGTTTGGATGGGTAGGGAGCTAGCCCAACTTCTTTATCAAAATGGCTGACTCGCAATTGTATCACCTTCTGTTTTAGTTGGAGCGATTCGTGATAGCATTATATTATCTTCGGTATATATTAGTTGGGACTACTTGCAATAGCATTACTTTCTGTATTAGTCGGGGCGACATTGATTTTCTTCAATTTTCGAGTATACAGGCACACCATATGAGGGAAGCAAGCCCTCGGTGACACCACATTCACACTATATGATCATGGAAATACTATAGATTTGTGCAAGAGCTGCTGATTTAATAAGAAAAACTAGAGCTTCAGGACTGAGACACCAAAGCTCCAGTAATTACACACCATTTTTTGGACAGGGATGCTGATAATATGAAAATAGGGTTTTTTCCCCCTAATTTAAGTCAATAAGTAAACCATACAGTAATGCTCTAATTAATCGACTCCTTAACCAGAGCAGAATTATGGATAACTTTTCAGGATTTAGTTGGAAATATGGCTTGTTGCCATTCATCAGAAAGCTCTCGAGAGCTTTTCGATGAATGGCAACAAGGCATATTTCCGACTAAATCCTGAAAAGTTACCCATAATTCTGCTGTGGTTAAGAAGTCGATTAAATAGAGCATTACTGTATGAGGTAAGAAAGCCCTCATGCAGTGACACCGCATGCATGTATAGGATATTAACATAGTAAAGGCTAAAATCTGTGCAAAAATACATTAAAAATATCATACAAAACATTACTAGAGTTCCGGGAAGGCGACATCAATTCTTTGGATAGAGGGATGCTGATAATATGTAATTAGGGGATTCTCCTTGTTGAACACATACTCACAGTTTGACTGTTGAGTACAGGTCAAAATTAGCCCAATGCTCATCTTGTGTTGCTAGGTGATACACCAGGTCATGCTAATAGTTTATGGGTAGGTTGATTAATTGCGCTTAAGCGTAAATGCCCTTATTGCGCTTAAGCACAATATGTGGTATTTGCGCTTAAGCGCAATTGATTGCACTTAAGCGCAATTCATTATTAAATGTGAATTTGGCCTCCCATATCATTGTGTACATGTATATCGACAATACATGTTATGTCTCAAGTAAATAACTTTGTACTACGGTACAGTAATTGATACTCTCAACGCGGTTACCATTGAACATTTGGACTATTGAACCCTCAAACTATTGAACTTCTTGACAATCGAACCCATCGGACTACTAGTAATGACCACTCGGTCTAACGCACTGTCATTGAATCATCATAAATATGATTGAGGTACATGTAATAATGTACATAATTGCGGTAATGGTTATGTGACCCTATGAATTGCTCCAAGCTATATTTCTGCTTTAAATTTCAATCAAATTGTCCCTATTGTATGGACTTATCGAGTTTTGGTTTTCATCCAAAAAGCCAAATTGCACTGAGAAACTATACACATGTAAATGTATTAAGAGACCTCCATTTGCAATGAGTTAGGCAGTGATGCAGTGTGCAACTGCACCAATTCTATAAACTTAACCCACAAAGTGACATACTAGTATCATGGTCTATCCCCAAATAGAACATATGGTACATGTACATGGTAAGTACTGTAAAGAATGATCTGGCTGAAAGGCGGTCATGAGAAAAATTAATGCGGTTTACCGTGGTTGAAACACTGCATTAATTCACTTGGTTACAACAAAAATATTACTGCAGTAAGATTTAATACCAGCAGATACTGCATTAGTATTGAAATGGCTTGGGTTTTTCATAGTTGACTAATCGACAGTAAAAAAATCAAGTCGAAGTAGACTAATCGACAACACAAATTTCCATGGAAAACTTCCAATTTACTATGTGGTTATTGAGTTAAAATCAATGAGAGATAACTGCAGTTCCCATTTTTTGTGGGACTGTAATGATTCATAGCGAATTCATGCATTGTATTGGGATTCACTATCAATGATACGCATATCATGATATCATGTGTATTGCGATACAGGAAATCAAATAATTTTTTAAGATGGGAATGTGTAAATTTAGAGCAAAACCTGCGATTTTCAAAGTTTAAATGTCTATTATGCGTGTAAATTCTTTGGGTTCATGAAATGGAAAAAAAGTTGTAGGAGGTGTTCGTAAACCGGACTTAAAAATTGGTTCGCCTTATGTGTATTTAGCTCATATAGTTAACTATTAAAGGTGCTCAATCAGATTCGATGGTCCCCATATAATCAGATTCCAACAACATTTTTTTTAGAAATGCTGCTTCAGTTATCAGAAGCGATTAATTGCCCAAAAATAATGCTAACCACTGTCAACTGCATATATAGTATAAAATTGCCCGATACATTATATTTATCAACATGCTGTTCGATGAAGTTTGGCCTTATTATCAACACAAAGCCTCTTGATTTTAGAGTTATCCATCTTCATCTGCAATTTGGTCTGAGACCGTCGGCTCGTCAAATTTTTCTGGGCCACTATTAAGTCTCGATGAACTGTATCCAGTATAAACATGTTAAACCTGATAATAATTAGAGCATGCAGTCCCTGTTGACATGCGGTATCCGCTAGTAATCTTACCACAGTAATATGTCTGTGATAACCAAGTTAATTGTTTTACCACAAAAATTCTGAATTCTATCTAGACATTTTGAAACAATAAAAAAAAATTCTGGTGTGGTTACAATGTCAACTTAAAAAAAAAATTCATTTAAACATCGCATGAAAAATACAACCTAACTGCAAATGTGAGGTGGACCACATTCTGCAGCGGTATAACTGACTGCGGTTGATCACGTGAACACGCCTGAATACTGCAGTAATACCCGATGGTCAACCTTTATAAGGCGAGTTGATTAATTAAAGCATATCTGTAATTTTACATGTATGTTCTATGGACTTTGTTGGGAAAGAGAATATAGCTGTGCGAAAATGGATGATATTTCCCCACCTCAGCCGGTGTCGATTACAGAAAAATATACCAAACATACCAGTAGTCTGTTAATCCTGATGTGCTAAGTTAGAAATTTTTCAATCGAAACCTCATAAAAAACAATATAAATTCAGTTCTCAATTTTCAAACACTTCTAGGAAATTGTTAAAAAATATTGTTAAAAGATGCCCATTCGATTTGACACTGTAAATATACCCCTGTTCAAGTGTTCCTGCTAATGTGCTATGCTATGCGGTTGGGTCCTGCTGAATTGCTATGAATTGCGCTACCCGCATCATAGCAATTCAGCAGGACCACCAGCATCATAGCATATTAGCAGGACCACTAGGCCAGTGGTAAAATAGTTTGTTTTCCATACGGATATGTGTTTTCAAATAATCATGTAATGATATCTAACATACATGTATATGATCCCATTTATAGGTTTTATTCATCACGGTCAGATAAACTTTGTATACAGACAGTTTTACCAAACTTTTTTTTAGGTGCCCAAACCAAAATATCAAAGCATCACCTAACTCAGTGGTATTATAAAGAAGCTCAAACTGTATGCTTTCATTGTAGCTGTAATTACTAGTATTAAAAATGTGCTCAATAAAGTTTGTTTTATCATTTATGGTCATTTGGAATTTGGATGCTATTTAATTCTGTTTATCTATATAATTGGCTGCACTGCTAAATTTTGACTCATTTCAGTCATTGATGTCAGTACATGTAGTCCATCGAAATGACGAACACAATCAAAGACAAATTACAAGAGGAAATACAACAAATCAATTTGATGTGCACTAAAACAGATACAGTAATGTCCTAAGTAATCGACCCCTTAACCACAGCAGAATTATGTGTAACTTTTCAGGATTTAGTCGGAAATATGGCTTGTTGTCATTCATCGGAAAGCTCTCCCCGAGTTACCCATAATTCTGCTGTGGTTAAGGAGTCGATTAATTAGAGCATTACTGTAGTTACAAATGTATGTCTAGCCTCTTGTGAAGTGTTGTGTCACTAATAAGATCTTTAATTCACATACATGTACTATATACCCGTTCAAGCGTTTACAAGTGTCAGACATCGAGAAACCGACCAAAAGTTTTGGTAGTATATAGGCTAGCACTGCACCTGGGCTACATGTACATGTACTGTAAGTGATTATAATGTACTATTTTTTTATTCTGCTGTGAAAGTTTTGCTGAATGAAATTTAAGTTTACCCCGATATTCTAAGTCTGCTCGACTAAGATGGGGTTTTTCTCGAAAACTGATAGATATCTGAATATACATGTACGTCTTCCACTGGTTGGTATAACCTCTAAATTGACCAATTTTAATTGATTAAACTAACCCTGGTATGGAAAACTCTAATTTTTATAGCCCGATGAGCGGTTTACTGATGCCCGCCGGGGTTTATTGCCCACAGTGGTGATGATATGATGACCAGCGTTGTGCATGGCATATGTTTATCCAGGTACTAGTAAGAATGCTACCATACATTCCAAACATTCATTAAATATCTTATTAATAGTAACCCAAACTACACAAGAGACTAGTTTAACATAAATATAGCTATGTTCTAATTAAATGACCCCACCCCACAACAAGATTGACCACCGGTATTTGACTGTTCAACCACATTCAATTACAATGCCGCTGACCGCTGGAATGCCTCATAGTATTTACGGTATTTTTATTAATCGACAACATCGCTGTTGCAAACATTACTCTTGAGTGCCTAATAAAAGTACAGGGTGGAATAATAGACTACATGTAGTATAGGTTGGAAAATGTCGCGTAACTGAATAATAGTACAGGGCGGAATAAACGTACAGACTGGAACTATTATTACCATACATCCCAACAAAACGCACCATCTGACTGCCAGTGACTGGTTTATATACTGCTGCCATGTGACAGAAATAGTTTTGATTGATAGCCAGGTCTGTGAATCTACAGTGTGCTGATCACTGTCAACAATCAGAGTTCATTTATCTATGAATAACACAATTTAAGATTGGTGAATTATTTCTTTTGGTTAATTTAATAAACGTACAGGACCAAATAACGATCGTACAGGTGGGAATTTTACCTCGATTTTAATAATCGTACATGTATGTTTATTAGGCACTCAAGAGTACATATTCAAGTATGTGGCATACCAAAACACCACATGATACATACATGTACATGTACTACATACCATCTATAAAAATTATTTGGTTAACCACAGTAGGGCTTCACGGTATATCGATATATTATCGAATGTCGATATATTTTTTAATTATCGTATCGTATCGACCCAAAACTAAATTATCGTCATCAACGATATATTTCCAAAGTTTAATAAATTTGAATTAAATAAAACAAAAAGTTTCATGTAGGTGCATGTTGATGTTTTGCTCAGAGCATGACCACGTTGCATGTAACTTGGATCAACACTGGAACAGTATTGATGGTAATTTTCAACATGGTCTCACTGAGGACTGAGGTTCTATCAGATATAAATACTAGTACGGTTGAGGGAGACAATTATTTTGAGAATATGTGAACCTGTGTTAACATGAGCCTAAGGCGACACCAATTTTTAAGTCTGGTTTACGAACACCTCCTACAACTTTTTGTCCATTTCATGAAAAAAAAAAAAAAACTGTTTTCTCCCAAAATATTTTACATGCGTACTGATTTTCATGTGTTGTCGCATCCGGTTCTGCTTATGATCATTTACATATCCATATTTTCATGTATTTCATGACAAGATATGTCTTGTTTGGTTCAGAATTTTATTCAAAAACATTTTTTCACAATTTATGTGAAATTCCACGATTTACTTGATATAAATTGGGGGGACAATCTTTTTAATTTTTTTCCCTCCTGCACTGTCCTGCATCTACTTTTTTTTTATCCCCACATTATAGTAAACCAGACTTAAAAATTGGTGTCGCCTAAATATCATCTGGTGGAGTCAAAATCATTGAACCGTCACTTATGCATGCACATGTAGTCTTGATGTTGAGTCTGGGTTTCATCATTTTCATTAGTTTGCTGTTATCCACCAAAGGTTGAGGTGTTATGGAACAACTGTATGGCATCGTATACTGTTATCTTTTGAGTAAATATGGAGTCTCTAATTCTTTTATCAGTCACGCATCTACTCATCAAATTGACATTAGTATAATCCTTAAATATTTGTAAATTGTAACAATTGTCACCATGAACTTGTTGATAATTTTCTTTGTCGTGTAACAACTGTTGTACCAAGTTTCAATGCCGCGTCCTCCTGGTATGTAGGGATTACCGGTGCCTTTAATGTGATGCATCATTGCCAGTTAATGTACATTAGAGTGGAACTGAATTAACAATGTCACATTGACACAGTAAGACCAGTAAAACAGCAAAAGTAGTATTATTGTAACAGCAGGCTTAACACTATCAGTACCGTATGAGTCTATGGCCACATGTACATGTACAGTAATACAGACCCCTCACTATCGCAGATCAAACTTCTCAATTTTCGTCTGGACAGGTGCATGATCAGGCCACTGCCACTGCATCATGCTTGTACCGGTACCACAAATTCAATTTTGCGTATTGTCGTAGCGTGACAATTACAAATAATTACAATGTACTGTACATGTATTACTTTTCAATTCAATCCCAATGCACTATGTCCACTGTCAGTGGTTTTCATGTGATACAAATATTCCAGGTCATACAGATGTGTCAGCGGGAATATTCTGGTTATGGGCAGATGGCCGTTCAATACTATAGTTGATCCGTTTCGTTATCGTAGCTTAATTCTTACTGTTCCGGGAATTGAAATATTTTTTGTCACATGAAATTCAGTCTTTTTCGATATTTGCGCACATCCATGCAGACAAAATCGGCGAATCTTATATATAAGTCCACAGTTTATCCGTTTGTAGCGAATACACCATTTCCTTCTGTCATTCCGCGTTGATTCGCGACAAAATTAACTCAAAACACCACAAGGAATTATCGGCGCTTCTTTTCGAAGAAACGGTAACTAAAAGTTAAGATTGTAATTTGGCTGCAGAAACGAAACGAAACGAAACGAATTTTGAAACACAATAATTGTATTCACTAATATTTTCCTGTTGGTATATGGTCTACTATAGTATACGCAATCATTTATTTGAAATAATAAGTATCACTTAGAGAATAATTCTTACTGATAATTAGAAATATCTTTATTTTGTATCCCTTTAATATTAAATACCGGTAATGGCCCTGAAAATTGTCTGTTTGTCAGCTTAATGTTCACTAGTTATAGCTAGGCTGTTAGATAAAGTGTGATATTGCTTCATTTGTCCGGGGTAGTGTATTGTCATACTGTCATAATAAACTTCAAGTAATAAGGTAACTACTCGCCAATGATGCTTGAATACAGAAATGATTAATAAGGTAACTACCTGTCAATGACCGACGTCTTAATATAGAAAGGGTTAATAAGGTAACTAACTACACGGCAATGATACTTAGTATAGAAAGGTTAATAATTTAACTTCTTGTCAATGATGCTTCAATATAGAAAGGGTTAATAAGGTAACTACATGTCAATAATGCTTTAATAAAGAAAGTGTTAATAAGATAAAGTTCTACACGTCAATGATGCTTTAATATAGAAAGAGCTAATAGGGTAACTACACGACAATGATGTTTTAATATAGAAAGGGTTAATATAGTAATTACACGCCAATGGTGCTTTAATATAGAAAGGGTTACTATGGTAACTACCGTCAATGATGCTTTAATATAGAACTGGCTAATATGATAACTACATGTCAATGGTGCTTTAATATAGAAAGGGTTAATAAGGTAACTACACGCCAATGATGCTTCAATACAAAAATGGTTAATAATGTAACTACCCATCAATGGTGCATTTATATAGAAAGGGTTAATAAGGTAACTACACGTCAATGATACTTAGTATATAACGGGTTAATAAGGTAACTAACCGCCAATGATACTTAGTATAGAAAGGGTTAATAAGGTAACTACACGACACTGATACTTACTAGTAGGTATATACAGGGTTAACAAGGCAACTACTCGTCAATTATACTTTAATATAGAAAGGGTTAACATGGTAAACTACACGTAAATGATGTCTCAATATAGAAAGGGTTAATAAGGTAACTACACGTCAATAATTTTTTAATACAGAAATGGTTAAGGGTAACTTCATGTCAATGATGCTTTATTGTAGAAAGGGTTAATAATGTAACTAATCTCCAATGACACTTATTATAGAAAGGGTTAATAAGGTAACTAGGGCCTACCTGTCAATTATTGCTTCAATATAGAAAGGGTTAATAAGGTAATTACACGCCAATGATGCTTCAATACAAAAATGTTTAATAAGGTAACTACCCATCAATGGTGCTTTTATATAGAAAGGGTTAATAAGGTAACTACACGTCAATGATACTTAGTATAGAAAGGGTTAATAAGGTAACTACACGACTCTGATACTTAGGTATATACATGGTTAATAAGGAAACTACCCGTCAATGATACTTTAATATAGAAAGGGTAATAAGGTAACTACACGTCAATAATTCTTTAATACAGAAATGGTTAATAAGGTAACTTCATGTCAATGATGCTTTATTGTAGAAAGGGTTAATAATGTAACTAATCACCAATTACACTTATTATAGAAAGGGTTAATAAGGTAACTAGGGCATACCTGTCAATTATTGCTTCAACATAGAAAGGGTTAATAAGGTAATTACACGCCAATGGTACTTTAATATAGAAAGGGTTAATATGGTAACTATCCGTCAATGATGCTTTAATATAGAAAGGGTTATAATGGTACTGTACGTCAACGATGCTTTGATACAAAAATGGTTAATAAGGTAATTACCCGTCAATGGCGCTTTAGTATAGAAATGGTTAATAATGTAACTACTCACCTATGATACTTAGTATAGAACGGGTTGTTTAAGGTAACTACCTGTCAATTAATGCTTTAATATAGAAATGGTTAATAAGGTAACTACATGCCAATGATACTTAGTATAGAAAGGGTTAATAAGGTAACTGCCTGTCAATTAATGCTTTAATATAGAAAGGGTTAATAAGGTAACTACACGTCAATGTATATGAAGGGTTAATAAGGTAACTACACGACAATGGTACTTTAGTATATACAGGGTTAATAAGGCAACTATCCGTCAATGGTGCTTTAATATTGAAAGGGTTAACATGGTAACCACACGTCAATGATGTTTTAATATAGAAAGGGTTATTAAGGTAACTACACATCAATGGTGCTTTAATATAGAAAGGGTTAATAAGGTAACTTCACGTCAATGATGCTTTAATATAGAAAGGGTTAATATGGTAACTACTCACCAATGATAATTTTAAAGAACGGGTTAATAATGTAACTACTCGGCAATAATTCTTTAATATAGAAATGGTTAATATGGTAATTACACGTCAATGATGCTTTAATATAGAAAGGGTTATAATAAGGTAACTACACGTCAATGATGCTTTAATACAAAAATTGTTAATAAGGTAACTACCCGTCAATGGCGATTTAATATAGAAAGGGTTAATAATGCAACCACTCACCAATAATATTAAGTATAGAAAGGGTTAATAAGGTAACTACCTGTCAATGAATGCTTTAATATAGAAAGGGTTAATAAGGTAACTACACGCCAATGGTACTTAGTATAGAATGGATAAGGTAATTATACACGACAATGATAATTTTGTACATACAGAGTTAATAAGGCAACTACCCGTCAATGATGCTATAATATAGAAAGGGTTAACATGGTAACTACACATCAATTATGTTTTAATATAGAAAGGGTTAATAAGGTAACTACACGTCAATGATGCTTTAATACAGAAAGGGTTAATAAGGTAACTTCACGTCAATGATGCTTTAATATAGAATGGGTTAATACTGTAACTACTCACCAATGTTACTTACTATAGAAAGGGTTAATAAGGTAACTACCTGTCAATTAATGCTTTAATATAGAATGGTTAATAATGGTTAACTACACGCCAATGATGCTGTAAAATAGAACGGGTTAATACGGTAACTTCAAGTGCAGATTATACAGTTTAACAAAATACCACAGGTGTATATATCCGGGTGAACACTGTAGTAAATACCTGGGCGAAAACCTGGTGTAAATACCTGGGTGTAAATACTCCGGATAACCTGGGTCTAAATACCACCGGGTGTGACAGCGATTTTCTAAATTATATCCGTAAAAAACCGGGTAAACTGGGGTTTAACCTAACATATATAGAAAACACCAGGGTAAATCTTTATAAAGCCCTGATTTACCTGGGTGTAACCTGGGTGTGACCTGGGTGGAACCAGGGTAAAACCTACATGTACCGGGGTTCATCAGGGGTATACCTAGGTAAACACCAAGATTTACCCAGGTACATTTTTATATGGGAGCGTCTGTTGTGGAATGGCGACCTTTTAATGAAATGATTAGAGATAAGTAATATGAGTTATATCTTGACAGCCTTGACAATAATGGCTAATACTAATAAGGAAATCGTAATTAATTGCACACAGGATCACAGGCCTTCTCAACAGTGACTGAGATCTTAATAAATAGAAATTTAATGCATCTATCCTCTATCACTTATATAAGATGATTTATATTATATTATAGTCCATTTATAGTAAGGTATTCAAGTGGACTAATTACTTCAAAAATCTATAATAGCACTCAATTATCACTGTTTAGAAGGCCTGTGCACAGGATTAACAATACGATGCTATAATTGCTATTAAAATAAAAGAAGACGAAAACATATGATTTGTTTGGCATATCATGCTCATGTAATCCTCTGATAATATTAAACCCACGTACAAATGTTTGGTTTTGTTTTATTTCATTGATCATTATTTCATTCATCGCATCATCACCATCATTCTCGCTCCGGCCACTCAATGGGAAGGCTCACCAGCGCTCTGCGCTAATCCCTTGAGTGGTTCGAGATTTTTTTCTGTCAAACCTGGTTTTGGATTAGGATTAGCCTTATGGAGCTCATACCAAGCCAGGTTTGCAATGCTTTGAAAGGCTTCCAGTCGGCCTATTGTGTGCGTTGGTCAATCCATGCACATAAGGGTCGGCTGGACTTCGCCCTGGAATTCAGCGTCGCACCCTCTACCAGCGGCCCGGAGAACACCGCGACCAGAGCTGGAGGGAATTCACAGACACAGACGAAGAAGAAGGCGAAAAAGAAAAAAAGTCCGGGACACCGTCGCACAGGGAGGGCAGTGGCTATTCGCCACCCGGGTGGCGAATAGTCATATAACATAGAAATCGCTATTCGCCACCCGGGTGGCGATAGCCACTGCCCTCCCTGTAGCGTTTATATTTTTTCTTTATTTATTCCACATACGGAGAGTATGGTGATCTCGAGCATCGGGAATAATGATTGTCAGTCCTTACGCAAAAGGCTGTGAGTTGGGTTGCAATATGAGAGGGGGTACATAACATAACATAACATAACTTCAAATACGGCATACAAGCATATTTTAGCTCAAAATTATGTGATCTGTATGACAGGTGGAGATGGAGGAGGGGAGGAGGGGATGGGGGTGTTGCATAACTGATTGAGGATTTTAGGGGGTGGGGGAAGGTGTACCGTTTATTGGTCAAAAACTTGGTGTCAGATTATTTGTAAGGATTTGTGTACTACATTAGGCGTTCATTTCAAGGTTTAGAAGTACATTTCGGACAAATATTTGTCATTGGAATTTGAGATGGGGGTGGCGAATAAAAGTATTCTTAAATCTCGGACGTCAGTTAGATTTCTTCATTTGTGCATTGGATTAGCCGATCCCTTAATCATAAACAATCATTCTCTAGAACTGGTAGTGTGGAATTGCGAAAACAAATCTGTGACCTGAATAGGTTGGGGGAGGGGGTGGGTGGCGAATAACTTTAATATCAAAACTTGGATGTCAGATGAGTTTCTTGTTCTTTGTATTAGATTAGACGAACCTTTAATCATTTTATAGAACTGGAGTGGGATTGCGAACAAAATTCTGCGTTCTGAATTGCTTGGTTGGGGGGGGGGGGGGGGGGGGGGGGGGGGGGGTGGGTAGCGAATAACTTTAATATTAAAACTTGGATGTCAGATGAGCTTCTTATATTGTGCATTAGATTAGACGATCATTCAATCATATACAATCATTTTATAAAACTGGGAGTGGAATTGCGAACAAAATTCTGAAATCTGAATTGGTTGGTGAATAATAATTTTATTCTTAAAACGTGGATGTCATATGAGCTTGTTATTGTTTTGCATTAAA